>OZ059793.1:15667647-16867647 GCA_964057025.1 Standfussiana lucernea | reverse complement strand
TTACTCACCGTGCAAGCTATCTCGGTTGTTTGGGTGTTTTTCGAATTATTTCCTTAAATTCAATAATCACCTCGTCATTCCAAATGATCAATTACAGTTACTTAACCTTTAAAAGTTTAATTAATAAAAAACGATTTGTTTCTCTTTTAACGGTAATGCGAATTATTGCAGGCGTTTATTAAATTCATAACATTAATATTGTATTTGTCTAAACATCTAATAATGTCGCAATATGAATGATTAATTGAAAGAGATGATCTATTGGTCGATTTGAAATCAATACGCCATAGAAGTCACATTTGCATAATAAAGTGTTAGACTTCAGTTTAGTCTAGTATCTCTTCCTGGTAGTGGATATCGATATATCCACTACCAGGAAGAGATACTAGATTACGACTACTACCAGGAAGAGGTACTAGAAGTAACGATTTACTTCCTGATTTCCCAGAACTGTGAAAGAGGGTGTGAAGAGGCACGAGGAAGAACGCAAGAAAGGACGAGTACAACCACCTTATCGGACAACATGTTCAGTGATCCCAAGATTTCGTTCTTAACTTTAATCTGAGTCTGATGGTGTAACAGTTCACTCTTTTCATTATTGAGTGGGAATCCGCTTATGCGTAATTGATAACCGTCTTGAGGTAACTTTAACGTTATTTTCAACGTTCTCCTGATAGCTGCAGTTGCTTGTCGTATTTTCTACGGTGCAAGTGGGTTCTCAACCTAGCATTATACCTGTATGCATCGTATGGCTAAACACAGGTGTATAGTTTCTATATTAGTCCAAATTTCGCAAGTTATTTGGTAAAAGGCGGTTGCTCGATTCCTGTCGGCATAAATATTCAATTCAATTCAATTCAATTCAATTTATTCAAAGTTAATTTTTTACAATACAACATAAGTCTTAGAAATAATGTAGGTAAAACAGAGTTAGATGCCTGTACTAGGATAAACCTGTATCACAGGCGATGTGTTCTAATACTAAGTACATATTTGGACAACAAATTTTTAAACAATATTTAACATACGATGTTTTTTTTTTTTAAATTAGTGAAAACAATAGTTAATTTATTATGATAATAATATAACTAATTTACTTTAACTCTATTATTTATTAGATGAGAACAAAATGACAATGAAAAACAAAAAAAGAAGAAAGGTCTTAAACCTGTAGATAAAAGCTATGTACAATTTTGCGCTTAATTAATTACACTATTACAATAGTTTCAGCAGAATTCATAAACAAGTTAGACTCGGTCAAGTAAAAATTGCAAAAATCATTGTCATGATATTTTTATATAGCGGTCAAGAATTTGCTTAGACAGCAACAATTCGATGGTAAGTAGGGCAGGTTGTCTCGCATAGGTATCGTTGAGTCAGGAAAAAAAGACAGAAACGGAAGGCTGGTTTTTTATGATGCACTAGGCGCCGTCATAATCGATGGAGTTGATATATCTGTGCTCAGCTATTTTCCTGGCAGGGCATTCAGTGTCTCCGGTTTTATGGTCACTGGGTTTTTTAAAGCGTGAACAAGTCGCGCATGTTTCGCGCACAATATGTTGATATGTTCTATGTTTGTCATATCTCTCTTGGTTTATCGTGTGGTTAGTGCCCAACCTGGTGTCATAGTTTATATGCCGCCCATGGGCCTCTGACTTGGCTTTAAATACCGTCGAGAAATATCTCTCAGACATGCCAGTTTCCTCACGATGTTTTCCTATACCCAAGCAAATGATAATTAAACAATAAAAATCAGAGGTGCCTGTCTTGGTTCGAACTCGAGACTTATGACTTGGCAGTCCATCGGTCACACCACTAGGCTAATATCACTGCTTTTGTAATATAGAGCGAACCTATTGAGTCTTCAGTATATTGTGCAAAACTACGCATACTGCCTTGGTTTATAGGCATATATTTTGTGTTCCTATTACCTTTATTTCCATAGAGGTGTCGTCCGACCTTGTTTAAATTACGTAATACGGTTCGTCTTATTCGGAACTTGAGGTTTTCTTCGATTTGGTTATTTTTGTGCGTTGATGATATCATTACGGTGTTTGATATTCAGGGCACGACGGTTTAAGCTTTGATTTGTTTGACTGTTAGTCATGAGAAAGGAACTTATCGTAGTTAGCGACGTGTTTGTTTTTATCGCATATCTAGGACTAGCTGGGGTATTTTAGGGAAAATTATACGTTATTTTCAACTAGCTACTGAAGTTTACACAGTGTATTGTATATCCGGTTGTGTCTGCGTCTCCACGTGCAAAAGGCATGTTTTAGTTTACATGACGTTACAAATACGTCCGATTTTGACCAGTTAGTTTATTGCAAAGGGGACGTAGTGGGACAAAAGGAGAGTTTCCTTAAAACTTTAATAAAGTGATAATACCTAAGTAATTCTAGCGACATTTTGTCTTACAAACATTAATTTCATTCTCCTTTGTGCTTAGTCAATACGATTGTAATAATTAACCCATTTTCTTGTTGTTTTCGAGCCGATAGTACTCTTCTGATCAATTGGGCCTCAGTTGGTGGCCACGTACCTTAATAGTAGCGTCATTGGCATTCATTGGGACCTCAAAAGTGCAGTTTTATGGACACGTAGGGCAATCCAGTAAATTGGATAGGTGTTGCACAGCACTGCACTCGCATTGTGTGCCGGATGGATGTGGAGTCCCCCATTACACCAAGTTCTAATTGGTGCGGCCTATCTGGGCACACCACCGATTGGTGATTACATAAGCATCTAATTAAGTATTTAACCTCTTCATAATGTAGGATAGTTAAGTTAAAATATATCGACTTTAAAATAATTATCAAGTCGTAACCAACAGTTAAACTGATGTTGACCCTTTTAACTTTGTCGCCGTAAAGAAGATTTAACCGCATTCCCAAAGTGATCGGCACCGCACCCTTATTACGTAACACGGTTGCAATCGCCATCGCAATCGCAATAGCTTATATTTTGACAAGTTAACAATGTTCGTTGCACTTGCATCGTAAGTCGTTAACTGTCTTGTCAACAATAAGGTGAATGGACTGAGTTGTGAGTATTGTTGAACTGTCAACAGTATTGCGGTTGGTGTGAATAATTAATTTATCGTAGTCAAGTTCGTTTTTTTTTTCAAGTTTGTTAGTTTATCATTTTAATAAGCTACTTATACTAAGGTCAGATTTAGAAATAAAGATTAAATTGTTTATTTATAGAACCTTCTCTTATGGACTAACTATAGGCGCCCTCCAACCAGCGATACTGAACGAGGACTTCGGGACTCCACAGACTCCAGTGCAGAAGTAGTGCAGTACATTGGGTAGCTCCTAAAATCCTGTATGTTCTCGACAACAGACAACATTCAGCGACATACATAAATCGATAAACAGAGTTTTAAATCTTAGCCTTTGGGCTAAAATTATATTTAAATCGGAACAGAAGTAAACTTATATTTATTTGCTGTAAATACTTAGTGTAAATTAAGTTTTTTATACTTAACACATTCGATACTGAGGCTAACAATAAAAGCTAAGCAAAAGAAAACTCTCGAGACGTATTCAATATTAAATTATCTCTTGTCGACACTCACTACCTCTTTCATAATGTCTACGTAAGTTTATTTTACACCATCTTTAGTAACTCTAGGTCATCTCTTACAAAACGTTTTTTTATTTGCTTATAGTCTCAGAAATACCTGTACCTACGATATGAGTATGAGTACTAAAGGAAATCCCTCAAGGTTAACTGGTATTGTCCTGTAGAAAGTTATCACTTAACAACTTGGTGTGAATTCTACAAGGCTTGTGAAATTATGGTTGTTGTGAATCATTTAGTTATCATCGTTTCATTCACGCCTCCTTCGTGTATTTCTGATAAATGCAGTTAAGTAGAATTATTTTAAACCATGTAATATTGCATCATGGGTTTATTTTTCCCCGTGATCACCGAACCGTATTATGTAATTTTGGACGTTCAAAAAGTGGTGATTATCAACCCAAAAATTTTGATAAAAGACTTTTGATTTAGATCATCCTCTAGTGATTCAACGCAGTCGGGTAAAAATACATACCTATTTAATAAATCCTTGGACAATCAATACAGAAACTTGACATAACCTAATCTTCAAAGTTAATCCAACAAAATCCGTGAAGACATTTTATACTCATGCTTTAAGTTCAAGGATGCAACAAAAGAAATAGTGTGTATGTCAGTGCGTCACTGCATGGTAAACGGACATAATAAATAATTAAATCTATTACCACACGGGGCTTTGTGGCCTCTGCCTGCCATTAAGTTGTTGGACACGCAAAGATCTTTAATATACAAAAGATTGAGAAATACCTCATGGATAAAACCAATAACACCTTTGCCTGACCTGGGAATCCAACCCAAGACCACTAGAGCAACTAGGCAGTCCGGGCAGGCCAATGATAATGATTTTATGATGATCAATAAAATTAGTCATTTTCTATAAAGCAATAAATTGCCAACTGATTTATGTTTTCGAAATTAACTAACGATAATTTATTTTCCATTGATTAAGTTTAATTCATGGTAAAATATGCGTTTATCAATGGCTTTAATTCTTACAAAATGATCATCTGTTCCGTAATTAATTTATACATATAGAGCGATGCTTTAAACTAAGCACATTCAGTCTAAAATGTTCCCACTAGTGGGCACAGGCCTCCTCTGTAGGGAGGGATGAGGCTCGAAAAAATCTGAAAGTAAAGACATCGTCACGTCATGTCTTTGCTGTCTACACGCGCAACAAAACTGAGAGAGTTCAGAGCGCTGCCAAAATCAAAATCAAAAGTCATTCATTCAAATTAGGCTGATAATCAGCACTTTTCGAACGTCGAGCTTACAAGAGACAGTCCCCCAAAACGCCCGCCCTTCGCCACTTCCTAGTGTTTTAACTGGGAAGAAGAAGTGGCGGAATAAACTCCCCAGCAACATATCTGTCTTTTGGCTTAGAAGAACCAGATTCTATACGTGTAAAATATATAAACAAAGAATCAATTGCATTAAATAATTGTGACATGTCAGCTAGCACACACCAATAATGAAATAAAACATTAACATTTATATATACTTAAGCATAAATAAAGCCACCAGGATAAAGGGCGTGCTCGCTTACACGTGCAATGTTGGGTTATACATATAGCAGTAACTTGAAGTCACAAATGATAAACTAGGACCATAGTGCAAAAAACGAAAAGAAACTAAAATAAAAAAGAATTACCAATAACAAAAACCTGGTCAGCAAGACGACCAGTCACCACAAGCACCACCTGTTCTATTGCAGCACCCGTGCTTTGTTTACTAACTGTTTACTCCAAACTTTAATTAAACCATTATATAATTAATTAGCAGTTCGAGCATAAATTTTAATTAGTAATCTATAAATATAAAAAACTAAACGATAATTTTATCACAAGTGACTCACCTTGACCACATAATATACAATATTTTGGTCATACGTCACCTACCGAAATAGTTCAAAATTGTTAAAAATCGCATTATATCCCTCACCGTATACTTATACTCTCATAACATGGAAAAGCATCGCTCCCTACACTGAAAAACGTACATCCACCGAATACATTCAAGAAACTCGGTGTCCAAAGCGTTTAATAACCGTGTTATTTATACGCGTGTTTAGATTACTAAACACGCGTCAAACATTACACGCGTGCTTTCGAGCACATGGAAACGATCAAATAGACTACCTTCGGTTTGTGGCTGAGATTTATTTGGCTGCTGGTAGCAGATAATGACCGCACCCGCGCCGATATGTAAGCTCATTTTCCAAAATGTAAATAACTCAGTCTATCTATGAAACACATCTTTATAAAAGCTTGTTTAAATGTGGAAGCTTGCACTTTAGACGTGGACTTTCTGTTTTGAAAACGCACTTAAAATACTAAAAACAATCACGTTACTAATATGAAACACCCTAGTAATGTCGAGGTAGAAACCACCAAAAGTAAAGCCTGTTAAGATCGGAATATACGTACAGAATTCGCCAGATCATATAGCATCAGAACTCAGGAATAAAATCCGGGGATATTATCTCCATACGATTACCACGTAGAACCGGTAATCCGGCAGACATTGAAATTGTAACCACCTGTCGCTACTCTCAGCCATCACACGGCTTGAATTATTCATCACATTTAACGGATTTCCTCACTTTATTTTTCACATCTAATCTTATTTTTTAGTTACTTTACAGCGTTTTACCTAGTAAGTACTCCCGGGTATGTGATCAGTGATTGTAAAAGTGTTTTTTTTATTTCTGCTTTTCAGCAACGCTGAATAATTGTGCACTCTTCATTAAAATATACATTTTTGATGATGCAAACGTTGAGTTTTTGCTAAACAAAACTTGAGACTTGTGTTTCACCAGATATAATAAAGGTTAGATATTTTTTCAAAATCTCTCTCAATCACAATGGAACCAGGCCTTGACTGTTTTACTTTTCAATGCATTATACGTACCTGTAACATCGCATCGTTAACATCATTCACTATTATTTGTTACAAAATCGAAACCTTTGTCTAGGCATGCGGTTTAATGTTTGATTTAATGATGGGATTAACCCACTAACATATTTGGTTATTTTAAATTATGCTCGCGGTTTTTATGTGTAGGTTTAACCGCCGGTTTTAGGCTATTAATTTGTATGCATATGGTTTAATAAGCATATAGAGTGGATATAGCTATAAATTGGATTGGATTAAATATGTAGGTCTATGAGATGTTAGTGTTGTGATAAAGATGTTCCTATATTTTTTGCTTATCTTTTAGATGTTTTTCTGCATAGCAGAAAACTTATGATGGACCGACTGCTGGACTGTCAATATATTTATGTCATTAAAATGAGGGTTGCATGATTCTAGCTGTTGAATTCTAGCGATGTTTCTGGCTGCTCTTTTCTGAATCACAAAAGTTTTTGAGTATTGTAATCATAACTTCCTCCCCAGAAAAGTATTCTGTATCTCAGTTATGAGTCAACTAATGCGTAATAGACCATTTTCAAGTGTTTTATGGTTACCTCGTTTCTTAGACTTCTTAGTACATAACAAGCAGAGCTGATTGCCTTCTCCAGGTATGTTAGCTCTTGTTTCCACTTTATCTGGCTATCGATATGAACTCCTAGAAACTTAACCACTTGGACCACGTTCACTGTTTCTCCATTTATGGCGCAGTTAATGCTATCTTTATTATTGGTAGTGGAACGAAAAAGCATAACATTGGTTTTACTGGCATTAACTTTAAGACCGTTAACAGCAAACCAGCTGCGGAAGATCTAAGCTTTGATTAACTATGGAATTATGAGCGTGTATATTGTCAGCCGAAACAATGGGATTGGTATCATCGGCAAACACCACAAGCTGGATACATCCCGCAGTTTTTCCCTCATTTGTTGTATAGGGTCATTTAAAAAACGCGATAAAAAACATCGGACCCAGTTTGGAGCCTTGTGGTACGCCAGTGTGCACAGGAGACAATTGTGACCTGTATGTTTCTTCACTTGGACAATTTTTACCTGAGGAATTTGTTCGTGACACTGCTTTGAACTCCACGTTTTTTCTAGCAGTAGTTTATGATCCACCGTGTCAAATGCTGAACTTAAATCTAGGAAAAGCCCAGCTACTTTCTGTTTGTCGTCCAATCTGCCCACTACGGCCTTAATTAGAGTCGATATTTCGTCTTAGGTCCCGACATATTTCTGAAAATCAAATTGTCTTTTACTTAACACTCCATTTTGGTTGAAGTGTCTGAGTAATCTAGTTTTTATTAGCTTTTCAAGAATTTTTGAGTGAATAGTTAGTAATGAGATTGGTCTGTACATCCTTGGGTCTGTTTTAGAACCTTTTTTGTGCACAGGTATTATTTTGGCTGTCATCAATTGATCTGGAAATATTCCTTCATCAAAACACTTTTAGGCTGGAAATCGACCCCAACATATAATAGTTGGGAAAAGACTAGGCAAATGATGAATAGGCCCAGTTATAACCATCTAAGTCTAAACAATACGGTCCTTTACATATCCCAAACATGGATGCGATTGATATTTACATGGCAAAAGGCTGTGACCCGTTATGCCGCTATAATTATATTATCATATTATACCTACTAAAACGTGTACCTGACTAATTAACATAATCGGCTCTTGTTCAACACATTAATTATCTATGTATACCTACAGGTCATGTGTTAGTAACCGGTTGAAGATGTGACCTTCTCTACATACAAGGTGGCGCCGACAATACGACAATAAATGAAAACACTGGTGATACTAGTTCATAGGAATATTTTTAAACTATCAAAAAATCCTAGCATCGAAATATTAAAAAATTAAAATTAAAACAAACTAAATAGCATAAAACTGTTAACGAAATACAACAACATTGGTTTACTAACCTTTAGTATAATTTGCACTAATTCGCGTCTGAATATAACATTATTTTAAGGAACGAATTTGGCAAAGGTTTTTGAAATAGCGTTGGCAACATGTGTTTAGTGTTTATACCGATGCGGGGGACGTTAACCTGTCAGTGCTAGCCTATTAATCTACATCATGTAGAAAATTCCGAATATGAAAAATAATGTCCTGTGGATATATTCGAATGAACTTTCGTACGCAGACTGGGAACGTCATAAGGTATACGCAGTTTAATTTATTGTCTTATTGTTGGCGCCACCCTGTATAAGGTAGACCATTACATAAAACATTTTACTAAATGCCATAAGAAGTGGGAATGGAATAGAGTAATGTGAAAATTGAAAATTTTATTTAAGAAATCACAAAATATAAACAGTAAAAAATTATAAACATAAACGTAATAATGAACGTGAGAACCGACAGGCGGCAATATAGTATTCCATTGTCAGAGAAGTAGGCATTTTACTAGACTACTTATTTATAGGAACGACTACTGTTTTTTTGATAGATTATTAAGCTGTCGAGAATGAGGTTCTGGGTTCGATTCCCGGGTCGGGCAAATTGTTATTGGGTTTTTCATCAGGAATGTCCAGTAGCAGCCATGGAGCCGATAACTGGCGAAATGTGGGTGTACTAATAGGTACACCTCTGCCTAACCCCACGAGGATTACCACACAACAAATAAAAATTAACCAATGATATTGGCAGCTAAAGCTCCGTAAATTCCACTTCTTCATTTGCCAGAATTGTACCTCTTACTAGGATAAATAAAGATAATTAAAGAACCTACACATCTGCATCAACTCAACGTCATTCCTTCACTATAATTCGCTTCGACGCAAACGTTTGACCTCTAACTTTTGCACAAATGCTATTAAAGCATGCTGTCGCAAAGTTTCCCACTCCTTCTGCTGTTGCTGTGAACACTTTCAACAGGTGTGAGCTATTTAGCTAACATTCTCGTGCGAGTGTGTGATTAAGACAACGTTATGAGTTCAGTCTTTTAAAATACTTACTTGGTGTACAGTTTTAATGTAAGGTTCACACTTCACAATACAAGACCTTCAAACGAAGCTGCTCAAATAATTGTACCCCTATTATAATTCCGCAATTTGCCTCCTCTGGTACTGTAGGATAAAAAAACGAATTTGCCATGACGTGTTTTTATAAACATGTCGATGGTAATCTAAATTGATTCAGTCCAAAATTGTTATCATCCATGAGGTAATTTTAAGACTAAAATGTTCATATTAATATCTGGAGAAATCAACTAAAACCTGCTGAGCCTGTAAAAAAGTCCGACCATAATATTGCATAAAATCTCTGAAGCGTGAAGCACTTTTTATTTAGCATAATTTGAAATATAAATAACAAATCAAAAGTATTTCGGACTCAGTTATATTAATGTTTTCTGTCAATAAGTCGAGATAACTTCCTGTTTGCATTCCGATGTAATTACAAAAAGCGCAAAAAAACTAGGATGATGAGCGATGTGGCAATTTGTCAATTTATTCATTGATCAGAGCCCGTAAAAGTGCAGTGATAAACATGTATTTAATTAAATTGGCCATTATTATAAACGGTGGTGATAAACGTTGCCGTGTTTGGCACAAGAATTCAATCAATTAATATAACCTGGTACAGCCCACAGCTGGACAAAGGCCAGTCTTTAGTTGCACTACCTACTTTCCACATGCAGTCGGTCCCAGGACCCAGCCAGCCCGTATTTTAATGTTGGTCCATCTGGTAACGTGATTCTATTGGTATTATAATCACGAATAAAGGATGATGCTGCTAGTATATGTTTTCAATACTGACAGGTTGACCAATAGGTCATCTGTCAGTATTAAGTTAAACCTTATGAATACATAAGGTTTAACCCGACTCCATCTTATTCAGATGGACATCATCATAACTTCCAAGAAAAGTTCTCTAATTTCGCAAACACGGTCAACACCTGCCGGAAATCGTAATGACTAAAGGGCTATTGTACGGTCTCTACCACAGAAAACATTAGTTCATATTCAAATCTTGCTAAAGTTTACGTCGAACCTGTCATACCATCAATACCTATGTAAGTTATCAAATATGTTACCGACAAGTGTATGCGGGATCTATTTAGAACCATCTTCTGGTAATCGGTATCGTAATGGTACATGAGTAGAGAGTAAAGGTGATACAGAGTCCCAGCTTTACTGCATCGTTCAGTGATAGATGCACAACATGGCAAGGCTTTATAGTGAATGTGTGACATTCACGAGACTGTCTACTGGTTTAGGTTTGGAGCACATTATATCCTTTGTCTCTCCTAATTAATAGACAGCTGAAATTACTTTCGACCATAGCTAATAAACGGTCTTATTTTGCTTCAATAAAATTAAACTGAATGCAACACAATTCCAGCAACTCATTTTACGTCGACTCTTCCCTTCACTTATTTCAGTGACTTCCTTATTGAGTAGTAACTAGTCATCGATTGTATGAAGCTCAGTCTCTGTTAGATATCTACTCCTGGCAATTGGCCGCAGTCGCCGTGACATTAGAAGTTGCGCCCGACAACCGGTTGCATTATCTCGTGTTATGTAAAGGCCTGTCGATAGAAAGCTGATTAAGGTGCTATTATAGGTAATAATGGTATTTGCTTGCTTTACCTCAAGGTAGCTAAGGTCAGCTTTGAGTCCGTCGAACTTGGTGTCTGCTTGCCAATCAGAGAATAGTATGCTGTTTAAAAAAAATAAGTCAAGGGAAATAACTGTTTAATAGCGTCTTCTTCTTCTTAACATCTTTATTTGTTAATAGGGTTCTCCCAAAACATGTATGCCTATTTTTTTTTTTTGTTAAATAATGGGACGGCTACGAGTTGAAACAAGCAATAAATTAAACTATCAGGTGCCTATTAGACAAATTGATAGTTTTTATTAAAATTTTATTAGTTAGTCACGATCTGAGAGAAACGATTCCGATGAAGCACGAAACATAATTATTTTAGTCGGACCTGATTTTAAATCATTTTTTTTAACCAAACAAAAATACTGCAAAAACTAGATCTAGGATTGGGTGCAGAACGTAGCACCGCCAACCCACCCATTAAATTTTTAAAGCTATTGGCTAAATGTAATGGATGTTGATTTACGGAATCCGGCGATACTTTTGAGGAAATCCATAACATGTAAAATATTTTCAAAAAAAAATGCAGGTGCAGGCCCACCGTCAGAACATCCTCAGGAGATTTTGACCACAACAACAACGTCCCGTGGAGGGTTTGGAACACATGTCGAAAAGCTTGGTTGCATGGCATGCTACTTTGAGATTTTCTTGCATGCATATTTTTGCAGGCGGGAGGGCACCGGGCGGGTCGTTTCCTGCATACAAGCAACAAAATATTTTGATAAACATTAATTAATCTAATGGACGTTGTTATTGATGTTCTTTTTTTTAATTCAATTACAGCTACCAATTATCCACTTAAATATGAACCACAAAATGGCTGTAACCTTCTATCAACAAGCTGTTTATAAATAAGGACTATATAAATAAATATCATTACACATACAATTTACTAAATACTAAGTTTACATGCATACTGTTCGATGACTTGCTAAGCAAGTATGCATGCTGTTTCCGTAACAACCTAGACGGCCGTTTGAGTCAATGTGATTAACACGTTAAGTACTTCAAGTGTTATGCAAAAAAAAATTGACAAATATACGTATATTGTCGGTTAAGGTTTTTCATTTATTCATTAAAATATTATGCATTTGTCTGTAATGTCTTCTATTTTTTATTGCGGTTTAGTCACGAAATAACTGTTGAACATGTCATTTTGTATTTCATATATTTCATAGGTAAACAACAAGGTTAAATAGCCGACATAATATATCCTTTTCAAGGTGCAATTGGACGGACAAACATACAGAACTACATTGGCATTCATAATAAGTACTAGTTAAAAAATTGTGAATGGATTTAAAAACATTTGCAGTTTCAATTCATACATTTCTTCCATCTTTCTTCTTTAAACCATATACTAAATTAATGTATAACCAAGTAATTACAATGTAATAAGTCATACACATCTCTGAATGAACACATTAACCAGCATACAATCTTCAATCAGCCGCTGAGATAGTAATCTCACAGCGATGTTAATGACATAATCTGCGCTAATCCCAAGGTAATATCGTTACGATATAAAGCAATAGTAATGAGACTCAGCTGATTATATTACTATCGGAGATGTTACCAAAGGTGATTGTGAGTTACTTTGTCAGCTTTGGAATATGAGAAAGATAAATGAAGAAGGCTCACTCCAAAAGCAAATGAATAAACTTCCACTGCCTTTGCAAGCATGATGCAGATTTCGTTTTTCGTCTCAATCAGCTTTCAGAGAAAGACTTTTCACATCACTTCTGAGTCACATAGTAAAAGAGCCGAGATCTCCGGTATTTTGATGCCTACAGCGTCTTCTAATTTGGGCAATTTAAGCGGTTTTTTAACCGACTTCAAAAAAAGGAGGAGGTTCTCAATACGGTTGTATGTTTTTTTTTTTTTTTTTGTGTTTGTTACCTCATATCTCCGTCATTTATGAACCGATTTGAAAAATTCTTCTTTAATCTGAATGGATTTACTTCCCGATTGGTCCCATAGAAATTTCATCAAAATCGGTGCAGCAGTTTGGTTTTCAAATCAAAATAACTGGAAAAAATGTCGTCCAAGTAAAAGAAATTGCGAAATTGATACTTGACAAGGATTTGTGTGTGATACGATAACTAAAAACTGACTATTGTTTGTTTCATTGACTTTTTTGCCACCGACTTCCGAAAGTAAAGTTATTTTCCACTTTTTTAGTGTTTTTTTTGGAAGTCGGTTTTTTTTTGCAAAAAAGTTTTTATTTTAGTGTTTATTTTGGAAGTCGGTTATATTTTTGTAAAAAAGTTTTTTTATATATTATGTAGTATTCAAACTGCTTTAAATAGAAATAGGTACTCACCCACACCTTTAACACACTTCTGGGGGGTTACCATGATCTGTTTGTGCTGAAATCTCTTACCCACTCTCGGAATAGTACTTAATCATTCCAGCACTAACGTTAAGCGTTTATTGAAGATCAACGTAGTGAGTTATAGCAATTAACTGAACCACCTTTGCATAAAGGATTGAGTTTTTTTTTAAATAAGAATCGATAGAATTTTGTAATTCCTTTATATGTATTTTACTTTACTATGCTCTAGTAAATGTAAAAGAATTATAAAAATTATATCGATTTATGTAAAGGTGAGTCAGCTATTTGCTTTAACTCACCCTTTGGCAGAATTTTTTTTTCTCGTATTTTACTTAAAATTACAAAATATGCAGAGCATGGCTGCTGAAACATAATCACAATAATATTATATATGTCTAGCCTTTTCCCAACTACGTTGAAGTTGTCTTCCAGTCTAAGCGAATGCAGCTTCTTTTTTTCGTGTCGATGAAACTCAAATGGTGTTAGACCAGTATGCATAAGTCTAACATTTGCTTCGATTAAATCCTGAAAGTTGCAAGTGATACTTTATTTACATGGAGCGACTGCCTTGGGTCCATTAAGCCTTCTGTATCCATATTTTTGTTGGATGCTGATCATAATCTAATGTTAATTATGAATGCAATGTCATTTCGAATACATTTGTCATTAATTTTATACGAATGATTATTTTTTTATAAATGTTAGGCTTTAATGTTGTCTCAGAGATTGTAGTTATTTATGTTTCAGAAATTGATGCGACCAACTGAAGGTAATACAAAAAAAAAATATTATTGCTTTAGTAATTTTATTGATTTGATTTTGCGGTTGTAAATCTTATTTATATGAACAACCTTCAATCATTTATTATATGTTCAAATAATAATATCAATTCTAATACTAGGCAATGAGATAATGGAATGCGTTTTTAAGTTTCTTTTTTTGATATTTCTAGATGAGTTAAATTAAAATAGTTAAAAAAAACCATTTTCATGAACACTAGGCGACACCTAAGCGAGCTCCTTGGCAAGACTGTAACTTTCGAACTACTGTCTACCTCCAACGACTGTCAAAGATCTACAAAGGCAGCCGGGAACAACGGGTTAACGTACTTTTGACGCATGGAGGGAACTCGGTATGTAATAGATGGTCACCAATCCCAGAACCGATCATGGCAAGCACGGCTTTACCTTGAAGATCGACCTTATGCGTCCTGAAAATTACAACACACCCTGCATAATGGCCATTTTCTACCAGTAGGTAGAAAATCAGGTACCATAGTGAAAGTAAGTGTACTTTGATTACAGTAATATTTGATTGCAATATTCTAAGTAACCGCAAGTTGAATTAAACCTGAAACAAGTGTGGTAACTAATAACTAACCTTTAACCCATAAGCAGAGTTAACGAAAGATTACCCGATTCATTTGAATGCATGTCAAATATTTAAGTACGTACTGTGGTTTACTGTACTTCATGTTAACTTTAAACATACAGGGTCGAACTCACGGTTTTGTTAGCAAACATCTTGTAATGTTCGCCTCGGCAAAGTCCTTAGACTTACAATTGACCGATGAACTTGAGACCACTTAATATGTTTAGTCGTTTTTAAAGTATTTTCATGGCTACGCAGCTCTACGGGTAGCAGGGGTTAGACCGAAACTAATTGAAACTTTTCCTTTCCTGTTATTATTTTCCAATACTACAAACACTCATCATTGTCAAGACACACCTCGAATACTTAAAAAAAAAATCTAGCGAATAAAATGCGAATGAGCTAGCCTTATGTAACAGTGCACAAAGAGGTATTACAGATTGTCTGGTAAGGCTAGTCTACACTGAGTCACAATGTATTGTCAGCTGTACTGGAGGCACAACAGAATTTACTGTACAGACTTGTTTTATCAGCATTGTAGCAACATACCAGTGGTATGCCAGTCTGCCTGGCTTTATAAAAGAGAGAGGTGGAACATTGCGAAGCAGCGATTTTTTTATGATTAATCCGAAATATTCTTGAGTTGCATCGTCGCAGAAGTTAAGTATCCACCTTAGAATATACTTTTAATCTTGAAAATATCTCGGGTCTTTTTTCTGTTATCTTTTCACGCTTTAACAACTGTACGGATGTTTGGCATACAGATGGACGTGAGTTAAGTGATATGGGAAAAGTTTTATCTTTTATACCGCGGGCGAAAGTTGGTGTTTCTGATTTTAGAAACATAATTTAACGTAAAAAGAAATAACTGATACAATTGCACGGGTTATAGGCCCTTATTAATAGAAAAAAAATGTATTACGTGTACTATTTATACTTATTAACTACCAAGACAAGAATCTCAATTACCAATAAAAATCAAATCTCCCACGCATCACTTATTTAACTATAAGATCTATAACAAACAATATAGAGTTGCGATTGCGTTCGATTTCGTGAAAGCTTGACATTTGCACTTGACTCATCCCAAATGCCACAGCCGTTTCGACAGTCAGGTGTCGCAAACGAACTAACAGGTAATGACACGCGTTCTACATGGTTAATAGTTCGCGCTATGATAGATCACATCACGATTATTATCCATAATTGTGTAGGAAGAGTTATTGTATAAAATGTCGAACTAAAACTGGTTTGAAGAACTTAATTGCAATAGGGTACACAAACGTATTTTATCCGAGATCTGAACACTGTTTAAACTTAACTTTGCAGATAATGTTTTGTTTTAATCTGCAATTGGTCGATAATGAGACTGATAGAAATGCATGTTTTATTTTTCGAAGCTTTAGCTTTTAGTCTTATAATTATCCTTAGGCCATAGACATAAGTAGAAATGTTGCAGTCGCTTTCAAAGTATTTCGCACGTCTACAGCACTATCCAACAGGGCTGGTATAAGCTTCTCAGGAGCTCTTATCAGTTCTAGCATCACCAGTTTCACTAGTACCTAGCCTGATCATCATCATCTACTGCTGGGTATAGGCATCTCTTTTCTAGTGCCAGCCTCATCTAGGTTTTCCCCCGATGCCAACTATGTCGTCTGCCCATCTCGCCGCCACGCCGGAACGACAAATCTGTATACCTAACTATCAATTCTCTAATATCAATTTACCAATGTCTTCATCCATTGTCTTATAAACACACGATCACACTAATCTGAATCACGTATTTCCTCTCACCTCACTATTATCTCACGTTGCATGTGATCGTGTCCCGCGAAGTATGTGTGTGTCATTAAGATGCTGCACAGTATGATCACAACGCGTGTCGATATGTCAGCGCCTCATTATGAATGTGGCGGATGATCGATGGCGTTGTGATAAAAACTTATGATGACACTTTACTGTTGCATTTTTTTCAGGATTCACCATCTGCTGGGTACGGGCCTCTCTTTAGTGGTTCCTGTGCCACCTCGTCCAGGTTTTTCTCCGTAAAACGTTAGTTAGTTGGAAATCCTTTGTATGGTGGATGCAGTTAGACTCGAAAATTCATCGCAAAAATATCAGGTATATGCAATATTTTTTCAAGGTTGGAATCAAAACTGTGTATTTCATGCAGCAGCCCGTTTGAAATGTAGCTTTGACAGTTTTACTCTAATCTTCGGAAGCCGCCGGACATATTCGTTCGTTCATGAGTACCTTATAAATATTTGTTATTGGGGGTGGGATAAAGCTCAGTTTCCAAGAGTTTCACCTTGATTACGTCCTGCAATCTTATTTTCAACCTTGGCCTATAAAACTAGAAACCTAAATACCTAGAAAACCGGTTATTACAATGAGATGAATCCCACGTTTTTGTCTCATTCATATTTATTTAAATGCCCAAAAAACATTTTAATTAAGTAGATGAGTATCATCTCATTCGTCAGTGTACACCCACACGAAACATTGCATACCAAATATCTGACAAAAGATATAATTTCGATATAAATAATTTAAAAGCAAACTATTAAAGGTTAATCTGGACATAACGTGCATTTACATGTATATTTAGTGTTATTGGTGTAGTGGGTCTAGTGACCTGGTTGCTACAAGGTCCTCGGTTCGATCCATTTGTGTCTTCGTCCGCTGTATGGATACGTCCATAGTTCTGATGGGCCATCTCTATAAAACAAAGGACTTGAAAAATATTGTATTATATTTAATTACTTACTTTCGAGTTTTTTTAAATTTTTTTCGAGTTTTTTTAGTTTCTTTCTAAATCTACCGCTAAATTCCTATTACTTTTGAGATTAATTCTCAAAAGTAATAGGAATATTTAATAATTTAACCTCGTTAATTTTAGTAGGTATTCTAAATGCAGATTTTTCTGTGACTAAATGTCTTCTTGGATATTTTTTATAGGTTGTAAAAATAAATACTTAGTTAACACCAAAGTGCTAAGAACTACATCTTATTGAATTGATGGCATATCAATATGCAAATGTATGTGATTGCAATTCTCACACATAATAAAAGAAATTGTCCGGAATTTGCACCTACTTACATAATACTTAACACATCGACTATGACAGAATGCTCTCCTTTCTCACAGTTTTTGTTAAAATCTGATAAAATGTCCGTAAACATACCGAATAGACACAAACTAGTTTAGTAAGTTAAAACACGTCACTGCTAAACACTTCCTGCTTCAATTTATTTAGTAATCTGTAAAATATTTGACAATTTGAATCGGTTTCAATAAATATAACAAAAGAAACTGATATTTTGAAGTTAACTTAAAAGAATAACCCTAGTATTATCATAGATAGTAATGGGTCATTGAAAAATAATACGGACATAAAATAAATGCGGAAGGATATCAAGTAAACTAGACATGGTCATTAATCGCTGAAACATTGATCACAGATTTTGACCCAATTGAAAACGAGAGCAACACGTATCAAGCACCTATCTGAGATTAAAACTTCCTATTGTGTCTACGGCGTCAGGAGACATTGACAAAACACCCACTGAATAACCTGATGCAACACATCATAGAAAAGAAAACATTTGATGGTTGATTACGCCATATAAATTCATACCAATTAACATCAAACTATTAGCAATCTGATAGATTGCTACAATCCTCGAATAATATTGCACAGGTCATAAAAGCACGCAGCATACCTATATCACTGTCAATACCTTCTAATACACACAATTACCAGCCTAACAAAAGTTCTTAATAACATACAATTAAAATTGGCAAAGTCAATGACAGACTGTCAGTGTCAGCCAACACTTACGCCCACATATTGAGTAAAAGGTATCTTTACCACTTCACTTACAAACTAACTTACGCAAACACAAAAAAAAATCAATCAAAAATTCTTCGCGCACATCATAAAACATAATTTAGATTTTTGATTGTCTGACGCTTATAAAAAACCTAGCGCTTACAGCAAACAACCTTGCAAGCTTTCTTGCTTATAGAAATACCATTGAAAATTTCTTACAACACGATATAAAGGCTAAATCAGACAGGAATGCCGCGATTTCACGCGCGTCGCGGCATCCGACGCGTTCACCTTGACATGGACCTAATGTCGCGCGTCTTCGCATAATTAGAATAAAAATAAAAGTATAACTCGCTTAGATCGCGCGTTTTGTTATACCATACATTCGGTAGACGCGTGATCGTGTAGTGTGTGCATTGTTTGACGCAGTACGATATTGTCGATTACATATTTAATTAATCTAACTCGGAAAGTGTTGTGTGAAAATATCGATGTAAAAATTAAACAAAACAGTTTTTATTTTCAGATTAATAATTTGGCACGCATTCGCTTGTGGTGATAAGATTGCTGACATGATGCGAAATACTATCTGCATTTTCTGCTACAGAAAGAATATTTTATGCAATTCCGTATTCGTAGAAATCTTTCTTTATACCACAAATTCACTACAACCTTCAACCCTTTCTTGAAGATCCTTAATTGCCCGTTCCCTTCGCTTCCTCATTCCTGTCACCAAATTACTCCTATATGACCGTCGTAAATCATTAATTATTTTTCTTTATTAATAGTCCCGTGTTACAATGTACCCGCGCACAAAGCATAGATCAACACGGGACGTTGTCCGCGATGTGACCAGTGTGTAAACGCCCACCCGTGGCTTATGGCCATCGTTACCACACCGTGGTCCCACGTGGCTCTTCACTATCTAATTATATGCTTTGCCAGTGATTTAGGCGCTGGTTTATGTCGACTACGAATAATTTAGAGATGTAATGAACAAGATAAGTATGTGGTCATTACTATTCCTTGTAGGAACGTGAGTATAACTTTAAGTAAGATTTTCTGTTGCAACATAAATATGACTTATGTAATTCCCCGAAGGTTTGGGAGGAGTTAGGTTTGGAGAGTACACACACATTTCGCCAGGTATGCTTAAGTCCCATGTAACAGAAGATGAGCCTGTTTGCATCAACCGGGCACAGAACCAGACTCGCTGCTGATGCGGGTTGGTACTGAGATATTTACTAGAGGAACGAAGCAATAACACTTTCCCGGACCCAGAAACTGAACCCAAAACCTCAAGCTAAACAGTAGCGCTTGCGACCGCTGGACCGACAAGGCATATTAGTAAAGGCAGGCAGTGATTTCAATGTTATTACAATACACGTGTGTTTACATGAAATGATTTCCTGATACATAAATCTATTTGTTCGACTCAAAATTAACGTATTCTAATTAGACACTAAAAGTTGTTTGTAAACTATAGATCTATATTTTTTTCTAAATTTTTTGATTTTGCATTTTATGATGCATCGAACTGCTTAATGCGTTATGTTCTGAGCTTACAACATTTATGCTACTATTTAGATCGCGACATTAAATTTATTAGCACAAAAGTTACAAAAGATTAAGATTATGAAAATTATACGTATCTTTTCTTTATAAAAAGTCAAGATGGACCCCTGAAAGCACTTAAATCAAATCATCTATTATAAAACATCCGCCTATGCACATGCTTGACACCAAAATTAAATATAATATGATCGATGAAATGCATGTATTTACTTAAAGTGTGGGTGATATTCATATAGCCCAATCTATTGAGAAATGAACAAACAATGGACAGCTTAGCTTAATATTATGTCATTGGACTTCTTGCTTAAATATTTTAAAAGCAATCTTTCGCCATTGCGTTTGACAAGTCGAAAGGTAACGCCGCAAGCGAAATGGTTGAAATAATACAAACAATGCGTGTCAACTGTCAGTGATATATGATTTTAATTATAGATTTGTAGATAACATATAATTAACGATTGCTATTGTAGCGTTATGTAATTAATTGGAATAATGGCAACTTGGTCGATGGAGTTATGGTGAGGACCATACCATATGTTGTAATGATTAAATGTTAGGATACACCAACAGATCACACAGACATCATGCCTGTATGTCAGAAATACACAGAGGTGGTACCTACATGTATCTGGTACACCCATATTTTCCCAACTATATTATCTTAATTCTACTTACCTTCTTTCTATAAAACTCTGTGATAGTAAACCATGGGTTCAATTTATTGCTACTTATCGAGCCCCCTACCAGGTCACCTACTGGGCTCAAACAGTATAAAGTAGCTAAAGTCATAGTACCTATCGACAAGTAAAGAAGAAGATGAATTCAGTGGACACAGAAATCTATCCAAATCACAGGAACTAGAACGCCATATCATAAACGGCATTCGACATGCGTCAAAAATTCCATTCGAACCAATCGGACCAAATCGCAATCGGTAATGGTTTATTAAAGTAAACAGTCCAAAGATACACGACAAACCATAATAACATGTAAGTAATTCTAATCAAATATGCCGAACAAAATGATGTCTATGTAAATAGTTTAATGTATTATTCCTCAGAACGGAGCGATCTTCGGAAGTATTAGAATTAAATTCCGTAATATAACGTATAATATATATGTCTAGCGTTTGCCCTTTGAACGAAGATGAGTTGGTCTCGATAGGGTTAGCACTCGTACCAAGTTATTTAGCCTCACATTCGGTTCTCGTTGGAACAGATTGGTCCTAGGTTCGACGAGACTTCCCCAAACGTCGGCTGCAGTGGCTGTTATGAAATTCTTTCATTTGCGCTCAAGTGGTTGACGAGTCAACACCTCCTGATGATGGCCAGTGGCGGCCAATGTCGCACTATTATTATCACACCAACTGCATGTAATTTATTTTTTAAGGAGGGAATGCTTTGTCTGAGCCTAGATTATTTTTTTGCGACATCAAAACTCCTTCCGTCTTTGCAAAACATTTAATAGTGTCATGGATTTCCGCAAAACAACGCCCGATTGGTCCCCTGTATTCTATAGTTTCTGCCTGCCCTCATAAGAAGAGGTTTGCTGTATGTTACTCAAGTTCTTTCAGCCCTGCCCTCGTAGCAGTCCGGTGCGGGTTACATCCCACGACCTGCCGCTACTCACGAAGCCATTATTTTATTTGACGAGGACTGTGAATACCACGGTGATTGTTGCACGCCCAGCTATTTGTCTAGGGCTTGTATGTGACCTATAGTAAATTCATTATTAGTAATAAGGTGGGTGGGGAACAAACGCACATTTAACCAGAACAGGAGCATTCTTTTCTTGTTATTTAAGTACCAGTGCGCATGGCATTTAGCATTGTTTTGTTGGTCTATCCACAGAAACACGTGTGGAACACAAGTGGAGATAGAGTGTCTGTTCGCTCAAAGGTCTAAACCGACCTTTGAAGACTGATGTTCCAGAAGGAAGAACGTTGGTTTATGATTACATTTTGAGCTACCCACAGTTAGATGTTAGCATTCGACTCCATTTTCATTTTTTATGCGAGTGATAAGACACTATTAAATATGAAAAGAGAAGTTTGTATCTGCGGAGACACCTCAGTAGAGATCAGAAAACAGACTCTACTTAATAGTTTTCTGTTGTTCCGTCTAATGAAAATAATTGAAATCAAAGCCACCACAGATAAAACAATGCCATACCATATTTATAACACCTCATAACATCCTTTTCCTAATATATAATCCTAACATCCTTTTATCTGTACTATCGACAAAAATGTATTTGTCGGCACATAGTCCCCATAGACCCTGACCTTCGCACACAAGCAATGCTCACGATCATCCTTTGTTTGAAAGGAATGACCTGATTATGTCAGGTGTTCACAATGCCTAGGCCTTACGTCATCAAATGTATGACCTATTGGACTTGACATATTAGCCATAGGAGTTCTCATATTTAAGGATGTAGTGTAGACAGTCAAACAGAACGACTTTCTCGATGAAAACATCATTATGTACCATAGAAAATTGCAATCCCTGATTAACCAACTTTATCCCTAAATATTACAACACCTGTCTGGCACATTTCATCTGCCTAGCCTTTTCCCAACTATATTGGGGCCGGCACCCAGTCTAACCGGATGCTGCAGAATACTAGTATTTCACATAGAGCGACTGCCTATCTGACCTCCACAACCCAGTTAGTACTGGGTAATACGATACCCCATGGTAAGACTGGTTGCCAGACTTTCGGGCCACTGACTACCTGTAACGACTGTCAAAGATCTATAATTGACAGGGGTCCCCATAGTGGGAACTGTTTTTATGTATAAAGCTGATATTTATTGATTGAGATGATACTGTGATGAGTCGACATTCCAACGGGGTCAGTTGAAGCCTTGAAGCTATTGTTTTGTTTGTAGAAACAAAGATACTATCTTTGTTGTCTAGTTTTGTAATCTAGTTCCTGTTTCTTAGTGGGACCAATATTTAATTTTGTGTAGTACATTAAGCAAATAGGTTATGCAATAAATTCGTCTAATGAACTGACTACTAGATGTAATATGGGAACATCTCTGCTTAATCCCTCGGGGATTACAAGCGTAATGTCATAATCACGTTTAATTCATATTAAGTATTAAAATTTTCTACTTTTCACTATATTTTGACGGCTCATAATAAGCATTAACGTTGGCAATAACCAAGTTTCTGTTTGAAATCAAATAAAATATTTAATGTACAATAATACCTTAAGTCGTTAAGTTTTCAACGTGTTGCGCCAAAAAACCATGTAGGGCTGTATTAATGCTGCTTTTTTTAAATGAAATCTGCACAATAAGTTAAGTCTTACCAGTCTACCTACTAGCTGGGATCACGTGCTAGCATTAAAATCTTCCTCCAGCTAACGCCTCGTTCAGGACCTCTTGCGATGCGACCTGCCCCAAGCGACTCGCGCGAGCCACTTGTTTCCACCGTGTGAGAATCTCGTTGCAAGTCGTGTCGTGGTGAATCCAGGAATGTTCCAAGCACTTTATTTCATTGCCTTACCGACCTATCTAGTTGGAATCATATACTTAGTGTCTTAGTACATCAAATCATGCTTTAACGAGAGTATCAAATACTTCCATCCGCTTCACCTAATGTATCAAACACATCCATATCATTATCTTGACAAAAAGACGCGCACTGTGACTCCACCCTGTACCCTTACGACATCGACTACAAAGGGTAGCGGCACACTTTGTGCGCGGCACGCGTCAGCAGATCAAAGAGCAGCCGCTGATTGTCACCGTTACACCTAACGATGCTTATATGTGTAATGGTGTGAGGATGTGCTGTGTACCTTGAGGGGTAAGCAGATTTAGTAGCAATGCAATAGCAGAGATGAGATATTACAATTATTTTATGAGGCTCCGGGAAGGTACATTTCAAACATATATCTTTCATATCAGTCTTTCTTCTCTGTGCCCCGGTCCTTATAATCTGGATCTATTCAAGGTTCGAGTGAATCGGTTTCTTCCAGGCAAGCGTGCTCCACCCTAGACCGCATCATCGCATCACATCAGACAAGTTGCGGCAAAACGCAACCCTATTTAATATTTAAAAAAAACATACATTAACGACCAAACCGACATGGAACAACGTCATAACTGGTTAGCCATACTAATACTGCCAGAATTAAACCTGCAAACTTTTAATTGTATTACGTTCGTAAGTTCGCAAAAAGCATCTAAACATTACTATTTGGTTACTCACTCCTAAACTTGACTATGGGCTTTCTGAACCAATATTTGTAAAAGAACCAGTATGTAAACTCAGACTAAATACATGAAGCTGAGAACTGTGAACCAGAGGGCCAGACAAAGTGTAATTTTATCAGCGATAACGAAAATGGAAATGTTCACAATTATTCGATTGAAATGAGTAACCGAAAAGCAAAGGTCTTGTGGTCAGAAAAGTTTTCCCTCATACCTTCTCACTCACGAGATGAATTAAGGATGGCTCTGCCAATCCTCTTGACATTATCCTTAAGTCACCTTTAAAACAATGCGGCCTTAAACAAAACAAATCACCTCGAGGTCACCAGTTCACGGTCTCTATTGTGTGCCGGTATTTATCGTAAATATGCACAAATAATAAGCCAGAATTAAATTGTAATCATTCAGATACATTTCGTATTATTTTACAATAGTAATGATAATGTTAGCTAGTTGTAATGTAATTTGGGCAGGGCTGGGCAAAATACATGCTTTGCTTTAATTGAAATACAAATTACAAAATACTATCTCGCAAGTATTTAAAATACGAAATACAAAATATCTTTAAGTTATTTGAAATACAAAATATAGTATTTTTGCTATTTTTATTCGAAATACAAATTACAAAATACTATTAAGAACAAAAAGTAATCCAGCCCAGCATGGGCTAAAACGCAGAGTAAAAGAAGGTTAATCAGTAAAACCAAAGTTTCCTTTCATGAACACCAGATTTTTTATGTACTGTCAGACAAACAGCCTCATATTGAAGAATGAATAAAACCAGCTAAAGAAAACAATCTTTCTACTGGTCCTGATGAGCACAAACTTGTGTTAAATTGTATGAACACATTTTTATATTTGGATATTTGATTTTTATTTCATTTTTTGCTTAAATTTACTTATGTTTAAATGTATTTTGAAGCCATAAGTATTTGAAATACTAACTACAAAATACCTCGGTATCAGGTATTTGAAATACGAATTACATTTTAAGCAAGTAATTGAAATACCAAATACGTTTTTGTATGTCAATTACGTATTTTAATTACAAGTAATTCAAATACTGCCCAACGCTGAATGTGGGAATGTCGGTCAAATATCATGATTACAATCTATGCATGCTCGTAAGCGCATTTTAAATGATGGCTTTTTATTTATGCTAATTATTACAAGTACTACAAAATAACTAATTATGCAGATGGATACCTTATCAAGTTAATGGTAGTCAGTTAACCGACTACCATTAAAAAAAGGGCTTAAGCCCTTTAGTCATTCTTGCGTACGTAGGAAATCATTTATAATAATCTATTTTCCTGTACCAACCAAGAGAATGCCATAATATTTAAAAAAGCTTCTAAAGGACGAATTTGTTGATAAAAATATATTTTTAAATTATATGTCGTAGTCGCAGTTTTAATAGCAACAATAACGTAAGACTAAAATAAGTAACAAAGTTCATTAATATTATGCACGAAAACTGTCATACAAAAATCACAATATCGCCATTCTGTACCCATATTCCCCTCCGTACAGTTTTTACACTGTTACCTAGTTCTCCCGAACTTTCCTCTCATAGGTGGAAAGTTTCACCGATGCCCGAGTGTCGGGTGGCGCAAGTATCGGCGCCACAGTTAAAATATTAGTTTTAACATACAGTATACCAACTAGGAACGAATATTCAATGGACACATAGATGCAACGCGTTTATACAAATTCTAAGCATACTGCATGTAACAGGTAACCCGTAGTAGATCGGGGCTGAGGCATCGATACATGTGGTTATGTTTTATGTGTGTACTGCAACAAAACATAAAGTTTCAAACTCAAAGCATTTATTTCAATTAGACCATTACAGGCACTTTTGAATGTCAAAACACAAAAAATAAACTAAGCTACAGTCCCAGTCACAGGGCATAATAACTTGTGAAAGTACTGTAGTTGCCCATTCGAAAGCGTAGATCTCTATGGAGAAGAATGGGCAAGAAACTCCATGGACACTCTTTTAAATCATTGAAATTTTAAATTTTAAATGACAAACCTAACACCTTCGTTTGATTTCCTAAAAGGCCCTAGTTTGTGTATGCGTAACATAACAATTACATCCCGCCTGTAATCCTCGAAGGGATAGGCAGAGGTGTATCTTTTATTACACTCACAATTCATTGGTTATGATTAAGCCAGCGACGACAAACAATTGTAGACTCCGTGACTGCTAACTGAGAAGTTCATCATCATGATCATTCTCCTGCCCTTATCTCAATTCATTTGCGGTCGGCGCAGCACGTCTTTTTCTTCCATACTTCTCTTTTACTTGTCATCTCCTCAGACACCACCTTTCTTGCCTAATCAGCCTTCACACAGTGTATACATCGTCAAGTTATTGATGGAAATGCGCTTGCGACTACTTGACCAACGAGGATATCGTCCTTGGTTTACTGGTTACCCTTAAACTGTGGCGCGGCCGTCCGACAGTGTTTGCGTCACCACGTGGAGTGTTATTAGATTGGCAACTTTGCATGTGAGGTAAAAAGTGGCGCGGATGACTAGACAGGATCATGTGCATGTGAGCAGGGTTTGTTGGGTTTTGTTAACGATTACTGCGTGGATGCAGGTGCGCCTCTATTACGTGTTGTCATTTGTTGAATACACAAAATTAAGCCCCGTTATGTTTTGTAAGTATGTAGGTATCGCAATCATAATTAACACCACCACCATGCGTTACAATACATTTCACCAACAATGCTCCCCTGTTGACGTCATACGAGCGTCGAAGGTTTCTTGTAGGACTAAACCTACACTAATAAATTGATGAAGTATCGAACTACTGTTTTTCTAAACAAAAGATTGAAAGACGCATGAGCGCAGATTCGTGGGACACAAGACGACGAATCTCCTTGTTACCATAAAGCGACTTGTCAAGACTTGACAAGTCGCTAACCTAACAATAACAATTTAGGCAATGTATTAACCAGTGACAATCCTGCACAATACCAAACGCAAAGAAAACTCATGCAACAAAACAATATCAAAGGTGCTCACATCCATCAAAAACATTTATCTTATAAAAAATCTTCAATAACTATACACCACCCACCTGTCCCCCTGCCTATCCTCAAACCATAAACACACCATAACAGCCCTAAGTCACAGATGATGGAGGGTCAGGCCGCGGCTATAAAAGTTATGAATTTATGGGAAAAAAACACCATCGACTCCTATTGTGTGCGGTTGATGCGCGAAGCATAGTTTTTGATAAATAATGTTATTGGTCAGCTGCTGTAGTGACGAAAAATATTGAATTTATGAACAAGACATCTGTTTAAATACGAATTAAAATGGCCACTTATTACTGGCTCCAAGTGATTTGACAAGACGTACCGTAACTTATGTACCTTTTTTAGATTGAAGATGAAATAGCATAAGATGTTTTTGTAACCTCTGGTTAAGCACCGGTGTGCGTATCTAGTATTGAATTTTGTAAAAAAAAATATAAGTAACGTTTGTGGTAGGTCGAGATTATTCGTAATGTCCATCGTTCTGTATTCCTGCAACGTCTGTCAACATACGATTTTCGGTAGCTTATGTCGCATCAATACATTTTTACTTTTCTACTATCGTTTATTACCTTTTAACAACAAAAAAAATAGTAGTATGTAGTTTACTAAATATTATAACTTAGCAAACAATTTACCTCGCTCACAAAAAAAAATTGGTAACACACAAACTGTGACCAAAATGCACATTAATCTAAACTAGCCAAGAAGCCCGCTAGCTGAGCACTTAGCATAAATCTAGAAAGAAACAAAATAAAAAGAACCGTGTGTAGTGTTAGTAATAAGTGTCAAAATACAGCAGTTAATTCTCCGCGAGGTGGCTGACTAACGAGCCTGGCTGAAACATTGCTTAAGGCTTGTGTAACAACCGATGATACGCCGTAATAGGTAGCTATCCTCATCAATTCCACCCCCTCTCTCCTAAAACATGCAGTCCAAGTGATCTCACAACCAACACAATTCAAAATACAATCGTGCCAGCGACAAGCAGATGAATAAAAATACTCTATTGAGCAGAGATCTGTACTATCAGTATTTCATCAAGAAGTATAAGATCATAGACGAATTTGTTGAAAAAATAATCCGTATTATAACCAACAACAACCGAAACTGGCAGAATATAGTTGTACTCCTGCCCACTCCATTAGGGAATACAGCCGTCAAATTATGTCATCATCATCATCATCACTGACAGCCTGGGTCCACCCGCCTCCACCCTTTTGTGGCATTCTTTCCGAGCGAGTCTGCGCGAGTTCTGTCAAGTCTATTTCGAAATAAAATATTTGTTTAATGATACCATACCCCAGTAAGCATCTTCTTTCGTCTTTCTTCTTTCTTTGTCGCAATTTCGAAATAAAGAACATTAATTTAAATATCTTAACCGATACTTATTCCACAGTGTCACATCGCTCATATCTCCCACTGCACCAACCCCTTAACTCCCCGCTCACCGCTCACAAAGCAATAAATAAGCGAAGAGACAACACCTTGTTAACTGGAAATAATTAACGACGGAAAAATAACGCTGCCACTGGCCGACCGGCTTTATTGTCTTATGCTCCGATGAGCTTTACATAGTTCTCTATTTATTAATTTTACTTTGTTGACTATTTAACTGACATTTTTTTATTTCTGAGTGTTGTGTTAGTTAGTGGGGGTGTTGGGTGCTTTTATTGAATGAGCTAAGAAATGAGAAAAAAAGGCGTTTGAATATTTTTCATTTGTTTCTTGTTATTGTCCTGTTCAATAACTCAACCACTTAACTTATCTATGTATGTCCATATCTAATAGGTCATACTTTTCGTAAATTTTCAGACCAATAATTCGAGTTGTATGAGGAAAACAATGTCATTTTTGTTGCACCTATAAAAACCATAATTTTTGCAACATCATTAACGTTTTTTCTTCCAAAACTGAATATGTTTGTAAAATTCCCAACTAAATAATATTCACAGAACATTTTCCTCATATAACATACAATAGCTAATCTCCCCACATTTTCATTCAACGTAACATTTCGAATAACAAAATAAGGCCGCACTATAATTACACTGGAAACTTTTCAACTTCGCCGTGAATAGCTACGCCGTAGCCCGTAGCCGTGGCTCGTAGCATTGTAGGGCACCCCCGGCTACGGCGTAGCTCGGGGTTGTTTACAAAAACAAGATGACTGGCTTAACGCGCCCTCCCGTGTCTTTATTGGCCCTTGTAGGCTTGTCTGACAGTGGATGACTATATGTTTGATAGTAGCAAGAATTAATTTATAAAGGGTTTACATTTTTACAAGGTGGTAAGCAGGTAAGAAGATCGTGGAGAAAATATTAGAGAATCAGACCAATACAGGCCATTTATTAGATAAAAGACTTTTCATTTTGTTTTTAATAATTTATAAAATCAATCAATCAAAAAGCATCAGCATTTCATCACATCTATTTTCCCTGTAGGGATAGACAGAGGTGTTTAGCAGACCCTCTTATCTCTTCTCTCTTTTTCTTATCGTATCTCAGGTTAACTGGGTTCAAATCTAGGTACCAATTAATTTATTCAATTATATCTTTATAGCAAATAAAAACTAATGTATGGGTTGTCCCTCAATCGTGGACAAAAAAATTAAAACCTCATTTTTACACTCAAATTACAGGAACTTCTCTGTAACATTCCACTAAGCCACTAAACCAACCTTTATATTCACTAACCAACTCTTCTCCTAGCAATTTCCTCATAAACTGACTAGCAACACTGTATAACACGGTCCCGACACAACAATAGTCGGTTAAACGAGGGAGGTAATGGCCCGGCGCCGCTTCACTTTTACGTTCAGGTGCTTGCCGGATAAACAGGTCTTTACAAGTTTACAGGTATAGTTAGTTAGCATAGTGCTGGGATAACAAGTTGGTGCTAGTTAGTAGGTTGTTCTACTTTCTGTATAGTGTTTAGGAAGTTCTCGAGTGTTTAAGAGTATGCGTTCATTGGCAGGGTAGGACTTTACTTTTTTTTACATTCAGCTTGGAGTGACCCAGTACTGTTGAGAAAGTGATGATTTACACGCAAGGCAACTGACTAAACTATAGGTTTTAGGGCGGGATTCGTACACAACAGACACACAAAAGTCGGTAAAAACTCGCGTATATTAAAATTACAAAATTTCACAGTACATACAACACTAGCATTAGGTATACATTTTTGGCGGGAACGCCTGAGCGTTAAGTACGCGCCCGCTCGCGAGTGTGTTTATGACGCTACTCGTCATGCGGCACACGGTGACCGTTGGCCGACACGCGCGCGGACAACATTGTTGTTCGCGCGCTTTATGCAAGTGCGACAGGGATAGCATGAAGTGTAGCGATGCGGACGGCGCGCGATGATGCCATTCGCTTCGCGCGATATTCAAAACTTAAATAATTATAAACTTACTGCTAAGGACATTATATAATCAAAGCTGCTAAGATACAAAAAATCAAAGGAATTGCCTACATTCCACCCCCTTGTTCCTGAACACACTCGTCAGTAGGCAACACAACTATTTTTACAACGGGTCGCTTCATCAAGCCCCTACAGGTTCTTACAGTAACTACTCTAATTTGGCCATCACGGCCTGGGTGGACTGCGCTAATTACGCCCCTAGGCCATGCATTACGAGGCTGATGCTCTTCTAAAATAAGAACCATGTCTCCCACTTTTACGGGTGGCACTTCGTGCAACCACTTCTGACGCTTTTGGAGGGTTGGAACATACTCCTTGAGCCACCGTCTCCAAAACATGTCTGCCAGAGCTTGGGCTTTCACCCATGCCTTTCTACTTGTTAAGTCCGATGCATCAAAGATACCTAGCGTGGTTGCACCGGTAGCTGTACCTATCAATAAATGGTTTGGGGTAAGAGCGATGGGTCCATCGGGGTCCATACCTACAAAGGTTAATGGCCTACTGTTTAGGGTCATTTCCACCTCAGCCATCAATGTAATTAATAACTCCTCTTTAGGCGCACGCGCCGACAAAATAACTTTAAGTGCGGTCTTTACTGAGCGGACGAGCCGCTCCCAGCACCCACCCATGTGCGGGGCCGCGGGGGGATTAAATTGCCAAGAAATGCCCTTGGTAACCAAGAAATCCATAGTTTGGTCGCTTTCCATTGCCTGAATGGCAGCTTTCAGTTCTGCGTCAGCACCGACAAAGTTCGTGCCTCTATCGCTGAACATGATAGAGGGTTGTCCACGGCGAGCTATTAAGCGTCGAATCGCCATTATGGCCGAGTCAGCTGATAACGAAGCCGCGAGCTCGATATGCACACCACGAGTGACAAGACATGTAAAAATTACACCCCACCTTTTTTCACGGCGCCTTCCTATTGAAACTTCCATTGGCCCAAAATAATCTACCCCACAATGTACAAAAGCTCTTCTAGTATTAACGAGTCTAGCGGCTGGTAGATCACCCATCTTGGGCAACGAAGGACGAGCGCGACGGACAAGACAAGGCTGACACTTAGATACGGCGGATTTGACTGTACGTCTCAACTGAGTAATCCAATATTTTTCTCTTATACTGTTGATCACAGTTTCAGTATTGGCGTGGTGAGCGCGCTTATGATATTCAAGTGCAATAAGACGCGCAGTATAGCTGTGCCCATCTAAAATAACGGGATACTTCTCGTCAAACATTAATTCCGGTGCAGCACTCAGGCGTCCTCTGACTCGAAGCAACCCATCACCTTCATACAAAAAAGGATCTAAATCGCGAATTTTACTTTCCGCAGGCAATGCACTTTTCGTCTTTAATAGTGCCAACTCCTTAGGAAAAGTCTCGACTTGACATTGTTTCAACAAAAGAATCTCAGCCTCACGGACGTTGCCAACTGTTAACGTCTCAACCTGGTTCTTGCGACACATACCTAAAAAAGCAAGAACTCGACCTGCAGTTCTAACAGCCCGTGTCCAACTGGTAAACCTATCGACATTAAATAGCGGAACATATTGCTTTACAAGGTGAACCTTCTCAATGCGTTCCAAATCCGTATCAACAGCATCGTCGTACTCATTGACCGGCCACTGGTCTTTATCCTGGTATAAAAAAGTTGGACCTGTAAACCACAATTTACAATTTGTAGGCCAGTACAGTTTCGTGGCTTCATCAGCGGGATTTTCTGCTGACGGCACCCAACGCCACTCACTCGGGTTGGACTTCCGGTCTATTTCTGCCAATCGATGTGAAACGAACTTCTGAAAATCACGAGGATCCGAATGCACCCATTTTAAGACGGTTTTTGAATCAGACCACAAGTACTTGCGTGTTATTGTCAAACCCTGCTCTTTAACGACGGTACAAGCTAACCTACACGCCAACACAGCTGCCTGCAGTTCAAGACGGGGCACGGATATTACCTTCAGGGGGGCGACACGAGCCTTGCCAATAACAAGTGAGACGGTTACTTTGCCAAAGTCATCCCTACCTACAAGATATGCTACTGCAGCATAGGCTGATTCACTGGCATCACCAAAAACGTGTAATTCGACAGCAGAAGGGCCAAGCTTGTACCACCGTGGCACACGTACGTTATCTAATTGTTTGATATCATGCAGCCACTTTTCCCATTCCTTAAACTCGTCCTCCTTAAGTTGATCGTCCCATCCTATACCAGATTTCCATATTTTCTGCAACAAAATTTTTGACTTTATCGTGTAAGGATAAAGTAAGCCTAATGGGTCAAAAATACTCATAATAAATCTCAGGAACTGCCGTTTGGTAGGAATAACTTTGCCCTCAACTACATCTGGTGTAACCTTTTTGAACGATAAGTCAAAGGCTAATTCATCTGACTCTGGCACCCATATCATTCCTAAAGTTCGTTCACCATTAAACGGAGACTTATCAAAATTTATAGTACCTGGCACGACAGCTGGTAATTCTTTTCGAAGCTCTGCAGAATTGGTCACCCACCCCCTGATAGAGAATCCACCAGCGGAGTGTATCATGGAGACATCTTTGATCAGCTGACGAGCACTATCTATTGAATCAACACTGTCTAGGTAATCATCCATGTAGTGGTTTTCGTGGATGGCTTTGACGGCCTCAGGATGTGAATCTCGGAACTCACTAGCATTTTTATTCAAAATATGAATGGCTGAGGCAGGCGACGACTTAGCACCGAAGATCATCGAGTCCATTACATATGTATCAGGATCGCGCCCTCTGTCCCGGCCTCTCCACAAAAAGAGCTGCGCGCCCTTATCTTCCGTACGAATTTTAATTCGCAAAAACATATCAGCTATGTCCGCTGTATAAGCAATTGGGCCAGATCGGAACTTGAACAGAACACCTAATAATGAGTTTAACAAGTCAGGCCCTGTTAATAAATAATCATTCAAACATGCACCTTTATATTTGGCCGCGGCATCATAGACTAATCTAAGTTTATTTGGTTTATTCGGGTTAATGACCCCAAAATGCGGCAGGTGCCATACCGGGTTAACACTGAGTGGATTAACCAATCGCCTAGCATAATTCTCAGAAATTAACCTTTCAATTTGACGCGAATACGATTCAGCATAGTCGGGATTTTTATCCATCTTACTCTCTATCCCGCGTAGACGCTTCACAGCGTAATCGTAATTATCAGGTAAGTGTACCGCGTCACGTGACCATAGTAAGCCTACCTCCCAGCCCCCGTCAACACGGCGGCTAGTGCTATCTAGAATCTTACAAGCGCGTTCAGTCTCGACATTTTTACGTGACAATTCTGCGATACCGATTGACTCGAGCAAAAATTGTTGTTTCACAAGTTCACTTAAATCATCTAAATTATCATTAACGACATTAACCGATTCATGACCAGACTTATCATAAATACCTACAGGTCCATGAACAACCCACCCTAACTTCGTAAGTGACGCTACGGGTTGTCCGGATTTACCTTGTCGTATCTCCTGGTTTACTATTAACTGCCAATTGTCTTGCCCGATTAATAGCAATGGTTTAGCGCATGACATCTCACCACAATCTAGGTCTCGTAAATGTTTATATGTATCTATAACTCTGGCGGAAATACTTTGGGTCGGTAAGTCTAAGTTTTCAATCGTGCGTAACGATACATCATGACACAGGCCGTTAGGTCCACGAATTAGCGCAGTCACCCTACACGAATTCTTATCGATAATAACATGACCGCCTGCACTTACAATTTTTAACGGGGATGATGGTCCACTTAACTTACAAATACTTGAATCGATTAACGACACAGTGGCACCATCATCAAGCAATGCATAACAACTATATTTTACATGGTTCACAATAATACTAACAGGAACAATTTTTAACAACGTTTTAGTGTTTGTACATCGCTCACCCACACTCGTTACCGACTCAGCGTCCGACGGCGACTGTAGGTGGGGCGCAGCCGTCTGCTCCGCGGCACCCGCGGGTGGGGCTGCGGCGCCGGCGGCGCTCGAGCCGCTCGACTTCTCGTAGTGGAGAAGTGTGTGATGCGGAGAACGGCACTTATCACATCGTTTTGCGCGACAACGATAACGAGAATGGGTTTGCACTAAACATTTAAAACATAACTTATTTACCTTCACATAGTCCCACTTATCTCGTTCACTCTTATTTATAAACATCTCGCACTCGGGTAACCGGTGACTCGCACTACTACACAACACGCACACACTCGATTGCGACGACGTACTTCGCGATGCACTCGATAACGCAGCTTCCTCGCTGGTGATGTGAACACGGTGAATATGTTCGCGTTGTTGTCGACGCGTGGAGTCGGCGCGCCCGCGCCTCGCGCGCGAACTGCTATCAGCGACGGCAGAGCTCGCGGGGTAAGCAGGAGCGGTGGTCCGGTTGCGATGACTGTTACTATTTTGCTCGGTGCTTATGTTCAGTGGTAGATAAAAAGCTGACGCTCGTGACAAATAACTCAGAAACTCGAGTAGTATATTTATGTTCGGCGAAACACGAAGATCTTCGTTGCTATTGATGTTTTTTTTCATAACAAACTCGCCGTACTGCGCTTTTTGATAGTGGGTTAATTTGCTTAGGATTTCATGAGTTAATTGTGGGTTGTTGATATAACCCTCGGCTCTTATGTTTTTTAACAAGTAAACACAATTTCGAACGACGCACGTCATATTTCGTAGCTCGACGCCACTGTCGGACACCCTCGGTAGACTTCGTATCTTATTTACAGCAGTTTCCAGAAGTAGATTTGGATGTCCGAATTCTTCCTCGAGGGCGTCTATAACGTCTATTGGGTCGGACCCGGTACTCAGCAGACCTTCGACGGCACACTTTGCCGCGCCACGGAGCGATGTTTGTAGTCGCACGGCGTTTTCATACGAGCTATACTTGGACGCGGTGGCTTCGTAGGTGCGTCGGTACGCCAACCAGTCAACTGGGCTGCCATCAAATATGGGAAGATCATAATTCTGTCTTGGCCGTTTAGTCATGCTCGTAATAATAACGTCGGCTAGATGCATGATGTCGGAAGCTGCGACGGCGCCGGCGGTGTTGGTGGCCCCGGACGGAGCGACAGGCGCATATTTCGTAGCGGGCGGGGAGGAAGCCGCCGCGGGCGCGAACGACGCGTGGACGCCGGCCGCGGTGTACGGCGCATGCGCGAGCCCGCGCGCGCGCTCTCGAGTTAGGCCTTCGGTCGAGCACGCGCCGGCCGGCGCGGGAGGCGCTGGCGGTAAATCCAGGTGCTCGCATGGGACTTGACTAGAGCTTATCCACTCATCTACGTTATTAGGACCACTGCAAACACTCGGAGCGTGATGTTCTGCTTCTTCGTCTTCGATCTCAGCGATGTCTAATGCTAGTTTTTTTCTTATGAGCTGTTCTTTTAACTTGACGAGTTCTTCCTCGGCTTTGTACTCGGCACGGAGGCGTAGCGCTTCGCGGCTCATGCGGCTTGATCGCGACCCGGTCGACGCGCACGTGGCAACAACCTCACTACGCGGGATCGTAGTGACACACGTGGTATCCGCTCCAGGTCGTAGCTCAGCCTCAGCGTGGGCTTTGCTCCGTGTGACAACACCAGCAACGCGGCTATCCATTGTGATCCGGCTCTCGAAGGACCAATTTATAGGTTTTAGGGCGGGATTCGTACACAACAGACACACAAAAGTCGGTAAAAACTCGCGTATATTAAAATTACAAAATTTCACAGTACATACAACACTAGCATTAGGTATACATTTTTGGCGGGAACGCCTGAGCGTTAAGTACGCACTACGCGCCCGCTCGCGAGTGTGTTTATGACGCTACTCGTCATGCGGCACACGGTGACCGTTGGCCGACACGCGCGCGGACAACATTGTTGTTCGCGCGCTTTATGCAAGTGCGACAGGGATAGCATGAAGTGTAGCGATGCGGACGGCGCGCGATGATGCCATTCGCTTCGCGCGATATTCAAAACTTAAATAATTATAAACTTACTGCTAAGGACATTATATAATCAAAGCTGCTAAGATACAAAAAATCAAAGGAATTGCCTACACTAAACAAAATTGATATCTCGAATTCTTTGTCCTGGGCCAATTATATACTGATTGAGCTCCGTTCAGCTGCTTGCTGCGTAAACAGGGCTTCACTAGTATACAGTATACAGGCATAAAAGCATAGTGCTGGGGTAGCAAGTTGGTTCGGCGCAGTAGGTTATTCGACTATACATATTCTGGAATATTTAGGAGTTTACGTTCTTTGGTATTCCGGGCACTTGCATTTTTCTAAAATGTTAGCTCAAGCTTTGAGAGTTTAGCTCATGCTGTTTCCAGAGATTAGCTAAGAGGTTAGGTCTATTTGGTCTGGAGACGGAACTGATTTACACATATAATGGTATCTCAAGTTTGTTATCCCAGCTCCCAGCAGAGGCTCTAGAAAAAGGTCCACTCTTTTGTGATTCCAATGAAGGAAAAGTCAAAAATGATGGGAAACTACCGAAAAACTGATGTCAATCTGTTAAAAATCGTTGTAGAAATATGAAAGGCTTTGAAAGCGATTGCTATTTGTCGAGGTCCTCTGATAGAGTCAGAATATAATGGTGCATTATTGTCAACAGTTTACATATTAATATTTGTGGATCCACTCAATTATAACCAGTGTAATACAACCGAGGCATCGTACTTTTTCATTGCAACGTGTAATGCAACTGCGTTGGGTAAGTTCAAACTACCCGACTGCACTGTAATTTATTATTCCATAAAAATTGGCAACAAAAAAGTACCTTTTTATTTTATCTGCGCAATAACAACAAAAATGCGAAACATTATTTCTTTCACGGTGGAAGCACAGAGTGTACGTGAAAATTTTCCACCTTTTTTTGTGATTCATGTTTTAAAAATTATAGCGTCCTAAAATACAACATGGTGGGTGGTTTAAAAATCTTGCGCGCGCTATCTGCTGGCGGCCGGCCAAACTACCTGCACAATAAATAATACAATCTGAGCTCGCGTACCGGGGTAAACACACCTGCGACTTTTTTGTCGCATGTTATGTGAAGGTGATTTTCCGAAGGCGGTCACAACATTGGGCGCTGTTGACGATGTGGTTTGCATTTGGGGGTGACTGAGGAACCTTTGCTTACAGTTTCACCTACTTCTCATTTTTACAAGTGCATGATATTTGCCTGAACCTAATCAACCGCTCATCTTTTTTTGTTTACCAGAACTAATACACATCCCACCACTTCCCATTTGTCGTGTCGTCGTATGTTTTCAGGTGTCGCTGTTCATATATGACAAAACAAATTTTTCTGATAAATGTATGTAACAAATATACTTATAACAGGAAACCAACAGCAATACAATCTGTTATATTTTATCAAAATATACATACATTTACAGGTAGGTACTACAATTGTATTCAACAGAAACTGGCAAGTAAGTCGATACAATGCTTTTAAAAAGTCGCTCGTCTACTCCACTCACGCGTTTCGCCGCGAGCAACGGGCGACGATAACTGTCATTGTAATTGGTGCGCATATTTTTAGGCACAGTACTTATTACACACAGTAATGACGCGAGTAGGTGCGCGCTGCGTGGAATATCCGCGCGTTAGTGTGCGCTGATTCGTGGCCAGCGATTAGTTTAATGTAGCTGTTTAAAAGGGTAATGGTTTTTCTGGGGATCTTAATGTTTACTTTAAGCTAGGGTTTGGGAAGAGGTAAGCAGATGAGTGTTGATTTTTTCTGTTATTTTAGTCTAAGTGGTAGATGTAAATTTAGTGCAATGGCGACTGCGATCGCAAATCACAGCTGCAAGGCGCAGGCTCAGCTGCTGTTCATCATACACGTTGCGCAAGCGGTGCGCGGCCTTGTTGCGTCTGCGTAGGTTGCTCTGGCGATGATTGCTGGCCGATTTGACTACCTCTACATTGGGCATTGCTGTGGTAGACACATACCCTGAAGTGCCTGTTTAATTTTATTGTTAGGTTACAAGTATTTTTATTTTGTTTTAATGTAAAAGTGTATTTAAATAAGTGATGGGGTTCAATTCATTCTGGTCACCTCTTAGTTGCCACGGTTTATTTGAACTAATTATTTTGTTTTTTTAATTGCCTTTTTTTTATTTGTACTGTGGACACTTTTAACGTGCACGTCTTGCTACATTGTTCTCACATAATGTACTCTACAAGAATGATGTATCCAAGATTTTTGTAAAAACATGATTTAAAAGAGTGTCCATGGAGTTTCTTGCCCATTCTTCTCCATAGAGATCTACGCTTTGGAATGGGCAACTACAGTACTTTCACAGTTATTATGTCTTGTGACTGGGACTGTAGCTTAATTTTTTATTGCTGTCTTTGTTTCGACAATTCAAAAGTGCCTGTAATTGACGTACTTGAAATAAATGCTTTGATTTTGATTTTTGAATTGTGTCATGGTCATGCCATGTTGCCTATTTTTTTTTAAGCCAGTAAAGATGTCTAAAACGTATGTTTCATTCGGTAAACAGGTAGGTGAAGATCGATAGTAAGCTCTCAGAATACTACTTGTCAACTGAAAAGCCTTATTATAAGAAAAGGTTATAAGTGAATTATAAACATTAAGACAACTTTTACTTGTCATAAACACCTATCATGTCGCACATTACGGTCGATAAAATTCGTCAACCTGTTCTCAATTCCCCTAAAATCGTAAAAAAAACGTGTTTCATCGTACTCTTTGAAAGCATTTAAAAATTAATTGCACGCCTTTCAAACTGACGAAAAAATCTCACTAACTGAAAAAGTTTTCAAGCACTTTTTGCTTTAAAAATTTTAAGTGAACTTGGTTTGGACGGGGATTAAGGGTCTCGGCTTTTAAAGATTCCTTCTCATTTATTATGTTTGTAATTAGATCCTGGAAGAGAAATGTCGTAGTTCTTTACGTAGAGATTTTTAAGAGATTGTCCTGTAATCGATTTCTGTAAATAGTCTGCAAACGTATGTAGGTCATGATAAGGTTGTTGATGATTGATTTATTTTGCTACTTTCACCGATAACTACTGGCCCACTACTGATTAAAGATCCTAGCATGCCCATGGATAACATGGTATTAGTGGTTACCACTTCTTCTTTCTTCTTAGCGGTTCAATCTATATCGAGCCGAAACAGAACTCAGCTACATGTGTAATGGTAACCACTGTTACATAACACAGCATCTCGCCTGTAATCCCCGAAGGATTAGGCAGAGATGTACCTAATACTAGGTCGACCCACATTTCGCCAGTTATGATTAAGTCCCATGTAAGCGGGGCGAGCCTATTGCCATCAATTGGGTACAAATCCAAATTGCTCGGCTGCTACTGAAAAATTCGTGATGGATAAACCCAATAACACTTTATCGAACCCGGGACCTCATGCTCAGCCGTCAAGATTTCGGCCACTAGACCAACGAGTAGCCAATGCTAATCAATAAGAAAGCTGCCCATCTCATTATGAGTAATCATTTGTTCAACTTTCTTAATTCCCATTCAATATCATTCAACAGTAACGAAATCCCCTAACAAAACTGCAATTTAAAAAAACACACAACTTAGGTAACCGTACAAATGTAACAATAAATAAAGAAGAAATAAAACTAAAACAAATAAGTATCGGAAGGCGAGCATACGAGGCAAGTACAGGGGCAGCCCGGGGTAAGTGAGCAACAGAGCAACACATTGATTCAGTCGAGGTGAGTGAGGTGAGCGGGTGAGCTGGTAGCCCGCCCTCCCATTACGCATTGTCTACGCGCCTGGATGTATGCTCGAGTGGATACCGCATTTACCTTCCAAATATTTAACGAAGTTTTTGAATGATAATGTATTAAACAACGAACGAACAACGTTACTTTGGTTTAATTGACACCTTATCTTACTCCATTTGTATGTCTTTGTGTAGGTATGCTTAGATACTTCAAGTCTCTGGAAACCTATTTGGTAAATACCGTTACCTTTTTACATTTATGATATATTTTTATGGATCTCCTCAATAGCGTCACACCCGTCTTAACTCCTTAGCTTATAATTGTGTATGTATAAGGTTAAACACTACTAGTATTCTTCAGTGATCAGCAGTTCCCGAACGTCAAATATCTTTGATGGTGCATGGTAACTCTTGACCAGTAGGTACAATCCTCCTTAAGATTGCATGAAGCCACCAGAACTTGTATTTATTAAGCTAAATAAAACATCACAATCATCGATCATGAGATGCACTCTCTTCCTACATCTCTGAATATCTTGAAGGCATACAAGGGTGAAACTGGACCGACCATGAGTCAGGTACTTTAGATTAAGCGTCTAGACGCCCGTGTGTCGCGCGCCTTATTTATGACTCTAACACACGTGTTTTCAATTTAGATACACCAGCGTTTTTTGAATCATTATAGATATATTGTTCTTACGCGTATAAATTATTGCCCTGTTAAAATGTTCTTAGAATATTCGCAGGTACACGACACGATAAGTAGGTATATTTTTTTGTCATTGCTGCACTGTTGGGTTTTAATTCAAATACTAGATTTATCTCTGTCCGTATCACTAACACCAAGCAATACCTAAATGAATCCTAAATAAAAGCAAGCTCTTGAATGTTCAACGCCGGACATTCAGCATTCGTTTGTCAAGTGTGCTGCTTAGTATTAGCTACGCTATTTATTTATTTAGCTACGCTAAAGGTTGCGACAATTCAGGAGTCAACGTTGCATTGTTTCTCGAAGCCAAAAATATTATTAGGAACCAGAAAAAAAAAACAAACGCTGAGTCAAAAACTTCTAGAAAATAATATAGGTAAAAGGTTCACACACTTCATCATTACATTTCCCCAATTTATTAAGTATATACTTTTTTACTAAAGATAGATTGATTCATATCACCACACTTCCCATAAGTGAATGGTAAATAAAACCATACTTCTAAAACTAACAAACTCTTTTACATTCAGACAACATCGTACAATAGCCGATTCTCTCCAAATTGTAAGTATTCGAAGCGAACTATTTTCATTTTCACACCTGATGGAGCGATTCCGTACGATCGGATTGCGCACCGAGGCGAACGCTAGCGAATGCCAAATGACTACCCGATTCCGGTGCACTATCTTAAAAGAAGTAGACAACTAGGTATATCTGCTTACCTAGAGAAGATGCGATAGATAAAATAATGATTATCAGCCATATCGAATGTGCGAATAACAGGCACAATTGTTTAGAGGCATATTAGTAGATGCATTAATCTAAACTAAAGCTATATTGTTAGTTGTAAGTATTGATTGGGTTTTGGTATCTTATCGTAAAGATATATTGACATGAGAAGCCAGTGTTTTAAGTCACTAAACTTATTTTTACATTCTTCTTACCTATAAACCTCGGGTAAGTTCTTGACCACCAAGATCCAAGGCACTTCAAGTTTTATAAAATGTCCGACTTTCTAGAGGTTCCTCTCTGATATATTGACACCGGGTACTTTGTTCAAACACCTTTGATTTTACATCTCTCAACCTCACCCTCTCCAATGAAACCTTTCTCAATAAAACAAATGCACCTTCAGTCGTCCTGTCAAGCCCTCAATACTCACCTCAATACAATCGCTCCCTCCACTCGTGCGCAGAAGCCGGTGGTCAGACCGGAAACACGCGCCATTTCCCCCACCTGTCGCCCCGTCACTTCCGGTCCGATCCTTGAGACTTGACCGCTGGAATGGGACTGAAAGGATTTATGTTCGAGAACAAAATAACTGTCTCCACACTTTCATTTCCTGGAGAGTTTGATGGAGCTTTTCGCTTTGAGGTACGAGTAAAAGTGATTTTAAAGACTGTTCTTTTGGTGTAAAAGATTAAAGTTGTCCTTTGTTCATTTAGAAGAAAAGTGTTATAAGGTACATAAGTAGAATATAGTGAAAAGATTAGAGATTATGATGCACTAACTTATACCCGCGGTTGCGCCCGCGTGGATTTCGTCAATCGTCCCACGTGATCGTACTAACGGAATGAAAAGCATCCGTGTTAATAAACTATCTGTATGCCAAGTTTGATCCAAATCCTGTCAGTAGTTTTTGCGTGAAAGAGTAACAAACATCTATCCATCCATCCATCCTCACAAACTTTCGCATTTATAAAGATAAGATTGGACTAGCAAAGGAAGCCAATGTGAAGAAATATCTAGTAAGTCTGAATTTTATTTCTAAACTGCCTACCACTGAGCCATCTCAGATAAACTTTCCTTCCACCTTTTAAAAATAACAGGATATAACAATAAACAACAGAGCAGTATAACCGATTTAAAACATTAAAAACAAAGTTGTAACGTGAACAAAGGAAAGTAACTCAGAACTCGCGCCACTCATAGAAATGAGATACAAACTAGAGCCTGAAAAATTTACTTACTGTCTGTATGTCATTCATACGTTCATTCATGTATGTCATTCATTCATTCGTATTATGAGATTAAAAATTTATCTTAAATTTCGATCAACAGTGAAAAGTAAAACTCCTGTTGAAGTTTGTAATCCTTGTCAATAAGTATAACTCTCTCCACAATGCTTCACAAGCAACCATATTGACATTTGACACAATAGTAGAGAATCTTACACTGTCACTTACTTTCCTGATTATCAATTATTGTGAGCTACCGATATTTTGACGCTGTTGCAAGCGCCATGATCGCGGGATGACAATCCCGAAGATTATCATCTATACTAATACTAATGATATTATGAAGCTGACGAGTTTGTTTGGTTGAACGCGCTAATCTCAGGAACTCCTGGTTCGAATTGAAAAAATATTTAGTGTTGGATAGCCCATTTATCGAGGAAGGCTATATGTTATATAACATCACGCTGCGACCAATAGGAGCGGAACATCAATCAAAAATGTTACGCAGATGAATAGTTAGTTCAGCTAGTAGTTGATAATCACGGAAGATATCCCGTAAGTGTAAGTTTAGTAGGTAATAAAACGGTGAAAGCTTAAAACTCTAATGAAAACGTATATTGATTGTACTGAAACTTAAACTAATAATACAAATATGTAATAACATAGAGTAAAAAAGAAAGGCATTAAAAATTCATCCACATCGCTGTCAACAGGAATAGTGCCCAGAACGCTGACAGCATTGCCACGTTGAATGGCATGCTGATTCTTTGACCAAAAAATAGGCCAGCCCTCTTACTGTTAAGCTTAAAACAGTGTTTAATTGTAGATAATTTCTCTATTTTTTTTTAAATTCCTCTTTAAACTTCATTGTGATTTGTTCATAAGTATCTTTACATATTGTTTCGCGCAAACCCATCGCACAATTTTAGTGCTATCCGCACCCTAGCCACGTAACTACAAGTACACAAACAAACGAGTATGTTCACGCTACACAACTTGGAAGGCGGCCAGACTCGTCGCTGCGACTCCTTACCTGTTACTACTCTTAATTTTAGACGCTTTTTGTTCATTTACTGTTACTTGGAAACAGTTTGTGCTCGTAATGCCTTTGGGTGTAATTTAATTTAAAAACTGTATCGTTTATTTCAGTAAACAGTAAGGGAGACCATGATTAAACACACATTACGTACCTACTGAAAAAAACGTTGATGTAGGTATTTACTTTAACGCGTTTTACACGTTCAAATTAATTTATGAACGCAGTAATTGAATGGTGGTTTTGTTACTCGTAGGATAGATTCTAACAGGGCACAACAGAAAGTTCTTCATGATTTTTTCATCAATTTGTTTTATACACAGATAATCACAATAGTGTTTTCTTGCTTGGTTTTGGTAGAAACTACAGAACGTCACCTGCAACGATCCTCACATATGTACATATTTCTTTTGCTCCGTCCACGTTCATCCATCTAGTCATATTTTTGAATGTTCCAGCTATCAGCAGTAGGTAGTGGTAGTGAGTGGCACACCTCACACTCACTATCGGCACTAACTCATAGAGTAGGTGCTGCTGACAGTCGACACACGCGCCTTCTGATTTATAGCGCTGTCCTTCAGTGCCGTAGATTAATAGGGCAGATACGTCACTGTGATGCTTCGAGCGACCAACTTTCCCAATAATATACACGGACAAAAGTAACTTAAGCATTAACTGGTTAGTTACCCTAACTAAACTTAGGTATACGATTCCGTAGGCTTCAAAAATCACCTAGCTTTTTGAAACCTTGTACTTTTAATGTGACTTGCGAAGGTTACAAAAATAAAAATCAGTTACAAAATAATCAAGTACATCAATCGTTTTATTAATATTTCTGGTAATTATAATTATCATACTCTGTCATCTCAAAGATCTAATTTGCAGTCAATATGGTCAGCTTCGTTTTGTGTAGATAGAAAAATATTGTTAATTAAAACAATACAGTTTTCTTACCACTTAGTTCAAACACTAAAATAACAATTCCAATAATATTGTCTGACCTAGACCTATCCAGATTTAGCTAGACCTTCTAAAAAACAGATAATTAATTCAAATAATACAGACAAACACGGTCAAGTCCAAGAGTCGTAGAAATTATATGTATCGGTCACTATACCTGGTAGATAAGAATAGTGCTCTATGTCTTATAGTACCATCCCTTTCATTAAAAAAGTAATGATGTATATTATTTTGATTGTTAGTTAGTTCACGATCGAAATGACTGAACTTTTGATTAAGTGATTAATGATATTTTTATCGTTTGTAAATGTTTACAATTGAAACCACGAAGCTTTGTTATGCGCATAATTAAATAACTATTATTTTAGTCGTTAAAATCAGGAAGTTTTTGATTTATCAATATTTATTCTATTCTTGGCATAACATAATGTCGTATCAAGCAAATGAAAAATATTTTACCAAGAAAAATATTTTACTCGCCTTAAAACTAAACCGTAGTGGTTTTTTGTTGTGTGCTAAATAAATCCCTTACTCAAAAGCACTTGTCAAGGTATTCCACTCCATACACAAAGTGTCACCTCTGCTCCGTACGCAGTTAGTCTATGGCACTGAAGCCCAACAAATCAACGCTATGCATATTGCGGCGGTCACCGGTGTCGCTGAATTTCATACATCAACACGTTTTTTGTGCTTTGTTCGCGAATTTATTGAAAAAACCATAGATATCTCTATAAAGACTAGTTTCAGTGGGCAGCTAATTTTGAGAGGGATTTTTTTAGGGATGTGCCTACAACTTTGTAGATGTTGATTCAAAGTACTGATGACCTATATGAAGGGTTATAAATTAGCTAGATGTCATAATTATCATCATAACGTGTTGTCATCAGTCTCTAAAGTTTCTCATACAGGTCCACAGGTCTTGTTTTATGTTACTTGGCCATAATCAAGCACGAGGGCTCAATGTGGTTTGGTGGATAACGTAGATATACAGATAAATCGACGGTCTCGACAGAATGAATTCTGTTCCGTTAAAAATATCCAACAAAACGTTTTAATATATTTTTATCAAAATTCCTTACCCCCGATATGAAAACATTTACCGGTCACTAACCAACAAATCATCTAAACTGGACCGATCTCATAAAGCCATCTTCCATACCATCGTGACACTATGAGAAAATAAGAAGAGAAGGTTCAATCTCTACGACAATTATGCGAGCTGATAATGGCAAAAGCAAAAATAAATCAACACTAGAGAAAATTTTGCAGCTCTAGCTTTTTGAATCTGCTTTTTAATAATTATGACAACCAGCCCTCTGGTTGGGGCAATTGAGATAATGGCTGACCAAAGGGGTCACTCTACGTTAAGAATCAGTTTCGGTGCTGAAAGCTAAGTCCGAGTCTGGGTCAACCGGGCAAAGGCTGCACAATTGCACTGCAGTAAAATAACCTAACTGCACAACGCATTACTGTTAAACATTGCAATAAAAAAATATAATATTTAATAGTTGGCTTTCTGTACCTTTTTGTCCTGTGACCATATCGTCTAGACCAAGTTAATTTTGTGAATACCTGCGCACAATGCGCTCGCCCGACGTCGTCGTGGAAAAAACACGGCATTTTTCTTGACAACAATGGCGGGCTCTTTTATGGGACCTTACGTGGCATTTAAGTTATTGGTCGAGAGCAGGTGGACGGGGGAAGATATTAGGTAATGGGTTCCGATGATACGGGGTGCCTTGTTGAACTTTGAAAGGAAATATTTTTAGTTTAAGAATTTCAGGTTATAATGTTGATGGAACAGTAATTTTATTTCTACACACGCTTATAAACTAGTGTTGTGGGTTCATTAAAGTAATCTGGCTTTAGTGATTAAAACTTTTGGGATGTCCGGGATTTATACTTAACGTTAGGTCAATTTGATTTGATAGCACAGAAAGTCTCTTACTTGTTTTAAAATAAATGTGATTTCAGCCTACCTGACACACCTCACATCACACCACACCACACTACACCACACCATGCCACACCACACCACATCACATCACACCACAACACCACACCACTCCACACCATACTTCACTTTAACATACTCTACTATTTCGTTTCATTATCAATAATAATTTTATTTTGTAAATCTAATTTTTCCATTTGCTTGATTATTGTGTTCTTCTACTAAAGGTTACAATAATTTGTTAGCATTTAGAGCAAGTTGCTGGTGGATAATCCTGGCTACAAGGTTGTGTCTATGCAAGTACTCACCGTTAGCTAGACGAGAACACCCGGAGATAATGTGACGAATTGATTCGCCCGGACGGTGGCATGCCCGACATATGTCAACCGTGCCGTCCTTCACAATAAATCTGCGGTAGTTATTCGTCATCATAACTTCATCCATAATTGCACAGACAAAACCTTCGGTTTCTCCGAAGAGGTCGCCGGAACGTAGCCAGGCTACGGACGCTGATAGGTCTACATCGGGCCCATGAAGGGCCCGGAAAAAGCGTCCGTGGAGCTCCTTACTCTGCCATACCTCCCTGCGGTCGTTAGTGTCAAGTACTACAGGTTTGCGCCAGTTCTCTTTAGCCAAGGAGAGCGGGGTGAGGCCCTTGTCCACCGCGACCACATCCCGATGCATCCCCACGTCGGTTTCTAGGAAAAATTCCCTGAGACTGCATATCTCGCGATTGTGGAGAGTCTTAGCGTTTAAAAAGCCTCGACCTCCGCACCTCCGCGGGATATACAGTCTCATAACCGAAGATCGTGGGTGATGCATTCGATATGCCGTCAACAATGTACGAACCTTCCTATCCAGGGCGTCTAGTTCTGTTTGTGTCCATTTGAGTATGCCGAAAGAGTACATTAAAACCGGCATGACCCAACCGTTGAAGGCACGCACCTTGTTCCCGCCTGATAAAAGACTATTAAATACTTTTCTCAGGCGGCCAAAGAAGCGCTCCCTCAACGATTGCTTCATGTCAGCTACATTGATGCCCAGCGCTTCCGACATACCCAAATACTTGTAGGTTTCGGTTGCTGAAAGGGATCTAAGATTTATGGAATCCGAGAGTTGGGTTCCCACAGATTCCACAATCTTCCCTCGCTTTACATGCATGACCGCACATTTGTCCACACCAAATTCCATCCTGATGGCGCTACTGAAAGTTTCAGTTACCTTCAGTAGTTCCATCAGTTGCAAATCGTTGGGGGCAAAGAGTTTCAGGTCGTCCATGTAAAGGAGGTGAGATATAACCTGACCACCTCTCCTCAACCGATAACCTAGACCTGAATCCTCCAGCAGCGTGCTAAGAGGATTCAAGGCTAAGCAGAACCAAAGTGGACTCAAACTATCGCCCTGAAATATACCTCGCTCAATCCTTATCGGTTCGCTATTCCTCTGGATTTGCCGACATCCTGGATAGCGAAGGACTGTCCTCCATTGCCCCATACACGACATCAGGAAGGTGCGCAGAGTTGCATCAACTTTATACAACTCTAGCACCCTCATGAGCCATGTATGTGGTACCGAGTCATAGGCCTTCTTATAGTCTATCCAACATGTTGACAGATCCTTTCGGAAACGGCGAACCTGTTGGCTAATGGCCATATCAATGAGGAGTAGCTCCTTAGTACCACGGGACCCGTTCCTACATCCATTTTGAGAAGCGGACATGATCGAATTTTCATTAACGTGTTCGCTAATTTTAGCTCTCAAGATGGATGTAAGAACTTTATAGACTGTTGGAAGACAGGTAATCGGTCTATAATTTTTGGGTTCCGCAGTATTACCCGATTTATGGAGCAGGTGGGTTATACCTGTTGTCAGGAACTCGGGCAGCGACCCTGACTCTAAGGCTGACTGGAACAGGGAAGCCAGGCGAGCGTGCGATCTTTGGAACCATTTGATCCAAAAGTTGTGCAGCCCGTCCGGCCCTGGGGATTTCCAGTTTGGTAACGGACGGACTGCACGAGCTACGTCTTGGGGGCTGATAGTGATTGCCCCCATTTCTGGTACTGGATCACACGCATGCTCAACTTCCCGAGTCCATTCACCCTCGGTATGGCTGACAGGCACCGACCAGATGCTGCGCCAGAACGAAGTCATGACGTCATCATCCGGCAGGCGCGTGTCAGCCACACCTTGGTCCGGTCGCTCCCAAGTCCTATAAACCCACCTTTCATCTCTTTGGAATGTGCGATTCTGAGTGTATCGTTCCACCCGTCGCTTATACCTACGAATACGGTTCGCCCATGCATACACTTTCTGCTTCAGGAAGTCGATGCGCTCTGTGACACGGGAGATGTAGTCTCGAGGACTAATATCAGTCCCCGAGAACGCCCGCTTCACAAAGCGCATCACTCTAGGGCGCGTATTGCCCTCCCTGAAGGAGATTAGTTTGCCGATGAGTGCTCTGGCCCCATCAATACGTCGCTCAATCCTGTACTGCCATGCTGGTACGGCTGGCTTAGGTCGTGTAGCTCTGTCATCAAAAAATTTGACATGAGCTACACGACATGCCGCTACAGCCGCACAATACAGGATTGAGTGAGCATCAGTGAGGTCTTCGCAGTTATCAAAATAGTTTGACAACTGCGAATCCAGAACAGCCACCAGCGCCCTATTTTTGTTATGCATGGGCAAACGCGGTATGCGCTGTCTAAGGTCGGGCGACATGAACCGATATTCTCGAATCGCACCCTCCAAAGCACACCTCATTTCCTCACTGCACTGGGTACTTACATTAATAGTCATGTCATCACTCAAGTCGTCAGCGCGATCCGGTATTGTGGTAGACTGTGGTGGTACCACAGCCTGCACCGACGGAGTAATGACATGGCTACTCTGCATTTCAGTCCGCAGGCGATCAAGTACGGTGTCATCCAACATACGATTACGCTGGATGACTCGCACCTGATCCGACAGTCGTTGCGCCGAAACGTTGACAGCTGGCTCAAGCACCTGAAACAGAGAGAGCATCCGAACACGGTACGCGGTCAGGTTGTTTCCTCCCTCTGTAGCCCCATAGTATGAGCGCATGACGTTTTCATTGATGGTCTGCGTCCATCGCATGCGCTGCACACTTCCGCCGGGAGCTGGGACCCTATCAGAGGCCGGTGGGCCTCGAGGTCCTAAACCGTCCGGCGGCCGGCGTCCTCCCCGTCGACGAGCAGGTGGTGGCGTCGTGGGCGGAGAGAAATACTCGTCGCTCGAGCTCGACGCAACTGCCACGGCCGGTGTCACAGCACTCACGGTGAGGCTGGGTTCCAGCGGCGGCGAGGCGGAGCTGAGCGACGGGTCCGGAGGCGGTAGGCGTGCGCGACGTGCTGCTGCCCTCGTCAACATTGTTAATTCATTGTGATTTTATTTTATTTGATTTTTCATGACTTGACATTAGCTGCCAAAGCCAATTCGGTTGCATATTTTCATTATAAAATAAATATTATATTGCATTTTCTGGTTTTCTTGATGTTTTCTGGATGAACTTATTGAATTTGGATATTATATGAAATTTCGAATGGCTTGAGATTTGATTTTGTATATTTAAGTTGATAAAATTGTAAGGTCAGAATTAAACACGTACTGTTGACGTTGGTGTTGCCACGTAATTATTATTATTATTAATTTATGAACGGTAGGTAATAGAAAAATCAATGAGACTTCAGATACTCGGTCCAAAATAATGAAATGTAAGCACCTTCTGAAACTGAATGATCTGAGTACAAAAAAAAATCTGTCAAGACGTCTTCATAAAAGTTATATCAAACAATTGAAAAATCGGTACTCCCACACGAACATTCTCTCCTACATTCACTTTCCATTCTATAAAGTTTTCCTTACTTATCAGTATTTCCAGCTTAGTGCGGCTAAGTTCCGACGTCACCTTTGAGGTGAATTTAATTGTCTTGCGTCTATTATGTCTGTAATGGCTTCTTAACTTTGCCACTGTTCCGTCTGCCGATCGCGTGTGGTTCACTGGGTACGACACAGTTTGTGGACAATAATTTGTGTTTTATTTAAATAATACTTTTCTCTGCCATAGATTCTGGTATTGATGAACTTTTTTAAATTCAAGTTTAAATTATTTCGCACATGATGCACACAGTTGAAAGAATGAACTGAAGAAAAGAATGAAACACTGAACTTTGTTTCCTGACACCGAACTAGAACTTTTAGCTTTTACATAATTATTTTTAGTAGCCAAAAGTTTTATTGGCTTAGTAACTTAAACCTGAATACCCCAAAAAATATTGTAAATTAGAATCATAAAGACAAATGTTTGTATTTCAACGCTAAAGTCTTAGCTCAGTTTTGGACAGACACTATGTAGACACTAACGAGAAGAAGAAGGGCTAACTTGTCAGAACAGGGCAATATAGCAGTCTCGAAATTAAACTTAAACTAGCACCAATGTCAACTATCGTAGCGAGTGGACAAGCGCACCGTTCACCCCAGATCGTCTGTAAGTGGCGGCGCTAATAAAGTCGTCTCATAGTAACTGCGGCTAATCTCACCCGCCGACCCGCTGCTATGCGCACACCTTCAAGACGTGCCGCAAGGTATAGGAGGACGCGGGGACAGCACCAGGGCACTCATCATCTGCCCAGCCTTTTCCTAACAATGTTGGGGTCGCCTTCCAATATAACCACATGCATATGAATTCCGGTTTTTTTTTTACGTAGACCGACTGCTTTTCTTACAAAGATCTACAGAAGTCAACCGTGGCCAACACCCATTCATCAAAATATGAGCCGAAATCAAAATATTAATCATCAAAATATTGTAGAAAGTGGTTGGTTATTTCAAGAAATAACTGTCGAAGACCTGAGATATCCTCAATATACTGCTCCCATCTTCTACCTTGTACCAAGTCGTGTCCAAGGATCGGCCAGACGAACGGTTTAAACTAATCTTATTATACTTGAAAGCGTTTATGGGATCATTGTGGCGGTGCCAGGGTAATGCCAGGATAGTGCCAGGGTAGAGCCAGGGACATGCCAGGTAAAGGCGTGTGAGCTGAAGATTGTGGGGCTATTCGGGGTCGTAGAACGTTTATGTACGTAGTTAAACTATAAAATTAGGCGCTCTGGTTTGGTTCAGATCAAGAGTAGGTTTTTGGAGTACATAAATACTTGGTAACTACTTAACTAACCATGTACTTGTATACCGTTCTTAGGTGATGGTAGCTAGGTGAAGGTTCTATAATAACTGATTTTCTCATTATTCCTGCTAAATTATAACTCGGTGAATAAAAAGGGTTGACGGTGTCGTCAAACTTGCAGGAAACATCTGGATGTGGGACGCGCAGAACCGCTAAGTGTGGCAGAGAGGAGAAAAAACCTTTACCCCTCAGTGGGGGGATTCCGGGCTGAAATGATGATGATGATGAGCTTACAACTGATTGCATTAATAATATTGCATCAGATTGAGACAGTCACGGCATCAGTTAGTATTTACTACATAAAAATCTTCATTCAATGCACTACACTACATACACTGACTTCTTTCATAAACCGTGTTCCACAGGAAACGTCCATTCAATACGTAAATATAAAGTAACATGCATTAGATACTTTTTTTTTTCAAAACATTTTTTTGCACACATCAAGATGAGATATTGAAATCCAACAATCAATCACCTTGGGTACATAACCAAGCTATGATGAATGGCTTGAAGATGTTCTGTGGGACTGCTCCTCAGTCCTGCGGCTGCGTCATCTGTCAGGATTATATCGACTTACCTATTGTACACCTTGACGTGTTTTGGAGGTTTTATTACAAGGAGTTACTGCTTCTGAGAGCGAAATTAAATATAATGTGATGTGTTACCTTGTGCTAAATTATATGAAGATAGAATATAATCTAGGTTCTAGGAGATAGAATCTTTTCTGTTTTCGTACTTAAATAAATATTACTCAGCCAGTACACTCTGTGCTTAAAGTATTAAATAAATATTAGGACTCAGTTCATGAAATTGGTTACAATCTAGTAAAAATGTGACCTTTTTGCTAGACTGAACTTGTCACTGTAATGGGCAAAAGCCTTTTCCCGATTCATGACTTACAAACTTGACTTTCCTTGGCCTTCGATGCCTTAGTTCACAATTACCTTCAAGAAAAAAATCCACGTTTATCTTTAATCATTCTATAAAACACAATTATGCCTGCAAGATTATTATAACAAAGTCCACGTAATCGTCTTCACTCCAATACTCTTTGTCCTCCAGAAATAAAAGAATCCCATAAATCCTTGGTCTTACTGTCTCAGTCATAACACAGTGGGTGGCGTCCATTTGCACAAAATATTTGTATGTAAAGCAGAAGAGCAATCCACTTACAGCGTCTCTTACCTGCACGGTGCTCGTCTGTTACATTCTGCTACTTACACATGGATAGTGGAGGGCGTGGAGACGAATTGTGTCAGTGCCTGTTATTTTTTGCTGTTGAACAAGATGCAGCAAAAATGGTTAAGACGGTCATATTTTATTTAGCTTTAGAACAGAAACTCTACAACTGATTTATTTGCGACGAACTATTCACCACAATTAATCAGCTATTTCCAAATCCACCGCCTTATCGCTTCCTGGTAATAAGAAACAGCAACTATTTATTATTGTCTCAGGTGGATTTGAGAATTGTTGGGCTTCGCAAATTTTTCCTTCGTTATTGGACCATTATATTACCGAAATCTTATGTTACAAGTCGAATAATTCAATGCATAGCAATTCTCCCTACAAAATTAACAGCTGCCAATAATTGAATCCTCTCAATCTAAGTATCAATACTCTTCAATTAACACGGAAAAATAAAACCTCCAACAACGGCTCCACGCCACCCACAATGCACAATTTGCCAAGGACTTACCTCTTCATAAAGAGGGCTGGAATTTTTCTTTATTGTCAGGATTATTTGAGCGCCCTCTCGTGAGAGGTTTACGCGATCTCAAGATGACTGCGGCCTTTTACGACGGTATCAAACTGCTATTCACCTTTATACTTTTATATTAAGTTATTGACGATCAGATTCTGAGAGCGTGAGCTTTTTAGTTGGAGTTTATTGCTGCAGTGAGGTGGTATTAAATCGATTTTCAGCTGTAACTGAAACTTATTATATGTTGTAGAAGTTTAGGTGTAACAAGAAGAGTATGCTGAGATTTTTATGTCAGTTTCCAAGGTTCCACAGCCGTCTATGACTAAGGATCGGCATGGTTAAGGGACATCGTCCACTGTGATCCACGGCCACGCTCTATACGAAATGAATGCTGATAAACAATCGAACCGTGGCAAACGCGCGTAGACTTTTTTCAGTTTAAAAAAAAGAGTAAGTAGATTGAACTTTAAAATAAATTTCAATGATAAAATTACTTCCGTAAGTAAAATTAATATTTTACCATTTCATTTTACAATTTCGAATGACTAAATGTAATTATTTTAAGAGTTCAATCCTCACGCGGCAACAAATTTAATGAAAATGCTACCCACTCGTTGCTGCATTTTTCTTTCGTTCCCAATCAACATTCCAGCAAACTGTGCTCCAAACAAATAGTGACAGAGGTACATACGTACCTACAGTTGAAAGTTTTCGTTTCCAATGTGCAGCGGATTCCTGAGCTCGCTAGACAACGCGGACAAATAAATTATCATTAGTGTATGTAGCTCACGGCAGATGCACTCGCCATTGACCCAGGAAAGGGAGATGTGGCAAATGTGTGATTTTGGTTAGAAAAGTCCATTACACCACACACTGAAGTATTCCTTGCCATGGCAGGTAACGTGGAAAGACTCCGTTTCCTAACATGACGATAATTTCAGATAGCATCCGATGGTTATTCATTTTGAATTGAATTTGATTCTGAAATGTCTGAATGACAGTTTCTAAACATCTAAGTCTGGAGTCGGTTATTCTCATTTAGACCAGGCTTTGTCTCACATTCCTAATGGATAACCTAGAGTAAGCCATTTCCGAATTTAGCTGCCGCACACATTGCATTGGCGACACTTAGGGAAGGCCTATCAGCAGTGAACCCTTGTCCCATCTACCTCCTCCACATCCCCAACAATAGAAGCCCGATATTTATTTTCGCAGCTCCTCGCTGGTGACACAGTGTGCACACATTCAGCCAGCACTTACGGTGAGACGGCACAAATTGAAAACGCGCTCAACGGTAAACGACAGTGATTTGTCGACCATTTCCTTTCGCACATTCTACGAGTAGCTAAGACTTTGTCTAGCTCCTATGAATTACTAGCTTTTGTTGTCATTGTTAAGATTATTGAATAACTAAGCTTTTATACGTAACAGTAAACTTAGTTGTTTTATGACTATAGAAGGTTTTTTAACAGTCATAAACCCACGATGATGCAAAATGGTTAAATATTACGACATAAATATACGGCCTCTATATTACTGTGATTAGTACTCAGTAAATCCCATTTCCTACTTTATATAGTACTTTACGTAGCTCGAGCTAAGTTCATAAAACATTAGATTTAACTTAATCTGAAACAACACTGCTTTTAATTTTTTCGCATTATGAGTAGATAAGTAAATAAACAAGAAATAAGGACCTTCTATAAAATGACATTCACTATCATCTTTTCATCTATAAAAAATCCTCTCTGTCTGTCAAACTAATAACAAAGTACCGTCAGTCACCGCAAAGTTTCAGGTAAGTACGATTTTTTATCAGCGTTGTGTCGAGTCGCAAGTCGTAAGTAATCGACACTCGAATTAATGTGGCGTCACTAACTCGGCCGACGCTGGCGCACTTTTTAAAATCTCTCTTTCTTAATTTTTACATCGTTGCAAGGTGTTACTTGTGAAGGGCCGGGGTGATTTTAGGTGGGGGATGTCGATGTATCGATATAATTATTAATAGAGGACTGTGTATATTGAATTCGAGCAAGTACACAAGGAAAGCCTGGGGTTTCCAGTTTTCTGAATAATTTTCTAAAGCACAAATGACAAACTAGACAGGCGGATTTAACCATTTGGTCCAGACGCACTTTGAATAAACTAGTGTGTCCCAGATCAACATCTGGGACACACAAATTTATCCGAAGATCGAGTTTTCCGTATATCATATTATTATAATATACATACAGAAATCTCCAATTACGTACAAAATTTAAGCTGACAAATAAAATAATCAAATGAAATCTACCGCTTTTCTCTAACGTCAATCAAACTAATATCGATAACATTGTAAAGGCAATCCTTGGACACCTTATCCATGTCTACGTGGAAACCTATTAATAATTTGCGGGTGGCAAAGTTTTTAAAAGTGTTTTCCCCGGTCGGCACCTTGTCGGCCGGGGGTGGGCAGAGAGAGGGCCCATTAATTACACCACCTCGCTTGCTCATGATATTGTCGACTTTTTATAACCACGGGGTGTTCATGAAAATTGTTATGTTGGCGCTGAATACGCGTATTCATCCCCCGCTTGTTTAGATTTTTATTTTTAGGTCAGGAAAAGTTGGAACATTTCGTGCATATTCTTATGGAAAGTTAATGTACTTCAAAGTAATCTATAACGTGTCGGGTGATGGAACTATACAATAAATGATACTTATCCGTTTGAGTAAAGACTTATAGGTATACGGTTGCTTCCATTGGCATAATTTCTGTTCAATCAACATCAGCCTAGTCATTTTCCAACATGTTGAGGTCGGCTTTCAATCTAACCGAATGCAGCTTAATACGAGTATTTTACATGGAGCCTATCTGACATCTACAACCCAGCTAGCACCGGGTAACACGATGCCAAACTTACATAAAACTTATGCTTAACCAAGCTTTAGCAATTGATGGGACAGTCGCAACCACATCAACGCAAGCCAAAAACAAAATGCACATTGCACATCCTTTATTAGTGTTCCTGTGCGATGGTAACTGAACATAATATCACGCCGGTAATCCCCGAAGGGTTAGGCAGATGTGTACTAATACCTAATAGTACAACCATATTTCACCAGTTATGTTTAAGTCCCATGTAATAGGGGGCGAGCCTATTGCCATCAACCGGGCACAAATCCAGACTCCGTGGCTGCTACTAAGAAACTACTGATGGAAAAACCCAACAACACATTGCCCGACCCGGGAATCGAACCCGGACCTCTGCTCAGCAGTCGCGCTTGCAACCTATAGACGAACGATTCAGGCAGGTTGTGCGATAATATGTTTCAGTCAACGCACCTGTGTACAGACAGATTAAATAGAACGAGACAGGGAACAATATATACAACGCTCCCTCATTCATACTCAAAACTCTAATATCCACGCAATTTACTCGCAAAATTCACTCATACCTCATTTTTTCCACCATCCACAACACTAAGTTTACGTACGCAATTACATCACCTATTCATCTCTCTGGAAGGGAATAGGAAATTGCTGCGAAACTTTTATCTGAGGCCGAGCCGTCAGTGCCGTCAGTCAGGGCGGCGGCCATTTTTCAAAACTCTCGGAGGTGTGCTCGCCGGCGGCGGTGAAACTTGTGTTTTACGAGTTTTTATGTCTCACTGTATTAAAAGTAATAGTAAGGATCTTTTTCTTATAGAGTACGCAAGAGATGAGACCGTAGTAACTGGCTTGCGATCTGAAAGAATTTGAATATTATAAAATTAGCTGTTCATACTGAGAAGGTAAGCCGGTAGTGAACCTTCTTATCCAAGTTAAATGCGGGATTAGGACTAAATGGACGCCTAAAGACGACGTTTTCAGGTGTCTAGTTTTTCAGCGGCTTCTAAAGAAACGATTATGAATTGACTGCTGACTCGCCTTCAACATAATAGGTACTTAAAATAATTGAAGACCTGGTATAAATTAATAAAAAACAAAACTTTTATAAGACTAAGAAAAAAATCTCCAGTTTTTACGTCCGTCAAAACAGGAAGTCGCCTAAAGCGCTTCCGGCCGATAACAACATCCGGTGCGAAGTTTCGCCGAACTTTCGACAAACTTTCGGCAAGTTTCGAGCGAAGCAGGTGGTCTTTTCGGATAAAAAAGTGGCACCTTTTGTTGGGAAAATCTTTTTATGTGGAACTGAAACAGATAGGATTTTACGACAAGATCATTGTGCAGCCCTTCGAGTGTGCTAATCTGTTTTTAAGAGTTTGTGCAGATAATAGCGTAACGGGGAGATTTTTTTAAGTAACTTTATTAGATGTTGAGAGGGTCTTAGCGGTTGTTGAGACAAGTTCGGATTATGCCGCAAGTATGCACACTGATTGTGTCTGAATCAGCTGTGAAAATATTTTACGAGTAGGGGTGTTAGAATTATGGATTCACAATACTTGGAGGTGAGAAATAGCTAGAGAGTATCGAACATTGCGGATACTTGTAACATGTCGATATTTTCGACGAACATGACAGTGTTCAGATAGAACTGACTCCTGGATATAGAGATCAATACACTTTAATGGGGCGCCCGCATACCACTATGGTTTGACATACAAATAACTGCGAAATATGTCGGTGTTCGTGTCCGGAGTCTGGTCCGCAATCTTTCCGTACCGAGTTGACAGCAACAAAAACTCACATTACCATATTACCATCCCCAACACACAATACTTACTCGAAAACATATCGTTATGTCCACAAACATTTAAGACCTCGGAAGCTCCCAAAACTCGCGCAAGTAACCCTTTTTGTCTCGAGGGCGTGATGGCGATAAAAACTGATTGCAGCGTGTTTACGACACCTGACGTGACGCCGTGACACCTGAACACGGCCCTCCGAGGGACGTTTAGGAGGGATGGAGGGATTGTTGCCCCTTTTTAAGACCGGGATTTTAGGAAAGTGGAGTTACAAAAGCAAAGTTAAACGAGTACGTGTAGAATTGGCTGTAGAATGACTTTACAATTAAATTTTATTTACAAATACTAAGGCACTTACTTGCTGCTACTGTTGCATTTTCAAATCACATAATTTTCCCAGCTTTTTAAGGCGATTGAGATCGACTAGTGTAGATAGGTTCATTTAGTGGGACTGGACTGGACACGGGTATCGGCTGGATACAGGTTTTCCGGGATTAACGGTAAGAAATGTATTGCAAGATTAGGAGCACATTGCTAAACAATACGGATGGGAAGTTCCGTGTAATTTAGTATCTATCATATTATCCTTCTTTGATGATTTTGATTTCTCTTTGAACCACATAGGTTAGTAGGTAAAGCATTCAACAAATTACCACGAACAACCAAACGCTGCCTGAATAGAATATACACTCAGGATCACACTAGCAATTCCGCCAAATCACAAGGTGTGCTCGAGACACAATGCCGAATCAAAGCGCGCCTGTAATCACGGCGCCCTGTAATCTGGCTGATTAGTGATCACAGGCGGCACGTGGGAGGTGCGGGGTAATTATTACATACCACATAATACGTTATCATGGTGAATGTATGAATTAGAAGGATAGGTTGGCGTATTGGCAAGATTGGGTTTTCTGCGCTTAGGGTTGTAGTTTGAATTTTAATAAGGGACAAATAACGAATGGCCCTTTAGTTCGTCATATATTTTGCCGGTTGATACATGATATTTAAAACTCCTTTTAGATGCGAGTACGGGGTCACCGCTCGTGACGCGGTGCATCCGCAACAATCTTTGCGGGAGAAGTGCTTTTACTAAAATCGACTGACCGAACTTACTATTTTGTCACAATGCATTCTAGACAATGAGCCCTTTACCTACTACAATAATTGATACTTTGATATGAACCATATTTTAACAATGTCAAAGGTCATTGTAACATTCACAAACACGTAAGCCATCCTAATTAAAAGCAGCCCAACAAATCTGCAATTAAAATTCAAAAGCCACGACAAACTTTCTATAATTCTACACCAAAAATTGCGGCAGCCTCCCAAGCTCCATCGATTCACATAATCGGCTCAGACAGGTGTACCGATGCTGTTTTAATTTCCAACTAATTTCGGCGCTCCTCGTAAAGCGGATTGTGAAGTTTAAAATGAAGCGACGGTGCCGAAGTTAGGGCCGCGGCCGGCGACTGCTAAATTTTCTGCTAAATCTGTTTGGAGTTGCCGAGTGTCTACTATTGGTAATTACGTTGCGACGTCGAAGCGACGTAAATGGGCTATGATTGAGTTACTTTACAATACTGTGATTGGGTTTTAGAAGGGTCTGGAGCTCTGGAGAAAGGTATTTAATGAACTGATTGATTTCAGATTGAAGGTTTAAGTTTTGGAGCAGGTATTTAGTGAAACGAATAACAATAGAACACTTTCAGCTGGTGTAAAATCCAAGACCTAATAATAATACCTAATACACGTTATTATGGTGTAACTGTCGCTACGGCTGTAGCTAGCTATAAACGTAAAAAAATAAACTTTATAACATTGCATTGTGCCAAAATCCAGGGAGTCTTAGGTCGGCGTAGCTCGTAGCTGCGTAGCTCGTAGCAGCGCTCGCGTAGCTATCCTTACAGGATAATTTCGCTACGTATAAAAATGATCCATCTTGTTAAAAAATTGTATTGTTTTGACTTTAAAAATGTCTTAGGTCATAAACTAGGCAACTGCTACTTAGGTAGACCGTATATATACCTACTCCGTGAAGTAGCTACATATTTTCCAATACATTCAGCCTCAAGCAAAGTTCCATTCCACTTCCAGATGAACGCTCAGCATAACTGCAAAGAAAACGTCTCCGTTTACTTTAGTGTTGTGTAAGTTATCGACGTGAAGGTGTACGTTAAGACGCCTGCCGCTTGCCGCGGCACGCGCGCTTATCGACACCGCCCAACGTGTAGGGAGGTGAAATATCGACAATTATTGATCTCTGTTTTACAGTTATAGTTCCACGATGAATATTGAGTGGCTGTAAACTTAGTGTTGATTTTGTTTTGTTTTGAAGAATTTCCATTATTTAAAAGAGCTAGAACGAAAAGGGTAGGTACTCTGTTTCTTTAACATTTGGTAGTTCGGTACCTACTTTAAATGCAGATTGCAATTTGCACGTTTTTATTATAAATTAAATTTAAATCAACAGTTCCAAAACAAGCTTACTTTAATTTACATCGATTTATGTAGATTTTAATTAATCGTGATAAATAAAGATAGTCAATAAAACAATAAAGCATAACAAGTACTGATTGATTGTCCAATGCACAGTTAAAAGAGATCGTGATACCTTAACGGATAAACCGCTAATTAGGAATAAACAGCAGTTTATCGTCGTTTGTCGTTATATTAAACATAATCCATTGATAGTTTAATCAGCATCTCCGACATTTATCGAGTCATTAAAAAACAATGACATTAATCACTATACCAATTAAATGGACGGAACAATCGACACAGCCCTTCACTAAAGCTGACACCTTCGAATATATTACTCCGTGCCTCTGAATCTAATCACGATCTGACGGATTAATATCTAACCGTGTTCCCGTCTGGTAGCTAAACCCACCGGCCATTTTAGGCCCCATTACTTTAACACCTTTAATCTTACCACCTTAATGCTTGGTAATAAAGCTGAAAATTGAACGTGCAGGGGTCAGGTAAAGCTGGTAGTTTAAAATATTGAGTGGGTTACATCCAGGGGCAATTGTGAAGATTTATTATTATACCTGCGTATTGTTTGAATTGTTGTTTAATATTGGATTAGAAGGATGATGGATTTAATGACGGGGTGATGGATTGCGATGGTTATGCAGTGTGGAGTATTGGTGGAAGTTTTTGATTAGTTAAATATTTTGTGATGGTAACTTTGTACCTACCTACATACAAGGTGGAAGGTACACCGACGTTAAAACGATTACCACGTATTCAGTACGTCATTTTGAACCCCGGACATAGAAAATTATCGTCGATTATTTAAAAAACAATCTGCTTTTCCATACATTTTGACCGTGAAAGTATTGCAGTTTTGTAAGAAACAGCAGTTTTTTTTGGTGTTCCTGCCACCTTGTATAATGCGTAAGTAATTTTAAAGCTAAAATCTCCTTATCTTTATCACACGGTTAGCATCAACAAAACATTCTGTGTGTGTAACCAGCCCCTTTTAGCCAGTTAGCTCGACGGCCAAATAGATCTAGCATTTTTTTTTTCAGTTACGCGCACCTCATATATTTATTCCAGTGTTGGATATAAACTCAACCCTACTACTTGAACTAACTAATCACTCGCTTCATAATCTCTGACTCTCGGGCATTATACCTTCGATTTGCCAGACAATCGGAGAACTTAGGTAAGTTCAACCAAGTAGATTCTAAGGGGCGACCGACGCTAAAACTTAGGTACAGTTATGTGGTTATTTAGACAAGATGGATGAAAACATATATTTAGAGTATTAATTTATTGAAAACATATACTTAGTATTTCGTGAAGGCTGACTTTTATCGCAATCGCAGTTTAACCTCAGCAAAGACTAGTGAGGTACCGACACCGTTACCAAAGGTCGACAAAATATCGATTTTCATCCAACTTTCTCAGCTATTGTAAAAAAGCGCCTATCAAAGGCTAGCTTGCCCTCCAACCCAGTGACCCAGTAATGTGCACTAGAACTAGATGCTCGCTAAAAGGTGTGGAGTGGTGGCGCGTGCTCGACAGTCGATGTATCGACGTTTCAGGTCAAACGACCACTGAGTGAGACTTGATGTGGGGAGTAGGGAGGGGGTGTTGTCGATAGTTGATGAGGTAATTAACGGAGGGAATTAGGGACAGGTGTTGAGAAAATGACTATGTTTCAATGCTCTGTACGTTAGATCAGCATTTTCTTAAATGCTGATCTGATCATTGAGAGACAAAAGGTATTGATGGGACAAGTTGCTAAATGCGATACAGAGAAATACCTTGGTATTTCCGATCAATCTCATTACAACTAATCAATCGATCGAAAAAACAACGCTCTGTGTAAACATAACCTGCAGCCAAAGGAAGTGACTAGAAAAAATACACGAATACTCAGATTATAAACAAATATAATAATAAAGTTTGCTGTCTAATCCCAGTTTGGTACCTGCACCTTTTTTTCCCTAAAATCATCATCCGCCTAGCCTTTTTCCAACTTCATTGGGGTCGGCTTCCAGTCTTACCGGATGCAGCTGAATACCAGTATTTTACAAGGAGCGACTGCCTATCTGACCTCCATAACCCAGTCCGCTATACAGTTCTGGGTAATACGGTACCCGTTGGTAAAACTGGTTGTCAGACTTTCGGGCAAGCATCTACAATTGACAGCCGGGACCAACGGCTTAACGTGCTTTCCGAGGCACGAAGGAAACTCAGTATGTAATGATGGTCGCCCATCCACAGACCGACCTTGGCAAGCGCGGTTTAACCTTGAAGAGTGAGACGTGCGGCTGTTATTATTTAGCCACGAGCGTCTCCTTTTTCCCTAAAATAAGAGTTCGAATTTCAAATTCTGCTGAGTTAAAAAGCTGTGACAACTTCTGATTCCTATTTTTAACCTTGATTCCTACCATCGACATATCGATACTTTGGCACACCTCTACCTGATCGCTGTCTAAGTGCTAGAGGGGTGGCACCGCGGCAGTCAGCGTTTTGCAAACGGGTTGAGTGTCCCAGGTGCTTGGCTGAGAGCGGCGCGGCTTGGCCGGATGTGGGACAAGCCGATAATGGGCCACACCACGTAAGTGAGGCTTCATTGGGGTTACTGTGCTTTTTATTCATTGGTTAGGTGTGCTATGAAAAGGTATTTACAAGATAGATGAGAGTGGAAACGCCAGTGAGTGGCGCCCTAGACTAAGACTTACTCTGACCTTGTTGGTTCTTCGGAAAGGTCAAGTGCGTAGTACTGGCCACCGGTGTGTGTGTGTGTATGACAAGATGTATGAAGGTGAACCACCAAGCAAAAGAAATAATATTTCTTTACATATTATGTAAAGATCGCAGTACGTGGCGACCCACAATTTCTACATACTTACATGAGGGTGATATCGTTCTCGTTCGAACAATGAACATAGCATTCCTCTCGTTTCTCCAGTTGGAATGAGCTATACAAGAATAAATTTAAAATACCTGAAGTTGGTCGTGAGTGGGAGGCTGAATGGCTAGGTAACCTCATAAGTTAGTATAAAAAATGCCTCATCACTAGACCAGTTTAATTACTTTAGTAAAGTGTAATTCTGTAATTTTGTAGGTTACAATAAAAAACAACAAAAGTAATGTATTTGTGGAAAATTTATTCGTGATTTTCGAAGTAGTAAAATAAAAACTCTACTATCAACACGCTACATAATTATCAGTGATTTAACTCTATGTGCCGGCTCCGTTAGATAACTGATAAGGCACAAACACCTTACATTACCGCATAAACCCATTTCTAAGCCTGAATAACACTTGATCGTATGATTAGGGATTATGAACCTCAAAATTTTCCAACACAGTTCAGATTCTAATGCTTCTTTTGGCAATTGTGTTCATTTCAATTGTTTTTGTAAGACGGTAGCACGTTTTACATTTAGCAGGAGTTGCATTTGACGACTTATTTTATGGCACCTAGATAAAGTTCAAATTGGAATGATTCACACATCACAAATGCAACTACTTAACTGATTGACGTAAGCAAATTACGATCAAGTGATATTCGTATTTGAGACCAAAGCCTAATCGTGTCAAATATACATTGTATAGAAGCAGATTTAATTTCATCATCATTTTGGCTTGTTGATTTGACTATGCTTTCTTATAGGCCAATATACAGTAATGCAAACAGTGGGACTTGAAAAAGCTGCGATTTTTAAGCAATTGTATAGTTAACATGATTAAAACTTCGTCTCCATTCATTGAATTACATAAACAGAGCACACTCTATCTAAACTAACGTCGCCCTCGGATTCTGAAACCTCATCAATGATTGGTTGATGTCTTTCGTTGTTATTTTGAAGAACCAATCAGAGTAGCTTAATCCTTGACCAATATAACTTGAGACGCGGTGAAATTTGGAACTACGATTGAACCGTATTGAATTTGACAGGGGGGTGAAATTTTCCTGACAAGACTCAAGTTATGTTGGTCAAGTAATACATGAATATTGGTAAAAGGTTGACCAATCAGAGGTCAAGCATTTAGAACCCGTCCGCTTTTTGACGTCACTTTTAACATTCCCTAACGATGTTAAAGCAATGACATTAATTCATATTTTTATTATTATTTATTTTGGAACTTTGAAAAGGAGCTTACTGGCTTATAGTGGAGTACACGAATCATATTGCAATACGAAAATCATACACACGTTAAATTATATGTATAATAATATAAATTAAATTCAAAATTATACGCAATGTAACTTATGTTACTTACAAAAGAAAACATTGAAGATCTTAGTATATTTTGATTAGTTTGAAAGATTACGAAAAGTTTAATACACATTTTATAATAATATATGTTTACTGTAAAGGCAATATATAATGTGTTAAATTTACTTTTTAATCGTCCCTACTACTCGAAATACAAATACGCCTTGCCAAAGAGAAAGAAAATGATCACATCATTGTTAAGTTACGAAAAATATCATTTTGGACGGAAAATAAACAAAAAAAATTATCCAACGTATTTTGTCTTAAGCTAAAATTATTCTATTCGCTTATCCGTAAGCAGTCTAAGTAAAATAAATTTCTATGAAAAAGTTATAAAACTATAAAGAACCTAATTAAAACCTAAGTCTAATTTGTAGTATTTTATATTTTTTTCTTGTCTTGTTTCAAGCGATAAATGACCTTATACGTGAATTATAGATTCAATTTTATCCTAATGTCGTGTTAAATATGTATATATATATATGAGTATCTTTTTTTATTATACATGGAGCTTGGAAGAATTCAAACTTTGGTTAGTAACTTGAAAAAATAATTCGAGTGAAGTGAATTTGAGATTCATCCATAGAATGTGTAAAATACATGATAACTATATTAATTTGAAACAAAATGAGAGCGTTATAAGTAAGAGATTCATTAAAGATAGCTTGAAGCCTAGAGAACTGATAGCAAGTAGCCAGATGGCACCTAGTGGGAGAAATACTTTAGAATTGTACATATGATTAATTTACTCTGGTACTTAGATGTATAGGAGCTATTTCTTTAAAGTAATTTGAATGAATAACATACAAGATTATGGATATGACGGTTTTCCTTGCGTGTATATTTTATTAGATTTTTCTGCGAACTGAAATCAAAACTATTCGGATTTACTTGGTCGTAATATGAGCGAGAGGAAAACCGTATATCCATATCACAAGTATATTTTAGAGTACTGGTAGAATAATTAGAGTCTAGGTTTTTTAGTCATGACATGACATTGGAATACTCAAATATTGTCCTAATTACAAGTATTTTCTTTTTTAATAATTTGCACTATTCTAGTCGTGAATTTCGAACAGAATAAATATTTTTAATACAGGTATAAAAACAAGCTTTGTCAGCAAAACAATATTTTTGGCAGTTTTATCTCTGAAACCGTCTGCACTTGAGGCATATTTAGAAAGCGATGTGTTGATATATGAGGGGCGTTTATAGACTCCATCGTGCATTTGGTCTGTGAGCGCCCTAAAAATGCAGCGGAGTTGTGTCCAAATAGCTCTTATTATCATAAATATAGAGTGTGGTAGGCACGCACTGGGTCAATTGGAATACAAAATATGAGTTATATAGTAGTATATATCAGTTATTGTCTTACTTTGTCTTGGATTTAAACTTTTTCAGTGTCACTATCGGCTTCAAATATTTGTGCACATCTGAGTTATCAAGTTCACTGTAGTGCTTCACGACTTGTTTGTGTGGTTACGGTTTAAGTCCAGGTAGTAGTTCGTGTTTGTATTACGTGGGTAGGTATATGTGATCCCCGCGGCGGGGCCCTGGCGGCGCACTAGATGAAGAACTCGCGGCGCTTGGTGACGCGCGGGCCGGTGGCGGCGGCCAGCGCGGCCGCGTCCTGGTCCGCCGCGCCCTCGGCGCCGCGCTCCTCCTGCACAGCGGACGCCGTATTAATATCATGACTGAACTCAAGTTTCCCCCAAATGAGAAGAAAGTGCGTGAATTAACCACTCCCGTTGGTTGAAATCCACATCGCGTCTCTTGTCTTTCTTACAACTCTGCAGCTCAAAACCGATAGGCAAGTGTTCTGTGACAGGCATCTTTATAGGACACTTGTATAATACAAAAAAAAACATCTCACATCTCTGTAAGCAAGTTAAACATGGAATAAAGTGAATAGTGAGTAAACTAACCTGTGTAAGATATTCTCCCTTATGTCTCGACAGCGCACGCACTAGCACAATGGCTACTACGATCAGCAACAGGAATATGAACCCAAGAACCGCTGAAAATACACAAAAAGTTAATATTATAATAGACGAAAAATTATACAATTTTCTTTGAGATTGAATAAGTATTAAGTTGACAAAAACTCTAATAAACAAGACTAAGAACTACTACATATTCAGGTAATTCGGCACAACCGGACGACAAAATCGAATATAACGTAGATATACTTTAAGCAAAAAGCCGCTCAGCCTAGCTTAAAATGTGCTGAGCCGACCTCAACCTGAATCGGCGATGGTAGATGCCGACCGGAGTTTACCGATGGGTACGGGCTGAGTGTGGGGAATACAAGGTGGAAGGTACACCGACGCTAAAACGGTTAACAAGTATTCAGTACATCATTCTAAACCACATAGAAATTTATCGTCGGTAATTAAAAAAAAAACAACTGTTTCCTACAATATTCAATACCTACATGGTCAAAATGTATGGAACAGCTGTTTTATTTAATTACCAACAAGGCCTCGAGTCAGTTTTTGGCAACAAATACTGCCAAATCAAATGTTAACCTCAACTTCCAAAACTGAGTATCAAGCAGTATTTTGAAGGCAATAAAGTAGTACTCACTGCCGAGGATAGCTTCGTCAGTGTTGTGCATGTCGATCTCGTGCTGCAGGTCCAGGTCGGGCGGCGGCCGCGTCTCCAGCCGCTCGGGCGGGTGCGTCACGGGCTCCACGCCGCAGAAGTCCTCGTTGAGCACACCTCCTGCACACCACAACATGTTCACATAGTGCCTACAACTTGATGAAGTAGGACTTTTGTGTGCAATCATTTGCAGATCGGCTGGCATATGTAGATCTTTGATCTTCGTTACAAGTGGTAAAATACTGATATTCAGCTGTATCTGGTTGGACTGGAAACCGACATCGTTGGAGCGAGGCGATGAATCATCAGCTATCAGCCTAATACAGAGACCTAACTTCGGCCTATAAATGAAAGCAATTATTGTCAAAAACCGAAATTCGGAAAAACTATTCGTCCCATGAAAACAGCTTTCGATCGTAGTCACAAATGTTTTAAATTGTTTATACATATAATGCATAATTATCCGCGGTGTTTTACTTAAAGAGATGATATACCATTCCCATCACTAATTCATCCCATTCTAATTATTTACCATTTAAAGCAACTTAAACTTCAATCTGTTTAATACAATTACTATTTGATTTCACACTATCAACTTGACTTGAGAGTTGACCTATTGACTCGCTTTAATAAAACACTTTATTGGGATAATATCGATAATGTCATTACACAAAACGTCATATCGGTACAAAACACAGTTCCTCACCTCCCAAACTCCTGACATTAGGCGGCGGGTCCTGCTGGAACAGCAGCTTGAGCGGGTAGATGTCGTCGAACTCCACGCGACTGACGCAGCCCACGAAGCCCTCGGTCATGCTCTCGTTGCGCCCGATGTACATGTACTGGATGTTGTTGAACTGCGCGTCCGCCGAGTCTTTTATGTTGAAGTTATATTCTTGGGTCTCGAAGCTGTCCACCTAGGATAGGTTTGTTGAAACAATTTAGTATTTTTTCATATTATATTACATGAAGCCTGTAATCCCCGTAGGGTTAGGCACACAGGTGTACCATTAGTACACCCACATTTCGCCAGTTATGTTTGAGTCCAGTCCAATGTAATAGGGGGCGAGTCTATTGTCATTAATCGGGCACGAATCCAGACTCCGTGGCTGCTACTGACAAATTCAATTCAATACTGACAAAGCCAATAGCACTTTGCCCAACCCGGGAATGGAACCCAGGACCTCATGCTCAGAAGTCGCGCTTGCGCTCACTCGACCAACGAGGCAGTCGAGTATTTTTTCATATATTTTTCGATAAATGACAAAAATGTTTAAATTACTTTTTTGAAACTAGATGAATGGACTACTCTTAGAAAAAACACTGAAACAACAAACTCATGATTCTGTCTCTTTTCAAGTCCATACACACACATAAGATACTTAAGTATAAGTATATACATTGTAATGTCCAGGAGCCTGCCACCACCTCTTAGAGCAGTAACTGCAGTGTGGGAAAGAGATGTAAGTAGAAGATCTTTAAAGCGCCATCTGTTTCGCACTCTGAAGTATGATTAAAGTCTACTGCTAAAATAAATGGTAGTACAGTCCCGCAAATCATAATCATAAGGACCATGTAAGTTGTAGGTGTCCGAGGTGATCTTTTGAGGAAAGTACGAACAGATGTGATTGGACTGTGCGCGTGGACTTATGTAACGTTCTTGGTCGTAACTAGTGTTGCAACAGAACTCTGCTTCCGCTTCCGCTTCTGCAGAAGTTCCGCAAGCTTTTTCACTTCTGTTTCCGTTTCTGGTTCCGCAACTTTAAAACAGAACTCTAAACGGAGAATACAGCGAGGAGCGCGGGGGTGGGGGCGCGTGAACGACTGGACATGCATGACGGAATCGGCGCGTGCGGGGGGTTGGCGGGGGCGGTACACAAACGCGTCGCAACGACTTTGTTTGTCATTCTATTTTCTGTTTCATTCTGCGCATCACCGCGCCTCGTGACGTTTAACGTAAGCTCGTAAATCTTCTGTTGATTTTTTCTTATTTTTGTTACTTGTTACTTAGGTACCTATTAGTTTTGTGTCTAGTGCAATTATGAAACCAAAAACCAGTCCCATTTGGAACTATTTTGTTGAGATTAATGACTCAAGTGCCCGATGCAAACTCTGTGAAAAAGTGTATTCGCGAAAAGGTCGCACGACTACAGCGGAGCTGGTTTAATATATGAAGAACACCGAAACAGACTCAAAGGTGTAAAAGCGGCCAAATTACTTTTTATTAAATATAACTTACCTCTGTTTAACTTCGAGTACTAAAAGTACAAAATATAAATGACAAATTCTATTAAACAAATCTGAAAAAAATAAAAATGTGTTTTTTCTTCATAGTATTAACACTTCCGCTTCCGCATCCGCATCCGCATCCGCTAAGATTTACTTTTGACATCTGTTTCCGTTTCTGCTTCCGTTAAGACACTTCCGTTGCATCACTAGTCGTAACCGTTATTTATGGGTGGGTATATTGATGGTGATGTGATTGGATTTGGACTCGATATGAGAAAAAACACTGTGGTAAACTATTCGAAATAGTTTCCTTTTAATTAAAATACGACATCGCCTATTCTCGTAATCGTAGTTTAAACTTATCGATACGAATAAACTAGATAATGCATAAAAAACTTAAATTATTATCGAATTGATGAAGTTCATGCTTCACATACCTGTAACACCATAGTTGCTCCACTGTTCTTCCTAGCGAGTCTCACATCATGGTACTGTCCTAACGCGAAGTGCTTTCCTTGGAACACGATCTCCTGTCGCTCGAAGCCGAAGTCAAATACCACGCGAAGGTGACCTGTGGGTGACACAATATTCAAGAAACTGACTGAGCTTAAGAAGAATGCTTAGGTGGGTGCAAAGTGCAAATAGAGTCAGAATCGACAGAAAACAAAACATGAATGGGTAGCGGTATTTTATATATATATACTCTGACGATTTAATACACATGTCATCGATTTATAAATCATTTCCTTAAAACACAGAAATCCTCAGCTTTTCCAAGTTGAAATGTTACGTAAGGGTGCCACAAGTAAGTAATCAGTTGATCGACAATATCGTGTCATAGTTTGAGGTTATGTTTAACGTTTTACCAATACGTACCATTACGCATATTATTTACAAAATTCATACTTCCATTCTAAATGTGAAACTGTCTGTCCGCCTGTTACATTGTCACGTCATAACAGCTAAACGGATTTCGATGAAAGGTGGCACATAGGTTCACTATGACCTCGGTAAGGACATTTATACTTTTTACCCCAATAGTATGTTACCGTGGGATATTTTCCGACCACCAAGCGGGCGCAGTCAAAGCAAGTCTTCATAACATTTCAGTGTATGTGTGTTCGTAATTTTTCTAGGCTCAACGGCTTTACCAATTATGTACTTGTGAGGTCACCTGGGTAGTTCTTAAGCTATTGTTGTACCCGGTAGGTGACCTCTGTCCAGTCAACTAGTCTTTAAATATAAAACACAAAAAAAATCTACCTACATGTCAGTTATAGACTGAAACCATCCAACCGATGTGCCTCAAACCGGTTTCATTAAATAGGCAATAATGCGAAGATGGTTTCAAGACCACTAAATCAATGCATTAGGCACTATAGCGTAGTAGCACACGACGGGTATCCGCTAGTACGCTATAAAAGCCAACACTTACCAGAGTTAGAAACCTGCAAGGTAAGATATTCTCCAGAAATGTTTGAGTAGAAACCAAGCAGGAAACCCTTGGGGTTCGTGGTGGTGAAGCCGACGCGGATCTTCTCGGCGATGGTGGATCGCCACGAGCCCAGGAAGTCGTACTTTATGATGGAGTTCGGACGGAGGTTCACGCCGATTTCTGTGGGGAGAAAAACATTATAAAAAACGTATAACACATTCGGACTGTCATATTAAACGTGTCATATGTATATCTTTACTTTCCATTTATAATATTAATGATGCATCACTGCAAATGCACATTTGCATCTTACAATATGACATAATTGTTACTGTAAGCATGGTCAAGCGTTTCATAGGTCGACAATAGTGTTACCGTCAGCACAGATGGGTCCCTTGAAGGCAGTCCAGCGACAGTCGCAGGAGTAGGAGTCGTAGCCCTCCAGGCACGTGCCGTTGTTGAGGCACGGGGACGACGAGCACTTGCCCTGGCAGCCCTCCGAGATGCCGTACAGCCCTATAGGGGAAGCAGACATGTTAGCTTCATTCGTTTATGTCGAACTTGAAATCTGTAACTATCCATAAAACCTTTCGAGTGTTTTGAAAGAGTATAGGTAAAGGGTCAGTTGCGCCGCTTTATTTAGCTTTTTCAAATTGATTTCAATCAACTTTGGATCATAACAATTAAGTAAATACTATTAATACTTTAGGTATCAGTAACATGGTGGAAAGTTCCTCATCCTCGGTAGAAAAAGGAGGATCTCCCGACCAGTTTTTGTCGCTGTCGGATTTGTGTTTGTTTATCGCGAGGATAAGTCTGATACCGCGATGTAGGATACGTTTAGTGTAGTTCGCATACGGCAGTATACATTTACTTATCCAGATTATTATACCTGTGTTGTGCGCCCGTTGTATGAGTTGTGTTTGGGGACATAAATATATTTATAATTCTATGACAATGAACACTACCACGTACCTCTTCTAGCATATCCCCTGAGGTCTACAGGTCGTCCATTGAGCAGCAAAGCCCTCATGCAGCCCACGAAGCCGTCCTTCCGGTCCAGCGCAGCTCCCAGCGCCACGCCGGTGGTGAGGTGCAGCGCTCGCACGGGCTCCTTGGCCGTGCGGATCTCGTTCTTTAGGGCGCCGTCTACTACTACGCGGGCCTCTTTCCTGTTGAAGGAAATTATCGTTGTAAGTGGCTTTTGTACAGCCTTTAGTGAGCGCCTCGAAGGGCAATTTGGACACTCAAATTAGTGCAAGCTGTGAAGCATCTTTATTCCTCCATTTTCCTAAATTGTGTTGCAGCGAACCAATTAGATGCGCAATCAATCGATTGCTGTCCATATAGACCACTGCCGATCACGTCCACCTTGCCAGGTGATTCTAGAAGAAATCGCCACTGACCCCTCGATTAACGTAGCTACCTAGAGACCAGGTAGTTTGAAAAGTAAAAGGTGCTAGTTGTAGTCGTTCATCAAACCAATTAAAATGCATGCATGAATTTCGTTCGTTTTATTCTATTCATTTCGATAAAGTCAACTTAGTTAATGGAGTCATGTACGCAGTGATTTAAGAGGGCCTTCGCAATCAGGGTATCTCGGGGGGTTTGGCACGGGACAGCTGTTTGAAGACGAAACGGTGCCTCCTGCCATGTGCCGATTATGATCACCAGGTTGATTTTATTAAGGTACAAATCCCACACTCCCCCTGGTCTTCAAAGGCCGGTCGCCTTTTGAAAGTTTCCCCCCGAAAAAAAAAGGGTCGACAGAAAACATCCCAACATACCTGTTCCTTTCAACACTGACGGAGTGCCAATTATTGTCCGCAAGCCGGTTGCTGGTCTCAACAGAAACACCCAGGGGAGTGTCGCCCACTTGGAACTGGAACTGCAGCTGGTCTCCGCCGATGATGGACAGCTTTATGTAGTCTTGAGGACCCTGTTAAGTTATTGTGAAGCATTTTAGTGTTTTCACTAACATATTCATGTTAAGAGTCTATAGAAGCTCAGCTCAAATTCTAATTTGGCCCCCACTTCCCCGCGCCACCTCACTCTTTTATCGCGATCGGCGCGATCGCACACAGCTCGCGGTGACGCGCGCGGGCACACGAAGTCGAAGCGATTTTGTTAGAGTAAACTACACTATTATCGGACGAGTACTAAGTACCTACTTAATAAAATGATCAATCATAATTTAATATTAACTTGTCATTATATGAACATAAAATTGTACATCGCAAATTTAATTTCAATGTACCTACTAACGTCAAAATGGAATCACTTACCATGTGTTAGTACAAGTATTTTACTATATTTGTCTTTAAAATCATGAAAAACAACAAATCGTAAAATATTTCTTGCTCTTACTATGTTATTTTTGTTTTCAAATATCACAGCGACTGTACTATTTTTGCAACAAATACATTGCCCCTTAACCACTTCCAAAGTTTGCCGCTAAGTGACTGGACAAGCAATGTAAACATCACAAAACGATACTTTATTATGTGGATGCATCGCGGCCGTGGTGGCGTCTTGAAGCAAGTTAGTGATGTGCTTGTGCAGATCGACTAACGTAGGCTATCGATCGATCGATAGGATTAGATCTCTTTGATAATATTACGTTTTACCAATTTGAGCAGTTCCCATTGAATAATGACATAAATTATTTCTTATCAAATCTGTCATGGAAAAATATATGAATTTAAGAGTACACTATTTGACAAAAAGTGCCACCCCAGTAATATCAAAGCGGCAAGTGCTGCACAAATACTTCCACTTTACAGGTCAGTGAGTAAACACCATAGCAGGGTTCAACAATACCTACTGTTTCAATTTCAATACGCTATGACAGCTTAAACCACCGTAACCGGATTTTTGATTGTGTTAATTTACTTAATAATATTTTTTTTAAGCTACATATTGTTTATTTTTATTATAATATTTTCTGGACATGCAGTTTATTATTCATTTTATTTTGAGGACCCCAATTTTTTTTTGTACAATAATAAATGTAAGATTCGATAACTTTCCGATTTAGTCAATCACTAGCGTATATGTAAAATAAATTGCTTTTGCACAGCACAACGATAGCAACGCATGTTTTTGTGTGGGTAAGTTGTACGGTGCATGGAATATACACGTTGTGATTGATGGGATAAGGTTTATAATTGATCGGGTGGTACGTTCTGTTTTAAGAAATGCGGATGTGTGCGTGACGGCGTACTTATTGCTTTTGCTGACCTCTCATTGTACGGAATGCCTGTACAATGTGAGATCAGCTTATACTGGAAATGTATAGTTTGATAATTATGTAGCCGTGGGTACGAATAACAGATCAGTTACATTTTTAGGTAGGTAGAAGATACTGACGAATTTACCGGAACATCATCTTTATCACCATCGTTTTCAGTACTGTGTAATCGACGTCTTCTAGAAAGATACATTATAATTATTTAGCTAAATTACCAAGGTACGTCAGTAAGTTCATACATTTTATGTATGTGGTAGGTAGAACTACAGTCGGATAAGTAAGTTACAGTTTTGTTTCTTGTAGTTAGATAGGTAGGTACTTACCGAACATACCTATATTTTTTATTAGGTATTTCTAAGCGCTTGGCTGCTGCACTGCGGGTCGCGGGTTCGATTCCCGCACGGAAGAAATATTTTTATAGCCTAACGATAGTTGTGAAGATTTGTGTTTGTAATCGCACCGTCTCCGATTCAGGAGAAATCCTGGAGTGGGACAACATTATAAAAAAAATTACTAAGTACTTACTGTAGATATCTATATTTTGTTGTAATATACATATTACATTACATATTACATACATATTATATTGTCAAAACAAAACTATATAGGTAATTTTTATCTTTTTCTTTTTTATAAAAGTTGCCCCACACTGGATTTCTCCTGAATCGTGGACGATGCATTTGTGATTGAAACTTACAAACACAAATCTTCACATGCAGAAACACCTGCGACTCGTAGCGCAGCAGCCAATCGCTTAGCCACTGCACCAAACGTGTCGTATGCTGTCTACCTATGTTTGTATATAAATAGTAGATAGGTAAATAGAAACTTATTTCATTAAGTTTATCATATGTTTGCCTGCTTCTTTACGCCAACCATTATTTCCCATTGCGCCACACTATAAACCTAAGTACATAAATTTTAATTTTACGTCGTCTTGTTGCGTAATGTGTGTTCTGAGCGCAAGCGACACAGCTCTCCCGTTCGAAAGCCGAAGCGAGACTGAGCGCGGGTGGCGGGCGGCAGAGAACCAACTTCAAGACGCCGATAGTTTAGGTATTTTCTTTTTAAGGTGAAAATAACAGGAAATAAAAAATGCAACATACCCGGGGTGTGTGTGGGATCAAGTGTAAGATCCAATGTAAGAAATCATACAAGAGCAAAAAAAAGAATGTGTGTGTGTGTGTGTGTTCTCCTATTAAAAATAAAAAAAGATGTATGTGTAACAATAAAAGAATTTCGGGCGCCTTGGGAACGCACACTACATTTAAAAAATACTTGCCAGATAGGACAATTCGTAGAGTCGAACTTCTAATCTTCCGGGGGTGACTAAACTAGGATTATAGAAACAATGGAAATACCTTTGTTAATACCTTATTTATTACGTCAGTATCTTCCTTTTTACTTTAAATATTAAATTACTAATTTGAGGTTATCATTATTGTTGCATCTTTATATGAAGAAAGTAAATTAAGTTTTGGCCAGATGTCTGGCTAAAAAATGTTAAATTAGACCTCAAGATTTCGGCGTCGAAGATGAGAGAATCCAGAATCCATGAAATGGAAAATTATAATCAGACGAAAGAAAAATAAAAAACATAAGACCTGCTTTATAGGTAGTTCAGTTAGTATGCCAAGTTTCATGATCTAATTTTAAGTATTTTTTGAATACCAGCGGTTTATCGTTCGGTTTGGAGGTAACTTTGGATTTTTTTTCTATCGAGAAAATTTTATGGAATCGTGTTTTCGTCAAACATAGGACCTAGCATTAATCCTCAACTTTACCGTATATTTATTTCAAAATTAATGCTGCAGTATTTTCGACATAACGTAGGATCATGCTAAGCCATCTGAGCTACCATAGACCCTTAATATTACATTTTAAAATGCGCAGACGCACTGATTTTGTAATGTATGTAAATTAAAAGGCTCACGTGCGCCTAGGATTCACAACACTATGATTTCCACTAACACTAGACTAAATTTAAATTAAAGCGCAATGTTAAACTTTCAGTTTATGAGCCGAACATTGAAAATCAAACAACGCTTCTTTTATTTCCTTTCGATTGTATTTTCCCTAGTTTTCGGTGTCGTAAAATCGGACAATAATGTTGCGATATCGATATCGCTTTACCGTGTCGTTTATAACTTAAACCTAACCTAACAAATGCCAACACGTGTTACCTGTCCACTTAAAACTCTAAAGAGTAAAATTATCATTTTCCTTAATCACAACAAGCCTTGCCCTCTCACAAAGAGCAGGCCTGTGTCTCGGCAGTGTGCAGGTATTAGACCATTGCTATCCTCACCTTAGAATGTAGAAGCACAGCATTCTCCCTGGTAGTCTTGAACTCGAAGTAGATGTCGCCACTGTGGCCGAGATCGAACATCGGTAAAGTGATGACGGCGTCAGATATGCGGAACGTTACTGCGTTGCTGAACAAATCTGGTACATAACAAAACATGCTGTTTAGATCTTACAGAAAGATACATAGACAGTCCAAAATCGACTTGAACCAGACACAACGCTGGTGCTGAGCTGGTGTTTGTTTAAGTTAAGGCTTAATTGATTCCTTTTACACACCGTGTCTACATTTCTTATGTATCTATCCTGTCGCAGGTGCGCTGGAAGAGATTTCTGAATGAAATAAGCCGTACCTTGGTGCCTTTTTCTCTGTAAGTTATTTCCTGTATGTGTGTTTTGTGTATAAATAATAATCAATCTTTTTCTGACGGGCTCAAGTTGATTTCGCGTGCGCGATAAATATGGTCATTCCATTACTGTTTACCACTACAGCCCAAATCTATTATCATCATTCTGTGTCACGTGACTATTAGTCTCTTTTTGGAAATCGGCCATTTCATATTAAACGAAGATAAAACATAAGTAACATACCATCTCCTTCACACAGCAGGGGTCCAAGTGTGTACCGTCCTTCTTTCTCGTCGAGATGAGAGCCGGTGTCGCCGAAGCGAAGCTGTTTCACTGGCAAGAACTCTTTCTCCGTGATTTCGCCGCCGTCCACTTGGAATTCTAATAATAACAAACATTTGATGTTTTAATGCTTTTAAGCTGTGATTATAGCGCGAATTCGAAAATAAACGAACAGTGGAAATTTCTGGTTGTTTTAAACAGTTAAATTGTGTCAATTTACATCATGACTGCTATTTGCCGTACACGCTAGTGCAACACATTTTCTTTATGTGCGAAGTGTAGGCGACCCTGCGACCCGTAACTGTTATATCATTAGTAGTCAACCACAGGGAAAATTGACAATAACAGTAAACGAGGTCGATTATACAGTCAACTTAATGTCTAACAAAACAATTTAATTACGATAAGTATAACTTTTATTTCGTAGCAGTTGGGGGGAGTTGCGTAATTCCAGCAAGAGTTACTATGAGATTCGATAGAGAAGTTCATTAAACGAATCTTGTAGAAAGTGAATGTTCAAGGTGACATGACTATCATAGATACCATCAGGCTTCATATGCTCTGCGTCGCAGTTGCACCACTTGGTGGGGTCTGCGCACGAGCCCAGCACGCCGCACTGGCACATGCGCGAGCCCGGCGTGGCGCCCGCCCAGTAGTCCATGCGCTGCCCCGAGCGCGACACCCACCACGCGAACGGGTGGAACGACGACTCCTCGCCTACGGGAATACGGCAATCTATACTCTACGCGCTGATGACAATTTAGGATTCATGACTTCATCACTAGATGGTTCTTCAAGGTGAGCTGGACTCAAAAAGCAACCCACCATACTAAGCGTATTACTCGTTGAACACAACTCGTTTTGATTGCGCACTCGTTTCGCTAACTCGATCGGTTATTTTGATTATTAACAAGGTGCTAAAGACATGAACACTATACAGTATACGGTTATGATGACACTAGAATAGTTTCAAACAGCATAAAAAGTCAGAACCTATGGAAAAATTGTGTTTGAACGTTGTTAGGACGGCAATATTGTCTGCAATATATTAATATTGCAGACAATATTGTCCTAACAATGTAATTCAAGCATTAAAAAAACACATTCGTCTTATTTAGTAAGTACGTCACAATAACTACAATACTTACTAGGCGAGTTCAGCAATCTGGAATGCTTGCACATGTACTCTAGATGCTGCATGCAGTTCTCGGAGCGGTTGAGCAGCGCCTCGAGCTGCTGGCGCGACGCGTCGTAGGTGATGTCCTGGCGGAAGGCGCCGGGCTCCTGGTACCCGTCCACCACGGTGTTCTGCGTGGACGAGTGCTCCACTGCCGTTATTATGCGGCCGTCCGCTGTCGAACGAATTTACGGTTAGAAATAGGAAAATTTCACATAAGACAAAATAAAGCAGAATGGAAGAGTATGCCCGAGGCATATATAATTTCACCTTTGTTTGGTTATTTTGACTTGTGTATCAAGTTTTAATAAATAAACAAGCGATAAAGAAGATGTGTGCTGTTTGTAGCGTAGGACTAGCGCAAGCGGTCGTCGAATGTATACAGTGTAATGTAGATGCGACGTATAATGACGTAATTTCCAAATAATTTACCACGGAGTAAATACAAAGAGGAGTATTCTAATTAGATTTCCTTAGGAAACAACGCGTGACACTTTGTGAGGGGTGAGGGGGTGCTAGATCCCGCCCACTTCTCTATTTTCCATCTACCGGTCAATAGCAAAACTATTCGCTCGTCCTGTCGATTTTGTTTTGTAGTTACGTAACTATCTCACACTAGATGTCACTTAAGTGCAGGATGCAACAGGGTCGTACTCAGAATTTTCGTACCGGGGAGTACTGTTTTATTTTAAATTAATTTTGCGAACCATCTTGATGTGTATTTTTTTAATTTAAATTGTGATTTTATTATGAAAAAAACTTTTTTGCAAAAAAAAACCGACTTCCAAAAAAAACACTAAAAAAGTGGAAAATAACTTTACTTTCGGAAGTCGGTGACTATTGTTTGTTTCATTGACTTTTTTGCCACCGACTTCCGAAAGTAAAGTTATTTTCCACTTTTTTAGTGTTTTTTTTGGAAGTCGGTTTTTTTTTGCAAAAAAGTTTTTATTTTACCCTTTTTAGTTATCGTATCACACACAAATCCTTGTCAAGTATCAATTTCGCAATTCCTTTTACTTGGATGACATTTTTTCCAGTTATTTTGATTTCAAAACCAAACTGCTGAACCGATTTTGATGAAATTTCTATGGGACCAATCGGGAAGTAGATCCATTCAGATAAAAGAAGAATTTTTCAAATCGCTTCATAAATGACGGAGATATGAGGTAACAAACACAAAAAAAAAACATACAACCGAATTGAGAACCTCCTCCTTTTTTTGAAGTCGGTTAAAAAAAGGTTTCTGATGAATGACGAATGAAGATTATTAGATTTTCTGTTATACAACATTATTTTTTGTTTACACTAAACCCGAAAAGGGGTCATTGTACTCATCATTTTGTATATTATTGTAGATAGAATATTAAATTTATAGGAGATTGTATTTTTATGTCCAGCGTATTTAATGTTTTAAGTACTTTCCATTTATGAGACAGCCGCAGCCGCGGGACATTCAGTAAAATAATTGATTTCTAGTTTGTTGTTCATAGTTGACGATAGATGGCGGCCTGTTTACAAAATGATATGAAAACTACAAAAATAACATTTTGGCCATTAAAGGGGCTTTAGGAATGAATGTTGAACAAATTTCAGCATTAATGTTATTAAAATATGTTAGTTCTGAGCTCTACATACCTAAATATTTTTATTTTCCATGACACCAAGTGTCGCCATCTAGTGTCGGGTAGAATTATGTTTGGAAACGCCGACGCTAGGAGATTTTTCTAGAACTATTTTAATAAATTACGCATAAAATTACTTACAAATGAAATGTGATGCCATCCATAGCGTCAGAACGTCTAACCGAGTGATTTTTACAAGACAAAACACAACACTTCATTCTTTTTATCGTCTAGCGCGAACAATGCTGTAAAATGGGAACGTTCACAAAATTGTGCACAGGACGAACGCCAACAATACACTGACTAAGGCCACGCCCACATGATGAGGTCAGGACCTAGTTGAGAATCACAGTGCACAGTTGCTTAGGCCATCTCCTCTTTGTATTTACTCCGTGTAATTTATCATCGCGAAGTTAGCGATTTAATTTCCAAGGTATTATATCGGTATCCTATGAATAATCGAGCGATGCCTGGAGGTTGACACGGCATAAAGCATGTTTAAACATGTTTAGCTGATGCTCATAAATTACTTTTTATAATGTTAATCTTAAGGAAAGCGAATCTTATTTTTTTTAAATTGTTACAAACACACCGGACCTGTCGGAGCCCGGAACTGTCATACTGCAAGCGAAGGCCTCATCTCATTGAGAGAAATGTCGAACAGTATACTTACAATAAAACTCGCAAGTGACGGGGAAGGCGGGCAGCGGGCCGGAGCCGTCCACGTCGATGTGTATGTCGGCGGAGCGCGCCACGGCCTGCACGTTCTTGTACGCCTGGCACGACAGCGGGTGCACGGCTGCAACACGCGCGGCCTTGTCACCTTAGTGCGAGGGGACTCCGCAAAGAGACATAACAAATTCGGGACTACTACTTTTAATTCGAAACAATTAAATATCATATTGAGCAATGTAATATTGAAACTATAAGGGAACTGCTATCAAATTATTTACGGTCTGTTCCTTTTCTTATCTTTTTCACTGTTTTAGGAACATTTTTTAATTATTCTCTAAGTCAACTCAAAATAAAGAGTTTTGAAAAGTAGATAAAAAAAGAGATACAATACCCGTTCATCGCTCACACTTCTCAAGAAACACATACACCACCATAGGAAAAAACTGTCACATAAGGTTACCTACCTATGTGACAGTTAAATAAAAATTATCATTCATATCTATTATAATAGACTACGCTGGAAAACCACACTTTTTCTCAATTCTCAATCATTGGCATATTTACGGTCGCTTACTGCACTACCAAATACAGTTTTATAACATTTTCTAGAAAACTAAGTAATTACAAGTGTGACACACGGCGCCCGCGTATCCTGTGCCCTGACAATTGCACGTGAACTCATCTGCAGTCTGCGTGCATACTCCGCCATGTTCGCACGGGTTAGGGTTGCATCTGTAAGACAATAGATTCCGGTTACTTATCTGGATGATAACTTGGTTTCTAGTACATTTATGCAATCATCTACTTTAAAAGAAATGAAAACTATTGCGTGCACCCACAATCAACACCTATTGATCGCATGAGATCTAATCATGTAGCTGCACATAACAACAAACCTGTAATCCCCGAAGGCAGGAGTTTTCAAATAGTAGGCCCACATTTCACCAATTATGCTTGAGTCCCACGTAAAGCCTAATCAGTAGATCAAAAATCTAGTTTACCTGTCGATCATCTGACAAGCATCGAACACAACTTCGTTGGGACAGCAGTACTCTTCCTTCTTCCAGTCAGTGGGCAGTCGGTAGTTGCCATCCACTGCGATCTTGCGCATGCAGCCGATGAAACCGCGCGGAGGGGCTTTTCCACCTAAAGGGTGAGAGAAATTATTAGTTTGAAATCATGGATCCAAACAGAAAAGTAAAAAAATATCTCAACCACAGCAAAAACCTTAATAAATAATACAATTCAGCACCTCAAATCCGCATACCTTCAAAACCAAACATGCTAACTTACCAGCAATATAATAAATGCTTCCAGTCATGAACCTCAGCTTCTTCAAGGTCTTGACAGGCCTGTAGTCTACCGCCAGCGTCAGACTGTCGGTAGCCATGGTCAGCAGCAGGGCGTGCCAGCGACCGTCGTTGAAATCTTCCGCGTAGTTGTCCAGTTTCACGCGAGGGTAGCCGGGTGTTTCTAGTTCTACTTTTACTCGGCCTTCTTCGATGTATACCTGGAGAAATGGCATTTGTAAAATCACTTTGCTAACAATCTTAGAAACATAAGCAGAGTTGTACCTATATGTATGTATATGCATATATGTAGATGGACCCACATTGTCCTATGTTGTACGGGGAAGACTAATGCCATCAACTGTGCACAAATCGAGACAGCGGCCTGATACTCAAAATATGAAGTTTCAATACGATGGTAACGAATAGTTTAGGTACTTTGGTGGTTTGATATTGTTTTGGTGCTACGCAAGGTTTGTACCTTATAGAATCGATATCTCTGAAATGGTCAATCATCTTTATAAAGCTATACTAGAATCTCACCTTGACATGACCCTCAGTGTTAAACTTGTGGTAAATGAGCAGGCCGTGCTGCTCGTACGTGCGGAACTCTAGTGAGATGTTGAGCGTGTTGCCTCCCGAGTAGCCGCGCAGCTTAGCGTACGAACCCTCCTTAAGGAAGGTTATGGGGACTACTGGCGGTTCCTGTAACAAAGGGGTTGGAAGATTTTTGTATGAAGCGTGGCCTGCCTAACTTCCGCCATTTTACTTTATTTTCAAATAGCGGCCACGCATAGAACCTGTATCAATCAATAGCTGTCATCAATACAAACAAGTATTGTATCAGACAAAATCATCCAAAGCGACCCGTTTGCGAAATATAAGCTTTTAAAGTTCTGCTGATGGGGAAGATTGTAACTTTGATGGCTTATATCTCGGAAACGTGACACTTTATATAGACTTCACAAATAATAATCATAATAATATGCGCACGCCAAACCGACTAAGTACCACTGTATGTCTTAATACGGAGCATAAAAAACGGCGACGCAATTTTGTCGTCTTGCTCACTGGTCGGTCTGTGGATGAGTTAAACATAACATACCGAGTCTTCCCCGTGTCTCGGAAAGCACGTTAAGCCTTTAGTCGGGACTGACTGAGCTATGGACGTCAGATAGGTAGTCGTTCCATGTAAAATACTGCTGCATCTAGTTAGACTGGAATCCGACCCCAACATATATGGTAAAGGGCTAGGCAGATGATGATGCTCACTGAATGTTTAAGTAAAAGTTGTTTAACACTTACCGGGCAAGAATAAAGCGTGTTAACTTTAGTGAACTTGAAGGGCTCTCCGGTCTCGTAGCCTTGCTTCAAGTCCTGGATGACGTTAGTGGCGTTTAGGTACATATTCTCGATGCAACCCGTGAAGTTCTGGTTCACCACCAGACCTTCTTGGAAGTTTGGTACGCCTCCTATATAGAACTGGAATGTGATATTGGGTTGGTGAATAAGTTCTTTAAAATTACTGAAATTAAGATTACCAAAGAAGATTAATCGTTTTATGATCATAGGCAAGAGACCAGTCTTCGAGAGGTTGGTTCACGAAGGTGTCCCGTGGACTGAAAGTTGCAAGTAGGCCAATTCAAATTCGAAAGAGCTGTACAGGCTTATAAATGGACAAAAATAATTTGGAGGTTCTGAAGTCGACACGCATATTTTTTTAGATTAAACGGTGATGAGGCTCACAGGTAATCCGTTATGTAAATGTAAATTTCTTAGTTCTTCCCTTCTTCTTTTCTTTTTTATCACGTCGTGCCAGATGTTACGTCTAGGACACTACTGTACAACAAGTGATAGGTACTTACAGCCCTGTTGAGGTTGAGTCGCGAGAACTCGCCCTTGATGCGGTCCTGCACGATGACGCGGTCCACTGAGAAGATGACGGAGCGTCTGTTGCGCGATATCACCACGTCGTGCCAGATGTTGTCGTCTAGGAGACTTCCCACTGATAGCGAGGTTGATGTTCCCGAGCCTGTTGAATTTTGTGTTGTTGGTAACCGAGGTTTAGCCTGACTTGTTTATTTAATGCAAGGGAGCAAGGCAGTAAGCTAGCAAAATATCTACAACCCATATTCATATTAGACAATTCTATTCTATTTGCCACCAGACCGTTCCATTTCTGTTGGAATAGAATTCTAAACCAGCCTTCCAAAAGTCATAACATACGTAACAAACATAACATAAGTAACAAAGACAGTTGAATGATATTTGTTTCAGGATTTCTTTTTTAGTGGCTGCAATAATACAGGGACATTAAGATCTCCACCGTCGTGTATGATTTATTGCTACAAATAAAAAAAGAAACGAGAGCAATGAAATGCAACATTTGCTGGAAAACTTACCCAAATCAATATTCAGCACAAGTCTATTATCCCTAAGCTGTAAGGCCACATAATCTCCCTGCGTCCCTCTGGAGTACATGAGGGCTCCTGATGCCGTACTGGTCTTGAAACGGAAACGGATGACCTCGCGGGAAGCCGAGATGGGATCCCGGAGCAGGTCCATCTTGATTAAGGAAGAGCCATTGAAGTAAAGTGTGTCGGCAACTGTTGGAGGAATCTTGTGGCTTTAACAATATGTCTACTGTCTGCACCGTCGGTCGTGAGTTTGAACCCAGGCAGGTACTTTACTTGGAAGAGAAATTTGACGACATTTGGTTTTTACTGACCTACATTCTGATCCCATGTGGTGGACACAACATGCCCGAGTCCCAACACTTAATTATTTTATAATGAGTTATAGAATTCATAACTGGAAGATATTGTGAAACCAGGTTATTATCATATAATTTATTTTATTCTAGCAGCGAGGCCTGCTTTATTGCAGGTCTTTTACTGATTATCATGTCAGAAAGCGAGAAAACTACACACGCAATTGAGGCAAGGCCAGGGGCAATGCTAGAACACTTTATAGCTTAAACCTTTCAGTAGGTGTTAAGCATTAAACCCTGAACTCAGCAACACGCCCGGTCATAGCGTATTTTTACGAACTAATAAAAATAACATTTTGAATATCATTGGGCGAAAGGTGCTTTGCTTTTCATATTTTTAGCGCACTCTAAAACAAGTACTTAAATCGATTTATAGAGCTGTTATTTTCGCAGTTCAAATTATACGTTTACATTACTTAGCGCTTACGTGTTTTTAACAACTTGTTAGAAGTCAATTGAGTCGCAGATCAAATTGTTCGGCAATCCATGAACTCAACACTTCTGACTTGATATAGATATTTATGCAGGACTGGGCCCGCGGTCTCAGACGCCGTTTCTCTTTTTGCTCGGCTCCTAGGCGTGATGTTAAATAGCCTATAACCTTCCTCAAGAATTGGGCAAGATTTTTTCAAATCCGCCTGGTAGTTCTAGAGATTAGCGCTTTCATTCAAACAAACAAACTCTTCAGTTTATTATATGTTTATTGTATGTATGTTTATTATATCAATATAGATAATGACCTATTTTGCTCTACCGATACGTACCATAATCGCATCCATAAACCTCGACCCTCATGGAGATCTTGTCGCGCCATCGCATCGGGTTGATTCGAATGAACTGCGCTATAATAGGAACTTCGAATTCGTTCTTCTGAACCGTGTTTCCATCGTGGTTGCCTTCGAACATCTGTCGGAATATGAAATATATAGGATTGACATTAAAGTATAATTTGGCGTGTATTGAGAGCTGTAATAATCAGCTGTTGACGTATATTTTAACTTGTATGTGTCAAAATTTAAGTGTCTATAAACAGGCACCATGGCTTGTGCAGTACCTTAATGGGTTAAGTGTAAAAAATGTACTATATCGTTTACAAAACCTCTGTAGTCTTGAAAAAATAGACGATGTTCACGATTGTTTGCAAATGCCAAAAAAAGCCGGCACAGTATTGAATACTTTACCGACTCATGTTGAAGTTATATGTTGTATTGCCATTGGAATGGAATTGAATCGAATGGCGACACGTTGACCTCGCTGGTTATAGGTCTCCCTCATAGCCAGCCCGATATAATTCCCTGCATATGTTATGTATGTGTATCGCATATGTTATTGTTTTTTTTTAGAATTTCTCAGTAGCAGTTCAGAGTCTGTATACATATGTGCATGGTTGGTGGCAATAGGCTAGCCCCTATAACGTGGTACTTAAACCAGCGAAATGTGGGAGTGTGAGTACCAGGGTACCTCTGCCTAATCCTAAGGGGATTGCAGGCGTGGTGTTAGGTTTCAAAAGCTTCTAAACCAAAGCCATTCACAAAGGTACACTTAGAGTTTATGACCACGTCTCCCATAGAATCAATTAAAGCAGAAATGCTAAGAATATTAAGGAAGACTTTGTTAGAAGTTCAAAACTAAATCACCCAAAGCACCCTACCTGCGTATACCCATCCTCCGTAGTCACAGGCCTCCAGCTCTCTCCGTCATCGGAGTATTGCAGCATGTACTCGGTAACATACTCGTCAGTAGCAAAGCGGCCCCTGGTGGCAATCCCGCGCATTTCCCGCCGCTTGTCCAGTTGAATGGTCATGTGTTGGTAGTATGAGCTCTCGCGGGCCGTCCACGCTGCCGTCCCTTCACCGTTATTTGTTAGTTAGTGCTACTCTTGCAGTGTGTTGACGAAAGCGATTAGGTATACAGGCAACTTCGATAACTTATTACTTTAAACATCTTTTGACTTTAGTTAGTCTTCAACATCGCTTTTCAAGTTTAAAGGAACGAAAAAAACTTTTTGTTAAAAGTCAATTTGTTTTTGCCTGTACACCTAGCTCTTTTGTCGGCAGTACTCAGTTGATTGTGGATTGCATTTCAGAGTTGACATTGGTATAGGCTTCAGAGATAATTTGTATATTATAAGAATGAAAGAATGTATTGAGCCTTGGCAGCCAACTACACATCACAGTAACATCGTGATTTACAAACCAATTATGCTTAGTTTGCTAAGTTAGAATGATAATAAATTATCGCTGAATGAAACATAACTGTTGACATGGATTCCATGCAGCTAACTTATCAAGGACTTAAAACACATTGAATGTCAACTTTTCAAGGTGCAACATCAATGCCATGGTTTTGTATACATAGGTCCACAATGGAAGCATTGAATGAGAGTAGCACCACAACACAACACAATTATAAACGTAAAAGCAACGTAAAAATGGTTAGGTACTAGTATTGTATTGTTCATTTTTGTGTTCCTAATGCTAACTAGGCAACATCTAAATGAACCTCTTTTAATTATTATTGTACTAAGTCTGGTATTTCAAATCCAACAGCGTATCTTTATTTAGGCAATCATTAAGGTGATGCTTAATGTTAGTGCAAATGAGAAAAATATTTCAGGGCCATATTATTTTTTGCAAACCACAATCACAATAGTACCATTTAGACGTGTAATTGATTAATCGAAATTGTTATGATTTAGTTACAGAAAAGAATGGGAAAATATCAGGAGATGTTTTGTATTTACATAATGGTGGAGCCTCAGCAGTTATTCTACATAATATATGGCTGTGATTGAAAAAAGAAGCAGTGTTTGTTTTCAATAAAGCCTCTGAATGATTCAACTAAAATAATGAATGGAATGCCTATCAGAGCAAACATAGAATATTGAATATTTACAAATTGATTATATTGTACGAAAGAGCACTATCTTGTTTACGTACGTTATCCATAGGTAAACTTCACCCCATACTATCAACAATAACAAAAATAAGTATATGGGGTATAGCCATGAAAGGCGACAAGTGTACGGTATGTTTTATGACATCCCATAACATGCGGGGAGCAATATTTTAATGCTACCGATTACTCACTTTATCTACCATTTTTTTCACGTGTCTGTTCTACATTTCCTCATAACATTTGAAAAACTCAAAACAGTAGCATGAAATAAAATAAAGTTTAGCTAAAGAATATCTACTAAAAGATGGAACCAGCAAACTAAACACTACTCCCAAATCAAAGTGAATGTTACTAACAAAACGTGACAACACCACACGAAAACCAAAAAAAATTAAAGAAGCTCACACATGCAAACCAACCTCTCAACCTGTTAGTCATACTTTATTATTTCAGTACATCTTTACCTTGACTTCTCCTCCAGCCGCTTTGTACTGAACGTAATCGAGTCCATTGGAGCCATAGCTGATATGATACTCTTGGACAAACTCCTGCGAGTGTGCCCGGCCCTGTGTGGCCACCCGCGTGATGTTCTTTACGCTACCGAGGTCAATGACCAGCTGCTGATCGAAGTCATTCTCCGACGCCGTCCAAGCGTTCAAACCTTTTCAGTGCGGGAAAATTTGCCATCTTTATTTCTTACATGCTTTACTTGCATTAGTAGGTAATACTGTTAGTTGGTTAAATAAGACGTTAACGTTATTTAAATAGTTATTTATTTGCCTTTGCCATTTATTGAACCTCTAGCAACTAAGTCATATATTGATCCTAATACTATGTAACGTCTATATAATCCAAAAGCAACCCAAATAGTAAAAATATAACATAACAGAAGTAAATTAGCGAACTTTTAACATTCCAAGATTACGAAAATATTGTTTTTTCTTTCACAATAAATTCGAGATTCATTTTCAACCCTTCAGTTCAAAAGTGTTTCATTTGCTTCTCAACAAAATCGGAACTGAAATTAAAGTCCGGTTCAGTTAAGGGTTTAGCATCTTCCACTATTTCTTCAAAGGTTAGATACGTATAAGGCGAGGGTAAATAGTTTCCATTATCAACTTTTAAAGAAACCGCCACAGCATGCCTGTCGTCCAATAATGTCTCTTCAAAGATCCACCCCTCCTTCAGAACATTTTTCACATGCAACACCGTATCAGTTACTAGCCTCCCCATTTCCAACTTGCGTGTTTTTAGTGAAAAACTTATTTCGTCCAAGGGTACAGTTATACCAAACCCTATGTTCTTCACATAACTTTCTTTGAGACACCAAATGCGATAGAAGCACGCGATCTGTTCCATTTCCGTGGGAAAACTTCGTATCGTCGACCATTCGTGTCTCGAAAACTGACGCGTCATAATACGAAAAAATTCTGGGATGTTTTTATTTGCTGGCGGTTCTACTTTCATGACATCAATGCCAATATTTCGATCTTTATTGCCAGCCAGTACTACAAAGTCTCCTTGGTGAGACACATTGAAAGTTATTGGTACATCCCCGCCCTCCACTAGGTAGGGCTTGCCCTTATCATCTCTGCTGAATCTTACTTCTTCGTAGGGAATTGTAGTTGTTTCAGAAACAAACTTCCTAAGCATCAGTCGTCCAACAAGTGATGACTTGGCATCATTCTGAAACACAAATCTTGCAATTCTTTGCTTCTCCTCTTGCTGTATGTAACTTGAGGCAGCTACTATTTCCTCCTTGGTAGGTTTCCATTCAGTGGCATTAAAGGCCCATCTGACATTTGAACTGGCCATTTTGGTACTAAAGTCTCTTTCTAGTAAGTTTACTGAGGTCCAAGTATACAGTGTTTTATAATGATAACGGACCTGCAGACGAATGAACCCTGTTACTTTCTGTCTTCGTTTGATTTACTTTTGAAAATTTTTGTTTACAATTCACAGGTTAAGAAGCATAAACTATAATTTTGGCAACTGAATCACAAACACAACACACAGCATGCAAAAATAATGGCATGACTTCATGTCCAATTGAAAACAAAATCAAATGATCTATTCTAAATGTTGCCATTGTAGCTGGCTTGTGTCCTACAGCATTCTCTAGCATTGTCGTAACTTGTAATGATCCATAACATTTTAGTGTAAGAATAGAATGTTGTCAACTACTTCAAAAAGTCTAAATGTTGTGAAACACTACAGGTGCAGCAAAGGCAAAATGATAGTGACAACAAATAATTTTTCCCATTATATTATAATTTCCATGTTAACATGATCTGACTAAAACATGGGTTCTTGTGCAGTAGGCCGCAAGTCAGTGGTACCAGTTTGACTTTTTAAGCCGGCTATACGATGCCAGCTTAAACTGATTTTGTTACCACTGATGTGAGGCTGACCATACTGATGAACATTGTTTACAAAATAATTTTAATTTCATAGCCATCAGCATGTTAACATGTTTTTGTAACATTAATAAAATTGCAGGTCTCAATCATGATTTTAAACTATAGAGAATATTTCAACATTTTCTTTAATTTGCCTACTTCCAACAGTACTACATAGTTCTGACCTGAATGGGTGAATAATTATTACTCATAACAAAATAAGCATTTTATTCCTAGATCTAAGAGGAAATCTACATAAAAGCAGTCCTTTGAGTAAGATTTCTTCCCTCATACAAGTCAGTAGTTGCTATTTTGATCCCAAGTCCCATACTCACCATATAACTTAGCATTATCTGGTCCTCTGTCTCTTAAGCTGGAAGTGGCGGTCAACTTAGCGTTGGCAACGAGTGGCTCATTACATTCGTAGTCGTAATAATATCTTACTGAGTCTGAAAACAATAGAAGTACATACTTTATACATTGTTTCGGCCTTTTACAGTACGAAAATAGTAACTGACAGTTCTCTTCAGGGTTGAATGAATTTGTAACGAAGTAAACAAGAACTACTGGAACGTGATACACTTTCTTTAGCAAACAAAGCCCGAATGTATAATTAATTAAATAAGAGTTGATGTGTAACACAAAATCACGTTTATTCTTTACCTACTTAGACGTTAAATGTTTGAATATAATGAGGGAATACAGCCAAAACTTGCATTGAAAATAATCGTTATACTAACCTGCATCAGATTTCGTTATGCTATAGCAAAGCAACACAAAGAAATAATACACGAAACCACTCATCATAATTTCATAGCTATTTTATAAATGCTACTAATAATATGAACGTAATGTATCAGTCAGAAAATCAAATAAAACTGTTTGATCATTACGTTAGTTGGCGTTGTTACAATCATCAAGCCGGACAACACCCAAGTACGTTTTAGGAAATCGAAACGTCAGAATCTGTTTTTTTTTTCGAATTCTTATTGGCTCCTAAACGAACGTAACACATTATTGAATTTTTCCACCAATAGCAATAATGACATATAAAAAAACGGGAAGAACAAGCTTGTTTCATTTGCGTTCAAAATAATTGGTATTGGAAAGTTCTTCAGAGTAGTCAATTGTTTAAAATATTTGCTGAAATAGTACCATAAAACAAATGTGATCAGCAGATCACTAATTTAGTGACTGACATGTTTCTAATGAATAGTTGGTTTCTAAACAGAGTAAACTCAATGATAAATGAGTAAATACACTTTGAAAGCACCTTTCGACGAAATGGTTTTCGAACGCTACCGTGACATTTTACAATTTAATTGCCAACGTAAATATTAAAAAAAAAAAGTAATAACTGGGAACTCAAAGCTCAAACTTGATTTTTAAAGAAATAAATAAATATCATTTTCATAGAGAAAATATTTTAAAATAATATCATGAACACTATTGCGCTAGCTTTATTGATAAAATTCTACCAATCCGATGTTGATTTATGTAGCAAAGGAAACAAGTGAGGTACTTACTACAACAATAGTTGCAACACCAATATTTTCTGCCGAAACAGGAAAATAGTGTTGATCGATATATTTTCGGTATTTTACAGAGCTATGCGTATTTTGTGAAAAGTTTGTGATTAAAACAGCGATCAAACTTAGATATTTATCCGATTAGTGATTAGTCTTGTGCCTGCTCGGTCATTTTTAAGATCGCTCCGTACTAGTTCATTTCGGACAGTGAACTAGTTCATTCTATTAGTTCTAATAGCTCTATTCGATCTTCGCTCTCGGTAAGCATTCCCATAGAGAAAAGCGCGGATCACTCGCAGAGTAAATACGCACTCAAGGTATTACCAAAGACATTATTATACATAAACCACTACGTATAAATAAAAAAAAATATATAAATGCAACATCTATAATTAATCTCTGTTTATTATTACCACACTATTGTTTATACATACTATAGGTATAAACTTCCAATTTGCGAACACAGCTCTTCTCCCGTGTTTGGGCGATAAGCTAAAATAGACATTAAGGCATTGAAATAACGCGCATCACATCTCATTCTTGCGAATTCGGTCGATCGGGTTCGGATAGCATCGTCATTCGTCGGCTATTCTCTCTCGTTCTCATTCATTCACAGAGACATCGAATGAAAACGTATATCGTTTCTGTCAAACAATCAGTCAGATTGTTTCATTTCTCGTTCGGGCGATGTACGAGTTCGGAAAGAGCTATTTGACCTATTAGACCGGTTACAAGCCAGCGTTCGGAAACGTTTCTTCTAGTACAGTGCGAAGATACGGCTCTTAATCGTTCATCGTTCACGAACTACACAAGACTATTAGTGATTACACAGCTTAACTGAGCTATTTGTTGTTATTGTATGGAGTGAAATCCCGTTACACATATTTTATTTTTGCCACGTTTTGTCGGAATATTTCGTGATAAAGCGGTCTAAAAATGCTTATTTTTGTTTGAGGAGCCAAGTATTTAGCCAGGTAAATGTTTAAACTATGCATATAAAGTTTTCCCAGTCGTTGACAATGAATCACTGCACCATGACATGACATCAGACATGTCCTAATACGACAGGCTTTCGCCTATGAAAAAAATGCTCGTTTATGTTTACCAGAAAGAACAATACAATAATTGTAATCTTTTTAGAATTGTAACCCTTTTTAAGTTTTCATTGGTGCACATCTACCTACAACTTTATAATTACTTAAGAGGCAGTTTCTGAATTCATTAATAAATTTAATAAGAAAAGGAAAACTATAGATAATACTTTAGGCATCCCAACATTAACTTACATCTATTATCATAAAACTCTGGATACTCAGATTTTTTATTTTCCCATCAGAAGCAACTATGTCAAGCATGTCAGACCGCAAGGCAGAACTGGAGCGCAAGAAGGCGAAGCTCCAAGCTCTTCGGGAAGAGAAAGATCGTCGCCGCAGGGAGAAGGAACAGAAAGATGCTGAAGAAGCTATGGTGTGTGGCCATGTTATTAGTTTTATTTGAATATGACATGCATTTGTTGAGCAAAATTTTTTGTTGACAATTTATTTGTTTATAATGCTTTCAGTCAGTAATCACTGATACTGCAATGTTCACCAAATTTGGCCTGCAGTGGAATATCATTAATAAACATAATATGTATAGGATTGGGATGGATCTCCTAATTTTTCATTGACCTGAGAAGTCTCTTTAAGTGGAATTTTAACATACTTAGATATATCATAAGCAAACTTTCAAGACATTAGATATTAGGTATGCATATCTAATGTCTTGAAAGTTTATTAATAATATATAGTTCAGTTCCAAGACCAGTAGTCAAGTTCTTTTCTTGATTCTTATTGGGCCAGAGTGAGTCAAAGAAAATAATAATGACAAGCTAGTGCATAAACAGCTGCAGTAGAGTAACCTGCAATATGTAGGCACCACTACCTTTCATGGCCCATGAAAACACTAGCAGCTATTCATTACCTGTACTATCTCATTCCAGCAACGTGCCTCAGCAGCTTCCAGCCTGGACAGCCGGCGGGACCTAGACGAGATGTTGTCTTCTCTTGGCGTGGCTCCCGTGAAGGATGTACTCTCATCTCTTTCATCAATGACTTCACTGACTCCACCGCAGACTGCATCACCTGATGCCAGTCTGCCACACACTGATAAGTCTAGTTTACCTGCACATGGGTAAGTGGAACTTACTTGTGTTCATTTCAACTCAATCCAGCCTCTTCCCGTGCTTATTACTTAGGATGAAGATACTGATTATCACATCAAGTTCAGTAGTCAAATTATCAGTTGGACTCATGAAGAAAAAAAATGTGACTGGAATTATAAGCAGGGTTTACATGAAACATTGATGTACTTGTAATTGTAAAGACAATTTTCCAGCAATATTTATCTAAAAACCATAACATTTCGATAGAAAGTGTGTTACGCGATTAGGGTGCATTTTTCCATTTGGCCATATACAGGGTGTTTCTACCTTCAAAATTACTTTGGAAGCCCCATAGTAGTAAAATCTCTAAATTAAAAATCTAATAGTATTGTACAGTATATAATATGTGTAAAAAGACCCTTAACTTATTTTGATGTAAAGAATGCTTGGTTGACGGCTTTGTGAAGGGTCTGTTTACACCTTGTATAAAATATACATGTTCACAACTAGCGGCCCGAAGAAACCACCTGCCCTGCAAGTGGTATCGGTCCAGTCTACAGACATTCCACCTAAAGAGAACGTAACGTACGCTAAGCAGACACAGACCACGACGTCGGGCGTCACTGAACTTCGAGATGGTAAGCTTTATGTGTAGTCTATGTACACTTGTACAGTCTGTCCATAGTTATCTTACCTCTTATTTCATGCACAACTGTCAAAGTCACAGTGATCTTTAGTGTTGTTACAATAAGCTAGCTATTGGGTTGTTGCCAGTGATAAATCTGGTAAAATCACAACCATCTTCATTCTCTTTTAGATAAGGTTGCTCTTGGATTGCAGCTGACAGAGGTAATATGACTCTGAATAGACTTTGGCTAACATTTTTGCTAGACCTTTTATTTTTATTTTTTTTAAGTTGACTGTCTTTGGTTTCTTTTATCTTTGAGTTAGTGCAATCACTAAGATGTAGGTTTTATGCAAACAGTAAATGTATGTATGTTTGTTTTTGGAACTGCATTACGGTCTAATAGGAGAGGAAACTTTGATAAGTCTTTTTTAGCCATCTTAAATTCCTCTTTGATTTAGATATGACCGTAGTTTCTACAGGATTAGTGATCGCAGTTAAATAAGTGAGCAAGCAATTTAGAAACATAAAATAATTGGATTTGCATAGTGGGAAACCTCTTTTATTATATTACACTTTTTAATTCAGATCTAAACATTACAAATAATTTAATCGTGGGTTTTGGATTGTTTGTGTTTTACTTACATAATTACGTATGTTTGTCCAATAACATATTTTGAGAGTTTGCATACCCATTTAAAAAATAATATAATTTCGTTTAACTGTGATGTCTGGGTGTTGGTTTAACTATACTTTGTCATTTGCAAATAATAAATTTTGGTTTTAGTAATTACCTGATCATTTTAAATAACAAAATTCGTAATAAGAAAAAACCCCACAATTTACGAACATAAAAATCACCATTTACCATCTTACTATTTCATCTGACTTATAGTATCATAATATCAAAGTGTTTGGAACGTATTTGCAAATGACAAGAGCCCCTTGTAACCAATGACATCTCTGTAGTTTTTACGACAGTATTTACTTTTCACCCATCTGTTTTGATTTGGCCTTTGAAATGCTGTCTCAATTTATTGATATTTAACCAACTTTGAAATTGTAAAAACTTGTTTGCATCGTTCCATTTCCTGTTGAGGTATGTGTTAAATACAAAGCAAATAATAAAATAAAATTAAAAACATACCAAAATGCTAAAAAAAATATTTAAATCACACAGTTTATAACTATAATTAATTAAAGAATACTTACCTGAAATTCAAGGGGTTTTTTTTAATGCCCAGTAGACAGACATACTACTTATAAAATTATATAACTTCAGTTTTCATCTAGAAATCTAGCTATATACTACATTTACAAACGAAATAAATTCAGGCAACATTAATTTGCGAAATTTTTATTTTGTTTTCTCGGCTTAACATGTTGTGTCGTCTTCCGTTACATTACCCTTCTAATGAATTAATGATATAATATAAAAGTAAATACTGTATGAGAATTGTGGTGCAATGTTTGTGTTTGTGCTACCATAAAAAAAGGCTGCTCTTCCAATGCATCACCGCTTGCAGGATACATGGAGGACTGGTGGCGGCCGCGAAAAGGTAACTTGTACCTTATTAACATTGTTTTACAGTATATATTTTGTTTGTCCACGAATATGCACTGTGCTTGTATGAAATGTAGATAGTTTTTTTTTTTGTTTTTGGTACTTGTCAAAGTATTATGTATATCTTTAATATACTTGTTATGAAAATTCAGAAGAGTAACTTGTAGAGGTAAATTGTTTAATAATAAGCCGAAATTGTTTGTCAATGCATGACCATTTTAAAACACTTCAGAAACAGGAAAAATGATGATTGTATTTACAAGTAGATGTCCTCGTAATGAAGTAGTTTCTAGATCACATTTTTATTTTGGTGTCATATTCGTGGACAGTCTGATAAATAAGCCCCTAAATGAGGCGTTAATATACCATGCATGCACAGATATTTGTTTACGTGAAATGGAACAAAACATATTCAAATACGACACGTAAAATATTTCCGTTTTTTTTTCTGCTCCCCCTTGTAGTGAAAGGGCCTGAGTTTATGTATGTAAAATATTTGTCCGTTTCTCGAAGGAAACCCCATGGGCTTATTACAACTTATAGTATTAAGTAATTCTTTTTTTTGCAAAATAATTTAACCATAAACCACCATTGGCCATAGATTAAGTACACTGTTTTTATTTTATTCTCATCTAAATTAGATTTCATTAATTTAAAATGGATTAAATGGTATTAGACTTATAAATAAAAAAATGCAATAAGTTTTGTTCCATTTGAACTTGTAACTAATACACCTTTTGTGATATTATATGAGAGCGTAGCCAGATTGTAAACTAAACTCTACGTAAAGGACATACAGTTAAAAACAGAACTATTTATTTAAATATCCCTGGCTACGCCCATTTGGAAGTGTGGTGTGACCATGTTTGTCCGAGCATGTATGTATTGTTTGCGCCGCCAAACTAACGTCACAGTGAGTGCACTATACTAAACACTGACCGATGAAGTGACTGACGCTAGTTTGGACGTAAGGCCGTGGACTCGGGAATAAGAGCAAATCGAAATTAGAGGTACATTTCCGAAGGCTACAAGCGCTAACCGCAGCAGCAAAGCCGCCAAAACTATAACAGACCGCAGCGACACATCTGCTTTCTATGTAACTATACTATGAATGTATACTATGATTTAGTATTGTTCTCAAGTAAGTGACTTATGTCTTTATTGGGAATTTAAAATTTTGTTTTAAACTGATGAAAACGCTTCGTTATCACGGTTACAAAGAAAGCTGTTGTGTTCCTGCAGGCTGTCATTGCGATTTGGCGACTGCCACAAGTCTAGTAGGTTCGGTTACCTTCGGAATTGAACTCTATCAGTGACCTGTTGGTCTGTTTGTGCCGTTTTTATGTACACAGAAGTTGCCACATTCATCTAGGCCATGGCCAAACAGGAATTGCATGCGCTCACTACAAACTTAATGGACTAATATCAATTCATTGTGAATACCATCCATCGATTTGATCAAGAATCATTTACATACGTTTATGTAAATATGAATAATATATTTATCAAAACAAAAATATTCACGGTTCTTAAATATTATTATCTAGATAGTATTGTAAAGATATGTATTTTATCACTGAACTATAACTGACAGAATATTTTTATTTTTTGTCCTTTTCTAGCACACGCAACCGACTACTACGGTAAGTCATTATTCCGCCAGGACGCTTTCTGTCGTTTACCCTTAACACTACCTCTCTCTTATCATGTCGGTTAACACGGTGTCGGTTGTATATTAGTCCTCATCTCGGTCTAGATCTGTATATATTTAGTCTAGGTTATCCTTACTATCACGCTTCTAGTTATTTCCTACTAACAAATAGGTGCGGTACTCAGATTACTTGATAAATAAACTCAGTTTAGCCGAACATCTAGACCATTTAATCCATTTCATTTTATCAAGAAATCTGTAACGTTTAGTGTTTAGAGGGGGTTTGAGTGACACTACTCAACTAAAACATCATCATTTGATGCACGTTTAAGAGTTTACACGGAATTGTGGCCTTCCAGAGTTCTCCACTAGGTCTCTCACGGGAGACCTACATAACGGCCGCAGAAATATACAGAATATAATATGTGTATATGAAATATGGTGGTATTATGGGGTCGCCGTATCATTTCACGCTGTTTTACCCTTCGAGTCCACTAACATACACTGCACAGGTCCTAACACACGGACGCGTGTTGCGTAGCCGCGCGTTGCTGCAACAGCGCGTAACGCCGCGCCCACGCAACGCGACACGGTCATGCTGTAAAATATATAAGCACTAGCTATTTCTATGTATAGTTTGAAATTTTTTATTTATATATTATGGTCGAAAGATACTGACATTGTTTTTTTGTTTTTTCCTCCCTTTTCAAGATGAGTACAATCTAAACCCGGGTTTAGAGTGGGAGGACGAATTCACAGGTAGGTTTCAATTCCGAATCATACAAACAATCATTTTAACTAAATATTGCCCTTCGTAGAGCCTGTGCCTATCACCTAGCATGGTTTGTTGTCTAGCTATTCCTATTATGTAACGCTATTTATGACAAAGCTAACAAAAACATAACGTAGCATATATTTGTGTGTGTGTTTTAATACAGGATCCTTCATTTCTAATTTAGTTGACGGTCAGTCAGTAACTTGCTAGTAAATCATTACTTTATAACAATCAGTACTTTAAAAAGGCTTATAAATATAAATCAAACGTAATATATAAATGGAAAAAGGTGCATTACATAAAACCACAACAAAAATACTATACTTTTACTGCTGACAGTCAGCTGTAAATAACCCACAAAATTCTTCCTGTATTACATTACATACAATTAATTCTTCATTATTTATAAATAAAATACATTTGAATCCATAATGCATGTGACAGAAATACATGTTGTGTATAAGTATGCATGACAAATGACAAGTCATCCATATGTTTGTAATAGACAAGTATTATTTTTATTTATTTTTTTATAATGATGGAACATGTACCTCTCTTGTGGAGAGCTCGGGAAGTTATTTTGCATTTTTTTTTAATATTCCAAAGCTTTCTGTCACCAAATGTTTAATGCTTTTAGGAATTTGTGTGTTTTAGTTGCACAGTTTTAGAGGAAATAAGTAGATCACATATCGTTCATTTAAACATATTGATTTACTAGCTTGTAAATGTGTATTAGAATAAAACTTTCAGTTTCTCTTGAAAACATAAGTATTCCTACAAACTATTTAAATTCAACTGAAATGTAATAAAATTTTGTTGCAACTGCATGAGAAAAACGATCGGCTAAAATGCTTGCTGCAACATCCATCAGCAACTTTCCACGTTGGCATACCGTTTGGTGATTAAAGTATGTTGTTCTCACTCCATTGACAACTACAAGTTTAGTATGGATATCAGACATAGTCATTTTCATTTCACAATTTACTTTCTTTTAGAGAAACTGAAAGCTCTGAGAATATAGTTACAGTAATGCTTTTCTGTTTCTACGCTACACATAGAAGGTATTATATCAAACGTCTTATTAAAAACAAGATCATTTATATGTGTGCATGCAATAGATCAATGAATAGTAGATACTCCTAGATTTTCTATTCGTGTGTACTATAGGTACACCTCTGCCTAACCCTTCGGAGAGAACAGGCGTTATGTTGTGTGTTAATTTTAGATTTACGCTAACAATTTGGGGGTTAAATGTGTAGCGTGAAGACCCGTTTATCAGCATGCTTTCCGAAATTTTATAGATTTTTTGATAATATGTGACATTTAATTTTTAACAATATGGTTCTGGTTATAGGGTTGAGTTTAGAAGTTACTGGTAGATTACAAAATCACAGGTGAATTATTTTGTTTGTCCTAGAATTGTATTAGTCGTCTTAGGTTTTTTTTTTTCAGAGCTAAATTAATAAAAATAAGCTCTATTAACGTGATAGTAAAGTTTAGGTTGATATGGCATCGCTGAGGTTTCATAGCTTGTTTTTAAAGCAATTCTTTCTATTTCCTAATATTATTTGACTTAAATAACTTGCTGTAACTGTAGTCTCATATACCATCGCTTTAGGGTTGAAAACCGCATGATTTTGGTTTGTTAAAATATTTGATGATTAGCAAACGAAGTCATCTGGTCGTGTGATCATTTAACAAGTAGAGATGACGCTTCTAATAGCTAATGTTCATGAACAGATTAAAATTATATCATTGCCTTACATGATTGTACGGCTGAGTAACGTACGTACGTTGGTTTTGATAAGGATGAATAGGTAATTGGATGCCTAAAATTAAAAAAAAATCAGTCAGAATGATTTTTTAAATCGTTCCGACTGATAATTTCTTGTCTGGAATTGGACCTTAAACTGCGCTTAACCGAATGGAAATTTCCACCGTATAAACATGTAAAAGGAACTTGTTCGTAACAATAATATTGTAATCAACTTCTCAATGTTTCGTCCTATATTTCTGTTCATCCTTCGCCATCGTACTCATCAGTTTACAATACCTTAAATATAAGCAGCTTTTGTTAAAAATTATATATTCTTAATAAAGTAACCTTACTGACTGCTGTGTTATTTTTACCACAAATTAAATTCGTATTAATGTTTGTCATTTGCTTTGTAAATATCAAACAAATAAAACGAACTTTGGAAGACCAATTCTTAGGCGTTCCGTGTTTCGAGATTCAAAATGGCTGCATATATTTTAGGTGTTAAAATGAACTAGTAAGACATCCATTTACACTCAGTAGTTAGGTTTAGCTACACCAGTAGAGCAGTAGTTATATCTATCTTCATAACTCATTACATTATGTGTTTCATGAAGTTATGTACTTACCAGAAAAATTGATGATGATTTCTGGTTTTCATCAAAAAGTTAAGGTTTTAAACTTGAAGGAGATCCAGTTTCAATCTAAACATATTGTCTAGTAAATAATTGATTGTCCATAAACTCAAGCTAAATAACTTCATGAAATTCAGGTTTTTAACTAAGTACGGCTGATTTATTAAACAACGCTCTCTCGAGCGCGTTGTATTTTATTTTTCTAAAACGGATTTTTAAGAATCAATTTGAGCTGCTGATACTTCGCCTCCACATGCTTGGCATGAGAATAATTAAAGCCATTTTTCCCTCTAAAATTCATATGGCTTAACTTCCATTTATCGGTATATTTCTGTCATACCCTTTGCAGAGAAAATGTTAAGTCAAATCTCTAAACCCGAAATATCAAGGTACCAATTACCACTACTTATTCCTAACCAACAATATGAATAAACATTTTAACACGTTTCCTGCCAACACCAAATTCCATCAGTCTCTCTTTCGACACAAAAGTATCACCACCTGTCCGTACTAATATTATATCAGACCATATTGACCCACTGCCAGGCCCAGTCAACAGTGTATGGGTGACGTTGGACTCGACGGGGGGCCTAATCTATGACAAGAACAGCGAGTGTTGATTGTTGCCGTCTCTGTCCAACAAGCTGTCATGCATTATAATGTTACTATATAAAATAAAGTTCAGTATCGGTATGCTATAAAAGCTTTTTCTTCAATATATGTAGCATAAAAATAGCAATCTAATGTTTTTTCGTTCATATAATTAAATTTGGAACTTCATTTATAAAAAGTAGATGAATATAATCAGTTTCGAAATTATAAATAGACTCTCGTTGGTAGTTTGCTATGGCAACACAACAAGATAAATGTCTTCCTTTGAGGTTGGTCGTTTTTTCTTGTGATTTAGTTTCGTTTAAATTATATTTAAATAAATAAATTATCCCATTGTGCTATTAAAACGTTGAGTCGAGGATCCTGTTCCTCCGTTCCATTGTCAAATGTTAGAAACTCTAACGAGGTAGTGACTCTCATTGAGATAGTGACTCTTTTGGGAATCGTGTTTCACGATGAAGGAAAACTTAAGAAAGTGCATTAAGTGTGGGTTCTCATCTTCACAAGATGCAAGCATAACGTTACACCGATTTCCAAAACCAGGCAGAACCAATAGTCTTCGGAATGTGTTGGTATTACATTACTTGTTGCTTTTTGAGTGAATATAAAATATGGTTGTACACTGTGCGAACGGACAGTGAAATTGAAGACGAGTATTGAAGACTTGTGATTACCCATTGTAACTTTCCTTGTAAATTTATGTCGTTGGTGTGCCTTTATTCATGTAAAAACAGTCATAACATATATGTTGCCTAAATAAATTATAATTGCTGCCATGCACTAATATTTGTTTTATTCCAAGAGTAAATATGTCAATAAAATGCAATACAAAGTATCAATAAAATGCTCTGTAGTTTGAAATTCCCGCCCTAGCTTCCACTCTTTAGTTTTCGGGGGGTGGCCACTAGATGGCGCCGGCGGGTAAGGAAAAATTTTCTCGTAAAATTTGTATGGAGTCGTTCTTCTTCCGCTTTAGTGGTATATATGTTCTGTGCCCACTGCTGGCGAAGGTCTCCCTCCAACCCTTTCTTTTCTCACGGCTTTTGGACGCCGTGGTGGACCGATCTCTCGTATAGTTCGACGTCTTGCCATCACCATTATCCTAATATATTTGGGCTCGGCGCAGCATGTCTTCTTCACTTAAGTGAGTGAGAGAGAGACAGCTCAGTGCGGGTTGGTGGACATTCAACACAAAGTACCAAGCTCAATACTTAACAATTAACTATAAAAACAAAAGCCACTCATAAATAAATCAGCCATACCGCACATACACACGCCCCCCCGGCAAGGGCCATTCTTATTCACCGTCCAGTGCTTACATTCGACGGCGACGGCGCGCGGCAAGGCGACGAGGAAGAAGCGGCGTTCCACGGCAAGCTCCCGCCCGGCATACTGCCGCATGGACTGCCCACCGTCAAGGAGGTGCAGCCCGCTGTCACTGTGGAGCCGCAGGAGAAGAAGGACGAGGAGAAGGAGAAGAAAGGTTGGTGGGACGTCAACAGTTTTTATACATATAAGTAGAGGGCAATATAATATGGGCTAATTAGTGGCAACAAGTCCTGATATCATTTCTGCTGCTTTTAACAGGCATAACTTGGAAGTTTCAAGCTATTGCCCGAAAATTCGAGTAGAAGAGGCGGCACGAGATGTTACTTCCGTCCAATTACGACTCAATTCACTATCTGTCATTTGATATCTCCTTTTATTACAATAATGTAGTGCTACTACCAGTATCTGACACGGTCCAATACATTTCAGTCACTGTTCCATTACTATAATACAGTTGTGTTATGTCAGTTCGCGAGCTGAGCGCGGATGAGAAGCAGACCATCATGCTGTCGTCGGAGTTCCAGCGCTTCATGTCGAAGGCTGGCCGCGTCATCGAGCGCGCGCTGGCCGAGTCCGTCGACATCTACACCGACTACACTGGTGGGGGAGACGCGGAGAATGCGCTGTAAGTACTAGTTATCTTGTAGTACTTTCGAAAGTATAGTAACAGATGTTTTAAATGATTAGCATCGCTACAACTCGCACCCTGAGCCGTTCGGCATTCTTTGTAAAACACTACAACCACCATGCTGCAATGCAGACTACGGATCAGCATGAAGAGAGATCATGCTGATTGGGTACAGTTCTTATAGGTGTGCTATGTTTGTGCTATGGTTATGTTTAATCTCGACATGAATGATGTAACCGAGACTTTGTAACAACAATGATTTAAAAGAGTGTCCATGGAGTTTCTTGCCCATTCTTCTCCATAGAGATCTACGCTTTCGAATGGGCAACTACAGTACTTTCACAAGTTATTATGCCCTGTGACTGGGACTGTAGCGTAGTTTATTTTTTGTGTTTTGACATTCAAAAGTGCCTGTAATGGTTTAATTGAAATAAATGCTTTGAGTTTGAGTTTGCTATGAGTTGTAACTCGCAACTTTATACGCACTACTCGTAAAAGCCTATATATCGATATGACAGTCACACGATGGATGTTAAGGAGTTGCTCAGTGTCTGGCCAAAGGCATAACAGAACATTTTTGTCCTTATGTCGGCTGTGAAACTACGCTCGCACAGTTCAATAAAGGCTGGCATAGCTTGACTTTATCCGGTTGGTCAGCATGCATTGGTTCAAATTTTTGACAATTTATGAACGTCATGTTATTAATATTTTTAGGTATGGTGACGATGGGTATAAAATATTGGTAACGTAGGTTTGCAGTGAACTTAACATGCATTATTAAAAAACTCTTATTACAAAAACAATAATATTTTTTTGGCAATTTCGGATTATTTAATCGCTGACAGATCTTTTGCTGTGAAATTTCAGAGAGACGGATTTTAAATTTTATCTGGGTATGTTTTCAACTAAACAACGATCATAAACAGATGACGACTCCATGAATTAGTGTGAATCGGGAATATCATGAATCTATCATAACACACACGCACAGACACTCACTTTCAAGATTTTTTTGTGCCTTTAATAAAGTAATAGAACAACTCACAAGTGACGTTGAGAATCTGTTTCCTAACACAAAAACCTTCAAATCCACGACCCCAAAGCAAAATAACCCAAATCCCTTTCTTCCAGCGACGATAAATCCGACGCGCGCCTGTCCCTAGTCCGCACGTTCTACGACGAGCGCTGGTCGCGCGGGCGCTGCGTCACGTGCCTGGACTGGTCGGCCGCGCACCCCGAGCTCATGCTGGCCTCCTACCACAACAGTGACGACGCTCCGCATGACCCTGACGGCGTCTGTCTCGTGTGGAACACCAAGTTCAAGAAGACCACCCCTGAGGATATCTTCCACTGTCAGTCGCCGGTTATGAGTGCCACTTTTGCTAGGTAAGAATTTGACGACAATAATTATGGCACTTTCAGTAGCATTCACAGTTCACGTGCAGACAACAGGGCAGGTAGGACCCGATATTAATTGTCCCATCGGTTGTGGGACAACACCGCATACAGGTCCAGGGCAGTTTGATTGTCCACCTGAACCGGTTTTCCTTTCTGCGACCTAGATCCGGAATTTATTTAAAGACCTCCAAGTCAGCCATGGTAACTCCAGGTGGGAGAATTCCAGCAGATGGGTTGGGTAGGGAAGAACTGTTGTCACAACTTGTGCCTTTCCTTAGAGCGTTCGTTCGCCACTAGGGGGAGAGCCCACATAAAAAAGAAAGAGAGAGGAACTGAAATCCATTCTACACAGTGTTCCAAAGACGGACAGAAACTGCCAGATTTTGATACTTTAAGTGTTTGTTTGACCAGGTTCCACCCTAACCTGATCCTGGGCGGTACATACTCGGGTCAGATCGTGCTGTGGGACAACCGTGTGCAGAAACGCACGCCAATACAACGGACACCGCTGTCGTCACTCGCACACACCGTACGTATACCTTGATATATTAGCTGGATTGACATCAACTTTTTCTAGAAACATGCTTTCGATGGAGGATGGTACCTGCCGAAATTAATTAAAAAGTTGGGCTAGAGTGGATAGTACCCTACTTCGAGTGCTCATAACACATTTTTCAAAATTAGGAGATGTTTTTTATATGTAACTGTTTATCAAGCAAGACTAAATCGGTCCATAGGAATGAAAATACAACTTACAACTATTTCGGTTTTGTCCGTTTTATCAATTCTAGACACTTTTTTGTTTAATTTAGATGTGCCGATTCTTCAAAAAACTTACCACAACCTGCTTTTTCCAGCACCCAGTCTACTGCCTCTCCGTAGTAGGCAGTCAGAACGCTCACAATTTGATCTCGGTATCAACGGACGGGCGCATGTGCTCCTGGTCCCTGGACATGCTGTCCCAGCCTCAGGAGACGCTGGACCTGCAGCATCGGCAGAGCAAGGCAGTCGCGGTGACGTCCATGGGCTTCCCTCACGGCGATGTTAACAACTTCGTGCTTGGCAGCGAGGATGGGAACATTTATACTGGTTTGTTTATACTATGAAGCTAAGTAAATTGGTCAACCAGAATACTGGGATTGGCTTGATGAGACTGTTCAAAAAAAGCTCATTTATGACATGAAAGCATCCTGTATCCCATACTATGACAGTTTTAAGGCAAATCGAAGGCTCTCTTCTTGCCTTACTTTGCCTTTATCCAGTAGGTGACCACGTAAATCGCGTTATCAGTGGCATTTTTAATTCCTCTAAAGTGCAGGTGTAAGTAGGTAATAGTCTTGTCGGGAGTTCTGCATTCACATTGACTGTCCAAAGGATCTGTAATCCCCTATTTTGCCAAATTGTTAATAATCAAGTGTTTAAACACTTTTTGTGTTCCCCAGGGTGTCTGTACGGGCAGCGAGCCGGCGTGACGGAGTGCGTGGAGGGCCACGCCGGCCCCATCACCGGCGTCTCCTGCCACGCCGCCGCGGGCTCCGTCGACCTGTCGCATCTCTACCTCACCTGCTCCATGGACTGGAGCGTGAAGCTGTGGAGCCAGAAGGTACGCTCATATTACTTGTCTTAACACAACGAAAAAAAGTAATTCATTCAAAATAAGCTGAGAATCACCATTTTTTCAAAGACAAAATTACTATTTTATAATTTCCGAGTGTTTTAGCTGGGAAGAATAACAAACTGTCCAGCAAGACGTCTCTGATTGTAAGCCACAATGTTGGTTGGTTGTCAGGAGAACAAGGCGCTGTACTCGTTCGAGGACAGCGGCGACTACGTGGTGGACGTGCGCTGGTCGCCCACGCACCCCGCGCTCTTCGCCGCCGCCGACGCGGCCGGCCGGATCGACCTGTGGAACCTCAACAGAGACACTGAGGTACTTGAGCCCGGTGGGCCCATCAATCAAAAGTGATTCATTTCATTGAGACAGCTTAACATTTAATATGTTTTTATTGTTCTGTCTCGGTAAGCTCCAAACAATTTAGAGGATCTAAATAAAACCATTTTAAGGCACCATTCCACCATAACAGAGAAGAGTCTTACGACAATCGAACGATCACATTCGTCTCTCGACTATTGCATGTCTCCGCACCGCTCCGCTCGTCCCCGCTTCGGTGCAATCCGGGCCAATGGTGTCTCGTGGTAGTGACAACTTTAAAGAATAGCTAATATAAAGGCATATCTAGTTCCTCAAGACAAGGAGACCATTTTTCGGGCTGCGTATGAAAGCCTTGATAGTTCTTCTGAACAGCATTAAACCCATCCATTACTCTCCAGGTGCCAGTAGCATCGATCCAGGCCGAAGGTGGCGTAGCGTTCAACCGCGTGTCGTGGACTCCCTCGGGCACACACATCACCGCCGGAGACGACGCGGGCAAGATATGGGTCTATGAACTCGCTGAGGTAAGTTCAGATGTTCCTACTGTAACCCAAATTAATATCAACATCCGTTACCGTTATAAATAGCTTAGATAAAATTTTATTGGGGGTAGTGAGCCAGCAGACCTTAGAGAAAACGATAGGACGAAATGGGCGGAAGATCAGAACTGGTTGCGTTATGTAAATGCCGAAGACTACTTTTATTTACTCTATAATAAACAGCTTTTTTCTGCAGTAAAAGAAAAGAACGAATTGTCTGAACGACTACATTGGATGACGTCACGGGCAATCAGTATTACTGATCCTTCTAGGAGCCCAATACCAGTTTGCTATATCTGCTTCAAGAGGGACACACGCATCAGCTACTTTAGCTATTAGTGTGTCTTACTAAATAATAATTTAAAAAACAAAAAATGAGTATCTTCAGCAGCCCTTTTGTTGCTCATTAATTAATATAGGCTTATGTTTAACTAACCACCAGATCTAGTAAAATGTAACGGCAAAAAATCACTTTATATTGCCAAAATAGTAAATGATCACCAAAATTACATCCCCATTTTAGCGTGAAATTAGAACCAAAATTTTACGACTTGTGATCCTACTTGAATAGAACGTGTACGCCGTACGGCATTTCATACAAATTATCAAGTCCTGATTTTTCGAAACGACTGAACCGATTTTAAGAGCGTTTACGTCTATCGCGCGAAGTCAAGTTTAGGTAATTCAATGCATTTTTTACGCACACAAAAGCGCGCGTGCCTGTGTGCATAGCGCTGGCGCGTTCTCTTGCGCTATAGTCAAACTAACCCACTATGATCCGTTCGAGTGCAATTGTTGTAGTAAAATTTAATTTGAATTTGAATTTGAACGTACACGGATTACTAAAGTACGAGTGCATAAAATAAGTATTCAATAATATATTGCAAGTATAGCTATAATTATGATTAATATTAAAGTCGTTTTTTAGTTATTCAAACATGAATTTGTTGATCTAAACTTTAGAAAGAAACCGAACTTCGTTAATTATTATTGATTTGTGACTGATTAATAAATATTTCTTATTCTATTCAAATAAATCACTTTATACGGATTTACTTACGTTTATTTTATATTATATTTTAACCTGACGCGATGTTCCTCTTAGTGACACCTCTTATGAGGGAAATACAATAGGTTGGCGTTAACTTTAAAAACAATTTATGTTCTTATTTACAAAAAAATAAGTAAAAGTTTTAATAAATAAAATTCGTAGGTAAAAAAATAGGGTAGATATTGGTTGTCACTAAAAATATTGTCAGTCATCAAAAATAATAATAAAAAAAATTAATCATCAAAGTACCAAGATTTTTTAATCACACTATAAACGTCCGCTATCCTTCCAAGTACGACTAAGGTCAACTCGGGTCAGGCAGAGCGCCGAGCGACATGTCCTCTCTCTAGAAAGCCTCGCGGCGGTCTGATTTGAAATTGCTCGCGCGCAGTGATTTATAGTAGTTTTCAAATATTTATAGAAAAATAATCACTGTAAATTATTTGAAATTTTAAATTGGATGTTTTAAAGCATATGTTCTTCTATTATATTATGCTATTATTATATTAAATCAAGTAAGATATATCGGTGAAAAAATCATTTTAATTCCTTAATATTTCACATTGTTTGAACTTTAATTTCTTATATAAAGAAACCTAAATCAAAAAATTTTCTTCTCCAACTATATTCCTTAGGATCTTAGCAATAGGTAAAAAAGAAAATCTAATTAGGTTTGCCAGTGGTTTCCTATAATTAGAGCGTCGAAACTGACGCTAAAAGGGAAATTAAGAAAACCTCTGTTGAGTTATCTTGATAGGATTTACCAATACTCTATTAATTGAAATATTTTTCTCTCCAACTATTGAGACAACGAAATTTCCTAAAGTTATTAGTAATTATCATTTTTGTAAAATAAAGGGTTGATGGTATTAAAGGGTTTGAAAAGTACTGTTTTGGAGTCAAACAGCGCATGGACGGCGTAAACGCTCTTAATGAAACTTCACACACATAAGCAGGATACATCGGTCTAAAAAGTTAATAGAAAACATTTTCGAAATATCTTATTTGAAAAAAGACAATTGGGCTGTTTCTATGGAAAATTTAAAATAGGTCTAATTTAACTGTGACACAATTTTGCGTAAATGTTTTCTACTTACACACTCACACAAAGTCACAAAGTTATTTTTGGTGGTCATTATATTAATCCCCATTAAAATAAATGTGTATATCACTCTTACAGCACGTTTCCCAACCACGTCACGACGAGTGGTCCAAGTTCGTGTACACTCTGCAAGAGCTTCGCAACAACCAAGCCGACGAGGAGACCGATCGGCTGAGCCTGGCCGCCAGTGGGCCATCGTCACTCACCAGCCTCACCAGCCTGGCCAGCAACCCTCTGAGGTAACTGCTGGGCCAGCAACAACGGCCGCACTGGCCCTTGTGAGTGTCCGCTTTGGATATGGTAGTGTGATGTTGAGATAAGAATTTTGGTAACTGATGGTAGGGATGTGTCATGGAAAATGGGATAATATTTCGTTTAGAAGTGAGGTGTATCCGTGCGCTATTTCAGAGCCGTTGATCAGTCATGGTATGAAAGAAAAAGTATTTATTTGCGCTAAAACATGACGCATAACAGAAGAAAGCACAAATAAATAAGTAGGAGGAAACAAGCGCTACTTTTGATCGCAGGATGGGTCGCTTCTTTACGAAGTATTATTTAATTTTCTATGGCAGTTCCACTGTGTAGTGTGATGCATAGACAAGAAAGGGATTAATATTGCATTACAAGTCGTAAGGCGATATTGTGTGTTAAAAATAGCTATGCATATCGCTACACATTTAGAACAAAGTGTAAAGAATAACCTGATGAGATTTGTATGTGTCTTAAGAGAAGGTTTGAGATTGAATTGGCTGAATTTTGTATGGTTGTTACATTAATTATTATATAAAATGTGTGATGGAGTTAAAAGTGAGCTAATGGAAGATATTCAATATTACATTATCATGTTCAAAGCTCGTTCAGAACTGAATAGATATGATGTACAGACAGATGGATGAGTTAGAGAAGGTAAATGTTTAGTTGCAACATACAAATGTAATGTTGACGGTGGAAATTTGAAACTTTGTAGGGATATTGAGCGTGCTGTTGAATTTGTTACATTAAGCACTTACGGCATTTCAAATTGGTACCGTCGCTTTGATATGTCTATATAACTGCACTTAGATAGAATATTTATGTGCATTGTTGATACTTAGACCTCGGCTAACTCCATTATTATATGTATACATAGATTAATGAGTATTATGTCAATCACTTACTAAATGGTATGGGGCTATACTATAAACACGCATTTCTTGTTATTGTATACTTTATAATAGTAAATGTTGAATGTTGTAACTAAACATGTATGTATTTATATTATTTTAAACAACATCTCTCTCTTAGGAGAAGAATATGTACGAAAATGTTGAATGATATGTATATTAGAACTTAATAGAAGCAGCTGATAAAATTCTTATTTATGCAACTGTAATGTTATATGACACAAAATAAAGGTGACAAATTACATTATATTCTCTGAATCTAGAATAGAGTAGCTCGCGCAATATTTCTAACACATTCATAGATTCTATATTACTGTATGATTCAAGAAGAAATATTATGTAGGTATTTAATGTTTTTGATCAATAACTACAGCATTCCTGTAACCTTTATTTTGAATCCTAACTTACTAAAGCATGTAGAAATATTTCTTATTACTGCTAACCTAAAGGGACATGAGAAAATAACAGGTAAAACTAAGTTAGTTTAGTTTTGTGTTACAACTTAGTTATCTATATTCATATCGCTAATATTTATTAAGTACAGGTACCTTTTTATTATAGTATTACTCAGAACTAAACAGATATTGCTTTATTGTAAAAGTTAAATCAAATAAACAATTGCTTATATAAAATTGTTGTTTTTTTTTATTTTTTTCACTGTCCCATTTCTCAATCACGCTCATCACGAGAGCAGTGATAGTCTAGTGGTGTGACCGTTGCAGCGTTGGACTGCCGAGTCATAGGTCTCGAGTTCGAACCCAAGACACGCACCTCTGATTTTTCGGAATTATGTGCGTATTGTACCTATAATTATCACTTGCTACGGTGATGGAAAACATCGTGAGGAAACCAGCATGCCTGAGAGATATTTCTCGACGGCATGTAAAAGCCAAGTCAGAGGCCCTTGGGCGGCATAAAAACTCTGACACCAGGTTAGGCACTAACCACACGATAAAGAAAGAATCACGCTCATGAACTATTTTTAAAAGATATCACCTCAGTCTTTATTAGTTTACCTTTAACTTTGCAAGACTGTTATATTTATCACTGCTTTAGGGTTCAGTTTTCCATGCACAGACAGAGCCCGGGACTGCTATCGCACGCGGCAGCAACGACGATGCGTTCGGCAGCACGCTCCCGTTTTTCGCTTTAGGAAATGACAGTTCTGAGTGACAGAAGGATAGGGGCATGGAAAATGCAACCAGAGATATACATATAAAAGACTAATTGTAGAGTGGAAATGGAAATATTTTCATATAAAAATTTTGTTCCCGAACATTTTCGATTTCGACACACGAATGCTACCTGACAAGCGGCTGTATGACACTAGACAGAACGATTTGTTACCAAGTTGTAACAAGTATTGGATTACAATTTTCTACGCTTGTCCCGTCTACTGCTCGATAAATATTTGAATGACTTTGGGTGCAACTCACACTAGACATACTCGAGTCATTATCACTCTCTTGCCCTTATCCCAATTTGTGTGGGACCGAAGCAGCATTTCTTCTTAGTTCATATTTCCATAGTACATACATACATTCCACACTAGATACTCTTCTAACCAACTTCAAAAAAGGAGCAGATAAGTAAAGAAAAGAACACATGTTCAATAAATATTTTACTGTGGACTGAAAGGTATAACAAGTTTCCCTTTGGACATGTTAACTTCTTCCCAACAGGAGCATGTCAAAGTCTTCCTGTCCATGATATCAGTGTATATCTTGCCGTCTAGGTGATCCATTTCGTGCTGGGCTATCCGTGCTGACCAGTCCTTGAACACTCCTGAAGTCTCTTCTCCTTGTGCATTTAGACCTGTAAAAATAAAATAAAAGTAGAAACACTAGTTCCAGACCTCTAGTTTTGAAAAAGTATGACTAGCAACTGTTAGGCTAACAGTAGCCTGCATCATCTAACTGCTGGACAAAGGCCTCTCCTCAAGACTTCCACATTTCCCGATCCAGGGCCATAGTGTTGCACTAGCAACTGCAAAATTATGATTTTCCTTTGTATGCAGAATACTTTCTACAGTAGGTAGTTACTGACAGAATAAGTTTGGAGAAATATGATTTAGGCTCAGATGTTTGTTTTTCTCTGGATTTTATTGCCATCGATCTATTAAACAGGGACGTTCATACAGAAATGAACATAAAATATGATATAGTTAATGTAGATACTTACCTGTAACTTGGACTGCCTTATATCTGGCTACTTCAGCCAGATATCCTTGGACACTTTCACACCCCTCACTGTGTATTACTTTCTTGTAGTCAATCACCTTTAGTTTGGGATTTATAAACACCTGAAAAAAAAAATATAGGTTTAAATTAAATACAACAAAGAAAAGGGTTGGTCCATCTTGAAATGAAGTCAAGAATGATTGAGTTTCAAGCGCTGTACTGGATAGCTTGAGGGATATATTGATCAAGAGACCACCTCAGCAACAAATCTGCATGGTGCTCATGTGACTTGACCAAGATTATGTCTGGACATTAAAAGAGACAAGACCTCTGCTCTGAGTTTGTTTCTTCTCGAATAATCAGGTACAAACAAAACTCCAGCCTCATCTAATTTTTAAAACATAACTTATTGTGACATGTAGTTTTACAACCAATTTATATTTTAATAATTATCTAGATATTGCATTATTAAGCCAGATTACTTACTTACAGTGAACGGTACAACCTCCATTCCTCTTAGTCCAGCTATTTCTCTGGGTACATTCGCAATTTGTTTCACGGTGTGCCTCATAGCAAATATTCTCAAGTTAACCCCAATTTGAGGCGCCGACATACCAAGACTACCATACTTATTAATTACATATTCTAACTTCTTAATTATGGTTTGTATTTCATTCGTTTTGATTTTATCAAGAGGAACGGGCTCGGTAACTTTACGTAATATTGGGTCGCCGATTTGCACGACATGTTCAAACGGTGGACTTGATTTTCCGTGTGCGGGCGCTAATCTGGCATACCAATTGAGCACTTTTCTCGTAACACCCATCTTATAATTTTCTAATTCAGCAATTGCAATTTTGAGCAAAGTTTTTCCGTGATAATACCTTGGATAATACTTTTCAGGTTATAAAATCAGCTGGTTATCGCAGCTGTCAAAACATGTTGTGACTTTCGTCTGTTATTTTCTCGCAAGTTTAGTATTCTCGTGATTGTAGAAATGCGTTCACAATTCGTGTAATGAATGGTTCTTTCACAAAGCTGAAATTGAAGTTCATTGTATCATTACATGATGAATTCGAGTATAAAACCAAATAATATCTACCAGTCTCATTCTGATGCACCTACATAATTTAATTAGTTTAGGGCAGTGGCTTTACTCTGTCAATAGGCTGTTATATTCGAATCAAGTAGTTCAATCCTGCACGCAGAAAAGTGTTTACGTTGATCCTCAAACTTTGATGTGTTGCGACGTTTACTGGATTCCAGAGCTGGCTCGGCCGTAATGGCTCAGCAAGTCAGCATTTCAAAAAAGTTCATGCACGGAACATTTAACTTTATTTAAGTACACGTTCGTGGAACAGAGGGATCTATTAATGACAATCATGACATTATCACGGCAAAATATGACAGACAGACAGACTTCAAACACGATTTTTTTGTCGTCGTACCGGGCAGCCACGACCGGTTTCTGGGTAGATTTATTTATTTTAATATTCTATCTTCACTAATCATTATCATTTCATACGAAGCAGCATATTGATCGTTAACTACTTTATACGAGTATCGGTGGTCTTTTAAATGTGTTGCTTTGTTATCACTAGATAAGAGAAGTGATTTTGGCAAGTTATATTTACAGATAACGCTGTTTTCGTAGGTCCAAAGTAAGTAATTATGCAATTTATGTTATCTGCAACGTAATTATATTCTTTGTGCTGTATATATTTGAATAATATAATGTTAATTGTTAATTAAGACCTATACAGTTTTCGTTTTGTACTGTTAAACTTTGTTTTTCTGTCTGTTTGTGATATAAGGTTATTAACTCCAACTTTTTTCCACGAAGAGAGCTAACTTTGTTACACACACACATTAGGAATTGTTATTATTCAGGAATCTTCCCATTATCCATACTAATTAAAAAAATAAACTTGTCAGATTCATAGTACCTACATAGTTTCTAAGAGGCTATAAAAATGCTTGATAAACAATTTTTAGCTGCTTTAGATTAATCCTAGAGTTTTTGTAAGGAATAACAATAAACTGGTTTCTTTTCACTTTAGAACTTACAATGTGTGTCAATTTTATATACTAACTTTTAATAACTAGGTATGGATTAAATCTATAAAAATTGGTAGTATATGGAGGAATTATGGGGTCAGTTTATTTAAAATTACTTTTCATTCAAAAATACTCAGCCTGTTCCTTATGTTAATCATTCCAGGAAAAAAAAAACAAGCAAATTTAAGAAAATACTTTACTTAGTGATGGTACTCATTGGTAATGGCCATTATGTGAAATATATTGTGGTTAATGAATGTATTTGTCTTAGGCTGTTTTCATTGGCATTAAAAACTTTTCCACAGATGTTTAAGCTCAGCATCAAACTTACACGCACAGCGCCCCACTACGTCAAGCGCACAATGTCTAGTCAAGAACAAGATGTGCTGTTCGAAACACTAAACAATGCGGGTATTATCACTCTCAACCGACCAAAGGCATTGAATTCCCTGAACACATCTATGGTATCGAAGCTGCTACCTCAGCTCCAAGAATGGGAGAGTAAGAAGACATTGGTGATAGTCAAAGGAGCTGGTGATAAAGCCTTCTGTGCTGGCGGTGATGTCAAAGCAGCCATAGATAAAGTTGAAGGCCCACGGTTCTTCCACACTGAGTACAACGTAAACTATCTTATTGGAAAATACAAGATTCCCTACATTGCTTTTATGAATGGCATTACAATGGGAGGGGGCCTAGGACTATCAGTACATGGCAGATACAGGGTAGCTACAGAGAAGACAGTGATTGCCATGCCTGAGACAAAGATTGGACTGTTCCCTGATGTTGGAGGGTCATATTTCCTGCCAAGGCTGCAGGTTAATTTAGGTTTATATTTGGGATTGACTGGTGAGTAAACTTCATGAAGTAAACTAAAACACAGATTTGTTTTTGAACTGTCAAAGAGTCGGTCAGTTAGTCAGAAAATTGAGGCTAGTTGCCCATACCAAAATTTTCATTAAACATTTTTAATTAGTCACAGATCAATAGTTTGCGTGCATATAACTAATTCTGCCATAAAAAGGATGCATCTAAATTAACCTTAATTGACAAATTATGTAGCAGCACATGTTTATCATATAATTGCATACTCCTATTGCACTGCAAATTTACATCAATTACCTAAATGCAGTTTATACATTTTTAACTTGGAATAAGTCAATTATTTTCATGATATTTTCAGGTGACAGACTAAAAGGATGGGATGTAGTTAAGTCTGGCATTGCCACACATTTCGTACCCAGCAAGAGGCTATATGAATTAGAAGTTTTACTGTCACGGTGTGCTGAAGAAGTAGAAATCAGTAACCTTCTCAGCAAGTTCAACGAGCCTTCGGATCAGTTCTCGTTGTCTGATAACATTAAACATATTAACTATTGTTTCGCTGCTTCATCAATTGAAGAAATTATTGAGAGGCTAGAGAAGGTTCAGAATGATTGGTCAGTCAAAACATTGAAGGTGAGAGGTATATGCTATTATTATCATTGCTTGCAGGGAATAACCCTGATCATCAAACCATTGTTTTGGTTATTGCTAGCCCCTTTGTAATTTGCATTAACTCGACAAAGAAATATGGCATAATTATATGATCCAGTATCATAATATTAAACTAAAATCTAATATTTGCTCGAGACGCCTCTACCCAAAAAACTACAGAACAGCTGTGAAAGGAAACTTCAAATAAACCTTTACATAACATCCTCTACGTATCTGCTGGTACGCGTGCTACCTACTTCCGCGACTATGGAGAAAACAGATGAAGTCACCGTGACGCGACTCGCGCTAGAGAGACAAGTGAAACACGCGTGTATTGTTTGACGCAAGTCGTATCGGTTGTGTCTGATCGTGAGCAGACGCTAGTAGAAGGAGGAAGTCCTTTTCCACGCTAATGGCGCAATTACACTTGGTCGTTAGCCCGTATTCGGGTGCTCGAAAGACTAGTCGAATTCGAGCACCTGATGTATTTATTACACTACGAGTAGTTTGAATGAAGTCGCCCGAAGACGGGCGTACTCGACCCTGCGCTTTTAATTTGTAATTGCGTCATCACATACTCAAACTGTATAATTATATTCCAGACCCTCAGCCAGATGTGTCCCGGCTCGCTGAAGATCACGCTGCGAGCGCTACAGCGCGGCGCCCAGCTGGACCTGGGCCAATGCCTCAAGATGGAGTACCGTGCCGCCTGCCGCGCCACCGAGAACCACGACTTCCCTGAAGGTATTTTAACTATGAGCCATCTAGTTTCTGTGATCTTATGTAATTGCAAGCTGTTGTTGCTAGCTGCATAAGATGCAATGATGTTTTATTACCAAACTACTAAATTATCATCAACATTACCCTACCCTTACCCCAATTTCTTTGGAGTCGGTGCTGCATGTCTATTTCTTCCATTTCTTTATCGTGTGGTTAGTGCCAAATTGGCACTAATAAAATAGTGGCCTCTGACTTGGCTTTCACATGCTGTCGAGAAATATCACTCAGGCATGCTAGTTTGCCCACGATGTTTACCTTCACCGAAGCAAGTGATAATTATACAATACGCACATGAATCCGAAAAATCAGAGGTGCGTGTCATGGGTTCGAACTCGAGCCATTACTCGAGCGATGACTTGGCAGTCACACCACTAGGCTAACACTGCTTAAATTATTTTCTTCCATACTTCTCTATTACTATTAGTCATCTCAGCAGTCACCGCCTTTTTAACTGAGTTTGTTTGTTTGTCACGCCTTATCCGGATAGTACGATCCCGTAGGATTAGTTCCGACACCTACGCGAGTTAACCCCGGGCTAAACTCTTAAAAGCCTCGTGTCGGCCTCCCCATTTTGTGTTTACGTTCTGTAATAATATGTAATTTAGGCTTTTTTACGATCCCATAATATTATCCATGCACATTGTTTACTACATTGAGAGCACTATTGATGAATAAACTTTCCCTCTTTCTAGGAGTGCGCGCCCTCCTGATAGACAAAGACAACAACCCCCAGTGGAAGCCCAAGACCCTGGCGGACGTAGATGATGACTACGTGGAGAGCTACTTCAAGAAGTTGCCCCAAGAGAAAGAGCTGCAATTCTTCGATTCCAAGCTATAACCTGCTGGTTAGTCACTACAGGGTGTAAGCGAATTTATAGGTTTTGTTAATTGTGGGTACTGATATGTGATGTTTAGGTCTTATAAAGTAACGGGCGTAAGTTATCAGTGGTTTGGTGAATTTAAGGCATAGTTAAAGTTAAGGAATTTTGTATTAAGATCTTTGTAAAGACACGATTCTGATCGCATAGCAATGTCAACCAACGCATTTAGTGCGCTTTTTTTAATACTAATAACGTAACACAGGATAATTATTTGCATAACAAAAAAGGCAGTGCGGATATTATAATCTTTTTATTTGTCATTGTGATGCGTGCCTTGTGGTAGAGCATTGTTATAAATTCAAATTGGACAATTCTAATGCAATTTATTCAAAAATAATAGCATTGTGTCAGATATTTTTGGACCTTGCTGTCCAATGTTTTTAAGTTTTACATTAAACTAAGCCAATTTTAATGAAAATCGCTGAGGCTACGGCAGTTCGCGTGATTTGTTATGACAACTTCTCTGTATCAACCTGTACATTCTTTTTTAGGTAAAAAATAAATACATATCAGTACCCACTGTCTTCGACTGATAAGAAATATGGTGCAAGAAGTAATGCAATTATAGCCATTTTACTATAGATTCCGGTTTATTTGTAAGTCTTCCACGTATGAGAGTTCCTTAGTTTTTTTATATATCGTGTAATAAAGCTAAATCTTCGAAGTTGGCAGTGTGACACGGGCGTAAAGCATTTATCTATTTTGCTAGAAGTCTTCCGCCGCAGACGTTTTCCTTTTTACCCGTCTACACGACAGTTAGACATGGTTCTGTTTTTATACTGCTGTAGTGTGCGCATAACATATCGCATTATAGTGAACTTTTTCTCGAAAGTTATTGACTATTGGAACTCAAAGGATGGACCTTGAATTGTTGTGTCTAAAACGAACTTACTTTATATCTTTCCTTTTAAGTTTACTTTTCTAATTTACAAGCCATGTAGTAAACTTGGTAGTTAGTTGCGCCCGTATTATACAATCACCATCGTGTATTTCCTAAGCTTGAGAAATGAACTACTCGCATATTATATTATTGTAGATTAATTATGATAATATGTTTGCATTAATATTAGTATCCAAGTGCAATTACAATTTATGAATGTCCTTAGCTAGGGCCTAGTACTTTACACTTTTATACTGTTTTATATGTGGATGTTAAAGTAGTCAAATTAATATGGAATTTAGAAGCTATGCTGTAATGTCCACTTTCACGAGATAACATCTGAACAAATGACTGCCTAACTCCTCGAATGGTTGAAATTCCGACAGTTTAATAATATTTCGGTGCCGGTTAATGTCAGTGAAAACCGGTAAAAGAATGTATTCAATGTCATTACAAAGGCAACTAACTTGTATCGAAAAGGAAATGCAAGCGTAGCTTTTGAAAATGTGCCTTTATGTATTGTTGTTTGAAAATTGTTTAAATGTTATAATAATTATGTAGAAAAAATATCTCATTCTTTCCTAAACCAGTAAAATAAATATACTAACTGTAAGGACGATTCTCAAGGCATTTATTTTATTTTCTTTAAAAAAATATATACAAAAGTCTTTCTATGTACTTTATTTGGATGAATATTTTGTGTAAAAATGTATATTGAATGTGTTTGTTGTCTGTTAATATAAATCAATTAAAGAGCAAATTATATACTTCGTATATTATCTTTTATTTTTTATATTTAATAAAATATAAAGAAGAAAATAAGCTGGCTTGCATAGCGAATATCTGTGAAAAAGTGGAGTAAAATATTTGAAATATGCTTTTGTACGATATTTTCAATACAGCACAGAAAACACTGAATAAGACGACTTTACGATCTGAAAGAGAAAAAACATCTTATATTATTTATCAAATTCGCAAAACAAAAATGTAAGTAGCTTTATTATTGAAGTGAACTCACAGACACATAGGATTCGTACGACAGCGCAATGATACCAAGACCAGTTAGAACCACAGGTGCCTGAAAATAAAAACACATTTACTATTATTTTTTAAATCTTGAAATTGACCCAAACCATAGATTAACTTTGAGATTTGGATCTATTTCCCTATAAATATATCATGAAAATAACGAACTACACGACGCGAGGGAAGGTTGAACTCTGTATCCATTCGAGAAACTCCTCAAAAAAACTGTATTTCGTGTCGCTGACACAACGGTATTTATATTTTGTTAGCCTAGAACTTCCACGGCGTCGACATCAGTGGCAATGCAGAGGTCAATTCGGCTGTACGTTATTGGGCACCCTGCATGTCCCTACAGGGTCTTACCTTCCGTGGTCCACCTGGAAGTCCCAAAACGTCTCCGGACTTGAGTGGAAAGATGTAACTCCGGTCTCGTTAAGTGGGGTTTACCTCAACGGAACAGCAGCAGGGTATGGCTGTGGAGCTTTGTTGCAAACTATGCTCCACCTCCTTCCTCTGAACCCATCTGCACTTTGAGGGACCTGTCCGAGGCCAGCACCAGCGCAGCCATCAGATTATTTGACTCAAATATAGTGAATCATCGACACGACGATGAAGAAGAAGACCAAAAAGTGATTGTATAATATGATAATACCTGTGCCTGCATCATAGCGATGACGAGCAACTTGCGCACGCGCACTGATGACTCGAGTCTGCAGTTCTCCCAGCCCGAGCTGAACATGGCCGTCGGGAGAAGTTCTGCCTGAATCAGGAAAATAAGTTAAGTAAGTTTATTTCTTCTATCTTTATTTATTTCTACTTATTTTAATGAAATATGTTTTTGCCAATGTGCCATTTTGGGTTAACCTTGCATGAAGTAGGTACCTATTAAATTGTTTCTTCTAAGCGGATTAGCTGCCAGAGTAAGCACTTACCTCAACGGTGATGTCACCAGCGTTCCACATGAAAAATCCAGTGCTGCACAATATCGTAAGCGCCGTCACCACCAGTGTCAATGCATTCGTCAAGTTACGAGCCGAATTCTAAAACGTTTAAATTGCAGTGTCCGATCGAAGCCGAAGCCGATTAATCAGCCACAATCTTCGGACGAAGCCGAAGATTTTATAAAATTGCATTGAAACTTGTCAAAAATGATAGCCAGTGTCCGACCGAATCTTCGGCTCCGGCCAAACCATCGGCTTCGGCCTAAATGGGTCTGACACTATTACATTGGATCAAATATAACATCACGCCTATATTATTCCAAACCTTAACTTTTTTTTTATAAACCAGATTAAAACACTATGATTACAAAATAAGATCTAATTTTGGTGTAAGCGTTAAATCTTTGGGCCAGTTTATTATTAGAATATCGAACCTTATTCCGACCTGATTAAAGTTCTTAAATACAAATTTTTTGTTTTTTAAACTTTTACTTTGTAGGAACAAGTTCGAAAATGGCCCTAGGTATGTTTTACACCTGGGTTCAAATATAAGCCTTGTTGTATCGAAATAAAGCCATTAGAGACCTAGTATTTAAGCGAAGTGGTTAAATACTTACCACCATCTGATACATCAACACTATCAGCAAAGTCAGATTAAATATAATCTGACCACTGAACACGTCTCGGCATATCGCTTGTATCTCGCCTGTACACCTACGGTAAAACAGAGCATTCAAATAAAACTGTCTATCTAGGTAAAGGTTCGTGACTTGTATTGTGTGACTACCCTGGACTAGGCCTAGGCCTCGGACACTGACAGATAGGTACTTCAATGCGTTCATTATCTGTCAGTCCGGTGTCCGAAGCTGCGCCACAATTTGTGCATGCCAGCAGCGTGCCCCGAGAGCACCTCACGGTTCTAACCTAACCCATTCGGTCTAGCTTCGCATGTGCGACCATATTGACTCGCACATTGATGGTGATGTTTCCAACCTACGTTACCCGTTTGGTGGCTCAGTTTAGTATTACAGTAATATATCATCATCAGTCGCCAGGTATTTAAGAAATATTCATTGTTTTATTCCCAAAACCAACATTTACCAACCGTCATTGGTAAAACCTAGCATATATCCCAAACTGTAATGGTAGAAGCCCGAAAAATCGTCTTTATAAAATCCTTACATTTACCAACTCATGTCTGGTAAATCTTAGGGTTTACTGGCAAAGTCTAGGTCTAGTCTATATACCGTAATTCGTGCTTTCACAATAGCAGATACTTATAATGTCCATCACAGCTGGACATAGGCCTGCACCAAACCGTCACATCGACCGGTCCAGTGTTTCTCACATCGAGTAAATTCCTTCGGCCTTAGAGGAAACTTTTTTTGAGCCTATTCTGACCCACTGCTGGGCAAAGGCCTCCCCCAATTCCTTCCATGAACTCTTTTATCTAAAGGAAAAATATTACAAGAAAATTATTATTACACAAAAACAATAAATTTTACTTTAACGTATCCGAATGAATTTTGATGCCAACTTTGAGAGCCCTCTCATATTCCTGTTCTTTCTCCTCTTGTGTCAAGAGATCATCTTCAAAGATAACCGCTAGGCTCTGGAAGTAGCTGTTCAAGTTCTTGAACTGGTGGCTGATGGCGATGGTCAGGCATATCACCAGGGAGTAGACCGCGAAGACGCGTGTCAGGTAGATCCACCAGAATATGTAGAATATTGTTCTGCCCATGTTACTGATTATAGATGTATCCTCGACGTCGGGCCAGGCAGTGATAATTGTGTTGAATGTTTCTCCTGAAATGAATAAGTTCAAAGTAACCTTGTAAAATTTCGTTCAAGATATTTTCTGATTTCAGTAGGTACCTTATAGCTTTTTATGTAAATTTATTCAATAGTATTTTATTTCAAAATCGTCAAAATATGAAATCGAACACTTACCCGTCCGTATGACCCTTAGCACAGCCTCAATAGTGTACATTATAAGAGCCATAACACAATTGAAGATGAGAGCCCAAGAGAAGAACTTTGACCTACTGATCATCTGCTGCTCCACCTCCCCATCATTGTAGATCTCCTTCAGTCCTATCCCCAGCTTGTACATGACATCTCTTATTTCCCCCTCTTGATGAGTCATACGAACCCGAAAGCCAGTGATGATAGAATGAGAGAAGATGAATAAAAAAAGATCAGAACTCTGTCGCTCCGTCAAGTTCTTCTGCGTAAAATACGCCATATATTCCGAAAGGATCATGGCGAAAACTGCCATGTTTCCAAATTTACTTAGCTGACGAATAATTTTCTTGAACGCGTACGGAAAATCCAGGCCTTCCACCCAGAAGTTTGGCAAACCGAATATGAAAACGAACTTATTCAAATTGATCAGAAATTCTGTTGTTTTTGTAGGTTTGTAGTTGCCAGAATAGTTATTCATTTTGGTTTTCAAAAATACAGTGTTTTAAAGGCTTGGAGTCTGTTGTGTAAATTTGAAAATTTGTAGAAGAATGTAGTAGTTGTAGTATTATATTCCTAATTACTGTAGTGTCATTTCTAATGCAGAGACGTATTCCGTAAAATCGAGGGAAGCTTTTTAACTAAACAGTTTAAAAACGACCACTTGTTCCATAATGTTTAAAATAATCATTTGATATATCGTATTGTTTTACGTAAGAGTCGAGAATTTGATAAACTAGACAGCTATAAGCAAACAAAAGTAACATTAAAACTTAACATTTGAAATGAGTTAAAAAAAAAATAAAGGAATAAGTCTTATTAAACAATTACGAGTGACAGGTTCTTCGATACCTCCCTGTAAGTCATAAATTAGTCCTACGAACCGAGCGATGTTCGTAATAACTCGAAATCAATTAATTGGATATCGTGGACATAATTGCAGACGCTAATTCGTCTGAAGCAATATACGTACATTCAACCTGTACAAGTAACCACAAAAATCGCTCTTACCACTAGGACAAAAGGCCCTGTCAACGTTAATATGTTAACATAGACGTGCGGTTGACTGTACAGTAATAACGGTTTTAATTACTCATGTCATTTTATCATACATTTGACATATGGAAAGGGTTTCATAATTTGAAAAGCTGCGCCATTTGTCATCAATTAAGATTTTTAAGTATATGATTACTTCTAATTTCTTCCTTCGTACCTATACTTATAAGGATGAGTCTACATGACTGCTGAAGCGGCGAATGCAGTGTAAATGAGTGTACCTAGTGTTTTTGACAGTTTTGTAGAGATTGAAAAAAAAAAATCTAATTCTAAGATATGTTAACTGCTACCCACCCGTCTTGTGTTTTCAAACGCTTGTATTTAGTCTTGTGTACTTTTTTCTACTTTTGTAATTGAGTACGGAGACTTCTATGAAGAATTACCAAGCTAAAAGCTCGTCTGTTACCCGCTACCGCTTTTCACTCCGTCCCCCGTCCCCCACCATACACAGAAAATGAGGCGATAATTAAAAGAAGCATTGCATGTTGACTTCTACTTTATTGATTCTTATAATATGATGACGATAGAGTTTCATGCAGCAAACTACATCATTAGATAATGGTTACTCTAATGTTCAGAATTACTTTGTCCTGTTTTTTGTTTTAATCTTGTTTTTACTTTATTTAAGCAACATGGCATTTTAAAGCAGAGTAAAAATAAGTTCATCTACTTTTTTGTTAAATTAAAACAGCACTGAAAATACGGAGTACGACGACTTTACAATCTGAAATAAAATGTAGATCTTAATGCTAGATTCAAATTAATAACCTCTTCGGGGAAACCGAAGGTTTTGTCTGTGTGCAATAATGGACGAAGTTATGATGACGAATAACTACTGGAAATGCATTGTGAAGGATGGCACGGTTGACATATGTCGGGCATGCCACCGTCCGGGAGAATCGATCCGACACGTTATTTGTGGGTGTTCTCGTATGGCTAACGGAGAGTACTTGCACAGACACAACCTCGTTGCCAGGATTATTCACCAGCAACTTGCTTTGAAGTACAACCTTGTGGAATCAGAAGTGCCATACTATAGGTATGCGCCCGACCCAGTTCTCGATGATAGTAATACCACGTTGTATTGGGATCGACGTATCGTCACTGACAGGGCTATTGTTGCCAATAAACCTGACATTGTGGATCGATTGGAGCGTCGCGCAATGATTGTTGACATAACGGTCCCGTATGACGAGAACTTCGTGAAAGCAGAAGAAAGATAAGCAATTCAAGTATCTAGATCTGGCTCGTCGAAATGTGGAAAGACGGCGCGTATTGTTAGGAGGTTCCTCTCTCAAGAGCCCTGACCACCGGTAGCTCGGACCCTGTTCCCGGTACCGGTGGGCTACTATTTTTATATATTTTTTTATACAATTATGTTAATAAGAATAATTATATGTAAGAAAAATTAATAAAGGAATATAATAAGCACTTTTTTATGGAATGCAAAGTTAATAGACAATAGTGTAACCGAGCGAAGCTGGGTCGGGTCGCTGGTATCAAATAAAAATAAGGACACTTGTGCGAGTATTACTCTGATATTCATACCTATTCAGTGTCTGTATCTGAGAGTATAAAATTTAAGAAAAAATACTCACTCTAATGTAGGACTGGTACGAAAGCTCTATGTACCCAAGGCCTTTGAGGAGCACAGGTCGCTATGAACACAATTATCGTTATTATAGTTAGGTTTTTATGGCCATATTTTCTGAAAAAGTGGAATGAGGAAAAAAGATGCGAGTAAACGCCCTGGTAATGCAGCAAAATATGTAACATTACTAATATAATATTACTATTCTGCAAAAATACAATAAAATGGAATTCGAAATCCATTGTTTTATCTCTTGAAGCTCGTAGCTTTAAGGAATGTTGAAGTGGTACGAGACCTAAATTAGACAGCTCGTTTCCCTATCGGCCATCGGTTCTACGACAAACATGGCCAATTGGTTAGCCCCCAGCAAGTTTTGTTTGAGTTACCGTCATTGCTTGCAGAGTCAAATTAGACGGCAGCTCTTGTTATTTCCGCCTAATTTATTTGTAGATGTAATAATTTTACATACATACATGTAAGTACATAAACTCACGCTTTTTTCCATGTGGGTAGGCAGAAACCACAGAACGTCACCTGCTACGATCCTTACATACTTCTCACGTTTTGTCTCGTCCACACACACATACATACATCTGGTCACACACGCACGCCAGTTGCGAGTACTACGCCCCTGACCTTTCTGAAGAACCTCACCAATAGGATCAGTGTATATTCTTCTAGACTAGAGCATAGGTTCCCAACCTTTCATGGACTACCGCCCCTCTTACAAGAAAAACTAATTCCAACGCCCCCTTTTGCAAAATAATTATAAGATAAACATTTTAGAGGGCTAGATAAAATGTTTTTTCATGAAAATACAAGTATTTCGTAACGCCCCGCCCCCATTTGACTTTGGACCCGCTACCACCCCCATGAAAAGCTCCAGCGCCCACTAGGGAGCGGTATCGCCCCCGTTGGGAACCTATGTTCTAGGCTCGTCTCACATCTGCCTTGTAAATACTTTTTCTTAGTCGCCTTTCACTCATCCTCTCCACATGACCAAACCGTCTACCTAAGCATAATCTTTTAAATTTTTGTCACTATATCTTATTTTAAACCGCAAGATTTCATTGCTCAATTTATCATTCAAAGTTACACCACACATGCTCTGCAAGGAACGTAGTTTAGGTGCTTTATTATTATGGGTGGTATAACAATAAAACTACGTTTTACCTGAGCTTGCCACATTGTTATTACAATGAGCTTCCGGACGCGCACCGAACTCTGCCCCTGGCAGTTGTGCCATCCAGAGAAATATATCGCCGTGCCCAGATGGGACGCCTGAAACACCACATCATATTGGATATTTTTGATTAGAATCGGAAGGATGTAGGATTACTAGGATATTAGGAAAAGGGCCATATTGGAAAGCAATGCGATATTGTCGCTGCCGAAGTCAGTTAATAGGTAGTGGCTGAAACGCTGAAAGTGCAAAATTCAGAAAGCACTGTACTTTGCTAAAGTAAGCGTTTGTAATTCTTATCAGCGACTGCGAATATGACTTATGCTAATACGAAACTTTTTCTTTAACTAATAATGTTGATACTCTTTACGAAATTACGTTTGGTGGCAAACTCTAGTCTAGTCTGTGAATTTTGTCCTTAAAGTTGAAAAGGCAAATTAATTATTCCGTAGAAAGAATTCCAAGTTAGGTGTTCTCGATGGCTTAAAATAGTCTAAAGACCACTCAAACTTCACTCAAATTCATGTAGGTTTATTGAAAAATTGATGATTGATTGATTGATTGATGTTGGTTTATTTAATAATAATTTGGTTCCAGGCCTGATTTAAAATATCCGCTACAGGCCTCTACGTTAATGTTGAAATGCGGCTATAAGTAGGTTTTTCAGCACATTATGTTGTGCCGTAGTATTATAATATCTGTGGTTGTGCTCACCTCCACGGTGACGTCGCCTGCGTTCCACATGTAGAAGCCAGTGCTGATAAGCACAGCGGTCGCAGTAAACAACGAAGCGCATAAGTTCACAAGCGTGCGCTCCGAGTTCTGAGGGATTAATGAACTGTAGGTTAGTATGGTTGCTTTGGTGTTCCTTACCTTCTCTAATCGTGAACTACCCTCATCTCCAGATGCGGAGCCACATGGCAATGATTTTAATAAGATTACGAGCCGAGGCTTTCAAACAATGCAAAAATATTATAGAAAAGCATTTGTTCGCGGCTCGCCTTATAGTTGGAAATTTTACCATGGGAACCTTTTAAATATAGCCTATGACACTCGGGAATAATTTAGCTTCCCATTAAAGAATTTTCGAAATCGGATCGGTAGTTCCGAAGATTCCACCCTAACTTCATATGTAGAATGGAAAGGTGATGCGGGATGGAGTCCAGGAATGATGATAATATCTTGAGGAAGTTTTGAGAATAAATGTGGCTATACAAGAAGGGAACCACCAAAGAGACGTTAGATGGATCGTGTGGAAGATGATGAGAAAGGGGAAGACTCTAGAGATGACGACTAATAGACAAAGTATGGTAGCAGAAGACACGCTGTGCTGATCCCAAATAAATTGGTATAAGGGCAGTAGAATGATGTATCTATGAAGCTTGGGTACCTACCGCCATCTGAGCCATTAGCACAACAAGCAAACAGATGTTGAAGATGATCTGTCCACTGAACACACCGCGACACACACTCTGTGTCTGCTGAGTGCATCTGAAAATACAAAACAACATAAGTTTCACAGGTCAGGGTCACAATGGAGTTCAGTTAATATTTATTTTACAGCTAGATACATATATTGGCTTCTGGTGATGATGGTCCGTTGGTATGAAAAAGTAGGAAGTACGATTTCGAGGAAGCTGTTCATGCATTTCATAAATTAGCAAGACAATCTTGTTAATGGGTAGTAGAAGATAAGCGATTGAATGTTTGCTGCAATATTTACTGTAACGTGTCTGAATGCAGTTGAATCCCAACTTTGACTCCAGTCTCGTACTTCTCCTCTTTCTCTGCTTGACTCAAATCTCCTCTCTCAAATATTTCGTTAAGACTTGAGAAGTAGCTCTGCAGGTTTGTATACTGATGGCTGAGGCAGGTGGTCAGGGGGATGACCAGCATATATACTCCGACGATCCTAGTGAGGAAAATCCACCACACAATGAAGCAGAGGGCTCTGACTACGTTCGCGAGGTCAGACTTATCCTCAACATCTGGGTATGCAGTCACTAGTGTCGTGAAAGTCGCGTCTGGAAATAGAAATGCAATAAATAAACGTTATTTTTATTTTAAATGTTTTAATGATTATTTTTGTAGCATGATTTTTTTGTTGTTAATCAAGTTGGTTTCGATGGAGTTTTCATTTTTAATAAAAATTAGGTTGTATGAAAAAGGTTAACAGTAACAGGACATAGAAGTGAGTGGAAATCAAACACGTGTTTATTTTCCGAAACACATAACATTTGAAATAATGGGAGAGTTAGCTCTTTAAATCCGCTAAGAGTTTAGGCATCGGAAGCAATGGCCTGCGCACCGTATCGTATGACCTCCCAGACAGCTTCAGCCGCGTACATGACCATAGACAGCGTACAGCTGAACAGCAACGCGAATAGGTACATGCATGAGCTCCTAAGCATCTGTCTCTCCACCTCCGGGTCGTTGTGGACCCTTTTCAGCCCTACAGTCAGGCTGTACATCACCAGCTTCACTTTATCTTGAAGCATCGCCATCATCACGCGAAAACTGCATAGCATCGGGTGCGATAAAGCATACACCAGCAAGTTAGATTTCTGCTTCTGTGTCAAATTAGTCTGCGTAAAGAACGAGCCCATCTCAAAAAGTATCAACGCATATATCAAGCCATTGTTGAAGTCCGTAAACTTGTCATAGAATCTAACGAATCTTTTGGATAACTTCAGGTCTTCTATCCAGAAGTTAGGTAGACCGAAGAAATAAACTACATAGCTCAGTTTGTAGAAGAAGTCTGTTGTCTTGCTACGTTTGTATGTCGCGGTCTCCATGATTGATCTCTTCTGTCCGAATGACTAGGTAAAGAAAACTCAAATTTCGTTCTAGTGAATTTCGAAATAATTAGCGTCATTTTTGTAATGACTTCCAATCAAAGGGGTTTAGGGTTGTCAAAAACTACATATTAACTTTCATTTAAAATAGAATTTCAGTGAAAATATCGATGTTTGTGTGTCGTACATTGCTTTTTCTGAAATGGGGCACAAAACCAAAAGCATACTGTTCTGTACTGTTTGTACCAAAAAAGCAAATGCATTTGATGGTTCAAATCAAACGCGCAATATACTAATACTAGTAATGGTAATAATAGCCATCCTAAAGTTCCTGACCATTTTCGGTCTTGTCGGCGTATCTCAGCGGAGACCTGCCATCGATGATGGAAAAATTATAATGCACAAGTGTGTGCGCAAAGACAGGTAGATACACTCTTTCTTTCTTCACCCTCAAAGTCCGATGGGACTGCGATGGGACACGACCGGAGACAGAAAGGTTCAGGAATTTCCGAGGCATAGGTAGGATGAAGAGAAACGTGAAAAGTGCCCTGTCTACTTATCATGCAATTGAGAATATACCTCACTCTAAATATCATGACATTAATTACTTGCAGCCCTAGACAATTTACACATATCATATTTATACATTTCGATAATTATTCAAGAGCTTCGTAATAGAGCAATTGTCTGTTATTTCAAAGAAAATGACATTATTATGTACCTACCTAGTTATCTACTGTCTATTTGATGAGTCGATCAAGGGGGTAATAATGCAATTTTGTTACGTCAAGGTTCTAGAATTTCATTAGTTTACCAGGCCCGTAATTATATGGACGGGATGATCAGACTTTGCTGGAATTTGGACACTTTTCGTGAAAATCATTTAAGATATATGACATATTGATCCAAATGTAATTTCAGCTATTAATGTTATTCAGCCAGATAGACTGGAAGCCGACAAGAATAATGTCGGGAAAAGGCGAGGCAGATAAATGAATGAACTAGATTCAGACATTTTGAACCATACTCCTAAAGTATTTTTAACCGACTTCAAAAAAAGGAGGAGGTTCTCAATTCGGTTGTATGTTTTTTTTTTGTGTTTGTTACCTCATATCTCCGTCATTTATGAACCGATTTGAAAAATTCTTCTTTTATCTGAATGGATCTACTTCCCGATTGGTCCCATAGAAATTTCATCAAAATCGGTTCAGCAGTTTGGTTTTGAAATCAAAATAGCTGGAAAAAATGTCATCCAAGTAAACGAAATTGCGAAATTGATACTTGAAAAGGATTTGTGTGTGATACGATAACTAAAAAGGGTAAAATAAAAACTTTTTTGCAAAAAAAAAACCGACTTCCAAAAAAAAACACTAAAAAAGTGGAAAATAACTTTACTTTCGGAAGTCGGTGGCAAAAAAGTCAATGAAACAAACAATAGTCACCGACTTCCGAAAGAAAAGTTATTTTCCACTTTTTTAGTGTTTTTTTGGAAGTCGGTTTTTTTTTGCAAAAAAGTTTTTTTCAATACACTTCCTTGAAAACTGGCTCTCATTGCACTACCAACGTGCAATGTATTTCACAAATGTGGATTTTTTTCATGTATCACACACGAGGGTTTTATTTTTCCTGATTTTGCGACAGATATCATAACGGAAACACTAAACAACTGTTCATTTTTTTTTTCACAGCAAAGAGGCGCTTGTTTTTAAGGCCTTCATATTTAATGAAAATTTAAATTATGTTTATGAACCGAATATCATAAATAAACCTTATTATTATTATTATTTTATATCAATTTCTCTGTTTATTTCATATTCAATGTTTACAATAATTAAAAAGACTAAAATTAACTAACTACAAACTATAAAAGAGCATCAAAAAACTCCTCCTCAACGCTGTCAGCCGGTAATGTGCCCAAGAGACTGGCGGCGTTGCCACGCTGTATGGCAACACTTAGCCTCTGGCCAAGGTAAAAGCCAGCCCTTGGGTCACGGGAAGCGTCAACTAGGCGTTTGGAAATTTCCTTAAAAAGGCTGTGAGCACTCGGACCCCACGGCCCCAGAGTTTCAACCCCAAACGGCTCGAAAATATAGTTTCCACAAAGGTTACTATATTTACGCCGCTTGAGGTTCTCCGCAGCCGCAGCGGCAGCGCCAGCACAGCACGATGAGCTTGGAAGATGTGATGGCGCAAGAGTATCGACACAAGTTGCGTCCCACACTAAATTAATAATATAATATAATATTATTAATTATTTATTAAATAATTTGCTTTAATCGACACATTAATATTTATTTATGTTCTAAATAAAAAAAAAATAAAAAAATCAAAATCAAAGCATTTATTTCAAGTAGGCCAATTACAGGCACTTTTGAATTGTCGAAACAAAGACAGCAATAAAAAATGAAGCTACAGTCCCAGTCACAAGACATAATAACTGTGAAAGTACTGTAGTTGCCCATTCCAAAGCGTAGATCTCTATGGAGAAGAATGGGCAAGAAACTCCATGGACACTCTTTTAAATCATAATGTTTTTACAAAAATCTTGGATACATCATTCTTGTAGAGATGGTACATTATGTGAGAACGATGTAGCAAGACGTGCACGTTAAAAGTGTCCACAGTACAAATAAAAAAAGGCAATTAAAAAAAACAAAATAATTAGTTCAAATAAACCGTGGCAACTAAGAGATGACCAGTCACAACTGACAGCGCCCGTTCACGAACATGACGCATGGATCAGCCATCATTCAACTCAACCATTTTGAAGGGAACTAAATGACCCGACACACACGCCACCATCAGCGAGACATTTGAGTGAGCATGACATACTCTCAACCGCCAGGGCACATTCAAGTCGAGAAAAAAAAAGTAGGTTTCCTGTGAATGATAGCTTTCTAGTACATATGTAGTACTCACACAATATAGGCTATGCGACTATATAATACTAAAAAGATTGAATTTATACAATGCAAAGACAGTTGAACAATCAAAAAAAGTATTTGAATTTTCTATTTTTCATATAAGGCTGTGTAGCGGCTTCATACCTTTGGCTATCCTTCAATCTGGCGAAAGTAAAGCGCGGAAAAAAAGAAAATCATTTAATTTCCTAATTCTTAGTTCATGACAAAAATGTTTTTCGTACTATTGTTAGGCATATTTCTTTAAAAGTGTATTGAAAAACGTCGTTTGATACGCGTGGGCATTTTTTACTGCAGTTTTCGGCTCCGTAACACGAACTCAGGCTCGGCCGCAATAACAAAGTTTGTCATTCTTTCAGTGAATAAAGTGTAGGTATATCCATTAATTATACAAGACTTTTTATTTTATGGCGTAATTACTTAATTATCTTGCTGTAGACTTGTTTCAATGAATAAACAATTAATGTCTTCAGTAAACAATATTGCTATTTTTCTGCGTCATATAATTGCCGGCTTCCTGGCTATTCCCACGTGTTATGGAATTTTACTAAACAATGTTTAAGGCAATAAGTGACCTTGTTGTTTAATTTTTAATAAGATATATAGACCATGTTTCTATTTTATTTTCTTGAGGGTTTTTACATTTTTAAATAATTTAATAATCTTCATGAAGAAGATTTTTAGGCATTCGTCCTCAAAGCTGAGTACTAAAAAAGTCAGAAATTCTTTCTCAATGATTTCCTACGAAAATTATGAGAAAAGTATTTTGTGATTTCTGACTATTTTAGTACTCTTACCTGGGTTGGTCCGATAGAAGTTTTTGATCAGTATAAGAAAGAGGATCGCTTGGCATAAGAAAAATGTGTAACATGGCCATTTTTTGCTAACTGTCTTAACGAAAAATTATGGATAGTCTCCTAAGACCATTTTCATGTAGCTGCAACGGTTAAAACAACCGACATAACAATATTATGTGTTATTTATACTAGAACATTATAAAGAGGAAAGATTTTTTTGTTTGTTTGTTTGTACCGAATAGGCTCCGAAACTACTGGACCGATATTAACCATTTTTTCACCAATAGAACGCTAAATTATCAGGAAGTAACATAGGCAATAATTTATTTAAAAAAAATTGAGATCCTTAAGAAAATTGCAATAATGTAACCTAAAGTACACACAAAACACATTACAGGAAAAATACATACAGACAAGTAAATTACTTTTTAAATAGTAGGATAGGTACGTAGGTACTAGGAGGGTAGGTTAGATAGGTAGGTACTAGGAGAGTAGGATAGGTACTGGGAGGGTAGGCTAGGTACTTGGAGGGTAGGATGGGTAGGTAAGTAGAAAGGTAGGTAGGATAAGTAGGAAGGTAGACAGGGTAGGGTAGGTAGGGTAAAGTAGTAACAAGTATAAGGTGATAACAACATGCTTCACTGAAGAGAATAAACCCGAATGCACCCCATGCAGCATAATACATAGCTTCAAGACATTCATTGCCTTTAGGCGGTACGAAGTTCGCCGCGTCAGCTAGTTTATTATAAGCAGGGGGAAATTGCCACCCCTCCTCCTAATACATCACCTTTAATCTCCTAGTTGCCACTTAATATATTCTTGAGTGGAGAAATGTTATCCCGAATCATACTAAAGTAAGTAGTCAGTACTTAACCCTTTAGCGATAATTATTATAAAAACGTACATAATTGACGCCTATAAAAGTAAAATTAATTATTCAATGCAATTGTCCATATAAAAACAACTTCCGAGCAAGCTTTCTTAATACTGAGTCACCATTTGTGGACAAAAATAAAAGAGTTTATTGTTTCCGACAATGAATTTCTTCAAAAATAAACCTAAAATACCGACCGAATCTCTGATTTATACAGAGACACCTTCAACGGAATTGATTGAGAAGTACAATCAATTCTGGTTCCTTTGCTGCTGCCCAGACTTCTGGGTGAAGGTCAAGTTCTCCGATTCCTTCATCAAAATGTACCGATCAGCCATGATCGTCATTCACTTCGTCATGGTAGTGTTCTGTATTTCTTGCTTCGTGTCTCTCTGGACACAACACGACCTGTCGCAGAGTCAGGAGTCTGATAGAATTGCGTATTCAGTATCCGCTCCTGTCGTTACAGTATTCTACCAGTTCGTCCTCTTGTATTACACCAACGACATTAGACAGGTGCTCTATAAACTGGTGGTGGTGCTGAAGACATATCACGATGAAAAGAAAGCTGAAGAGGAAATGATAAGGCAGTCGAAACTGCATAATGGGATAATCTTCTCGTCTTTCATCGGCAATATCGTGTTTGTTGGCTTGTATAATTTTTTGCAGGCTGTTACTAAGGGTATGTATTATTGTAAGACATAGTATTTGTTAGACATAAATGTTATTATTGTTAAGCCGTATGACAGCCGTCGTATGACAGCTACTCGTATACGGTCATAATGCTACGGTCATATAAACTCGACGATAGTACGTCAGGCGTAGGTAATTGTTGCAGTAAAGGACGATGCTAAGTCTATCGTTGAGCTCCTTGAGATATGAGTCGAGCTACACGATAACTGACAAATGCTTGCACTGGCTGGACAGGTCCAGTCAAATCTGTGTGGTTCTTTCTTCAAAAGACCATCTCAGACACTCATCTGCATAGTCCTCATGTGAGTTTATCAAGATTATGTCTGGACCTTAAAAGAGACTATGACCTCTGAGTTTGTTTCGGTTGTTTCTTCTCAGAGTAATCAGATACGAAACACCGGCCTCATCTAGTTTTAAAAAGAAGACGTGTAAAAGTGTTTGTAAAAACCTATTTGCAAAATAAACATCATTTATTATTTAACTCGTAGCAGTAAAACAAGATTCTACATCAGTCGTAGCTGCAAAGGGCGAGCTACGACTGGCGTAGCTCGTAGCTACGTCCTAGTGCAAATCATAAAGTTACGGTGGTAGCTCGTAGCCACTACGAAAACTTGATTAAAGAACTGAAAAGTATTTCTAATCACCAAAACTAGTTTTCTGGTTGTCAGACGAGACGTTCATCACCTGCATATCGGCGTGGCCGGACATCGGGGACCGCTCGACGCTGGCGGGGGTCACACGGGTCATCGTCTACTTCCTCTGGTTCGCCAACTCGATCCGCAACATGGGCGTCTTCCTAATCATACACACTGTTCTTCTCTGCTTGGATCAGCAGTACAAGAATCTTCAGGGCTACTTCGAAGACCTGAACAAGATATTCGAACAGAGAGATTTGAGTCAGGAAGAGAAGGAGATCAAGTTTGAACAGATGTTTGTGAAAGGAATTGAACAGCATACGCTTACATTGTGGTGAGTTTTTGTCTCCTAAAAGTTACGTATTAAACTAAATTCATATTTTTTTTATCTAATGACTTCATACAAGGTCTAGTAATAAGGATACCTACTTTCCCAATCAAGCGTGACCTAGATCAACTAGATACTTGTTTTTCATTATTTTAGAGTTGTTGAGACTGAAAGAATGCTTACTAATTAAATACTCGTATATTGACTGACTTCCACTATTTCAATAACAATATTCGTTCTGTTTTGTTATTCCAATGTTTTTTTTCACGACGTGGTATCGGTTAGAACTTAACGAAACGAGTACACACTTTACTTTGTGCCACTGCTCTCGAAATGATGAATGAAAACATCGCGATGTCCTAGTACATAAAAAATTCGAACAGATGCGACATCCGCCAACGGGATTACGCGGTTACTCCTCCCTCTCACAGAGATAAGGCTGAACGCTATATCCCAGCGTGCAGCGGTTGGAACATTACAGGCTGATGACATTGTTATGTTATGAGTGCAGGTGCGTGGACGAGACTCGGCGAACGTTTTTAATAACGTTCAGTGCGCACGCGCTGGTGTGGTGTGGACTGCTCATTTCTCTTCTCCCCGACTTGCTGGTAAGTCATAATTATCATCTAAGGCTTTACTGCCGCGGCTAGGCTTTAGCCTGGTGGTGGTAATAAATAGTGGTGATAAATACCAAGTATAAAGTACAATTACTGTGTACATTAATAACAGCTTTATCTTTACTTAGTCACTTCCCGCCGTCTGTTAGCTTAGATCTTTTAAATTGCGCAACGGATTTTAATGCGGTTTTCACCAATAGATGGAAGAGTGTGAGAAATTTAAATCTACGATAGCGAAATAGTTTAGAAGTTTTCATGGCAGAAACCTCTAAGCTATTTTAATTATGTTCTTTCCCCAGAACCATCACGATCGTTCGCTGACGAAGCTGGTGTCGAACGCGCAGCGCGTGACTTCCGCTCTGTTCGGGTTGGGCTACTTCATGTGGCCCGCCGGAGACATTACTGTTGATGTTAGTTATTTTTGTTTCTTTTGTAATGATAATGTTTGCGATCGATAAAGTTTGCGTACCCTAGGGCGCCAAGATCTAGGCAAAACGAAGCCTTATCTTAGTGAATGAAGTCCGTGAAAGATAATTGTAATCTCGTAGTATCCAAATAAGTAATTCATTAAATAAAGAAAACTATATCTCATTGCCCTGGTGCCCGATTGCACCCCCCCCCCCACTCCCGCCTTCCGAAAGCCTAGGTCATTATATACATTACAGATAATTTATTTCATCACCACTGTTCGCAAAACGGTGGCGGATAGCAACATTTCCTAGACTCGAAACTTCAAAGACATGTACCATTTGCCCGCACTGGGCGCGAGTGGTGAATTCCAGCCAACTCACAGCCTCTCTTAGAGCGAATTGTGCGCGAGCAATGACAACATTATAGGCTGATTATGCTATTCTTGACGTTATTTCAAAGGAAGTTTATTTTTCTAGGCTTCTTATCTGCCCAACGCTGTGTACGGCTCCGGGTGGCAGGGTTGCCACGGCAGATCCTCACAAGTCAGGAAGCTGGTCGTCTTGGCTATGATGCAAGCACAGGTATACTTTCATAAAGTTGAAAGTAATATAATGTCAGAAAAGTTTATGAAGTAGAATAAGACTCGAAATTGCAAGGTTTCCTCGCTGAAATTGTATGTTATCCGTTCGTTGTTTGAAATAACAATTACTTGTTAAAAATAGTTCGTTTCCTCCACTGCAATAATAATAAAGCGAATTTTAGATAAATTATTAATTTATTCAGTAATAATTATTCTCCCGATGCATGTTTAGACAAAAACTCACGGACACATGATTTGGGAGCTCTAATTTGTAGATTCTATTGAATATAGACCATCAAAGTATTTTTTTCCATCTTACAAATATCCCCAAATTCAATACTGATAGAATACATTTTCGTTATATGACTTTATTGTAAAGAAAAAAACAATGGACTAATTCAATTATTATGGAAAAGACTTCGAAACAAGCCCCAATATCTCCGAAATTGTACATCATTTTTAGGTAATATTTATACCAAAATAATCTTCAACATTTGCCCAAATTATAGTATTTTTTTAAATCGCTACTATTATTTTTTGATGAATTAAATAAAAGTACAATATATTTCACTGTGTTGGCCACATAGAGTATATAACCACTAGAGAGCTTATAGGCCGATTTCTTCTAAGTACACGACTCACTACCGCGGGAATATAGACTTTAAAATTCTTTGTAGAGAGTTCTCATTCGACCCATTTACCACTAAATCCTACTCTGCACGCACGCGGCTGAACGCAGAATTTTTTAAAAGCGCGTAGTGCTTTCATGTTTTTATTTTTTTTTTCTTTCCCGTGTGATTAGTGCCTATCCTGGTGCCAGTGTTTACATTGCTATTGTAAGTATGTTATTTTAATTCTTTTTACTATTTTTGTTTTATCGTGCTTATTAGTGATCCTAAGATTTCTACAACTTTTTCTGTTTTTACTCGTGGGAACCTGTAATTGGCTCTGTGTTATATATTCAATTGTTATCCATTTGTTACAGCTGTTGGTTCTCCTACTTATAAATAAATTATTGTCGATATCAATTTCGGATAGTAAAGGCAACAGCACGGGTTTCTACTATAAACACACAAAGGGAAAGAAAGGGATAAAAGAATTAGAATTGTCTAATGAAAGAACGGGACATTTCCAAAAGACATCAACGCGGAAAACAAAACGTGTGCTCTTTCACCCAACCACCATTTTAACGAGACCTCTACATTCGCTCATGATCTGATTAAATCAAAAATAAATTGCTTACTGTTTACTTACCGGTGAAAAGTCATGCCATCCTTTTTGTAACTATATGTTTTGGAATGTTTCCCACACCACTTCACCGCGCATGAAGGCATTTTGATGCGTTATAATTGGTAATAAAAAGTTTAAAAAATTTGAATAATTTAGCGTGCACACAGGTCTAATACTTGGTCACAACTAAAATGGTTACTAGTACCGTAGCCTATATAAAGGCGACAAAACACTAATAGTTTTCGAGCATCGGGGCACTGTATGCGCAGTCAAGTGGTTATATAGTCTTTGGTTGGCCATCTGCGCTCAGAACGGCGCAGTGAAATTATACTTGAAGAATTGTACTTTAAGCTGTTGATAAACGTAGCCCTGTCTTGAGGTTTTAAGTAACACCTGTCTAACTGCTGTATGTTTCGTTGCAGAAGCCTATCGAGCTGAAAGCATTTGGATATTTGACATTCTCCTATAAAACCTACGTATCGGTTAGTACCTATTATATAGTTTTTCTAAAAAATCAGATAGTGCCTAAGTAGTTATTATTTATCGTTTATTAATTTCAAAATTAATTTTGTTTCAGATTGTTAAGATGTCGTATTCCCTCTTTTCTGTATTGTATTAAACTTTATCATCACAGTATCCAGATTTCAATGTTTTAATGCACTTTTCAATTTTAATATTTTAAGTACATAGACATAATATAGATCATTCTATGTTATGTTCAAAATAATTTTAATATGGAGCACCCACTCGAGCACCTTATCTTAAAATCCTTTTTAATAAATCTTGCACAAATATTTGGCGTTTATTGTTATCAAAGTCGATATAAAACTACAAACATTTTTGCTTCCATAATTTTATTATTTTATAGAATTAAATGATTTGATTTGATTAATTTGATAGAATCTTAGATCAGCCTTTTCAAACAAATGTTCTGTAATTAATTTTCGCAAAGAAAAATTGTTTTGTCTCCCATTAGGTACTTAGTTACTTTAATTAATAGGATAACTTTGTATGTTCACAAATTGAAGGGAGGCTTTGCTGTAAGTTCTTTGACGTAATTGGATGCAATTAAAACCGTTTGTTTGAAGTCAAAGTAAATAAATTAAACGGTAGGTAATGTTTCATGTAGTTACACATGCACGTACATTTATTTGTGTAATATCTTCATGGTGATGTTAACCTCAGTATTATATTATATTGATACGCTTCATAGCACACGCAAAGCAAAACAAAAGAAAGACGTAAATTCAGAATGGATCGTCCAATGAGCAAAATCAAACAAAACGACATGATAAAACTGTTAGAGAAACTAAACATGATCGGTTTCTTAATCGGGTTGAAAGATATCTGGTTTACAGACACCAAGCTTTCCAGGAGATTCATATACTTCTATAACAAATTCAAATACATTATGGATATTATTAATGTGTTCAACGCTTTGTCTATTATAGGATCTTTTTTTACTCAGAAGAATTTGTCGGAGAAACAGGCAATGGATAGGTTAATGTTCAGCATAACTCTTCCTGGAAACATGATCATGTACTATATAACACTGTATTATAAGCATGAGATCAGAAACGTGTTGTACCACCTAGTTGTAGTCCTGAAGGAACGCCAGAATTATGCGGACTTGGAACGCGAGATGATTAAGAAGATAAAAGTATTTTCAATGAGTCTATGTAGTCTTGTCTTTATAGTCGCTGTGTCTTTTGGTTTACACGTACTGTATCGAGTGGTTATTACAGGTGGGGTGTTTTTTTTTAAATTAAGTCAGATTTATGGTGCCTCTTGATGACGTTAATCATGTTTTTTTTAGCTTATAGTATTTCATAATTTTCTTTGCTAACTGAATCTTCCGTACAAAAATATGACAATTAAGTATCTATTTTTATTTGATTTATCAATCAAATTGTTAGCTGATATTTTTTATAGAGCTATAAGTAGGTATAGCCTACACGAGATAAGCGTCGCCTTAACCCAAGCGTAACCACTGCAACGCACACACATGTAGTATTTTGTAAGCATCGTAACGACATCGTTTCAGTTCGGGATCATCTAGTAAGTCATAACTAGAGATCGGATATTCGGGCGCATATTTACCTAAAGTTTGAGGTTGACTAGGATGGAGTGCGCGTCATTACGTGAAAAGTCCCAGTTTATTTCAATGAATAGTATTTTTTTTTTTCATTTTAGTGTCTGACAGGGCATAATTCGTTTGAATTATCAAACGAATTATGCCCTGTCATATTTACCATTTTGTCCTAATCAATATTTCAGCAGCAACATTTGAGTTCAAATATTTGTAGTAATTTTAACTTGTTCTGTTCAACAAATTTCTGGCCTGGTTTTATATAGATTATAAATATTCGTTATAGGTACTTGTGAGTTCTACTTTTAATAAACACAAAAAAATATGATATTCCGCGATCCCGGGATAAAAATTGGCATTTTAAGAATCTGCTTCCATACTTTTCCAGCCTTTGCGGGGAAAAAACGTACTTTAGGTAAATATGCGCCCGAATATCCGATCTCTAGTCATAACAGTTACAAAAACTAGAACGTTACAGAACGCAGTTATAAAAACCTGTCAATGAAGTGTCTTTTTTTCTCACAAACAAACCCGAGCGGACCCTCCACCGTACCTAAGTACGGTGGAGGATCCGCGTCGCCTCGTCTGCGGTCGCTGCCGCATGTAAGCGCGGTGCCCACCCTGCGATGCTTAGCCGATACGGGCACGTAGGTACTTACGTTAGATGGACGCCTGATTGACCACGAGCCGGTGAGCCGAGGCGATGCTGATCCCAGTGCTGTGCCCGTGTATGAGTTCAAAATATTTACAAACAATATTAAATTTATTTTATTGTCAAAATATTTTGACTGAATTGGATTTTGACCCGCACCGAAACGATGTCGTAACGATGCTTACAAATGTGCGTTGCGGAGCTTATGAAGGGTCATGGAAATAATTTCGTACCGCTATGACGGTGATGGAGTTTGAACACCTTGATGTAACTTTCTTCAGGTGAGAACTTCATCACCATCACATCAGCCTGGCCTGACGTCCGCGACACGTCCATAGCAGCCGTTGTGATGAGAGCGTTTCTCTACCTCTGGTGGTTCCCCTTCGCGGCCAGGATAATGTTCACCTTCCTCATGCTGGTGACAATGTTGCTCACCATTTGCCACCAGTTCAAGAACCTGCAGATGTATTTCTACAGCCTTGATGATATCTTTAGCGATAGAAGGCTGAGTCAAGCTGAGAAGGAAGTGAAATATGAACATGCGTTTAAAGCTGGGATTCAAATGCACTCACTGACTTTGTGTTAAGTTAACAATTTATGATCAAATGTGGAATCTTACCATACCTACAACCTACAAGTTTGAAACACAAAATAAATGTGATGTTTTACCTTACATACATAACTATACTCACGACTTTTTCCCATGGGATAGGCAGAAATTTTCCCTTATTTTTTTACGGATAATTCTTACAGGATACACAAGGCGGTCGGGTAGGTCACGGTTAGCGGTGGACTTGCAGCAAAATAATATAATTTATATAGAACACAGTTCGAAGAGACATTTATTATGTTCTATTAATATTTTTTCAATACAATTCCTCGAAAACTGGCTCTTATCACATCATTTATTATTTAACTCGTAGCAGTAAAACAAGATTCTACATCAGTCGTAGCTGCAAAGGGCGAGCTACGACTGGCGTAGCTCGTAGCTACGTCCTAGTGCAAATCATAAAGTTACGGTGGTAGCTCGTAGCCACTACGAAAACTTGATTAAAGAACTGAAAAGTATTTCTAATCACCAAAACTAGTTTTCTGGTTGTCAGACGAGACGTTCATCACCTGCATATCGGCGTGGCCGGACATCGGGGACCGCTCGACGCTGGCGGGGGTCACACGGGTCATCGTCTACTTCCTCTGGTTCGCCAACTCGATCCGCAACATGGGCGTCTTCCTAATCATACACACTGTTCTTCTCTGCTTGGATCAGCAGTACAAGAATCTTCAGGGCTACTTCGAAGACCTGAACAAGATATTCGAACAGAGAGATTTGAGTCAGGAAGAGAAGGAGATCAAGTTTGAACAGATGTTTGTGAAAGGAATTGAACAGCATACGCTTACATTGTGGTGAGTTTTTGTCTCCTAAAAGTTACGTATTAAACTAAATTCATATTTTTTTTATCTAATGACTTCATACAAGGTCTAGTAATAAGGATACCTACTTTCCCAATCAAGCGTGACCTAGATCAACTAGATACTTGTTTTTCATTATTTTAGAGTTGTTGAGACTGAAAGAATGCTTACTAATTAAATACTCGTATATTGACTGACTTCCACTATTTCAATAACAATATTCGTTCTGTTTTGTTATTCCAATGTTTTTTTTCACGACGTGGTATCGGTTAGAACTTAACGAAACGAGTACACACTTTACTTTGTGCCACTGCTCTCGAAATGATGAATGAAAACATCGCGATGTCCTAGTACATAAAAAATTCGAACAGATGCGACATCCGCCAACGGGATTACGCGGTTACTCCTCCCTCTCACAGAGATAAGGCTGAACGCTATATCCCAGCGTGCAGCGGTTGGAACATTACAGGCTGATGACATTGTTATGTTATGAGTGCAGGTGCGTGGACGAGACTCGGCGAACGTTTTTAATAACGTTCAGTGCGCACGCGCTGGTGTGGTGTGGACTGCTCATTTCTCTTCTCCCCGACTTGCTGGTAAGTCATAATTATCATCTAAGGCTTTACTGCCGCGGCTAGGCTTTAGCCTGGTGGTGGTAATAAATAGTGGTGATAAATACCAAGTATAAAGTACAATTACTGTGTACATTAATAACAGCTTTATCTTTACTTAGTCACTTCCCGCCGTCTGTTAGCTTAGATCTTTTAAATTGCGCAACGGATTTTAATGCGGTTTTCACCAATAGATGGAAGAGTGTGAGAAATTTAAATCTACGATAGCGAAATAGTTTAGAAGTTTTCATGGCAGAAACCTCTAAGCTATTTTAATTATGTTCTTTCCCCAGAACCATCACGATCGTTCGCTGACGAAGCTGGTGTCGAACGCGCAGCGCGTGACTTCCGCTCTGTTCGGGTTGGGCTACTTCATGTGGCCCGCCGGAGACATTACTGTTGATGTTAGTTATTTTTGTTTCTTTTGTAATGATAATGTTTGCGATCGATAAAGTTTGCGTACCCTAGGGCGCCAAGATCTAGGCAAAACGAAGCCTTATCTTAGTGAATGAAGTCCGTGAAAGATAATTGTAATCTCGTAGTATCCAAATAAGTAATTCATTAAATAAAGAAAACTATATCTCATTGCCCTGGTGCCCGATTGCACCCCCCCCCCCACTCCCGCCTTCCGAAAGCCTAGGTCATTATATACATTACAGATAATTTATTTCATCACCACTGTTCGCAAAACGGTGGCGGATAGCAACATTTCCTAGACTCGAAACTTCAAAGACATGTACCATTTGCCCGCACTGGGCGCGAGTGGTGAATTCCAGCCAACTCACAGCCTCTCTTAGAGCGAATTGTGCGCGAGCAATGACAACATTATAGGCTGATTATGCTATTCTTGACGTTATTTCAAAGGAAGTTTATTTTTCTAGGCTTCTTATCTGCCCAACGCTGTGTACGGCTCCGGGTGGCAGGGTTGCCACGGCAGATCCTCACAAGTCAGGAAGCTGGTCGTCTTGGCTATGATGCAAGCACAGGTATACTTTCATAAAGTTGAAAGTAATATAATGTCAGAAAAGTTTATGAAGTAGAATAAGACTCGAAATTGCAAGGTTTCCTCGCTGAAATTGTATGTTATCCGTTCGTTGTTTGAAATAACAATTACTTGTTAAAAATAGTTCGTTTCCTCCACTGCAATAATAATAAAGCGAATTTTAGATAAATTATTAATTTATTCAGTAATAATTATTCTCCCGATGCATGTTTAGACAAAAACTCACGGACACATGATTTGGGAGCTCTAATTTGTAGATTCTATTGAATATAGACCATCAAAGTATTTTTTTCCATCTTACAAATATCCCCAAATTCAATACTGATAGAATACATTTTCGTTATATGACTTTATTGTAAAGAAAAAAACAATGGACTAATTCAATTATTATGGAAAAGACTTCGAAACAAGCCCCAATATCTCCGAAATTGTACATCATTTTTAGGTAATATTTATACCAAAATAATCTTCAACATTTGCCCAAATTATAGTATTTTTTTAAATCGCTACTATTATTTTTTGATGAATTAAATAAAAGTACAATATATTTCACTGTGTTGGCCACATAGAGTATATAACCACTAGAGAGCTTATAGGCCGATTTCTTCTAAGTACACGACTCACTACCGCGGGAATATAGACTTTAAAATTCTTTGTAGAGAGTTCTCATTCGACCCATTTACCACTAAATCCTACTCTGCACGCACGCGGCTGAACGCAGAATTTTTTAAAAGCGCGTAGTGCTTTCATGTTTTTATTTTTTTTTTCTTTCCCGTGTGATTAGTGCCTATCCTGGTGCCAGTGTTTACATTGCTATTGTAAGTATGTTATTTTAATTCTTTTTACTATTTTTGTTTTATCGTGCTTATTAGTGATCCTAAGATTTCTACAACTTTTTCTGTTTTTACTCGTGGGAACCTGTAATTGGCTCTGTGTTATATATTCAATTGTTATCCATTTGTTACAGCTGTTGGTTCTCCTACTTATAAATAAATTATTGTCGATATCAATTTCGGATAGTAAAGGCAACAGCACGGGTTTCTACTATAAACACACAAAGGGAAAGAAAGGGATAAAAGAATTAGAATTGTCTAATGAAAGAACGGGACATTTCCAAAAGACATCAACGCGGAAAACAAAACGTGTGCTCTTTCACCCAACCACCATTTTAACGAGACCTCTACATTCGCTCATGATCTGATTAAATCAAAAATAAATTGCTTACTGTTTACTTACCGGTGAAAAGTCATGCCATCCTTTTTGTAACTATATGTTTTGGAATGTTTCCCACACCACTTCACCGCGCATGAAGGCATTTTGATGCGTTATAATTGGTAATAAAAAGTTTAAAAAATTTGAATAATTTAGCGTGCACACAGGTCTAATACTTGGTCACAACTAAAATGGTTACTAGTACCGTAGCCTATATAAAGGCGACAAAACACTAATAGTTTTCGAGCATCGGGGCACTGTATGCGCAGTCAAGTGGTTATATAGTCTTTGGTTGGCCATCTGCGCTCAGAACGGCGCAGTGAAATTATACTTGAAGAATTGTACTTTAAGCTGTTGATAAACGTAGCCCTGTCTTGAGGTTTTAAGTAACACCTGTCTAACTGCTGTATGTTTCGTTGCAGAAGCCTATCGAGCTGAAAGCATTTGGATATTTGACATTCTCCTATAAAACCTACGTATCGGTTAGTACCTATTATATAGTTTTTCTAAAAAATCAGATAGTGCCTAAGTAGTTATTATTTATCGTTTATTAATTTCAAAATTAATTTTGTTTCAGATTGTTAAGATGTCGTATTCCCTCTTTTCTGTATTGTATTAAACTTTATCATCACAGTATCCAGATTTCAATGTTTTAATGCACTTTTCAATTTTAATATTTTAAGTACATAGACATAATATAGATCATTCTATGTTATGTTCAAAATAATTTTAATATGGAGCACCCACTCGAGCACCTTATCTTAAAATCCTTTTTAATAAATCTTGCACAAATATTTGGCGTTTATTGTTATCAAAGTCGATATAAAACTACAAACATTTTTGCTTCCATAATTTTATTATTTTATAGAATTAAATGATTTGATTTGATTAATTTGATAGAATCTTAGATCAGCCTTTTCAAACAAATGTTCTGTAATTAATTTTCGCAAAGAAAAATTGTTTTGTCTCCCATTAGGTACTTAGTTACTTTAATTAATAGGATAACTTTGTATGTTCACAAATTGAAGGGAGGCTTTGCTGTAAGTTCTTTGACGTAATTGGATGCAATTAAAACCGTTTGTTTGAAGTCAAAGTAAATAAATTAAACGGTAGGTAATGTTTCATGTAGTTACACATGCACGTACATTTATTTGTGTAATATCTTCATGGTGATGTTAACCTCAGTATTATATTATATTGATACGCTTCATAGCACACGCAAAGCAAAACAAAAGAAAGACGTAAATTCAGAATGGATCGTCCAATGAGCAAAATCAAACAAAACGACATGATAAAACTGTTAGAGAAACTAAACATGATCGGTTTCTTAATCGGGTTGAAAGATATCTGGTTTACAGACACCAAGCTTTCCAGGAGATTCATATACTTCTATAACAAATTCAAATACATTATGGATATTATTAATGTGTTCAACGCTTTGTCTATTATAGGATCTTTTTTTACTCAGAAGAATTTGTCGGAGAAACAGGCAATGGATAGGTTAATGTTCAGCATAACTCTTCCTGGAAACATGATCATGTACTATATAACACTGTATTATAAGCATGAGATCAGAAACGTGTTGTACCACCTAGTTGTAGTCCTGAAGGAACGCCAGAATTATGCGGACTTGGAACGCGAGATGATTAAGAAGATAAAAGTATTTTCAATGAGTCTATGTAGTCTTGTCTTTATAGTCGCTGTGTCTTTTGGTTTACACGTACTGTATCGAGTGGTTATTACAGGTGGGGTGTTTTTTTTTAAATTAAGTCAGATTTATGGTGCCTCTTGATGACGTTAATCATGTTTTTTTTAGCTTATAGTATTTCATAATTTTCTTTGCTAACTGAATCTTCCGTACAAAAATATGACAATTAAGTATCTATTTTTATTTGATTTATCAATCAAATTGTTAGCTGATATTTTTTATAGAGCTATAAGTAGGTATAGCCTACACGAGATAAGCGTCGCCTTAACCCAAGCGTAACCACTGCAACGCACACACATGTAGTATTTTGTAAGCATCGTAACGACATCGTTTCAGTTCGGGATCATCTAGTAAGTCATAACTAGAGATCGGATATTCGGGCGCATATTTACCTAAAGTTTGAGGTTGACTAGGATGGAGTGCGCGTCATTACGTGAAAAGTCCCAGTTTATTTCAATGAATAGTATTTTTTTTTTTCATTTTAGTGTCTGACAGGGCATAATTCGTTTGAATTATCAAACGAATTATGCCCTGTCATATTTACCATTTTGTCCTAATCAATATTTCAGCAGCAACATTTGAGTTCAAATATTTGTAGTAATTTTAACTTGTTCTGTTCAACAAATTTCTGGCCTGGTTTTATATAGATTATAAATATTCGTTATAGGTACTTGTGAGTTCTACTTTTAATAAACACAAAAAAATATGATATTCCGCGATCCCGGGATAAAAATTGGCATTTTAAGAATCTGCTTCCATACTTTTCCAGCCTTTGCGGGGAAAAAACGTACTTTAGGTAAATATGCGCCCGAATATCCGATCTCTAGTCATAACAGTTACAAAAACTAGAACGTTACAGAACGCAGTTATAAAAACCTGTCAATGAAGTGTCTTTTTTTCTCACAAACAAACCCGAGCGGACCCTCCACCGTACCTAAGTACGGTGGAGGATCCGCGTCGCCTCGTCTGCGGTCGCTGCCGCATGTAAGCGCGGTGCCCACCCTGCGATGCTTAGCCGATACGGGCACGTAGGTACTTACGTTAGATGGACGCCTGATTGACCACGAGCCGGTGAGCCGAGGCGATGCTGATCCCAGTGCTGTGCCCGTGTATGAGTTCAAAATATTTACAAACAATATTAAATTTATTTTATTGTCAAAATATTTTGACTGAATTGGATTTTGACCCGCACCGAAACGATGTCGTAACGATGCTTACAAATGTGCGTTGCGGAGCTTATGAAGGGTCATGGAAATAATTTCGTACCGCTATGACGGTGATGGAGTTTGAACACCTTGATGTAACTTTCTTCAGGTGAGAACTTCATCACCATCACATCAGCCTGGCCTGACGTCCGCGACACGTCCATAGCAGCCGTTGTGATGAGAGCGTTTCTCTACCTCTGGTGGTTCCCCTTCGCGGCCAGGATAATGTTCACCTTCCTCATGCTGGTGACAATGTTGCTCACCATTTGCCACCAGTTCAAGAACCTGCAGATGTATTTCTACAGCCTTGATGATATCTTTAGCGATAGAAGGCTGAGTCAAGCTGAGAAGGAAGTGAAATATGAACATGCGTTTAAAGCTGGGATTCAAATGCACTCACTGACTTTGTGTTAAGTTAACAATTTATGATCAAATGTGGAATCTTACCATACCTACAACCTACAAGTTTGAAACACAAAATAAATGTGATGTTTTACCTTACATACATAACTATACTCACGACTTTTTCCCATGGGATAGGCAGAAATTTTCCCTTATTTTTTTACGGATAATTCTTACAGGATACACAAGGCGGTCGGGTAGGTCACGGTTAGCGGTGGACTTGCAGCAAAATAATATAATTTATATAGAACACAGTTCGAAGAGACATTTATTATGTTCTATTAATATTTTTTCAATACAATTCCTCGAAAACTGGCTCTTATCGCACTACGATTAGGTTCAACATGCTATGGATTTCACCCTCGTGGTTTTCTTCTTATATTCCCGCACTATGGTGTGGAAATAAAAATTCCACAGCCAGTGAGGCGGCTCGCCCCCACAGTCATTTTTATTTTTCGTTTTTTTTCTATTCCTTTGAATCAATTTGGCCTTTGAACAAATTTGGACTAAAAACTAAAACTAAAAGTGTATTGAAAAACGTCGTTTGATACACGTGGGCATTTCTTACTGCAGTTCTCGGCTCCATAACACCCTCGCCTGCGGCTCGTATATGTATTTCGCCTCGGCCGCAATAACAAACTTTCCCCACTTATATCAAAATGTACTATTATGCATTTCATTCAAGCAGCTTTTTCATTGCCAGGTGTAAGAAGCGACACCTGCATGTTAGTAAGGAGATGTTCGCCGTAGAGATATTACCTACTATTCTTTGGCATGCTTTTGACTCAACTTATAACTTTACTGGGTACCACATTTGCACAAAACCCGGAATTCGTAACCGTGAGCTACGAACTAAATGAATTATATTTTTTTTTTTGAGTTATATTTATTGTTAAAACCACTTCCACACAAATGTACATACATTTGTTGATGAAATGAAATAAATAAATAATGAATGTTGGGAACCTCAAATCAGCTCGAATTGTACCTCCGGCCCAAACATGCTTCAGCGATGTCGAGCGAAGTTTTGCCGGTCGGCACCAGCTCACTGAGTCGAATATGCATGTACCACCTCATAGGGACTCAATTTTAATATTATAAAGACTTACACTTTGTATGTCTTTAGGGTTATTCTTTGGAACAATTAATCTGATTCCGAAAATTCTTCATCTTATGGGAACTTACATACATATCGTCGTTGATAGTCCAATTTCGCGTAACTAACATAGTTAAATACCGCGGATGTACACTTTCGCCAATTTTACAGGAGGACCAAGAAAAACAAAATTTCTTAAAAACTAATCGGCCGAATTTTGAACGAACTTGAGTGTAGGACCGTCGGCGTCACTTAGCTAACCATGTATTTCATCCAAACTAAACGTATGCAATATTTCAGTTCAATCGGAAACCGGGAAGTCGGTCAAATTTAACGTCTCAGATTTTTTGACATACATAGTTTGTTACAGGTGAAGCTAATCAAAGCGTGTTATAAACGTCCCAATTTTATTCATGATAAAGTATAGAATACGTGTGACATACATAATTACTTATAAAAAGAATTTTTACCCGGAGCGTCAGAAAAAACTGCACACACTAATAGAAATTCACGCAGATACGCGGCTTTCATGGTGTAACTTGTTTGTCGAAAGATCCGCGGTATTGTTTTTTTGATTTACTCGCCCTCCTATTGGAGGGTTAAAAAATTGTCATACTGGTCGACGCCAATCACCGACGTCAATCGATACCTACAGCCGCGAAATCTCATTTTTGCTTTTTTTGGACATACGCGGTTTTCAACAATGTTAGTTACGCGGAATTGGACTATCAACGACGATATTACATTATCCCCGCGTGTGATAGCAAAGTTACCTATATACTTAATACGTTCCTGTGGGGTAATTTATTATGTATGAATATATGATGGATTGAATTTTGGATATATGATGATTAGATCAAAATTGATATAAATGATCTTTTGTGTAGATTGTATTTTAACAGGTAGTGTTTATTTGTTAATTTGACGCAGCTGTCTACGATGGTGTTAATTTCGATATCAACTTGTTTGTCCTTTGGGTTTTTCATGTGGAATGGTGGTGATATTACAGTGGAGGTAAGTGAAATATTCGATAGCATTTGGAATCTGCTGCTTTCGTACGATACTGTTTACAAGTGGTGGCCTAGTGTGATCTGTGTCGATTTACTGTGTGTGTATGTGGGAACTTTTCTTTTCGATTTTATTTCGTCACCACGGCTATCCGGTATGTCCTAAAACCGAAATTAGAAGATATGCAGTGACATTAACCGAAAGTATTAATTTGTGTGATAAAAACAATTTTATTCCCTTCCTGACTTTTCAAGCTTTTCTACATCCCAACTTTGTTTATCAAAATATGGTAAACAAAAAAATAATACGTCGAATCACAGGCAGCCAAACTTTCGGACGCGATGTACAGTTCGGGCTGGCACAACTGTTACGGACAGTCATCTGTTCGTATCAGGAAGCTGGTGGTCAACGCCATGAGGCAGGCGCAGGTGACTATCACAGTTATTTTTAACGCAACAGCTACCTTAATATTTACAAAGACTAAAGATCACTGCTGGGGCTCATGGCTAAATAATAGCAGCAGCATGTTTGATCTTCAAGGTTAAGCAGTGCTTGCCGAGGTCGGTCCGTGGACGGGTGACCACCCATTACATACTCACTGAGTTTACCGCCGTGCCTCGGAAAGCACGTTAAGCCGTTGGTCCCGGCTGTCATTTGTAGATCTTTGACAGTTGACGGGTAGTCAGAACGTCTGACACGGCAACCAGTCTAACCAAGGGGTATCGAATTACCCAGTGTGGGTTGTGGTCAGATAGGCGTCCCTTCATGAAAAATACTGATATCTAAAATAGTAATATATATAAAATAGTCTCGCTTTAGTCAAAAGACATCATTTAAAAAATAATAAAGTCATGATAGTGCTGATTAAGATTAACGTCTTAATTTTTCAGGAGCCAGTGGTGTATAAGGCTTTAGGAGTCGTAAAATTCTCATACGAATCATACGTTACTGTAAGTACATAGGCAGTATTAATTCGAAGCCTTCATCTCTTTTACATAGATTATTTTTCCTGCTGTGAACGGGAGCTAGGAGCCCCTTCCCTCTTTGGCGAGAGGACTGGCTGTGTGAGTGAGATAGTGCTGTGATCCAGCACACGGGCCCAGCGCGGGCTGATGTATAACTATTAAATAACGTTAAATTTTGCGTGATTGCAGCTTGTGAAAATGCCGTACACCGCTGCGTCGGTGTTCTACTAAGTCTACAGCAGGAAAAGAAACAACAAATATGGAGGGAAATGAAAAATGTGATGTTACGCTTTCTTGAGTCTATAATTATAATTTTATTTCCTACTACACTTTATCAAACACACATTGGTCCTCAAACTAATCGGTTATGGTATTTTTCTTTTTCATCAATAAAGTTTATTTGAATAAGGAAGATGTTTCTCTCGTTGCAAACCCTGAAAACCACCTGTGGACTGCATATAGATACTTTGCCACTAACACCAATAATTATCAAGAGATCCAGTACCCGCCTTAGTGGTATATATGTTCTGTGTCCAGTACCCAGTGTTTAACCCTGGAAATCTCAATTTATAATCTCTATCTACCTACCAATAAATTTCTTCATCGGTTAATCTCTACACACGTATTCGATAACCAGTCAGTAGATTGCACTAAGACAAATTACATTACCGATTGCAACGCGAATCTATGCTGATGCCGAACAAACAAAACCTTAGAATTATATAATAACTGAAACAAAACCGTACTTAGGAACATTTAAATGTCAAAGCATGAAAGCAATGTCATTGTCATAATCGTTGTCAATGTCAAATTAATCAGGAAAAGTGCTCCCGTGTGAATGAATCCAATCGAATTAAAAATATATATCAATTGTAATTACTGTTTCATTAGTAAAATTAATTCTGATTTTAGTGTCCATACATGTATCCGTGATAAAAACAGCTGTTCATCTCAAAAATAAATTGAGGTTATATTATTGTTTTAAATTCAAAACATCGCCGATTGCTATGGAAATCAAATAAATGATCGTATTTTAAAGAAAAATAACAATAATAGAAGTCAGAAATAATTCCACGGAAAAAATAAAGTGATTCTTGAAAATCATTTGAAGAATTTGTTGTTTTTCACGATGATGAGAACATACACCCGTAAGCGGCCGCACCACCAGTTGATAGAAGATGTCCAAGAACTGTGCAGATTGTGTCTGAACAAGGCCGAGGAAGCCATACCCATATTCACTGAAGACCCCAACAATATCTGTGCAACATTAGCACTGAGAATCATGATTTGTGTAGGACTGGAAGTAAGAACCTTTGATGTTATTAGGTATTCATTTGGAAAACAATAACCAAACGCCCCTAAGATGACCCTCTGACCTAAGCTTCATGTTTGTATTAATTGTATTATAAAAGTTTGCACTTAAATCTTCAATAAAACAGGCAAAATGAGTTAAAGTTAAACCCTACTTGGTTTGAAGCTGTACTTCAATCTAGTTAACTAAAGATGGATTGTTTGGTTGTGTTTACTAAATGTTTCAGAATGTACAATCTTTATTATCATGTCTATTCTAACAATATTTTTCTAATTTCCAGGTGAAAAAAGAAGAATGCTTACCAAATATAATTTGTGCCAAGTGCTTCAATGACCTCAATAAATATTATGCATTCAGGAAGAAATGTGAAGTGACATACCAGAAACTGAAATCTCACATTCTAGCTTTCAAAGAGAATGTGTACAAACAAAAGCTATTGAAAGAAGCAGAAATTAAAAAGAAATTAGAAGAAGAAAATGAAAATCGGATGAAGTTCGTAGTCACATTTGAAAAGGACCAGTTTCCTGAAGTCAATGTTTTAAATCTGAATGGTGTAGCTCAAGTCAATAGTTTTGTAGATGTATGTTCATTATTATTTTGATGAAAGTTTTGTTCAGACTGGTTAATCTGTGGATAATTTTCCTTGTTTGTTAGCAGAAATTACCTGACCTCACAACTGTAGACAGCACAGCTATAGAGATCAATGTGATAGATGAAACTGAACAAGTAAGTATATACATTTACATGAGATATTCTGAGTAGTAGATATTTACTATTCTAATTATTGTATTTTTCTTTTTGCAATTATAATATTAATAACTACTAATTGCTGTAATCCTGCAACATTGACAATGTGACCCTGCAACATTCACCCTGCAACTTGTGGATTATTGTTTACTAGCAGTTTGCCCAATGTCATTTTGCATGGGAAATAATGACGAATATCCATTCACACAACTTGTCCCCCAAAAGAATCCCCCTTGGGGGATGAATTTCCAGAAATCCAGCCTTACTTTCATGTTTCTCGACCACAGCAGTGCCTAATGTCTGTCAAAGAATTTAAGATTTTCATTGAGTAAAATTAAATATTTTCATGTACCAAGAAAACCATTTTTCAGCAATCACAAGACGGAGAAACATACACCCCTGACCTAACAGCATTCTTATCAACCATGCTCCTAGAACTGGGCATTCTAACTCAGCAGGAAGATGGCCTGGTGCACTCAAACCAGAACATTACATCTCTGGAGTTGGAGACTGGAGATGGTAGTCAGGTCATGTTAGAACTGGTGGAAGAAGATGATGTGGAGGAACCTGTGGAAGAAAAGGTAGGTACATAATTGTGATTATTTAGTTTATTATAAGGCTGCATTTGCCTTGCTATTGATGAATCCCCGCCTGAGCCAGTGGTGGCATGAATTGTAATGACAAGATTTCATTGTTATGTTGTATTGCATTAATATAGCCGTTATATGTGGCAAAATAGGTTTTCTGCAATGTTGCCATCATCTAAATGCGCTGATAGTCACATCCACCAGCCCTTCATATCGCCTGTAAACCTCGAAGAAGTATGCCTCAGTAACTACATTTACATTTTTCCACTTATGTTTAAGCCCCATGTAATATCATTATTATTACCTAGTGTAATGTTTATTTGAAGTAGCTTGTATTGTTTGTCATCCACTCATGTTTGCTAATTTATAGGTACAAGAGGAAGTAATGGAGGAATCTGAAAATATTTCGAAAGGGGTAGAGGAGTCACCACAAGAAAATGTTATAAAAATTGATTTGCCAGACTGGAAAAATATCCACAATCGCACCAAGAAATACGAGAAAAAGGGGTAAGTTGTTTGTGTACAAAGGCTGCATTACTTAACAGGGTTTAGCACAACCCAAAGGCAAATTAAGACAAAGAGGCTTTTTTAACACAAAGAGATTTGTCGCTTGGGACTTCGTTCTGCTACTTCTTTTTCCCAGCAACAACACTAGAGAGCGGCAGAGGTCGCGAGGTTTGGGGTCTATCTTATGTAATTTTGGAGTCTTTTGTTTTTTTAGTTTGGGAAAGTTTGTTAATAAAATATTATTTTGACAGTTGTTCCGGGTAAGTCGAACTCCGTTAGCCTGATAAATTAATCAGTCTTGTCGAGTTGCATCCGGTTATCCTAATAATTAATCTCAAAATTGGTAAAAAAGGATGATAATTATCCTCTGTCTATGTTAGGCATTGAAAACCAACGTCAAGCACTAGTTGTATGGCTTTTTAAGGAACTGGGCCTATTTGGCGCACAATAATTTTTATATATATATTTTTTTACTGTGTGTACTTGAGGCACGTGGCAAATAAACAAATATTTTGTTTGGCGGCAGTCCGGGCGCGTGGTGCGAGTCGTGCGGCAAGCGGCTGGCCACGCGCGGCGCGCTCGCGCGGCACCTGCGCACGCACTCGGGCGAGCGGCCCTACGCCTGCGACACGTGCGGCCGCCGCTTCGCGCAGAAGGAGGTGCTGCTCAGGCATATATTGGTGCATGATGGTATGACGACACACCTAGTATAGTCCTTTCACAAGCATTTTAGCTGTGATCTCTGTCAGAAGCACAGTTATCTTTATTTTCGTTACAATAAGGTTGCTGCTGTCAGAGGCACAATAACTGTGAACTCTTAACTGAGATGGTGCCTTCGGTAGCTGCGCGGTGGAGGAGGAGTGTTGTGGACCATTAGGCCGAATGATAGAGTGGCGCGACACGCCAATACACCGTTCTCGCGACCGGAAAGAAACCAGACCCCCGACCACCAACCAATGGTTTCACCAGTGAGAACTTACATTCAAGCACCATCTCAGTTAACATTTTCGCTACTACGTTCAAATAATCATTTTTTACTAGCATGCGCGTCATCAACACACCGACAGCTGCAGTTTAACAGCGACCTTATTGTCAACAGGATAAAGATCACTATAATTAGCAACGTATAGCGGCGACTCGAGAGGCGGGTTGTAAGCACACGAACGAATTATTGTTCGACCCATATACTGGGTGCTTAGCACCGAAAGTTTTATGCGGTAGACTTTCAATTACACTAAGTTTGTAATGTTTGTTGTTTACAGAAGACCGTCCGCACAAATGCTCGGTGTGCGACAAGAGCTTTACGCAGCGCGGCGCGCTCGTGTCGCACGCGCGGGCTCACGCGCCGCCCAACGCGCGTCCGCTCGCGCTGCACCGCTGTGATAGGTGTCCCAAAGTGTTCCTGTACCCCTCTGGTGAGATACCTATGTTTCTCAATTGTTCTTTTCGCGCCCGAATGGCGTTAGTTCATGCGCGGTCCGCGGGGGTGGGGGGGTGGTGACAGGGGTCATGACCCCCCCAAAATCGTTGATAAAATATCAATTTTTCGTAAATTGTATAAATTATTAACTTCCTGCTTATTCGTTCAACAAGAGAAACTAACCTTAACAAGGCAGAAATTGCAAAAATGTTCAAGCTCGCTTCGCTTGCTGATGCATTCCACCCTTTTTTAAGTTCTGTATAAGTTGAAGGAGTTACTTTTATTCTCATCTCTGTTATGTATGAAACCTGGGCTGGGTCCAGCATCAACCGTGATCATGTTTCTAAATTCATTGAAATAAATAAAATAAATATTTTGCATGATGGCAAACGACAAAGTAAATCCTGTAATCCTATTTCTGTATGAATGCACCAAAAGAACCTAACCCATCCGAGGCCCGGCTCGCTTCGTTTCGTTCGCTCTTGCGTTCTCTTCATCTTGAGACTTGAACATCTTACTCATCTCAGATGTGATGAACAAAATGAACAAAAATAATTTAATTTATCCGAACAGGGATGCAAAAATTTTCGAGCACGCTCGCTCTTGAATTCTATTGGATCTCGAAAGTTTTCTGCATTAGTCGTCTAAGTTATATATGAAATAGTATGAATGGTCATAAGAAAATCTAACCTATCCGATGTGGAGCTAAAATTTTCGAGCCCGCATCGCTCGCTCTGACATTTTGCGTTCTTTTAATTTTTTATTTATAAACAAACTAACACAATTTTTGTATGCTGCCAGCCTTCTGGGCACTTTTCCTGTTGACAGCGATGTGGACGAATTTTTTGACGCCCAGTAATTGTACATATTTTTATTCTTATTTTAGATCTAATATTAGTTTGTAAATTAAGGTAAATATTTTGATGATTTATTAAAAATATAAAAAAAAAAAAACAAAAAAAAAATTGTATTAATATACAAAAAGAAAACCTATAAAATTCGAAGTGGGTGCTAAATTTTACGAGCTCGCTAAGCGTGAGAGTCAAAGTGGCGGGTGTACCATAGCGAATCAAATTATACCAATTACCAAAAAAATGTACCTATAATGTACTATTTTGTACCTAGCTCTAAGAAATCTGTACCTCCTTCAGAACGAAATTATTTCGAAATTAAAGGTACACCCGCCATATTGATGTCAATATGGCGGGTGTACCTTAATACTTTATTATTGAACCATTACTCTTAAAATATAATTACATCAAAAAAATGTACCTAAAAAGTACCTCAAGTAAAAAGAAACACACACTTGATCAGTGGGATAGTTCCTGAGATATAAAACAACCGTGTCTCGTTTACTTTTGTTTATTATTCTTTCAAGTTATTTTATGTTCTTCTCTCGTAAGAGAGTAAAAAAACCGGAGTTTAAATGGTGAATGTGGATGATATTGTAGAAGAAGTAAGGAATTTCCGGGTGATGCGACAGGTGTTGAGAATTGTTGCTTTTTGGAGCAGCTGAAGAGTGTGGGGAGGCATGTGTAAAGTGTGAAGGCTTTGTATAAGAGACTTTGGTACGATACCAGTGGAAGAGAGCACTATAGGGACGATGTGGACGGTTTGGGCTTCCCACTGGGTTTTTATTTCTATGGCGAGGTCTTGATATTTACTAAGCTTTTCAGATATTGTAGTTTGAATGTTGTGTGAGTTCGGGATAGCTATATCTATTAAGGAAAATGTTTTATTGGCTTTGTCGTGAACGGTTATATCTGGTCTATTGAAATGTATAGTTTTGTCTGTTATTATCGTCCGATCCCAATAGATTTTCTGATTGTTATTGTCTAGTATTAATTCCGGTTTATATTTATAAAATGGTTTCATCTCATTTATGAGTTTATATTTAAATGCTAATTGTTGGTGTATAATAGCGGCAACTTGGTCATGTCGATGCTTATAGTCAGTCTGTGCAAGTGATTTACAAGCTCCTGTAATATGTTGTATGGTCTCAGAGGCGGTGTTGCAATGTCTGCATAAGTCAGTCGGTTGATGAGGGTCTTTAATTATGTATTTCCTGTAATTACGAGTAGCTATTATTTGGTCTTGGATTGCCATCATAAATCCTTCCGTCTCGGGAAACAGTTTGCCTCGTTTGAGCCATTCGACTTAGCTTTGTCGACGTGTGGTTGGCTCAGATAGGCTCGGTGTCTCCCGTGAAGGGCTTTGGCTGACCACGCGGCAATTTTTTCTTGCGTGTTTATGAGTTGTTCAATCATTTGAGTGTTCTTATTGTGTAGGTTAAGAGGCGTAAGTTTCGTATCGTGCTCCGTTATATGTTTGTGTAGTGAAGAATTTTCGGATTTGTTATGAAAGTAAGCTCTTAGTGAAAGTATCTGTTTGTTGTGTAAGTTGTGTATGTCTATCAGACCTCTACCTCCTTCTTGGCGCGTTCTTATGATCAATTATATTATTGATCTAGGTACATACACGGTGTAAAAAGACACATCACATAGCCGTCAACTACGCATACTGTACATCTAACAAAATAGCTTGGTGCAACAATTTTTATTTCGCGCAGTGTACCCGCCCCTTCGCTCTAAGCCACGTAGGTACTTGTCGGATATGTTTGATATTCATTGCGTTTTTGTAACTACAAACGCGTAATTTCGAAAATTCCAAAAAAAACTAAAATTCTGGTAATGTTTGCTCGGAAAAAAGTTTAGTAATAACACTTGGAGTGCATTTTCGTAAAAAAGTAATAAAAAAAATTGCGACTTTGACCTTCAATATCTCCAGACCCAGTGGATTTCCAGGTATGGGGTCTATTGGAAAAAATGATCCAAATAATGGGTAGAATATGTGGCTTTCGGCTTCGGAAACTGTCTTTTTACACTCGATATAAATGTATATATAACTATTTCAATATATCATGATAATTATCGTGTTTATATACACCAGGCACGGTTGTTTCATTTCTCAGGAACCATCCCACTGATCAGGTGTGTTTCTTTTTACTTGAGGTACTTTTTAGGTACATTTTTTTGATGTAATTATATTTTAAGAGTAATGGTTCAATAATAAAGCATTAAGGTACACCCGCCATATTGACATCAATATGGCGGGTGTACCTTTAATTTCGAAATAATTTCGTTCTGAAGGAGGTACAGATTTCTTAGAGCTAGGTACAAAATAGTACATTATAGGTAAATTTTTTTGGTAATTGGTATAATTTGATTCGCTATGGTACACCCGCCACTTTGACTCTCACCGCTAAGCTCGCTCTTAAATTACCTGGCTTTTATACATAAGTTGAGAAAATTACTGCTTTCATGAATCGACACCTACAAACGAAGACCTAACATATCCGGGGTGTGGAGTACAAGCCGAAGAGTAGAACACTTATGGTACAATCTCTTTTCGGGAAGCTGAAAATGAACCCCCTCCCCGGAAATAAACTTGTCGGCGCCCATGATTGTTTGGTATAAGTAATTCCAGAGATGGTTGATAGAAGTTTCATCTAATATTGTTTACCCCCACCCTCCCCCGATCTGCCTTTTTTAATTCGGGGTTACCCCTCCCAAACGAATTCCTGACTGCGGCCCTGTGTGACTCCCCCAAAATCTTTGGCTGGGACCGTGCCTGCGTTAGTTCCGACTAACACAAAAGACCTATGTGCAGACACAAAGCTTCACAAACATCACAGCAGTTAGGGTCCTGTATGATGCACCAGCCAGGAGTCATCTGGAACATAGTGCGGTCATATGGGCCCCACATGAAGCTAAGTACTCTGTAATGTTGGAGCGCGTTCAGAATAAGTTCACGCGCCATTTGTACAGGAAATTATATGGGGTATATCCGTTTTACCCAATGTATCCCACTCTGTTTGTCCTGGGCATGGTTGGCTATAATCAACTGCATGTCCGACGGGAGTTTACGCTGGTCGCCTACTTGGTGCAGGTGCTTCGTGGAGTGGAGAGTCACCCGGGAGTATTGCAGCGCTTGAGGCTGTGTGTGCCGGGCCGCTACGTGTTGCGGCGGCGCAGTCTGCCACTGCTACTGGTACCTGCAGCCAGAACTAACCTCCTTGCCAAGGCACCCCTTACCAGAGCTATCCGTACCATCAACGATCTTCAAACTCAGATTGATGTGTTTACATGTTGTTTTAGTGAATTCGCAAGGGTATTACTATTTATATTATGTTACAGGCGAAATAATATCTAATTTTAACTTTATTTTTGTACTATGTTTATGTTAAGCCGGTTTTGTGTTTTTAAATAATAATAATGTTGTTAGTTTAATCTTTTCTAATTTGGTTGCAAGTTTAGTTTAAGGTGTTATAAATAAATAATATACCAAGTCCATTGTAGCTTGTCTGCATATGGTAGAATTATATTTTAAATTTATAACGAATTTCTACTAATTCACGTTAACAAGATGTTATGAAGTGTTCATGATGTGAAAGGAGCAGGAAATAAATGTAAATCCAAAACAGTCGCCCCTAATTTACTTAATTCATGGGCGGAGAAGTCTTGTTTTTTTTTCACCCATTCGCATTTATTCTTGGCGTGTCGATGGCAATATAAATATTCCGTTACTGCGCTCGCTACTTATATTTATTTATCAGAGACAAGTCTCTACTTATATTAACTTTGCAACTGCTCCAGGTCTGAGCCGTCACATGATGATGCACAACGGGCGCGTGTACGTGTGCGGCGCGTGCGAGCGACAGTTCAAAGACAAGAGCTCCCTCATGCGCCACCTCAAGAATGCCAACCATACGCCCAGAGACAGCTCGCCGTCCTGATCACACCCTGCCCAGTGCTCCTGTGCCCGGGGATAGTGCCAGTCTTACATACACTCATTTTTTATTACGTCACAACTATTTCCCATAGGTTTCGTAGTAGAACTACTTTGTCCGCACATTGTTATTTTATCTCTGATGTGGCATCACTCTCTAAATCACTATAATCTTTATGGCTGTTAAACTAATGTTTCAGTTGGATTGCCGCTGGTAGAGGTAAAATACCGGCGAAGACTGTAACTTGAGTCGTGCTATTGTAGATTTTTCTTCTTTTTGTTGATTGTTGTCTGTTGCAGAAAACTGCTAAAGGCAGGTCTGAGGGTCAGCTCAGACTTGCAACGCGCTTTTCGTCTAGCTGACGTTAAATGTAATTTGACGCTTAAAATTATATCCATAAATATCTAATTCAATGTGATCTAAAATGTAATCTTTTAGAAGAATTTAATCGTGACAAATGAAATCAAAATTCAAATATGTAATAAAATAATCAAATTATATTAGTGTGTAAGTTTAGTTCAAATGTATTGTGCATAAATAATGCAGTATAGTGTATGTGATCATACAGTATTTTGTTATGGAAAGGAATATTTTTAAGAAATAAAACACTATAATTTATTTACTTAAATATTTTTATTGGAAAAAAATTTATATTAAATCCAAGGCAACGTGGTATTGTAAAATTTTAAGAAAATAATGACAAGAAAATATCGGAATACTGGTGGAAGGCCGCGGCGCCGCTCGTCCGACCGTCGGGCCGACCGACCGACCGACCGACCGACCGGCCGACCGTCGGGTCGACCTCGGACCTCTGACATGGACATGTGACGGATGGCACTTATATTAAACAAAACACGAACAATTATATTTTCATAACATTTTAATTTTCATAAAAACCAAGTCGACGCCACCGCATTGTAACTTATGGAATGCCTTCTATTCACTTAAAATTATATACTCCCTACAAGCATACATTTTAGTATCTATTTCAAATTTTGTTCAAGAAACAAGTGGGAACAGTTTCGTAGGCCGATACATTGTGTGTCTGATGCCACCGACTATAACATAACATACATAACATATTGGTCGCGCGATCACTGTCTCGTATATAAACATAATATCAGGATGACAGACCGACGTAATTAATAACCGTTGAAACTGAACTGAAAATAATAATTACACTTGCAGCTCTAACTCCTACATCTAGATTATAAATGATTATAAAAATAAATAAGGGGCGTCGCCCCCTCCCTTTCACCGCTTCGCGTTCGACTACACGCGAGGGACTTGTTGTTGGTACATGCGTACTAGCTAGCGCGCTAGCGCACCAGCGCACCAGCGACCTAGCGCACTAGCGCACCAGCGCACTAGCGCACCAGCGCACTAGCGCACACAGTCCCTCGTGCCGAGCGGCGAGCCAGGCTCCCGTCTGTCCACACCCTCACACACACATCCGCCAAACACTAAAATAATCAACAGACAAATTATAATAACCGAATCAACTACCACAAATAAAAATATAAGCCGCAGCACACAGCAACTATATGACTCGTACTAGCTCCGCCCGGTACGACACTTAACGATACGTTTACATGAATAAAATCCAAATTAGTTTCAAAAATGATTATTATTAATAAAACAATTCTGTGTGCTTTGATTTCATGATTTATCTGGCTATTTTTAAACATATATCGCTGTAGCAAGTGATTCCTAGAATGTTCACATTATTAGGTTATAGCACAACGGTCTAAAATAAAATTACTAATAAGTAATAATAATCAATATTTACAGTTAGTTTCGACTACGACGCCCGACAAGTGCGAGTGTTCGCACACACATATGTAAGCACCGCTGAATCATTTGACCCTTTATAAGTTGACAATCTCTTGACGACGGCAAAGATACATATTGCCTGGACGGTGTATAAAATTATATAAAAATATCGTTCGATCATCAACGTACTATCACGATCGTCGCTCGCACGCGACCCGACTCGCGCAGCTCATCGTCACTAATCAATCTCAATACAATGAGCGCTTTGATATCGCGATATAGAACGGAATGTTTGAAAATACATTTTTGGCACTTCAGATTATGAATGGGTCGGTTCGCGTGCAGAGCGCGACTCAATTATAAGCTTTACGCGTTCGGAGTAAAGCCTATAATTGCTACACTTATCCGCTTACATTTCATTAGACGGCCGTCCACGACCTGCGGCGACTCTAGAGCTGATCTATGAATGCGTAGACAATTGCAAGGACAGAGTTAGAATTACAATGTTATTATACAAGTACGTGGAGAGCAAGGGGAGCGGGAGCGGGAGGAGAGAGGAGAGGACAGGAGACAGGAGGAGGAGTGATCAGCCCGGCGGTCGCGACACAGCAGTCTACATGTTCTCGAACTGGTCGACGCGTCGCTTGGTGTTGCCCTTGCGGATCTCGCGCAGAGTCTTGTATTTGTCGCGGCCCTGGCGCACGTTCTCGCGGTGGATCTTGTCCATGGCGGTCTCCATGGTCTCGTCGCGCGACTGCGCCAAGTCTTGCTTTAGCGCCTGTGGGGAACAAAACATACGTTACCGTCACATATTTGGACAGTTGAAAAGTAAATGAATGCTATATAAAGCCGGTAGGCGCGCGTGTACCTTGAGCTGGTTGTGCAGACGCTCGTTGCGCTCGGCGAGCGTGCGGCGCTCGTGCACGGGGTCCACCAGGTCGTCGGGCGCGCGCGCCAGCTCGCCGCCGCCGCTCTCGGAGCCCGCGTCCGACGCCGCGTCGCCGTCCACGCCCGCGCCGCCCTCGCCGCCCTCGCCTGCCTCCGAGCCGCGCTCCGCCACGTGGTGGTGCACGGGCGTCGTCGCCGCCGCCAGCAGCGCTGCCGCCTCGTCCTGGGGACACCAACGCGACTCAATAAACATTGCTAATTAACTAAAGCAGCAATTCCTTCTTCGCCATATAAAAGCTATCCACGCTATTAACATATACAGGGTGGAAACTTTCAGCGGGGCAGTAAGGGGAACTACCTTAACCGTTGCACCTACACGAAAATAGTCTTAGGAGACTATCCATAACTTTTCGCAAAAATTTGAACCCCATTCAGTTTAAAAAAAATACAGTTGGAAAAAAAATGCCCGTTTTACACGAATTCTTTTTTTGATGCCAATCGATCCCATTTCTAATACTAATCAAAAACTTGCATGGGACCAACCAAGATTGGAGTACAAAAAAATTGAACTGAATACGATCAAATCGGGATTTGACCAGTAAGTAAACTTGACCAAGCCTATTTTTATATTTTAATTTAACTATTTTGTCCAAATAAACAACAAAATATAGATAGCATAGATATTTTATTCATCGATAAGCAAGAACTTATTGCTCATGACACTATTACTTTGTGAGAAAAAGACAGCAATACAATAGTACCTAATGAGTGAAAGGGAAAAACATCAACGAGAGTCACTATAAGTTGAGCTCTTTCTAATTGATTTTTATAATTTTACTCAAGAGTTGAATATTATCCCATCTTTTTTATAACTCGAGGTCCTGGATAATTTTCCCTATTTTTACCAGCATAGGTAGTCATATTTTTTATGTAAATCCTAACAATCAAACTTTCATACATAATGAATTATTCTCTAAATTGCTAGCATCAACACGGGTCTAACTTCTGGTCGACTCTGAAGAGATAGATACGAGTATCGAGTTATATTTATGCAAAGTCATAAATGTGCTACGCGCATAAGTTGCCTTCTATGCGGAATCTAGATAGTGATGTGTTTTGTAATAAGGCGCAGTCGACGACAAACAAACTACTAAACACATAAAAACAAGTAATAAAAGGTAAAGGTAAGGTATAAACAAGGAAGTTATGATTTTTACTGATCTAACTTCAGTCAAAATCTGCAGTCTAACGCATTTTAGTGATTGTTATTTTCATAATTGTTACCTATGCTGCCATCTATGATTTTTTTTTCAAGACTAATTTTAATTTGCTTGAGTTGGGACCCCATGGTTTAAAGTAACCTAACACGAAGGGGGAATGCGGGGTCTTAGTTCGCTCACCAGACCCCGTCATCCTCTTCGAACCTAACCTATCCGAGCCGGAGTGCCCAAGTCCCGAGCTCGCTTCGCTCGCTCTTGCATCCTAAGTTTGCCTTGTTTTATTAATTTTCTGCTCCATATGCCAAATAGCTATTTACACAATTTTGAAGAGCATTTTTTTTATTACAATGGCATTTTATGCAACTTGGCCCTAAAGAAATAAGACCTTTGGTGAATTTGCTATAGTCGCTCCTAGGATAGACTAGGCAAAGTCCGAAACAGATTATTATACTTTTGACGTTTGACTAAAAGTTAGGTACTTCTAGGTTTGACTAAAAATACATCAGTGAAAGGCAGAAATTAGAATCTGTTTTTGGTTTGCCTAAGGCGTTCGACAAACCTAGGATAAACCAGTCATTACGCGAAGAGGCTACATTCGATATGTAGCCTCTTCGCGGAATGAATGATCTTTGACTATAACATAAACATATACACAAGTTTTATTTTATAAACATGTAACAAACCATTGAATTGGTTTGGCATCGCCACACGGCGAGACAGCGCGGAATTTAAAGTTCGTTCGTGTGAGATAATTAATGAGTGATTGTGTTCAACGAGTAAGTAGATAAGTCTGGCAACGTAGCGTACATAACGCGAGAATTTTGAAATGACTTTTGACATGAATTATTGAGATCGTTGACAGATTTTTTTTTTGATATGACAAGGAATAGAGCAATATGGCAGAAATTGACATGTTGCGCCGACCCCAAATAAATTGAGATAAGGGCAGGAGAATGATAAGAACTGTTGATAGGTATTATTGGCTCACGTTTGATGTTATGATTTGAGTCAATCCGAGTTTTTTAGCTTCTAAGGAAGCCTGCCTGTGTTACCTTTGTTTTGGTAAAGTATATTTTGTTATGTAGCGTGTACATGCATACAACGGTTACGGAACAAACACTATTTATAATAAATAATGGTAACTTGTCCGTGTTCACATCTTTTTGGGACTGACTGTACCGAAAATGAAGACACCCAAATAAAGTCCAATTCAAGATGGCGATAACAAAAAATTGCAATCTTTTGATCATGGGTGCCATTTTCATGGCTTTCAAGGGCGCTGATTTTGAAAATAAGGTTGAAACCAAAATCGAAGATGGCAATAAGCAAAAGTTTGCCAAGTTTTCTTCATTGGTGTCGATTGACATGATTCACGCAGGGGTACAAATGTTAAAGTGGTAATAATATGAGTGAAGTAGACTGACCTGCTTGCGTCTCGCCTCCTCCACCTCCTCCTGCAGCCGACGCGTCTCCGTGTCCTTGATCTCCACCTCCTGCTGGATGCGCGACACTTCCTCTTGCTTCACGCGGATCTCGTCTTCTAGCTTCTGACGCTCAGCGGCTTCCATGTTCTGTTACAAATATAATAATTTAAGTAAGTCAATCACGTTAGCGAAATACTTCGCTTCAATTTCCTTTTTGGGTGCAATCTATTAAATTTAGGACCGGCCACAAATAACCGTCATTCGTAGAACTACTGAACTATGAATGGTTTACGGGTCAGAAGTATGAATGTCTGAACATCAGTCGACCCATATGTGTTGCCTAGTGATTATTCAGAAAGGCAGTTGCTGCATGTAAACACACGAATTCAACTACATGCTGGTGATATAGTCAAACCATCACAGACACTAATCTGCATGATCATCAAAATAATAATTGTGACCTGGCCAAGATTATGTTTGGACTTTAAAAGAGACTGACCTCTGAGGTTGTTCCAGTGTTTCTTTAGTCAGATAGCAAACAATGACATCAACTGGTTGAGATGAAAAAGTGTAAAAACGAATCGAGTAAATAAAAATGATGTATAAGTTACCTTAGTCTCCTCCAGGCGCTGCATCATGGCTTGCAGCTCGTTCTGGCGCTGCTCCAGCTCCTCCTTGGCGGCCTGCAGCTGCTTGAGCTGCTCCTCCAGGCGCCGGATCATGTCCTGCGCCTCCAGCAGGTTGGCCTGCGAGCGCTCCATCTCCTCCTGCATCTGCCGCAGACGGTCCTCGTACTCTTGCTGCTTCTTCTCGGCGCGCTCGCGGGCTGCGATCTCCAGTTGCAGTTTTTCTCTGGAATTTTGAAATAACAGTATTAGTATTATTCAAAAGAACTAGTTCAAAAAGTCATACGGCCCCAGCAAATGAAGCTTCAAGTACGTGGTGTTCGAAAAACGAAAAATGGTGGCGTAATAATAAGTACCGAGACGAAACATGACGCTGATAAACTGAAGAACGCAGTCCAGCTCTCTACATCTGGACTTACCGCCGACGAACCCAAAAAGCGCAAACCCCGGATCGTAGTTGTAGGAGTGCCGACTTCCTTGGCTGAAAATGAGGTCTTCAAGTGCATTTTCGAACAAAATGTAGCCGAGAAGTTTCCAGAGATGACCTTGGAATCCTTCCTGTCCGCCGTAAAATTAAGCCATAAATCTGGGAAGAGAGTTGCTGCGACCTGCAATTACGTTATTGAAGTTTCAGCCAATATACGTAAAACCCTAATCCCTCAATCAAGGATTTTCATAAATTGGTCGTCCTGTCCTGTCAGGGACTTCACATTAGTAACGAGGTGTTATAAATGTCAACAGTACGGCCATGCAGCAAAATCTTGCAGAGAGATCAACTCTACGTGTAGTCACTGTAGTGAAGAAAGTCATGTGATGTCCGAATGCGCGAAGAAATCTGAAACTCCGAAATGCGCGACTTGTTCACGCTTTAAAAAACCCAGTGACCATAAAACCGGAGACACTGAATGCCCTGCTAGGAAAATAGCTGAGCACAGATATATCAACTCCATCGATTATGACGGCGCCTAGTGCGTCATACAAAACCAGCCTTCCGCTTCTATCTTTTTTCCTGACTCAACGATACCTATGCGAGACAACCAGCCCTACTTACCATCGAATTGTTGCTGTCTAAGCAAATTCTTGACCGCAATATAAAAATATCATGACATTGATTTTTGCAATTTTTACTTGACCGAGTCTAACTTGTTTATGAATTCTGCTGAAACTATTGTAATAGTGTAATTAATTAAGCGCAAAATTGTACATAGCTTTAATCTACATGTTTAAGACCTTTCTTTTTTTTTTTCATTGTCATTTTGTTCTCATCTAATAAATAATAGAGTTAAAGTAAATTAGGTTAATATTATTATCATAACAATTTTTTTCACTAATTTCAAAAAAAACCTCGTATGTTAAATATTGTTTAAAAATTTGCTGTCCAAATATGTACTTAGTATTAGAACACATCGCCTGTGATACAGGTTTATCCTAGTACAGGCATCTAACTCTGTTTTACCTACATTATTTCTAAGACTTATGTTGTATTGTAAAAAAAATAACTTTGAATAAATTGAATTGAATTGAATTGAATTGTATTATAATATTGTGAACTCAATATATAACAACTGTACAGAACTGTAGTAAAGTGTCAGTTCCAAAATTTGGGTGTAGTTTTTGGCGTCAAAATGCAAGATTTTTGATCTGAAGATTTTTTTTGAATTTTTAAAGCGAAAGGGTTATGTATCTCACGCCTTTTTTGTATTAATGTTTTATTCATTTTAAAGGATTTGTTTCATATTCTGGATTAAGGGTTGGGGGGCTTTTTTAAGGGTTTGTTTTGTATGATGTTGCATTCGGGTAGCATGAAGCAAGTAAGCAAGCCACCTCTGCGCTTGCTTGGCGAGCTTCTCCTCCCTGGCCTGCGCCTTCATCTGCTGCACGTCGATGGTGTCGGGCTTGCGGCGGCGCATGTAGAGCTCGTGGTTGCCCATGCACAGCGCCAGGATGCGCTTGTTCACGCGCACGCGCGGCGCGAAGAACACGAAGTCCGGCGCCTTCTTGTCGATCGGCTTGATTATGAACTTGCGGTCGTTGAACGAAATGTTTCGGATCTCTGACCAGGGGAATCCGATTTTTGGTGTCAGTCTGAAATGTTAAAAGTGTACTGTTAGCTATTTTTAAATGTCTTTTTAGGCTTTCATTAGTTAGAGAGTGGGATAGGGCTTTTAAGCACAGCTGATAGTCGTCGGCCCCTAGTTTAGAATCCAGATGATCTCCATGAAAGTAAACATTTCCTTGTTTCATTACAAGTTTGAATGTATAAAGTAGTTTAATAATACTTTCAATTGTTATAGACAAAAATAAAGTGATTCACTTGGATAAAGATCATGGATTATCTATATTTTAATAAGACAACAGATGATTAACATGTAAATGCTGCGGATCATGCACAAAGTAACTTTAAATCTCTTTTTTTGGCTTACTAAATTTTATTCGACCAGTATTTAGCCTTAGGAGCTCATTGCTATCTTTGGTTCCGTGTAAATCCTGGAAGGTGCGGGTGGTTGTGCAGGGAAGGGGCATAATATCCTGAAAAGGGTCTCCACACTGGCTTTGGGTAGATTCGAGGTATTTAATTTGGCAAAATGTGTTCATCATAAATAAGTAGAATACTAACTTGTCATCCTTCTCATAGATGTTGAGGCCTAAAGCATCAACTCCTAGCCAGAGCTCGGTGTTCTTCTTGTTCCGGATCTCGAAGTAGTTGACGCCGTACATCTCGAGGTCCTGCGCGATCTTCAGGTACTCCATCATGGCGTCCTCGCGCAGCATGCCGCGGTGCTCCTGCCACCAGTTCGTGATGCTCTGCTCCCACTCGTCGCGGGACATCTGGGGATACGAACTTATTATTCATTTGTTTGAAAGACGTGATAAGATAACAGTTTGGAAAGAATAAACTACGCAATATCAATGAGTTGGCGAAGTGTAGACAATGTCCTTCCCCGAGACACTGTGGAAAGCGCACAGATTTCTTTCTTTTTGTTATCTTATCTTATCGTTATTCATTAAGGGGCTCAATGCAGCATGGCCTTCTCTGGAATGTAGTTTGTAGCGAGTGCCGATTTGGATGCCTGCGTGTATCCTTCAAGGAAAAGTTGTATACCGGGTGGAAGGTACATCGACGCACAAATGATTGCCACGTGTTCGTGAAAAAAATCTATGTAGGGGGTGGTCACGTGGTCGGAATGATGTACTGAATTCACGGTAATCGTTTGTGCGTCGATCCCTTCCACCCTGTATAAGTTTCAAAGCGCAAGTTATTTAGTATGACGGGTAGAACCACGTCCTTGAAGGGTGCAAGTGACTTCATCGCCATCTTGTATGTTGGCGGCATAACTCACAAGCCTTATAATATACACACCTTGTGCTGGTCGGTGACTCGCTGCGGCAGCAGACGGTCGTTGGCGAGGAAGCCGGGCCCGTGCATGGCGGGGTTATGGTCGCCATGTCTCGCCTGCACGGCGTATGAGGCCAGCAGTACGGACGTCTCCGGTGGGCAGTATATCTCGTCCGATAGGATCGCGTTCTTCACCTGAGGGTTCAAAAATATTTTAAAACATGTTTGTACTCGCCACTGGTGTGCATGTATGTAGGTCAAGCTTGACAGCTCAGCTAAATCAATTAAGTGATTTTTGTTAAGATCTAAAAGATGCCCGTCTGAACGACGCACGACATCAAGTAGCATTAAACTACTGCCCTTATCCCAATTTACTTGTGGTGGTGGTTATCTCGATTTGCTCTAATATCAGTATTAACCCCTTTCTAAACAAATCAACATCAAAATTTTCCTTGGCCCCGATGCACCGATACATCTAAAGTAGAACGCAAAATTGATTCGACGCCCACCCGCATTTATTTAATATTAATTCCTATAAAATTGAGGACTTCCTTTTTGAAGCTGCTCAAAAGGGTTCCAATTTAAGTAGCCCTCTAGCATTCTATCCTGAGAAAGGGGATACACAAATTGCTACCGTGCAGTTAAGGTGGCCTTTGTGATTGACCCGCCATACCCTTCCGTGCCTCAGTGATCACGGAAATGGCAACAAGTAGGCAATTACGAAGAGTATAGAAGTGCTTAGTTGGAGGCCTTTGTCCAACAATGGGAAGTAGGGCTAAAGACTACAATCGAAGTAATGGCGGTTTGCAGGCCCTGACCCCTTTCAAGCATTTACTGTAATATATTGTGCCAGTAAACACATAAGTGGATTTGTTACATAGAATTATTCTATTAAGTCTGCTTTACAGATGTATGCATGGTGTTTCTGTGTTTGCTGAATACCTATATGGTCAAATAAAATAATATGGGTAGACTACAGTCATATATGACGTAAGAGGTCTTTAGGTACGTAGTACGTTCATTTACTTGTTTGCCTTCCTGACTCTACTCTTTGGATGTAAATCAAGTAAATCTATTCACTTAATTAGATAAAACACCGAGTCACTCCTACAAAGTCCAAACTCTTATCAGTTAGACAGTATGCTTCATAATTACATATTGCAAGTAGTTTTGCAATCCAAGCACGTGGGACAGGAAGTCGTGGTTTCCATTTCAGAAGTTATGAGAAATACCTTGTCTGTATATTTCGAATAGGTGTTCCTATTACAGTATATGAGCGTGAAAAATACACATCGACTTTAAGATATGACTGGTTCACAGGCATTAGTGACAGAAACTTCGTCACGCTAATCAACACAGCTGAAAATTTGTTAAAATTCAAAGTGCCATGTTTACGGCCGGGCACAGTAAGGGGTGCTACAGCTACACATACGTTCGGGTCGACGTGATTTGGCATAGCTGGGCAGCTGAATAAATTTTACGTAGATATGCGTTCGGGCTTCCAAATGACAGCCGAAAATGTGTAGACCTAACGTTAACCCGAAGCAGGCTTTGTTGTTTCCGAATCGATTAGGCGGACCCGAGCAAGTGTGTTATGTGTAGCACCCCAACATACAAGGTGTAAACGGACCCATCACGAAGCCGTCAACCAAGCATTCTGTACATCAAACTAAGTAACCTTACGCGAAAATTATTGCTGGGAAACGGTTTTTGGGGTGAAAATCACTTTTTCCGGGAAACTCAATGTAACGCACTCAAAACATTATGCTGGTGGATGCATTGAATAGTACGCTGGTCATGGAGGTATTTAAAGTAAAGCTATAACCTTAAAAAGTAGTATTAAAAAAAAAAACTTGTGAAAAAGTTGGAACTTTGACCTCCAATATCTCCGTAATTAGAAGGTTCCCAGGCATGGTCCAGAACAAAAAAAATGGTCGCAATGACGGGGAGAAAAAATGTTACGTCAAGGGTCTATTTACACCTTTTATATTGGAGCAGTAAGTTTCATGGTTTTTCTCACCTGAAGGTAGAACAGTTTGAGTGTGATCTCCTGGATAAGTTCGTCCGCCACGTCTTCGGGGTAAAATTTGGAGCGGAACTTAAACTGCAGCGGGTTTTCTTTCTTTACGTCTTGTTGCATCACCTGTAATGTACATAGAACGTTAGGACGAGAGATAAGAGTCATAGGTACGGCCACAAGGCCGGGACGAGGCTGTTTAACATGTTTTAATGATGTATTACGAAATTATACTATCGGCACATCATATACGTCAAGATCTTAAAGGTTGCGTATCTATCTAATTTTGACACAAACGTGTTTGTAGTGGCTTACCACTACAAACACGTTTGTACACGTTTGTAGTCTTAACTACAAAGGTGAACACAGATAAACTCTTTTTAGACTTCAAGATATTACCTAGGTTAAGGTCCGGTTTCATTCAAAGCAAGAGACCAATGGAGCGGAGAGAAGTGTAGGAATAACATTGCTTCAAATCTAAATATCGTTTCTACTCTCTGTTCTGATTGATCTCCTCACCGCTCTGCTCGTCTACGTGTTGGTGGATACTGGGACTAAGGCTAATCTACAAGTTTGCACTCTTGGAGTCTTTCTGTATTCACCAGTAAAAAGCACACTGGGCACACACACATAATAAAGGGTAAACTATTGCACGCAGAATCTTACCCATCTCGAGAACGGTAGCGACCCTGACTTCGTTGTGTGCCACGTAATCCAGGGGAAGCGTTAAAAAGGCAACAATTAATTACAATTCACCGCCATTTTCTGGCTTAGTTTTATTTTTTCAAACACACAGAAATACAAGGGATTGTACTACTAATATTAAAGGAAGTAAATAAAGAGATAGAGGCAAATGGCAAGCCGGAAGGGAGGCCTTTACCCTGCAGTGGGACACTACAGGCTCATTATTAAATATAATAAATGACAATAAAAGTATAGGATGTTTTTATTTATTTAGCGTAATAGGTAATTACTAATTAGCATTTGTCATTAAATGTAAGGAAATAAACTTTTTACTTCAATATAATAAATTAGCTATAAAAATCTTGTTACGATACGGAAGGACAACTTATTCAAGGCAAGCATATTCTTAGCTTTTTCTCACGATGGTAAAGATGTTATAATTATGCAGTAACATTTTTTTTGTGCTCATAAATTTAACACAATAATCTTGTTAGTTGATGTAAGATTATTTAATAAATACAATACCTTGTGTATAAATAATCTAAGTAGCATCATCAACCATTAATAAAATTGTCAACTACTTAATGGACTCTTAGTCACATGACCAAGAGGCGTTTAAACTGTACCAATTAAAGCAGTTGCTATGGATGCTGCTAAAGAAATTCAGTTCAAACGCCTCAAGTACAGTGACTCATTACTGTACTGCAAAGACCTTTGACAGAACTACAATACTTAATAAAGCATCTCAGCTTACCAAAAGGGTGACCATACTGACCACCGCCTCAATAAACCATCCCATCAAGTGCCCATATGAACAACAGCTATAATTGCCAGTGAACCGTTTAAATAACGTAGAACGAATTGTAAATGGGTACTCATTTTACACCCAGTTATGGCTACGTCAGTTTGAAGGTACGTTCAAAGTGGGTTAATAGAATTTCATCGTTTAAGATTTCTGTTAATGAAAGGTTACTGACCGCTACGGGACAGCTGTAAATTCATTGATGGCAAGCCCTGAATTTTTTTAAGGAGCACTTTATCATTGTTTTGTCCTAATTTTTGATCTTAGTGGAAAGATAGTAAAGCAGAGTTTTCGTAATTATGTTTCCACAGCTGCAGAATAGACTCCATTCTGTTCGGATGATACACTTTTGTGGGACGTAGACTTAGGTACTAGAGTTACTTTTCAATTAGTTCACTACACTATAATCCAATAAGGTCGAGCTGTATGGACAACATGTGTTGCTATGTAATAACTTATTATACTATTGTTGCTAACATAAAGAAATTCCTACATATTTATGTAGTAGACCGACAAAGAAATTGAAAAATAAATTTCCCGAATATTTCAAAGAAAAACTTAATAAAAATACACGGAATAGAATTCATTATAACCGAGATCAGCGATAAGATAGAGCGAGGCGAGATATGAAACACGACTTGAACGACGTGTTAATCGTTAAATAAATATTACAACACTTTGCACCCTATTGAAAACTATGGGAAAACCACTGATGTCGTGACCCAAGGTTTTTGGACGATAATCTAATTCCCTATTATGTATTAGTTCTGCAAATTGGGTTAATACCAAGAATAAGTGGGTAAAAATTTGTGAATGAGCGAATAGCTTAAGGAAATTGTTAAGGTTTATATAAAGCAAGTCAGTTAAGAATAAAAAGAAATGAAAAAAAAAATACGTCAACGAATATGGCTTAGGCAAAATATGTTCCGAAATACTAGTCATTGTTCTCATAGAAGAAAATAATATTGAATTTTTCGTGCCAATGGCTTTAGCATTAACTGTCAATATTTCCCAGACAAAAAGGAAAACATCGTAAGTTTCAAATTGCCAATCCGCCTTGAGCATGCATGGTGGTAAATGCTCATGCCTTTTTCGTATGAGAAGCTTTTTTCTTGTCTTACAGAGGGTTACAGGCTGGTGTTCTTATTCCCAGACTTAACACATTCCTTAATGAATGTGAAAAAATGTTAATGACTTTGATATCTCTTAGTCATGCCTATACGTATACATACTTTTGATACCGGTTACTACGTCAAGGATTAGTCAATAAAAGACGTTTCGCTTTTAATCTTTTCCATAGATAACGCTAAATTAAATGTTGTTTTTAAAGACGTGCCCTTAGTTACAACAAGAGTAAGTTTACCTAACAAATATATAAAGTGTGGATGTTTTCTAAATATGCTTTGAAAATTCGCACGTTCACGTAAAATAACTTGTAATTTCCGATAAGAATGCGGACAAAAATGTCTGAAGTATCAATCTTCATAGTAACTTATGTTTCTTCAAAATAATGCCGTCAGCTGGTGGAACAGACAAATCCAAGAGTGGCTACCGCGTATCAGCAAGCGTAGTGTGGGACGTCCTAAGCGACGGAGGACTTTAAAAAGATGGCTGGGTTAGACTGGGTGCAGGCGGCGGAGGACAAGGTGTTGTGGCGCAACTCGGGAGTAGGGTTGCCATACGTCCAAAATCAGTAGACTATGGACTTGATTTCTAGCCATAATAAAATTATGAGTTAATATCAACAATAAAGATTTTTGTATCGGCATGACCAAGTCGGTTATCTCCATCTAATTCATGTCATGATGATGTGAAGATTATGATTGTTAAAGAAATCATAATCTTCACTAATAAAATTGAAAGGATTTCTGTGCTTTTATTTTTCGTCAGATATTCTGATAAAGATAGCAATACTTTTAGGAAATAGCCTATTCGCGCTTCAAGTAAGTACCTATGGATGGATTTGTATGAGGTTTCTTCTAGATATATTTTTAATTAGGGACCTGGGATAAACCTAATAAATGAGGTTTTATTGCTCGATTTGCGGCTTCTAAAATAATTAATACGTCCCACCTTTTTGGATACTTCTGCTGACGCTCATGGGTTTTTTGGAGATATATTTAACTGCAAATATGTCCTTGTTTTAAAGAATTTGAAGCATTTATTACCGGGTTCAAATTCCAGTGAAGGGTGAAGTACCTATTTGCTAAGTTTTTGTTTCTGGAAACTTGTTTCATACTTTATTTATTTGAAATGAAAAAAAGCCATATCATGTTCATATTTGATATTTAATGATGTTATACCGTAATAATTCTAACAAGTAAAATCCTACATGATTTTAAGATGTTAGTCCAAAAACTGTGGTAGACTGTTATCAAGTTTTCGCTTATCTGATGTATTAAGCCCCTGAGCCTTACCCTTGAGATTTCAATCATAATAAATACATAATAGAAATTGTTTACAAAACAAAATAAATAACTTCTTTCGAGCCTAACGTTTTTCTTAAAGTATCCATTTTTAAATGCATTCCATAGATTTGCAGATTTACCGAACAAAATCGCCTAACTAAACGTAGCGAATCCACTGAGTTATGAATTGATACTATTGAGTTATGATCTAACGAGAATGATACTTATTAGATTACAAGTAATTTAATATCGGAATAGTACAGCTGCTTCTATTATAGATGTAATAGAACTTAAAGAACTTTTGAGCCTTGGGAAGACGCTAAACATGATGATGAAGAGATCTTGCTTTACTATAATAGAAAACTTCAACCATTACGTACGTTATATGTAAATTTGGAAACTCAGAAAGGCAGAATATGTTTTGATAACAGTACATAAATTCGCCTTAAACAATATTGACGTCACGGACACTTTTGATAGTTCATCACCTACCACACACTTGATACACCCAGATATAGCTTCTTCTTATTCAAGAGCATCAAGTATATTATTTTGATTTAGCAACACTACTATTTTATCTACAGTTTCTAGCTTTATTACCTAGACAGAGTGGGCTGTACTAGTTCTAGCAAGGTGGTCCACGTTTCCACTAGCTTCAAGATCTGGTCTTACCAGATCATCGGCCCTGTCATAAGCAGCTTCTTCGTCTTCCTCCTCCGGCGTCATTAATTTCTTTACGGCAGACGAAAGAACCTTGCTCGTCTTCTCCACAATCGACTCAGGCTTGGAACCACAGAAATCTTCGGTAAGAATTTTATGAAACCGATCAATACAAGTTCTAAAATCATGTTTGATGTCCACTATTCAAATCAAGTTCCGCAAGCTCGCTATAACATTGCAATCGTATATTTATGTCATAATTTTAAACGATGTTACTCCGGCTTGCAATTTGGAAACATCAAGATAAAAATGTGGCAAATAATCTTCAATATCAAAGAGATGCAAACATTGCGAGAGACCCAACGCCATCTGCCACACTTTAACGATGTCGGGCCGCTAAAATGATTAAGTTAGTTTGTGTTCTAAGATCAGCATCTCAACGCCTCAGCGTTGTCTTAGAGGTTCTCGTTGAGCAACGAGCGTCGTGGGAGCGGCGAAAGTACGGTCGTCGACCCCGTCAATGATCGGCGCACAATCAGCTGTTCTTGTGCGCGAATACCGATGATAAAGATTGCATTGGTGTCAATCAATTTTAATAGAATGTTTGGATTGTCGCCCAGGCGGTACCAGATCAATAAAACACACTATCAAGCTCATGTTGGTACTAAGCAAATTTTTTGATGAATGGGAATGGAAAACCATTGCTTTCAATTGATTTTCTGTTCAGCAACGTAGATCGAAATGTCATATTCAATGTCACAGAGGAATGTTTTCCATGGGAAAGCGCAAAAGTTTAATAAACGAAGACGCTGATATGGCGTGAATTCCCCGCGAACGCGATGCGTACGTGCTTACATCAACGACAGATTGGAAACGAAAGCGGCTCTTAGAAACTCCTCAAACTGCCTTCAGAGATGTGTGTATAAATACTCGAAGCGATAAGGAAAATTTTGTGAAAATTATTCGTCAACGTATAACGTCAACGTTAAAGGAAATCGTATTACGTAGGTACCTTTATGATAATTAGATCGGTACATTGGTCACGACTGTGAATTACTTACTTCAGAGAATTTTTATTATGAGGTTACAGTAGGTACAAGAAAAAGCTGCAGAACATGGAAAAAATAAGTATGGGATTTTATCAATAAGGTCTAATCATGAATGCATTCGCGCACGCATCTCTGTGTCATCCAATAGGCGAAGAGTGTGACAGAGATTACCATGCCGTTGTCTTTGTCTAACATAACCCAGTTCGCGGACGACGCCATGGCCCGCCACCTTGCTCGACCCTTCTCTCAAGTGTTGCATTGGCACAATTGCGTTCATTAAGAGGAAAATTTTTTGAATGTGGATTTCAGTGAGAATTTTTTCCTTACTGGAAGTTAACTGGTGGAAGTTAAATATTGTTAACAAGGAATAACCTCTTTTGGAAAAAACCATAAGTCTTTATAGAGATTGTGTGCTTATTCAGCTGTAAGGCTATATTTCCTTCATTACATATATGATCAGAAACAGCAGCTGCAAGTTTTAAACGTCGTCAACATGGCTGAACTAGATACTACGTGAAGTTCACAGCTCGCCCCAAGAACACGTCAACCGCAAATCGTGTTCTCTACTATACACCGAGTATGACACCCGACACGTATTGTTATGCATTAAGGAGACAGGCAAGGTCGTCTGCAGATGCTGCCGTCATGGCACTTTCACCCGTCTACCGTACTACAACTTATAGAAAATCTCGTTAACCTACTAAATGAAGTCATCAAAATTGTCATCGTCATCTTCTTGTCCTTTTCGCATATTACTTGGGGTCAGCGTTTTTTTCTTCCATCAAAACTATCCTAGGAGACTATTCGATGTCACTCTGTCATCGATCAGTTTGTGTATAAACATTTACACTGTAAAATTTTGCATAATGAACACCTGTTTAACGTAGTCAAGGGCATGGTATTGTATGGTGGATAGTCGTGATGATGGCACCTGGTGGCTGGCATTCGGCGTGGGAACGAGGTCACGCGGGCGCACTGTTGCGCTTGGCTGGTCGCGCTTCATGTACATTTTAACCTGTCGGTTATAGCTCCGAGTTAATAACAAACATACTCTTGAAGTCCCTAAGAGACTAGATGTCCCTTCAAACAAAAATCCTCGTTAACCATCAAAGGAATTCCATCGACAAGTGTAAAGAAAGTGGGCAAGCAATGTCGGCGAGCGGTCGAAACGGAACTTCCCGAGTTAGCAACCGGCTGACCTAGCAACGTGTCAGCGACTTAGCGCTGATGTATGATAAGAGAAGACGACGTGGAGCCGAATAACGATGAAAACCGACATGAAATTTCTGGACAGAACCTATCAAACCAGGTTCTGAGTTCTGACGATGCAGAAGTTGAATTAACCTGAAAGTCGGAAGGAAAAGGTCAAAAGACTAATGAAGTAATTTTTAGATTGGGTCTCTGCTGCTATACCCTTTGGGACCGTGTCTGCTACCTCATTCTCATTCAAAACACGTTCCTACACTAAGTACCTACTCAAAGGATAGTCGACAAGTGTTTAACCACTTCAACAACAATATCGCAAGACTTATCAGAACTCAAAACACAGAGACACCTACAACTTCGGTATCACACAACCGATTGCCTAAGACATCTGAATTTGCAACGATACACTTCAAGGTTAAGCCGATAGGAAAGCAAATGATTAAGTAATCGTTGGATTGTAGGCTCTCTTCAGCATCTATGATAACATTCCGGCGTTTGTCGTGTCGTGACGCAGCGTCAGTGTCACCACACCACCGCAGGGATGGCTCCTGCCCAAGTAATTAATCTTGATTGATATGATCGCTTTAAGATTATAAAATGCAAAAGATTTATGTAACGAAACACAAATAATTTTCGTCCTATTATAAAAGTTACTCAGGCATAAGATTTGGAAAACAGGTATAACAAGTTTTAAATGGAGCCGAAGGTGGTCGTCCAAATCGTAAGTTCCGAACCCAATGACATACTGTTTAAAGCAGCCCTACATATCGGGGCCATGTCTCATACGCGACGATAATCATAATGATCGGGCGACAAAAAGCAGCATTCCTAGCACGTCGAGAACGAGATCGCGTGCCGTGGACGTAAGTCATGCTGCTGAGCGAGATACACACTTTACTATTAACTCATATTTTAATCATTACATACAATACAGAATCAATAGACACCATCAAAAAGCATAGCCGAAAGGAGATAAGCAATAGGTAAGTTATGAAAAAAACTAACACTTCAGCAAACACAAAATAGTATGTCATGTAAGTGACTAGGTAAATAGACAATGTTTATTTATAAAATCTGTGTTACTACGTGACACACCTAAGATTATTGTAAAGACTAACAATGAACAATTTATTTTAATGATGCGTAATGGCCAACAAAAATACGGCAGTGTCTCACTGCAAGCTTCGTTTGCTCCCACAACGACTGTTTAATGACGAAATGATATCAGAATAAAGGTTTAATTATGATAATATAAAGATTTTTATTGAAAAATCTCTCTTAGAAAGCGAATTGCGGATGGCGAACTGTTGATTATAATATAGCTGATGAATCTGATTTGCATACATGTAGAATTTGAAACAATGTACAAGTAGATTCGTAGACTCGTTTTTTGTATGAGAATGATCTCACCGCCATGTGGACTTAGCTAGTAGCTAGGCATTGTAAGCCGATTGGTAAAACAAATAAAGTCACATTGGATGACTTAGAAAAAATATGCAGGCAATGAGGTAACAGAATGATTCAGTATGGAACACAAGTAATTTAGACTACTGAGAATTCAAAAAGCACAATGGTAATGTTACTCATGCCAATATTGAACGAAATAGCAAATAACTAAATTCACCTGTTTTAAGTGCAAACGATAACGAAGGATGCGATAAAACCAATAGTTATAAACGGAGCTGAGAATAAGTAGGCAAGTAAGAGTGCTCGTATATTACTCGTACACATAATGCTCGAGTACAGAACAGTGAGTTGGCAACGTGACGACTCTCATATTTAATGGCGAACATTAAATTCAACGTTATTGCTGCATGCATTACTTCTTGATCATCTCGTGTTCTCTGTACTTCACTGGGGTTTAATGGCATACACGAGACGACAGTTGAAAAAAATATTGTGCTCGTCCCAAAACTATAATTTAATGATATTCAAACATTTCCTCACAATATCTCGGGAGGCCCACTTGACAAAAGCCTTCAACATAAGTTCAAGATGGACGAAGGCACATGCCCAGGCGGACCTACGCCAGGGAAGCGTTCGACCGTGGCATTTTACCTATGAGAACCGGAATCTGACACATGAATGACTGTAGCAAACACATGACAGATAGGTGATTATAATGTGAAAATACCGATGATTAAACCTGCGTGTGGGAGGCTTTGTATACAATACATATGTGAGCTATAAAGTACAGACTAGAATGCGCGGATAATCCCGATCTGATTAAACGTACGCAAGCATAAACAACTGCATTTATGACCAAAAAATAGACATGTATTTATATACCGGAAGAACTTCAGCTATTATTTATCATTAAACTCATTTATATTCAATTAGATCATTGAGTGCGGTGACAACTTATATATAAAATTGCTACCATTAAGTTTGCTATCAGATACGTTTCATGAGAAACACACGATAGAAATCAGATAATCGATGACAGAGAGAAGATTCGTCGATAAAACTATAATTAAATTAAGTTATTTGCACAACCGTTGTATAAGACCTTACGAAACTGTAACAACAGATTAAATAATAATATTATCCGAGATATTCGACCAATAGGTAATTCTAAAATTAGGGATAATAATGCAGGCAGATATTTAAATAAAAAGAAATGGAATTACCAATGACTAACGCCAAACATAGTACGAGAGTATTGAAACAGAAATTGATAAAAACAAATCGAGAAATGAAAATAATTCTATTTCAGCTTATGTATGAGCAACACTTGTTTGTTAAGTTTCAGCCTAACTGGAAATAAGTATATTAAGCGATATTACGTCCTCTATTAATACTCAACCTGTAGATTTCTCGTTACAATGACTTACTTATACCGAAGAACTATCGTGAGTAACGATTTTGGAATTTGTTTAATTAATACGGTTCGAAGTATCAAAGTTATCAAGCAACGTTTAGTCACAGCGACTGACGCCGGAAGCCAACAGATGAATCAACACGACCATGCAAATATGTTCAAATTAAGTTTTTAGCATTGTTTGAAATAAAACTTTAAATGTTTTCAACCAAGGACAACCTTTTGTAAACAGTTCTTCATAAAAAATACAGAAAAGAAATGCAAGAAACACGTAAAAAATTAAGCTATGCAACTGTATGAACATATTTATACCCAACAAAGGAAAGCGAAAGGTACAACTTTCTAAGCACGCCCAGCAAGATACAGAATGCCTCATCAACAGGAAAACTTCAGGATATTTGCCTGACTTATTTTTTGTTTTCCTACTAATTTTAATGCCCTCGACAGAAGTAATATATAAGGGTGACATCATGAGGCCGTCATCATCATAAACATCTTGAGTCATTTATTGAGCCATGTTCGTGAGAGTGTTAATGAAATTTAACAAGACTAACACGATAAGATTACTGGTTATATAAACAGACTTAATGGAGATGGGAATACTGTAAAAACTGACGCAGAACTTGGAGATGCTAAAATTATAATTGTGAAAATTTGGTCTCTGGCAGTTGACATTCGAAAATTTGCAGAAACTGACATTGACAATCTATTCAGAAATAGGTAATGGGTGGTAATGAGTATAATTCGGGACAATAATAAAGATACGACCAAAGCGAGAACATAAATCATAGAATAGTCCAAAGGGTGGGGACGTAAATATGTCGAGTAGAAAAGCGATTGCCACACAATGATTATCACATGTCGCACGAGGCCGCAGGTACCGGTTACGTAAGTGCGATACACGACATGTATTATAATATAGTATGTGACGCCACTGCGTAACAGCGGAAACCCTTAAACAGAGTGGCGTGTCCAGGTGAATCTAGGTTGTGGGACTTGCAGCTTGGTAAGCCTAGTTTGACATGTTTATTCGTTTTTAGAGACACTAATAATAGCAGACAGTTCAATGGTGAATGAGGCTTTCAATTTAAATGCATAAAAGACTTAAGTAGGTCGTCTTAGACAAACTCCTGGCCATAACCTAGTGATACTTAGCTTCCATGGTAACGATCGATCGATTCAAGACTCAGTAAACTTTATTATGATTTATACACCCTGTGTTACCAGATGATTTGGCAAAGAGAAAAACCTGAGCTAGCTTTCCCGCGCATGTAATAGAGTCACAGCATTTGTAAGCAACAGATATTAAGTTGTCACTTCTTGCATACTATTGCAGACTTCCAATCTAGCTCGTTGCTTGCTAGGTGTGTTTTGAAACAGTTTCAACTAATAGGATTAACTTATGATGATACTTCGATTACTGCAACTGTGTATTGAGATTATTATCAAAGGTCATTTCCGATTATTGTTATAGCTCATAATATAATAGATCCATTCATACTTATTATTGTGTGCTTGAAAAGGAGCTAACGGACGTATACGATATCATTATTACTGAATATAAAATAAATGAACCAAGCTGAGGCCAAGGATGTTTCCATGGCCCGATATAATTATTGTGATGAGAGCAATAAACGAAGTTTTCATTTGAATAACTAGTTTTAACTCGAATATTCAGTTCCTTATTCAAATAACTTTTAATTTCAATAATTATAGTATTAATAAACATTCCAATCATGATGAACAAATATTACAAATTACAAGTAACAAAATCTACCAAAAGAACAAAATTACATTTTGGCCTTCTTTTGCAATGAAGTATTACAAAATTATAAATCATAGATAGCTGTTAATTTGCTTTCAAACTAGTAATACCACTGTCGCTTTAGGAATGAGCACTCGTGGTGGAGAAATGCAAATTAATTCAGCAGACAGTTTTAAAACTAAAATTGTTTCATCTTCAAACATTATTGGCAAGGTTTTATTTGAAAAATTCGGTATGCAAAACAGTAGTGTGGAATTAAGTAGTTAATAAATTCTTGATGCTAGCCAATCCGGAGCCAACACGGCACGCGGAATGACGATACTTTAGTGAAAAAACCCAATGATGATGGGAGATCGATATTAAATAGATTTGTTTAAGTCATTTTTAGGCTGAAACTACGATTATGTTTTTTATAATAATCAACGTTATTGACATTGCCAAAAGTTTGCCATCTGCCTAGTACTGTAGCACATGTATCAATTATAGTCAGGATTCGATAACCACGCGATGTCGGCTTCCGACCGTGACTCATACTACTTCGCTTGCCTACACCCAGTCAGTCCTTGTGGGAATATCCAACCGTTTTGTGAACAATGCTTCATAAATTACATCATAGTTTATGATGACGGTTTAAATCAGACTTCCAACGGATTAATATGTCCCAATGCGATGTGCGGACCGATTTTCTAGAACATTTCAGTTTTTTTTTTGCTTTTTACTCTGCTTCTTCTAGTAGTTATTTAAAGTACATAGAATAAACTAAATGTGTCAGTTTATTAACAATGCAGAATTTCAGATCTACAATTATCTGTATTATCTTCGATACCAGATTTCACTGGAAATTCTATCATGCTTCAACCAGCACCTGATCACGAATAGACTTGAGGTTCGATAAATTGTACTTTTTTGCGTTCCAAGTATTATTCTACCTGTTCGGTTGAATGGAAAGCCGTTTGCTCACGTTCCACTGACTCACACCTCTATTGGTTATGGAATATTAGATGTAGGTGTAGAGAAACAATCGCTCGCAATAAGCTTTAAAGGTTGATAGCAATAATATATTGACGTTATGTTCCGCTCGTACTTTATCCCCAGTTTTATGTGTTTCAATTGTACAAAATCCTTTATAGCTATATTTCTATAGCTGCGAAATGTTCTTTAGCATCTACCTAAACATAGTTATCACCAAATGCTAAATCAATCCTGTCAGACAGTGACACTTTAAGCAATATTTCATTACATACGATTGTCCAAGATTTCTATTGCCATGACAAGTATTTGCTGCAATTACATAGTTTTAGTCAGGTTTTCTTTCTGCCAACTGTGAAAACCGCTAATGTTAGTTAAACGACTGGTCCCTGTCACACGTGTTTAGATGACCGTGTGACAGAGAGGGATAGCCACATACATGTACATCTGTTTACATTGCTGACCGTGTGCATAGGAGAAATTAGCGACACGCAGCCGTTCAAGCGAAAGGTTTGTAAATGTGATTGAGGTAAGTAAGGCCGAGTGTCCATTGAGTCGTATCGTCAACTGCGGATGAATTGAATGAGAGCGAATATTTGAATAAAGTGAATCATAAACATGAAAATGTTATAGACTTGAATATGTTTAAAACCCACTTGCGTGTCTGAAATCCCAATTTTCTCCACACACGACCTGTCATACAATGCCTGATTCGTGCCAAAGTTCATGGTGCCAAGCTTTTATGGCGTCGGGACATGCAATAACAATGCGAATAGCAATGCAGATTTTGCGGCGCCCTTGTAACGAAGGACATAAGACTTCGGAACATAAATTACAGAAGGAGGTCGAGAATTTTGCCTGCATACCAAAGACTGGTTCTTGCGTTGCATTATAAGCGGGCTAGTTCCAACAATTACATGTTTGTTGTAGACCTAAGAAGACATTTGAGGAGAACTGGATAGATCTTGCAACTTTCGAAACATTGCAAGTTCCGGCAATTTTTTTACGCACTTCATCACTTCCGACGCTGTCAGAAGGCGACGTGACAGACCAAACGAACAACCAATGGCCCACATTAGCCCCGGATCAAAAGAACTGGAAGTCATAGCCGTCAGCTGGCCCAGCAGTGGAATGATGCAGATGCAGGCTCACAGTTAATTTCATCAGCCGCCATGAGTATAACGAAAGAGAAACGTTCTCTCGATTCCCCATTCTTTTATCCAAGATACAGCTATATTTTCAGTGGGCAGTATTCACAAACATTGTATTTTATCAACACGACAACTATCCAATGTTGCGACAGGTCGGTTTATCAAACATTGTGTCTCAATGAGGTTGTTTCCGTAAGGCACGTAGGCTGGCGGATAACGACCGGAGACAGGACGGTCTAAGATTCGGCTGTGGGATGAAGCGGGCCTTTGAACGGACATCAATTGCCGTCGGGCAACAAGAGTTAAAGTGTTATTGATCTCAATGTATTTATGATATTTCGAATTAAAGTGCGCCACTAGCCAGAGCGCGTAGAAGTAGTGGCTTTATTGCCGAATCCGAGAAATTATGAATGAAGTTTTTGGGAGTAACTACTAATCCAAAAAGTAGGCACCAGGTGCAATATTAATTAATTACAAAAATGTTATCCGCAAGGAAATGATTAATTCCTAAATATTGATAGTATATCATAATAATCCTCTATTATTAAAAGAGTATTATTCATTCAAATGACTCCTCGAATTATGGCACTCAAAGAATTTAATGAACACACTAATTTAATGAAAGTTAGAAAAATAATAACCGGATGGTCGATCCTTATTAGTTTGTGTAATCTTATCTGGGAACATGTAAAACTAATAGCGCAGTGATAAAGAGCGCTCCTAAATCCGGCTAGAACAAACCCTGTTGACATAGAAAACATAAATATAAATCAATTTCATAACAGAGCTAAAGGTGACACGATGAGGATAGCCGTCGACGAACAATACAATCCTCATGTATCAACGAACGAGGATAACCTTGCAGTTTTGAGAGCTGAAGACAGCAAAAAATAGAGCGCTTTGAACGAAGTTCGACCGAACGACAGATTCAAAGGCATCAAATTGCCTACTGAATATTCGTTCGATGTCATTTTGCTAAACGCTTTATGAACGGAAAGAAAGTTATACGGCCTCTTTGAATATTTATGATTTATAGTCGCTTAAAATGAACCAGTCGACCTTACTGATAAAATACGTAAGCTCTGTAATTAATGATGTATATTCGGTAATATTGAGCACACGTTGACATTGCAATACGGGGTCAGTGTCGCGCGAAGGATAAGGGTAAAGGAAAACAATTTCACAGAATCGTTTGTTTGTGGCACAGCCTGACGGAAACGTGTTTCGAATCAATGAGAATTGAACGTCGCCAAGGCAGGCCAAGGAAATGGACGTTTAAGTGCACATCGACCAAGATTATTAGGAGAGCTTCATTTTAAATTCGATGCAATTAAAATGATGATCGCACCATCAGCGTTCTTCAAAGTGATAGTTAATAAGAAAGAAAAATACCAGTTTATCGAGCGAATATCTCACAAATAACAAATAAGAAAACAAAACGAACTTGAACTTGTTAGGCGCACTGGTTGTTCTAAAAATAATCGTTACATAGCATTTGGTTCGCGGCGGGCAATAGCCGCCCCCTCACGACTTGCAGTAAACACACACAATTTATACGTTAATGCAGCATCCAGCCACATTAGTGATGATTTTGCAACGCAAACAAACGCAGATTCATCTGTAATGTATGTTAACAGCTTCACCGCTTATGAAGTTTATATTGTTGATATTTGCAAATTAATATTAGCAAACTGTTTGTGATTCTAGTCTAGTTCTACTGCTATCGCTAATATGACATCGCGAATCTTGTTTCTATCATAAAGGCATTCATTGACTTCGTCATGTAATCAGGTTGCAATTTTATGAAATTGTTGACTAATAGATGAATCCTCTTCATCCTATTCGATTTTTGACACAAATGTATCTTTTATTCATTCTGAGATTACTTTGAATATTATAACGTATACTCGTAATATCAAGGATCAACATTCTGTAAAGGATAATTGTAGGAGGAACTAGCTACTAACCTTTTTGTAGAGTTTGATCCAGGTGAGGTCGCCTTTGGAGTCGGTGTACTGGAGGCCGAAGAACCAGACCTCTCGCAGGCCGATGGTCTTGACGACTTGGTCAAACAGCTGTTTGCCAGTCGTCGTCTGCTGGATCGCGAACTCCAGCTCCGCGTCCATCGTCGTCACACGGACGTTCATCTGGAAATAGAGAAACAGTTAATATATGGTCTAAAATAGCTGATATATAATAGCATATAATTACCAAATAATACGTATAAGAACAAATTCAAGCTTTAGGTTCAAGGCATTACTTGGCTAAGTTGGATTTTTGAAGGGCAAGGGCAGAAGAGGTTTCCTACTGGTTACTAATACGAAGAAAATCAGTGTAAATAAGGATTTTGAAGATACAAAAGCAATTAGTCAACGCAAGTGACAAAATGATTTAATAGACAGTGATGATCGTCTCGTCTCCTTACTGACTTTCTTGAATGTGCAACAGTATTCATTTACGCGTGAATCGCACATATTTGGCTTATTTATGGAACCAGCGCGAATAAACAGCGCTTCGAAGGAATCATTAATCTGATGGGAAGTTTCACTAAACATTCACTTAAGCTACGAAATAACTGATATTGTATAGCTACTTGCTTTTGTTGTTTCCATATTTATTGTATAAACGGATACGTGCGCCCTTGTTCCAACGTAAAAGACCTTAAGTGTCAGATCGAATATGGCAAAGAAAATAGTGGAACGGACGCAAACGGCATTGTGTACAACAGATGTGTGCCAACAACCAACCGACTTTGTTATACCTAGCTAATAGTGCGTATAATGGAATAAACAACCTTTAGGGAACAAGTTATATTGGACAGACGCTATTGATAAACTTATTAGTTAAAAGGCCTTTATAGAATCGATTTAGATTAAGTTTTAAGTTTAACGAGCGTAAAGTAACGAAGGCGACTTTTGGATTAATGTTGGTGGAGAGCCTTGATAGAGACAAAAAAAAGTTGCCCTAAGTTACACAGCATTTAAAATTCAAATCTGTACTTTGCTAAAATATCTCGCTTATACACGTGTCAATAATAAGGTGTTTTCAAGTTGATTGACTGGTTAACAGCTAGTAGGTCCTATATACATATTTTTGGTGGTTTACCTTCAAATGATTAATTTTGTCGATAATTTTATGCCATTTAAGTAATTTCGACTATAGTCACGACTTTTAAGCATATTAAAGGGTCAATTATCTGGAAATACGTATTCTGTTCCGTCATATTATAGGTCCGTATATCACCAGTAATATAAGGTCAGATGCGTTTATCAATGATATCGCCAGATGCACTAATGTCAACAAATTACTCATCATTTTCACTTACACACAAAGAACATGTAACATTGACCCTCTAAAACACAAGAGCGATATTTTCCAAAAATGAAAGGGAATAAGGAAGATGAATACCATACTACACCGCAATAAAGTTTCATTTCATTCATAGAAACATATAAACAACTCATACATAACAGAAATAGAAGAAACGTAAACGCTGCTATCTAGTGTACAGTTGGTGGCATGCCAAGCGGATGCCATCTTCCGGGGCGATTATGTCATGGCATTACACTGTCGAGCTCTATCAAAGTCCTTTTATGATCGCTTTAAGTTTAGTTCGATGCTTTACTTTTATGGAGACGATGAAAAGAGGGATGTTACTTGAGAGCTTCGTTTGATAAAAATACTTATCATAAATCCGTAGTTGCTCTGTCTTGCATCACTAGTAGGATCTCCCCAATCATCGAGTTGAATAAGAACTCGTAGCTTACTACAAAAACGATAATGAAGGATATTTTATATAGAAAGCATCTTTGGTCGAAATCTTCTAAAAACTTGAGTTCTAGGAATTTCTGTGTTGCGGTTGACGACAGTCATTTCAAGAAACAAATTGGACTTTAAACGAAGCCTGTTCAAAGTTTTCTTGATACAATTCTAGACAAACATAAAAATCCATAAACCATATTCAAATGAACATTCTAGCAAACGATCGCAGTTCACGCAAATGAATAGTTTCTATTTATTTTGCAATTTCTCAGAAAACGCTACAATATTTTTCATAATGGCCAAGGTCTTCGTTTCCTAGAATTTCTGCATTAACTAATGAGACAAATTTAAAGGGGACGGGCAGAACAATGGATAAGGTTGACGTGGACGTGAAGTATCGGGAACTAACGATAATCCTTGATCTAGAATATGCCCAATAATACCACCAAGTTTTTGGGTAACGGATTTACCATAGAAAGAATAAGGAAGATATATGGAAGTCTATGAGAAGGCCTGTACTGACCTCACCCATAAGTGAGATAGTATTGGTTGAATCAAAAAACGTATAGACTTTACGGCATTGCTTGCGTGTTAAAGAGAATCATCTGCCTAGCCTTTTCCCAACAATGTTGGAGTAGGCTTCCAGTCTTACCGGATTCAGGTCAATACCAGTATTTTACATGGAGCGACTGCCTATCTGACCTCCACAACCCAGTTAGTAGTGGGAAATACGAGACCGCTTGTTAACTTGGTTGTCAGACTTTCGGGCCACGGACTACCTGTAACGACTGTCGAAGATCTATAAATGACAGCCGGGACCAACGGCTTAACGTGCTTTCCGATGCACGGAGCAAACTCGGTATGTAATGGGTGGTCACCCACCCACGGACCAACCAAGGCAAGCGCGGCTTAACATGAAGATCGACCCGAGCGGCTGTTATTATTTAGCCACGAAAAGATAATATTATTTAATAAAACATTACATTTCCAAGTCGAATCATACATAGACCAACGTGGGGGAGGCCTTTGCGCAGTGCGCCAAACGCACGAAAGCATACATATTTATAATTGAAAGTAGCCGAGAAGATATAAAGTTATAAATAAACTCGGTGCAGAAATAGACTAAAGTAGCAAAGCGAAGGCATTCGCAGTAGCCGATGACTCGACATCGGAGCCTAGTAATGAAAACATGATTACACTAACAATGCTAGATCTAGCTGCGGATGGAGATATTATCTGCAAAGTGGTAACAATGGATGTACAGTTGTACACATCGTTCATTCATAGTATACGTACGATAGTTACGGGAAGATATTAGCTTTTACTAATATCGATAATTTGGGCGATTACGTTGGCTATTTATGGGTATTCAATGACGGGCCAAAACCAGTCCTAAAGCTATATATCGTGATAAAAATGTCCATACAGGTAGTAGACCAAGTAATCAACTTTGAATCATTAATGATTTAACTAGTGGACGATACAGTCCACTTATAAATCATGATTTAACCTAGATAATAAAATATCTTGAATTGATAATTTTCTTATCTATAATCGATTTTTAAGTACATGATAGCATAAATAAATACTTTCAGTGAAGGTCAAAGTTCAAAGCGCTGAAGACCGGAATATAATCAGAAAGCGCAGCTTGGAGCCGCGCCAGCGGAGAACATAAACAGCAAATAAAAAGCAGCCAACCAGGATCTTACGTGTTTACGTTCATGGGTGGGAAATCTTGTTCCCACTAATTTACTAACTTTCAATATTTTATAGCCGTTTAGTCGTTTTACGCCAATTGAAGAGGTTCACGATGTTTTACACTATCCTAAGGACAACTATGGATAACGATACTTTTAAATAATCACCCTCATTTCTGAGCTATTGTTCAACCTCGGTTATTTTCGTCTCCCCCTATAATTCATAGCTTAACAACTAGCCCGCATGGTTCATTCATTATTCAAAATTGTAACACAACCTCTGCTAACCTCCAGTAATAAGGTTAAGGAAAGGACAATGATAGCATTCATAAAAATAACTCGAATGTTCTCAATGTCGTTAATTTAAACTAATGTGAACTAGTTTCTGTGAAATGTATGTAAATGTGATCGGTCTTAGTCGCGACTTTGCTCTACAAATGATGCATATTTTACACGATTGGAGAGCATTTCTAGACAATTCGTCATCACTATGTCAACACTTGTTTTAGTCTGCTCCTGTGTATTCAGTAAATCCTGGCTAAACCTCAAAATATATGAGATGTGTGCAGTGAAGTAGAAATAAACGGAAACATAACCTCCGAAATAAAATGAACTGGCTAAAATAAAATATTACTCGAACTTTGGTGCCGACAAACTGATCAGAATTTGTGTTACTTTTGTAGTATGATGTAACTCATAAAGGTTTTACGTAAAGGAAAAAAAAAGTCAGAAGGTCATCTGTCAATTTGAAATATTTCCTCTACCACAGACCAAGTTAGTAAACCTGTTTTATTCATAATTTTAAATATAATGGGGACACGAGCACGCTAGTAGTTACACGTTCATAGATGCGTAACTAAAAGCCAATGAACGTACGACACGGTCATCAATGTCACATGCTGATGTGCTTGTACAGTTTTGGATATTATTATACCATATCGACGAAATTGCCTCATGGCAACGGAAACAGGCGAGACAAGTCCCGATAGAGAGACGCATCTAATTGCTTCCGATCGGTGTACATCTTGCCTATCTGTTCGATATGATTTACCTTTAACGTATAGAATCCCTAGATATCATCAGTTTTCGTTTTTGCAATTCAGGTTCGTTTTGGCTTTGTAGATGATATGATATTGCAGCTGAGCAACTAAGTCCAACAAAAATTATAACACACTTTCTAACTAACGAAATTTGGCCATCCTTTTTGGAAATCAAAAATTATAGGCATTCGGTGCGCAAGGACGGTTGATAATGAAGTAGCTAATAATGCAGCTGAGTCATCTGGGCGAGATTGAGAAAGCAACGCGAGATAAGAAGGCGGTGTTGCGACTAGAGCGTTATCGCCTGTGTAAACGACGGGATGTTTGTATAAGCTACGACCAATTTGCTCGCGTCGCTTTGCACGCGAAACTTGCCTTCAAGAAAGTGAGCATGTAATTTCTTAGATCTATTATTATGAAGAAACATGTGTTGGATAGTGAGTTTTTGTTTTGTTTGGAACAGATGCTCATGATAAGAAACATAATAATACTGATGATGATGCTAGAACTTGAGTAGAAGACGTTTCACCGACACATACAAAATACGTTGCGTATCTTGGTAAAGAAACCGGTCTCAAACTCTCGCGTGTTGGCTATTAGTAAAGAGCTATCGACGCTATGAGATGCGCCATTAGTTTTCTTAATGTACGACCATTACCTGATTAGAAAATATTGAATAATGATAGACATATACCACCAATAAGCAGTGAAAATTATTTCATATTATAACCGCGGTCCCTGTTAGTGTGCCATACGGCTTGCGACAGGAAAACGACCACTTGTTAGCAGGAAACCTCAGAAAGACAACAATTTGTTGGAACAATTATGAGGATTTATATGATTTTATAATAATATCGGTTATGGATGCACCATGTCTATAAATAGAAAATGAATCATGTTTGTTCGCTAATAAGAGGTCACTGTGTGAGGCTTATGAGGTCACTGTTGCACTGAATAAGGGTAAAGATTTGAATGCAAATCCTTTTATAAATGGTTGTATTATAATAAAGTGAACAAGGTTTAAAATATTGTGAGCGTGCGTGTATTACATGTTTCCATTTTCCTTTCGTGACACTAATACGAGTTGTTGAGTGAATCGATACTTTAAAGGTCATGTTGGGCAGTAATCACGTATTAACAGTAAATCCAGTCGCATTTCAAGGAAATCCTACCCATATTGCGGTCATTTCTTATTATCCTATGAATAATTAGTTTAAAGTTATGAGCAGTTGCTAAATTATAGAGATGACGACTATAACGATAAATAAATTCCTCGGCTGCAATCCCTGTGTGACAACCCAATTAATCAATAAATTAGCTTATCGTCCATACACACTACAGTTACCATTTGAATTCCAACAACTTCGCGGAAAGATAATCACTTACGATGATTATCTTTCACAATCAAAAAGTTAAATGGAACTCTATCATAAACAATGTCAAGAAAAACTCTATCGTCAAATCAAATGTCTAGTTTTTCACATTTTTGCTGAGATATCAATCGTAAGCATGATATCTGCCTTAAAATAACAAATGATTTTGTCTTTACTACCAAGCCGACGTTTGGTGGTCGTGGTCATGACCACATCTTAACAAGCTAGGGAGACATGACATCATCTAAATACACAAGTAACGTATAATAGATAGTGCTATGATAAACGAGAAACGCGTATGGCAACCGTGTGTGCTGCGGATTCTATAAATAGGAATATAAGCGAAGGATTGAATAATGCTTAGAAGACGCTTATTATATTTATACCCAAGTTGGAAGCTTCAAAGGTCGCGTTGTCTGTCTCGGGAGTTTTGTTTTCTTTTTTGTTAGTTCAAATTCGCAGTCTGATTCAAGTTTAGATTGGTTTTGCTTGTGTTTATGCATCATGTTCAAAGCTTTACTTATTAATTTTATCGCAGTATACTCTCAGCGGATGTTAGGCTTAGAAATCTAACCTCATAATCATATTCTTTAATTTTAAGTCTTGGTAGGCCTATTCTTAGACGAAGACCACAGCTTAGTTCACATCATAATTTATTTTGTGACATTGTATAACATCTGCTTCCAACATTGAAACAACGTGTTGGCATCAACATCTTGCTCCAAACAGAAGCGAATTTTTGTTTCATCTCACTACTACTGTGAAAACCTTATTATACATTTATTTTAAATACACCTGCTAAACACGCTAATAACAACAGCATTATCACAAAGACCCATTCTATTGTTTCACAGAAAAATATGCAAGAATCAAAAATATGGTAGAATGATGTCCTCGCTGTATCTTAGCTAAGTAGGAAGTAACATGAGGTGACCAAGGTCAACTGATGATAATTACGAAGATACATTAAATATACTTGTTGTAAGTACATTTGACGACATAATTATTAACTTTGAACTAGGGTCGCGAGATCGGCGCTGGAGGTAAAAAGTTGTAAGAACTGGTATTTTGAATACTCGTATCGTAATTATAAATACCGGAACTGAGATAAGTTATTAATAAATAAGATATTGATTTATTCAATGATACCATCAAATCTGAAGGTGACTTTCCAAAAAAACCTTTTAAATTTTGGACTTGTATAAGCTACGATTCAAAGTCAAACACGTTCAGCTAATGCAGATAAACCGTTCGGTCCACAAAAAACGTTGGCATAAATCTACCTTGAAAAGCAAACAGATGATATAACACATGAGACTATTAGACAACTACTGAATGATAAGAACCATTATGTAAAGGTAACTAGGCACAAAGTTGAATGGGAAGTCGTGTGGACAAAAAAATCCCGCCGTTCTGAGGCAGGAAGGTGCAAAGGGGATGGATCGAGGGTGGTGTAACAGGTGCACGGACAGATGACTGTAACACGTGGCTAAAAATACGATCAATGCTGAAGTAGTAGCACCTTGCGGGAGATCCTACATTGTATTGTTTTAAAATATTATAGTGGATGTATAGAAGCATTGCTCTCTGACGTCAATCGCGCCAATTGTATAAAACAAGGTTTGTTTGGTATTGTGTGCTTAGGGCTCTAGGAGTATCCAAAGTCTAAATTAAACCTACAATTTGCGACAAGTGAAAACTTAACAAAGTCTCCACGATCTTGCTACCTGACTCAATTAAAATGCTACACCTCTGCGAATCTCACAAAGTTTCGTTAAAAGCGAGACTCCAAATATCTGAGGTGATAGGAAAAGAAATTCCGTTGTGCTTTAGAAATCGCAATAGTGTGTGAGTAAGTGAAACGGAGTGAAACGGCACTACATGGTCATGGAGCATATCGACCGTCAAATTAAATTCAAGTACAGGCTGTAATGAATGAGGGACTTATGGCTTAATGGCCTCCGCGAAGATCGATCGATGCATCGAGTGATGCTAAGTCGCTTTCATTCTAGACTTGGATGGGTCACTTCTCTTTAGATACCACACTGTGACTCAGAGAACATGATTATGACCATTTGACACGTTAAGAACAATCATAAACCACAAAAGCGAGATCCCCTACCACTTGGGATTACGGATGTCAGAATGACAGAAGAAGCTCCGTGTCCTGCGTTGATCAGTATCTGACTAGACAAAGAGTCAAATAAAACTTGAATAGTAATAGGAGTCTACATTAATTGTAGAGAATATGTGAAGTTGCGAAGTCACGTGCAGTCATTGTGATAACGTGATGTTGTAGATACTTATGCAGGTTTCAATTATTGTCTCTGCGTTGCTTGTCTTGTTACTAAGTAAGGTTCTATGCATTGTATGTTCATCAAGCAAAACATCAGCTGCTGACCTTATCGTTCTTCTTCTTCTTGGTCAATAATGTAAATAATTTAAGTGCAACATTACCTTTATTTACTAGATTAAACCTATTACAATGGTGCATGTTTCTTTTTTATCGCAATCATAAAGAACTGCCGAAATTGCTTCCGTTTTACACCAGGATATGCACTTAATTAAAATTCTGAGCGTTAATTAACATTCCAAACATTTTTTGATAAATCGAATTCGTTTTTTATGGCTAAACGTGACCGAAGTTTCAGAGCGAGTTGGAACTAAAACTGGTAGTTTTATTTAAATTTTCAAAGCTCTAAGCAATACAGCCACTGAAAAATAGTTAAAATAATATAATTTTGAATGAAGAGGACCTTACACGGTACACTGAACTTGACAAATCTCAAAGTCATGAATTCGTTCTTACGCGGATTTTATAACATTGCAATCCCCAAGACTAAGGTGTACTGAATGTTGGTCTCCCAGATTTAAGAATAGGAATATTTCTGAGAATATTTTACGTGGTAGTTCTCACCAAGCACATAATAAATGATTGAATTTCGAAGCTGAGCAAAGTCAACAAAAACTATTTTAATACTAAAATAGTAAAACAAGCAGTGATTAAATGTTTTTTCTGAACCCTAACAATCTTACAGATGAGGAAAACCTTGAAAATCTTCATACATTAGTAGTACGTGATTTAAGTGACGCTGATGGAGCAAGTTTTATAATCAACTAGTGTTAGGTACAACGCGCCCAACGATGTAGGTAATGAGCCCGTTTAATGATAATCAGCATCTGCATCGCGTGACGCAGATACACAGCCAACGTCTACGTGAGATCTAGTACTTCAGTGTACTACTCCTAGGTATTTTTAATAATGTATTGAACAGTAGGTAACCAAAACGTACACCATTATAATGGCGATAAGATAAAATTCATTACAACTCATTGTGTTAATTTCGATAAAGTAATCGAAAATTCACACGTTTATTGTACTACATTCGTATCGGTGATAAACACATTGAAATTCTCCGTAAGTTTACCTAGTCATAATCGAGCTAGATCGATAAAAACATTCCGAGAGAACAATGTTGGATTTTTTCATCACGAGCTTGGAAGATGATTCAAGACAAAAGATCCCATCGAAAGCGAGAGCCCAGACCCTTGGCGAAACAGGAAAGTGATTCTATCTCGCTCTAACACGCAGGAGAGACAGGGATAGGGAACAAAAAGACGGTTACGACCGTTTGCATGATGCAAAATAAATAATAAAGCCATGACCGACTCCATCTTGAAGTTTGCGAGTTTACGTTGCGATGACATCACCGTAACTTATGATTTCAGTCAACATGATTCTCGCGGACCTGTACAGTACACTAATGTAATATATTCGTTTGGCGAAACATTCTGCCAAGGTGGCCCCGGCACCTGTTGCTATGCTGACTTCACACTTTTGTGCTCGTGACGAGCTGTGACGCATGCGACCACTTGTGTGATGTGCTACTTAATTATGCAGTACAGGTGACTAAGGCACCTGGACAGGATACCCTCAAACTTAGGTAGGAAGACTTTGGACGATGTACATAGGGCGAAACAAGTTTTAGAGGAGGTCTAGGACTCGGAAGGATTTTGTACTGCACTAAGCACCAGAAGATTCTCTGTGCAGTTTTTGCGGTCTTTGCAAAAAGTAGTTGAGACGTCATCTGTAGAGATGGTAGAGTCGTCCTTTGGTTATGTAACTGACCTGTTTGCCGCCGGCAACCATGGTGGCTGATTTAAGGGTCACACGCACTGAGTAATGTCACAAACACAAGGTTGTTTATAAGATCCTGTGGTGAACTGGTGAAGCACATGAGCCGCGTCTGGCGGACGCGGCGGTACAGTTTGAACTGAACGGTCGCGGTCGCCGCGGGGATGCGCGCGCCCCGAGCTCAAGGCCGGCGCACGCGCTCACCTCACGGCTCACACACCTCGCTCATACCGCCTACAGTTTCGCTGCTTTTTTTCCTTGCATCTAAATTGAATTGTGATCCAATCCATGAGTCTACTTACGACATTACGTGTAGTGCAAGGCGCGTGTGTATAATAATTGTGCTGAACTCAATTAATTGCCATATTTAGTAAGTAGTTTACTTTATTATGTAAATATTTAATTTATCTACCTATAAGTGATAACTTGATAAGTTATAAGAACCCTCATTATTTTTTGGTTACTAATTATAAACACGTATATTTTGTTATGTAAGTGCCAACGTTCATCGGTGCGCGAAGGTTCTATTGGTTCCACTTATCGTTTAAATTCTTTCATATTACGTGTCTTCTTGCTATACCAGCTCAGCTTGCCTTTGCTTGGTGTTAATTACCAGCTAATTAACACTTTATGTAGATTTATATTCATAGGGGACAGCAAAACGGGTATCTTTTTGCCACCAGACTAAACTAGGACTTGCGTGTGACACAAAATCATAACTTGGTATCATATTAATTTATGCTCAGCTTACTCGTAGGTACCTTATTTAGTATTTCACAATTGGTTCCTAAACCACAATTGATAATGAATCTTGATCAATTAATGTTTTACAGTTTTCCTGATTTTAATATGCACAATATGCATATTGGTGCAAACAGGTACTTAAATTATTATGTGCCAAAACTAAACGTTTATGTGAAAGTATTAAGTATATTATAATATAGATTTGATTTGAGCATTAAATAATGAGCAATGTTACATTTCGGTAAACTCGTAGCTTTCGATTTTTAATGAAAATGCAATCTGGCATCATTAATGAATTTTTACTTTTCTATAAAATGTTGTTAAAACAGATATAATGAGCACACTCACATTTGGCGCCAATTTGATTTTGCCCTTTTGATCGACACGGTACATCGACATTGTTGAAACTGGAGATTCTTCTTTTCTAAAAGAACTTGGCAGAAATTTTTCGATATAACGGGTACTTTATTATATTATTGCACTGAATTTTGGCAGGTTTTCACATTTTATTATGGAACAGTATATTTATTTTAATGGAGCACTATTTTATTAAAATATCTCCCGAATAAAATAATATTGGCCCGGGAATTGCTTTTGCGTTGCGGGATCGTGAACGACTGACATATTATCCTGAACTTCTGTACAATGTAGTCCAACGCTAAAGGAAAAATGCTCCAGTTTTCCCCTACTGATTGTTCAAATGACTAATATTAGCAAATAGTAGGCATTTTTAACCGACTTCAAAAAAAGGAGGAGGTTCTCAATTCGGTTGTATGTTTTTTTTTTTTTTTTTGTGTTTGTTACCTCATATCTCCGTCATTTCTGAACCGATTTGAAAAATTCTTCTTTTATCTGAATGGATCTACTTCTCGATTGGTCCCATAGAAATTTCATCAAAATCGGTTCAGCAGTTTGGTTTTGAAATCAAAATAACTGGAAAAAATGTCATCCAAGTGAAAGAAATTGCGAAATTGATACTTGACAAGGATTTGTGTGTGATACGATAACTAAAAAGGGTAAAATAAAAACTTTTATGCAAAAAAAAACCGACTTCCAAAAAAACACTAAAAAAGTGGAAAATAACTTTACTTTCGGAAGTCGGTGGCAAAAAAGTCAATGAAACAAACAATAGTCACCGACTTCCGAAAGTAAAGTTATTTTCCACTTTTTTAGTGTTTTTTTTGGAAGTCGGTTTTTTTTTGCATAAAAGTTTTTATTTATTATTATTTTGTTATGAGTTATGACAAAAAAAGTATGTACCTACCTAATAAAACAAACAATCTAATTAGAAGCTGGATAGTTGCGTAACAGACTAGTATTCACTTTGACAATTTAACAAAAAATAAATGCGTTTTTTTAACGTTGTTCACCAGACGAATTTTTACCCAACGACGGCAAAACCAATATGAAGGGTTATGTATGATGCAAGCATAAATGCTAGCTTTTAAGTACTACGTATTTCCTCAACATTTTTCGGGACGCGATAGGAAACTGTGTAACGGCCTAACGATATTGGGGTGCTGGTTGCGTAGCGTCCTGTCCTTTCAGTGTTGTTACACCGCCAACCCAGTAACTATCAAAGTGTTGTCGATGCGTTACTCATCGCAGAGACAACTTTGTAATTGATGTGCCTTAATTTTATTATCAATGCCGTTAGGTTCTTATTCTGTACCAACATCATCAAATCAGCCCGGAATCACCCACTGCTGGACTTAAGCCTCCCCGTTCTTCTGTCAAAGGACCTTCTCGGTTCTATGCATCCTATATCCAAGTTGATCGCGACTTTCGACAGTACCTAATTATATTCAGTTTCTGGCCGAAATATTGAGCCTTTACATGTCACTATAGGTACTGGTATTTAATCATAGCATCCGCCTCTAGGGTTCATTGCCCGGTTTCCGCTAACAAGATAACACGCGCTCCACTTCGGATCTTCAGTGCTCTGGCTAAACCTTATCGACAATTTTGAACTTTACGTACCCACAACATCTACTACTGTCTGTTTTCACTATCAATAAGTGACACTTAAAAGAATGCTTAAATAAAAGCGAGATTTTGTATTTTCAACGCTCGGCCATTTAGCAGCACGCATTAAAATGGGAATATGTAGTAGACCAATCAACGGACTAAAATGACCCCAATTTGAAAAGCCCTGACAAAAAAAAACGAACGGTGCAAAAAAAGTCTAGACAATTTAATTTAGATATTAATATTGAGAAATTGATAATCCCATAATTTGAAAAGTCCGGACGGAAGGCCAAGACGCTAGTCATGTCCGGAATTTCGGATAAATCCATACGGTTGGTAACCCTAGTTGCAGTTAGCTTTCAGCAGTCTGAAACTATCTTTACTCGTGTCGTAAACTCGTAATCGGCGGAAATGAATCGCGGGCGGAGTTAGCTTATCTACAGCCGTTCAACGCATTTCGTACAAAATATACACAGCACATATACATACATCACGCCTGTACAACCCGAAGATCTAAACCTTTGGCTTTTCCCAACTGTTATGGTCGGCTACCCGTCTAACTACACACATCAAAAGTGTCTAGGGATCAAGCATTTTTATGCGGATTTCTTGAGATTGAGATGTGGCTTTGTAATAAATTTATGATTTTATAAATTTATATGGATCCTTTTTGGTGCATTTCATAATTTGAATCAGGAACTCTCAATCAAATTCGAGTAAAAGATGAAAATAAGCTGTCAATATTTTCCCTATAAAAACATACAACGCATTGAAGACATTATTAGTGCTACTGTTTCCCTACTACTGATTAAAACCAACGTTATTATGGAGCGGCGACGTCATTTAAGCAGGGAAGAAATGCTCAGAGCCGTGGGAATGATAGAAGCTGGTTCCCGGCAACGTACTGTGGCTTTAGCTCTGAATACAAGTCAGAGTGTTATCAGTCGACTTTGGACACGTTACCGAAGCACTGGTACCGTGGCTGAGCGCCATGGAGGACGGTATCGCTGCACCACACGGAGACAAGACCGATACATTCAAATCTTAACTCGAAGAGCTCCAACAATAACCGCCATGATGTTAGCCGTGAGGCTTCATCACTCTTCAGGGAACTTAATTAGCGACCAAACAGTCAGAAACCGCTTGCATGAAGTGAACCTTCATTCCCGAAGACCGCTACGGGTACCACCTATAGCAATGCACAATCGTAGGATTCGATATCAATGGGCTCTTGAACACAGAAATTGGGCAGAAGAACAATGGCGTTTCGTGTGCTTTTCTGATGAGTCTCGTTTTGGTATGAGACCGGATACAAGACGTATACGACACTGGAGAACCCCTGGACGCCAACAGCGATTAAAATCCTGCCAGGAAGTCCATCCTTATAGTGGTGGAACCATCATGGTATGGGCGGGTATTTGGATCGGCGGAAGAACTGAGTTGATTTGGATCAGAGGCAACCTCAACGCTCAAATTTATGCTGAGACGATTGTATCAGACGTCATCGTTCCTCTACAAGTGCAAATCGGTCCCTTATTTCAGTTAATGCATGATAATGCACGACCGCACACCGCAAGAGTTGTAAGACAGACTCTCGCCGCAGCTAACATCAATGTCCTGCCCTGGCCTGCTCAGTCGCCAGACTTGAACCCGATTGAGCATGCATGGGATATGCTACAGAGAAGAGCTCTGCCGAATATGGAGGGTATCCAGTCGCAAGAAGACCTTTTTTTGTTGTTGCAACGAACATGGGCGGCCATTCCACAGCGTGATTTGGATGAACTCATTTTGAGTATGCCAAACCGATGTTCTTGTGTTGTTAGTGTTCGCGGTAGAAACACGGATTATTAATTGTTTAAGTTACCCAATAAAATTTTAAAGAAAACTGTTATTTCAGTCTTTTTTTCGAACTTTAATGTTAGTGGTTCAAATGTCAAAAATCCCTTTATTAGGAAAATGGCAAATTTCTTTATTAATGCAAAGGTGACTTGGTTTATCGTTACTGTGACAAACGAAAACACTTTATTTGATGAATCCTTAAAGAAAATTTTAATTAATATCAATCAGGAGAAAAGTTATTGCAAAAATATATGTTGATCCCTAGATACTTTTGATGTGTGTAGATGCAGCTAAATAGGTACCATTTTTTTTGGAGTGACTTCCTTTCTTTACTCCATTACCCAGGTACCGTGTAACACCCTAGTAAGACCGGTTATCAGACTTCCGGGTTCCTGACTTCCCGACACGAGAGTAAAATCTGTCTAGTACACCTACTTGGGCGTGTGTTTATTTAGGAGAATGGGAGATTATAGGTGATCCCTGCGACACCCAGTGCGACTGCGGACAGTGCTCCTGACTAGAAGGCCCACTTGTTGTAGTGTACAAAGTATCTCTATAACTGCAGTACTGTACTTTGGAAGACATTAAAATGCCACTGTTGCTTTGATTGATGTGGCTACTTACATACTGACATGACACGAGTAGTGATTCTTCTTTTCGAATGGATTTTGAACCATTGATTCGGAAGTAAAAAGCAGTAGGCGCCAAGTCCCACATAGGCGAGCCTATAGCTATTTTATATTTAAACTTCATGCAGTGTTTCATAGGCAGACTTAAAGCTTCAAGACCAAGCCTCCAAGCCTTCAAGCTTCCAGTCAACCTTTCGTTAATGTAGTACCGTAAACTGGCGTCCAAGTTAGCCGGATGGCTCTAACTTAGCTAACTCGTACATAAACACGGCCTGTGCTATGTGTCGCCGGCCGCGGGCCGCGGGTGCACCGGCCCTCGTGCCATCGTCCGCTAACCAGATAAGCTTGCCCCACTTTCCCGCTTCCTTCCTCTGACACACTTGAGCCAGGCTTCTCTTACTTACATTATATCACTTGTTATTAGATTTACGACTGGCAACACCCTTCGTGATGCGAACTAACTTGCGTTTCGTTAGTTTGTGACGAAGTATAGCAAGTTGGATAAAAAATGGAATAACTTTGTAAGAAAAAGTTACTACGAGTTAATAATACTAATATGTTTTATAATTGCGAAAGTTACTCTGTCTGTTATCATTTCACGCCTAAACGGCTGAACGAATTTGGCAGATGGATAGACCATGACCTATGTTTAGGAAATAGGACATTTTATCCGGGTAGTAAGTTCCCGTGCGATAATTTCGGAGCTCTATGCAAGAAGCCGCGGGCAAAAGCCAGTCACGTATAACACAGGTCTTGATAAATCAATCAAATGGACGTCACAAACTTACACATCATGCATAAAATTACTCTTCCATTGAAACTACAGAGATAAAGACAGACACATTTAGTGATAATATCCATAGCTACGAACACCGACCACTACATTACTGAATGAGTAATTAATTGGTTCATGTCTGCCACAATTACGAAGACATTATTAAGATCATGTTTCGTGATCCTTTTACTTTACAGCTCATTCTAGGGCTCACCAACACAAAAATTTGCTAACAGACCAAAGATTTCAATCTTAAGATGCGCTCTACTACGTCCAAAAAAATAAAAGGCCTGTCTCAAACATACAGAGAATCATATCTATCATTCCATGTGGAATGTACGAGTTCACTCTTCCCCGTGTAAAGACTTTTTCGTGCGACCAAGTATGGTGAGGGCACATCCAACAATTCAAATATTTGTATTAGACAACTGCACTACAAAAAAACTGCAATTCAAATCACTTCATAAGTTTGACGAACTAATAGCAAAATTTTGTGTTGATGATGATGACCTCTAAGCAGATAAGGCTTATCTAACTGTTCATAACAGAAAAATCTATAGACCTAACTAGGTTCTCACAAGCCACCAAGAATGTTTCACACAAATATAAAAACCAAGGAGAACAAACTAGAATGCAATCATGCTAATGGAATTTACTTCATATAACTACATTAATTTTAATAGCTATACAGTTACACTTCATAGTAACTTGTGTCAAATGAATTGTGAAGCTGTGGGGGTGACCTTACAGTTTCTATTTCAATGGACCTGGGACTATTGTGGATTAACTAATAGGAGTTCTATTTGTAAGACATGCATGGATTTATGCGAAGTTTTCAAAAACTAGCCAAACCATTTTCTAAAAAAATACAAAATATTATAAAACTACAATTTCAAATATAAGTCACCACTGTCTCAATAAACTAATTAGGAAAAAAACAATGCAATAAAAATTATCAACTAAGGGTTATAAAAAAAACACTTGAAAAAACCAAACGAAAACATTTGGACTAACCATGGCATTATCATTCGCGCCTAAATCAAGCGCGTTGCTAATATAACCCAGTATCTGGAAAAATAAATGGATACAGAAACGGGGTTAGTATTTGTTTGGTCATACATGGTACAGTAAATAAATAAATCTGTGAAACAAAATAATGAATGGTGACAATATCTATCTTATCTTATCTAATTTAATATTTTAGTTACAAAATTATACAACAAACTGTGCCCAGCTATTTAAAAAATTATTATCTACATAATAGTGTATCCAAGGGTGTTGAAAGGAAGAGTATAATCACTCAGTGTCAACCAGGATGTGATGATAACAAAGTCAATGTCATAGTGAACTCATTAAAATATTGAGGCTGAATCATAAATGCCTCTGCCATCTCATTTTTAAAATGTTTTATTTTTGTATTGCTTGAATCACCAGTTCCATTTTTAAAACTGCCATTTTGGTTTATCCTACAGTTAAAATGTTTTTTTTTTTCAATTACTTAAATGAGGCTCAATCTGATCAACTATGATTAGGAAATTATCACATCACAATATTTTTTTTAGAATAATTTACTTAAAAATTTATAGTATTTTAGTTGTGCAGACCTACATGTCATCAGTAAATAAATAAAATTATTTATATTAATCATAGTTACAAGCTTTCAGAATATGTTTATTCTGTGTTCATGAGACAGGAAGCAGTATGATACTTGATAACACAACAAATACTTCTAATAACTGTGATTTTATTACTATTTACTACAAAATTAGTCAGACTCCTGACAGATTAAGCATGTAGGAATTGAAACTCATTCTTACTATCACAAATTCATTCATTTCTCCAAGGTCATTGGTGATAACATCTTACACACTTTCTTCCTGACAAAATAACTGGTTAATGGTAGAAGTAAGTTCTATTAGAGATGAATCATGCCAATCGAAATAACCTGTATGTTTTATGTCATCTAATACAACTTTCTATTGTTAAATATCTAAAGCAAATTTACATGGTTATTTTGTAAGTCTATAAAATTGATATTAAATCACTTTTTTATGTTCATAAAATGTAGGTTTCATAATTGGTATTTAAATTTAGTAATGATCTAATATAGGTACCTCATGTATGTACCTATGTCATTATAATCTACAACCATTTCTTATTGGACAAGATTTAGATTTCAACAATACTCAAGCAGCCCAATATGTACTTGTGTTATCACAATTTAAACAAGATAACCTGTAATGTAATTCCTTTATATTACGAAATACTCTTATCTTGTACACTAGACTGGTACTTATAATTTCCAAAAGAGATATATCATAAATATTTATAATGTCACCTCAATATATCAAGAGTTAAACATTTTACAAGTTATGACAATAGTTTCTGCATAAATGTTTATACTGTTGTTAGTTGTTGAACATTTTCAACCTGTTATCAATGTAGAAAGTTAATTTTGTATGAAAAATGTCTACTCAAAGCTTATACAGCGTCATACATGTGTCGTCTGATCACATTGCGATGGTGAAATCAGTGGGCTCACGTATCCACGACAGACACAAACTGCACAGCTTACCACACAGTAACCTAGCTGTTATAAACAAATCAACGTAAACACGAGTACTCACCGATTTCGGCATGTTGGCGGTTTGGGATCACAATCTGCAACGAGACAGAATACATGTAACGATAATTTTGTTCACGTACATTTCCACAGCCGCTGACGGGTCCTCTGCCGCGTGACATTACCTAAGAAATTGTGACTGAACGCCTACTTGTATGCACTCAGAACGTTCATGAGAACCTCTTTTCAGTGCCATTCTATACATTTTCACACAAAATAATCATAATCGAACGATGATAATAAAATTGTAGTCACCGGGCAGTCGGCAGAGCACAGAAAAACGTTAGATTAAAATTCGGAAATTTACCCCGGAATATGAAAGTGGGGTTTTGGGTGCATACAAAAAATATGTTTAGATAATAACTTACCCGGTAAAAAGAAGAATATCACCTAATAATCCACATAAGTAGAACAACACACATAAAGAATGCACACACCCTTGAGTCACAAAAATATCGCGATGTGACAACTGCCTGCGTGACGTGGTAGCCGATGTTGTTATAAAAAAACTGTCATATTCTGCTTAACTTTTGTGACAGATAAGTAAGTCAGATATTAGCTTTGGCAATTAAATAATTTATAAATTACACGATTCTAACTAAAAATTACATATACAAAAGATATTAATTATGCCAAATGAAAACTGTAGGAAATGATAAATGTACCATAATTTAAAAATGTCTCTGCTGCGGCAACATTGTTATGTTCCTTTCTAAGCAAATAAATGTTTGAATGTAAAAAAAAAAGTTTTATTACAATTAGCTAGCTCTATATAAAAGATTTTATGAATAATTATGTTATTGCTTCAATTATTTCATTTTTGCAGTGGCTGGCGCGGGCGGCAACATTCCTCCACAACATAGACATAAAAATAGGATGTTTCACGTTTATTGAAACGTTTTTCATTTCGTTCAGAATTTCCAAGTTTCCCACACTATAACTTTTATCGTATTGTTTAAGATAAAAGAACAGACAATTTTACGTTTGCGATACAATCTATTTTATGCAAAACAAGCCGGAATTTTGAATAAAGCTGGGTCTATCGAAAAGCCAATGAGTTTAAAAAACGTTCGTTTCAAAACGTTTACTAAAATGTCTAAGTTTAAAAAAAAAACAATCATTCATATGTCATTGTCATCAAACGTTAACAAAGCGTTATTTTGCTATTGCGGTAATCGTAAAGAATTTAATATTACGATTGTAATATATAGATAACACAATATGCAAGTATATGATGTGTTAGTTTTATGTTAATTTTACATGCTTTATAGAACCTAGGTAGTCAGTAACCTCAACTAAATGGCGCCCTCGCCCTTCCGTAGATTGCTCCACTGGGGTCCATTATCAGTTTTAGGTGAGTTTTATTCTATTCTATTGCCATATTTAAATGAATCTTAATCTTTGAATATCCTTGCTTACACCTGAGACTTTCTAAAACCTGGAATAAGATAGATACGTTAATACTCAGCCACTTTCGTATACCGGGAACTTGTAAGTTTATGAGAAGAAAAACATGAATATGTACAAATATAGTCCGTTGCTAATGGGTGTGTGTGTGACAGGATAGCTTTTCAATCAGATTTTATAGTCGAATCTTAACAATTCCATAACAACTGTCAATTGTTGTAAATACGAATATAAGAAAACTGATATGTACTTACTTTTGAACGCCAGAGCATAAACGCACACGCGTGCCCTCCACGCCAAGCCACAATTTCACCGGACACAAAAATAAATCCTACAAAAAGAATTGGGATTCCAAAACTTTATGGATAAACAATATTATTAAAGAGACAAGACAAGAGCTTAAATATTTAAGATATAAAAATAAAAACACACAAGAGTAATGATTCAATTGTTTATTACGTGATAGAGCGCCTTACATATTTTGTTCCATATTTGTGAATTTAGCGTATAGGGCACGCGATTGCTTGTCGCATACGTGACAATGGTGTTCAAAAGGTTAAACCATCTTTTCGAGAATGCACTGTGTTTTGTTTATTAGAAGACTGAAACTTTGAAATCACACTCAAAAACAAGGTTTGCTAGATTAGAACAAATATTATTTTTAACCGACTTCAATAAGGAGGAGGTTCTCAATTCATCGGAACCTTTTTTTATGTATGTTCCCCGATTACTTGAAGATGGCTGGACCGATTTGGTTTTTTTTTATTGTTTGAAAGGGTATATTTCCCAAATGGTCCCATTGTCTTCAAGTCAGGATCTGAAAATGGGATCCTAGAGAAATAGAGAGAACTCTTCAAATTTTATAGGCACAGTTGAAGCGATTTGGGTAGTTTTTGGAAGAGTACTTTCTCGGAGTGGTTCCGTTTTAATTCGGTGAAGATCTGATGAAGAACTTCGGAGATAGGTAACGGAACTCCTCAATAAATGATAGCAAATGGACTGGGATTGCTGAAATCTCATGTCTGTCTATTCTTTACACCAGTTCATAACATAACATCGCGCCTGTATGCTCTGAGGGGGTATGCAGATGAGTACAGTACACCCAAATTTCGACAGGCATGATGCCAAGTTCCATTATAATGGGGATAAGCCTTGCCACCTACCATGACATGTATTATTATCAATGTAAAATAAATGCATGGCAAATATTTGTACAGGATATTACAACTAAAAATGGAAAAATAAAAAACTTTTTATTAAATAATATTTATATAATTTCATTAAATAAATAAATAAGCAAATACTTTCAGCTTGTGCCAATTGGACTCATTTCAATAATTTTCCCTCACATATTGTCATGAAACAAAACATCTCTGTGTGCCTGTCTGTTTGTGTTGTTATGCTTGTGAATCATTTATTTAATTTACCCCATTTGATTTCATCGGAAAAAATCTGAATAAGGCACAGCTAATGAAACATTTGTTTTTTCGATCTATCTTGTCTCGGTTTTTCCCTATCTGACATGAAAGAATCCAGATTTTCTAGGTCCACCCAGTGTCTGTTGTCTTGCTTCTGCTGTATGTACTTCATTCCAATTATTTAATTCAGGTATAATAAAGCTAGTAACATGGGCGATGGTCCACCTGCTGGGCATGTGGTGGCCGCCGCACACCTCACTAGCCGCAGCCCTGCATGCAGCTCTCTTTCTGTCATTGGCTGCTTCCACACTGTACTACTTCCTACAGTCACTACTTGAGGGACCCGGTTTTGTACCACTGGGATGGAAACCTGTGAGTAAGAGTAATTTAATTTGGTTAAAATATATGTATATCCTTGGATATTTTGTGGTAACATTGTCCATGTTGTTTTATATATTTAAGTAATGATCCTGTTAATTTTCAGGAAAATGAAGAGGACACACATGATTTACAGTTCTGTACAGTTTGTAATGGATACAAGGCGCCAAGGTCACATCACTGTAGAAAATGTAACACTTTTTTAAACTTCTTTTTTTATCAGCATCAAAAACTGACACCAGGTTAGGCACTAACCACACGATAAAGAAGATTTTTTTTTATCAACATTTTTAAATATTTTTAAAAACAAAAGAACCTGAATTAATCAATAGCTGAAATCAATACAAACAAGTTATATATGAGAGAAAATCATCTAATAGATCACGTTTTCGAGATATAGCAGCAAAGTCAACCCTAAAATAACACTACCCAATAGCGACTTTCATACGGCTTGTTCTGCTCAGCAAACTCCGTTTGGCATCGCCGTCGCTGCATCATGTTGGCGCGGTACAATTAGAGCTAAGTCGAGCAGCTTTTCCCGAGCGTACATCCCCGGCTGTGTTGAATCATAGCCACCTGAACATTGTGTTGATCTTAATAAATAATGTCCCCAGGTGGGTATTGTGTAAAGAAGATGGATCACCACTGTCCATGGATAAACTGCTGCGTGGGCCACAACAACCATGCGTACTTCACCCTGTTCCTTATCTCCGCCGTGCTGGGCTGCTTCCATGCTTCCGTTGTAAGTCACCGTCAGTAAAATCAAAAATAATTTAAAAATGACGCGGAGTAATAATTTTGCGACAATTAAGTAAATTCAGTCTGACATCGTCTTGAATATGTAATCTTGTCACACTATACTACGCGCTACAGGACTAGTATTATTATTAAATATTTTTCTTACAAAAAAAAAAAAAAAAACACGATGCAATATTTTCTGTGGTATTTCCAGGTACTATCAATATGCATCTACCACGCAATAAACCGAATATGGTACGTAATCCACGGCACCGGCCGCGAGCCGATGATCTACCTCACGCTGACGACGCTGCTGCTGACGCTCCTCGCCATCGGCATGGCAGTGGGCGTCGTGCTAGCTGTAGGAGTACTGTTGTATCTACAAGTAAGTGTTAATATTAGAATTAGTCTGTTCTGTTACTGTCTCACTGTTGTACAAAGACGCTATTGCCGTCGAGTCTTAGGGCTTGGCCTGTCAGACTGTTTGTTTATAATTAGTACAACACTTTACAAATTCATGAAAAACTGCTTTTCATAATGCCAATAATGAATAATGCAAAAGCTAACCTCGACACGGGTAATGCATATTTCACATCGGTAGGCTTCCAAATTGTAGACAAATTATTACTAAAACTAAATGAGTTAATTAATTATTCCTGTGAGAACACAGGAATCATTTACTAACTCATACAAGACTGACTCATCACTTCCACGATCCCTTTTTCTTGAAACAACAGATGCTTATGAAATATACAATAATAATGTTTGCTTTCAGACTGTACAAACTTTAAGGGGAGGTAGTTTGCTCTATTCTATCAATAAATTTATTCTACATGTGGGGTCGGAACCCAACGCCCCCTGAATGGTAGCCATTTTTGTTTTTTGATCGCCTTTTATGAAGCGTGAACACTACTGTAACTTTGGAATTTAAAGCCCAATTGTCGTAAAAAAAAAACTTTTACCAACTGAAAAGTATAAACAATGGGTTAAATAACTCAAGTAATAACAATAAATGCTGCATTAAATTGAAATAAATGCTAAACGATCAAATTTAGGGAATTTCCGAAGTCTTTATCTACTCGTCTAACATGTGTTACGTTAACCTAAATAATGATACCGAATATTCGATTCTATAACACTTGGTTTAAGAGATATTATTGTTGGAACATAGGCTTGCTCAGGTAGTAAGTTCAAAACGATTTGGTTTTTCTGTAGATATTTACAGTGATGACCAATGATACACAAACAACAAGTATTAATTGTGATTTATTATTTACACACACAAAAAATTACAAAAGTGGTTCAAAATGCCCCCCGCCATGTTGAAGGCACGCAATAGCACTGATTGCTGATGATGTTGGTCTAAAAATACTTTTTTGCAAAAAAAACACGACTTCCAAAAAAAAAAAAACAAAAAAAGTGGAAAATACTTTACTTTCGGAAGTCGGTGACTATTGTTTGTTTCATTGACTTTTTTCCCACCGACTTCCGAAAGTAAAGTTATTTTCCACTTTTTTTGTGTTTTTTTTTGGAAGTCGGTTTTTTTTTGCAAAAAAGTTTTTATTTTACCCTTTTTAGCTATCGCATCACACACAAATCCTTGTCAAGTATCAATTTCGCAATTTCTTTTACTTGGATGACATTTTTTCCAGTTATTTTGGTTTCAAAACCAAACTGCTGAACCGATTTCGATGAAAATTCTATGGGACCAATCGGGAAGTAGATAAATTCAGATAAAAGAAGAATTTTTCAAATCGGTTCATAAATGACGAAGATATGAGGTAACAAACACAAAAAAAAACATACAACCGAATTGAGAACCTCCTCCTTTTTTTGAAGTCGGTTAAAAATCAGCTGTTTCCTACAAAAGTGCAATACCTACACGGTCAAAATGTACGGAACACCTGATTCTTTTTTAAATAACCGACGAAAAATTTCTATGTGGGGGGTTCAGAATGATGCAGTGAGTTTTCGCGTCGGTGTCCCTTCCACCCCGTATTGTATAAAATCACTTCCGAACTCCAAACACGACAGCGCCAGTACCAGACTCGATCTCAGTTATTTAACTAAAATTTAATTTAGAGCCATTAAATTCCTAATCATACCATTCATAACACTCACACATACATCATTCTATTCTGAAACTACACATAGAAAGTTTTCGTTGGTAATTAAAAAAAAACTGGTGTTTCCTACAAAAAATCAATACCTACACAGTCAAAATGTATGGAACAGGTATTTTATCCTTTCTTTATCGTGTGGTTAGTGCCTAACCTGGTGCCAGAGTTTTATGCCGCCCATGGGCCTCTGACTTGGCTTTTACATGCCGCCGAGAAATACCTTCTCTCAGGCATGCTCATTTCCTCACGATGTTTCTCCTTCACCGAAGAATGTGATTATTAAACAATACGCACATGATTCCGAAAAATCAGAGGTGCGTGTCTTGAGTTCGAACTCGAGATCTATGACTTGGCAGTCCAACGGTCACACTACTAGATCATCACTGCTTAGGTATTTTATTAAATAATCTATGAAAAATTTCTGTGGGTTGTGGGGTTCGGAATGATGGACTTAATACGTGGTAATTGTTGGTGCGTTGATGGCCCTTCCACCCTGAAAATTCAACTTGCGCCTAAAGTCAAAAACGTTAAATTGCTTTTATTCGTCCTATACATAAAAATGGATCTATAGCGCTACTAAGCTCAGTCTCAAAAATACTAGTGAGAATAGTCAATTCTCGTTTCATCTCCTATATTGAAAAATATCACCTTATCTATGATAGATAATTTGGTTTCCAACTGAGTAGGCCAAACGAGGATGCTGCAACTCACCTAGGGAACTGTGTGTCCTCACACATTGAAAAAACGAAAAATGTGTTACCACATTTCTCGATCTTGCAAAGGCATTTGACACGGTCTCGACAGATCTACTCCTTATGAAACTTAAAGGTGAGTTAGAGGAATCTGCGTTAAGTGGTTTAAGAGCTACCTACTTGGCGATCCGAAAACATTAAAGTTGATGAATTGAAACTTTCTTACACCAAATGTTAGCAAAACTCCAAGAACGCTGCATCACACCCTCCAGATCACCTTACACTCAAACTACGTCACTGACCTCCTAGCACTTCTTCTTCTTCATGTAACTGTCCTCTCGAACGCGCCACCTCTGTCAAGTAGCCCGGTATTATGATTGATCAGCACCTGACATACAGGTACCACATATCAAATCTCTCCGGCAGGATAAGAAAACTTATACACAACATGTGCAACCTCCGAGAAAATTTACTATCAGACATACTACATCCAATTTAGGTGGCACTTTGCCAATATACAGTACTGCATCAGCATGCGGGGTCGTGCGAGAAACACCTACTTGATCGAAGCTTAACCTTTTGACCGCCACAGTCGGCTATAGCCGACAAATGAAAAAGTGCCCAACACTTCACCGCAGGCTCTAGCCGACAAGAAAACGTCATTTTTCAAATAGTTTTCATCTGTCGGCTATAGCCGACCGTGGCGGTCAAAAGGTTAACGAGCTCAGAGAGCGTTTCTTAGGGTAATTTTTAAAAAGCCAGTCAAGTGTCGTACTTTACCGTGAGACAAGAGTTGTCAGCCATCTTTTCATGCCTTCCACATCCATCAAAACTCACAAATATGTAAAAACTAAGAACAGACCTTAGACCAGATTACACGTCAATTACGAGCCTATAGAATCCCAACAAATGATTAATTATGTTCTCAAAAATATTATAAAACAATTTCAGTCACAGAGATAACTACATTTTAGCCAATAGGAATTAAGTTTCACAACTCAAATCATAATGAAACCTTATTTTTCAAGGTCCGTGGTATCCTCCGCAACCAGACCACAATAGAAGACTGGATCATGGAGAAGGCAGTAGGACGGCGCGAAGAGCAGGGGCTGCCTGAGTTCGTGTTCCCGTACAACGTTGGCTGGAAGAACAATGTCAAGCTGGTGCTGTATGGGGCCAAGTACGATGGTATCAACTGGCCGCTGAGGGAGGGGTGCGGCCAGTATGATTTAACGGTGAGTAAAATTACTAACATGGCTGAGAACTTCATGTATTAAAGAACAATGGCGAAATTTTAGCTGATTTAAATTTGAGCGTCTAAAAATGACTTATATACGAAGAAAGTTCCATTATTTTTCTTCGTTTTTTCAAAGTATCACATTAACTAATTCAGGCCGGATAAAAAAAAATATTTTAAATGAAAAGTTATTTGATTTTTTCATTACGGTTTAGTGTTGCCATTTTAAATTTATTCTGTCAAGTGACAGTAAGTACAGCAGTATTGAATTGTAATCAGTTTTATTTGTTATTATAATATTAAACGGAGTAAGTGAATTAACAATACAGTTTGTTTCATAGTGTAAGTGGTCCTTGCAGGGAGGTAAAAACACTGTGGTGTAAAAATAAATGAATTACTTTTAATGACTGGAAAAAGACTAGTATCCCAAATCTAAAAAAAAATATAGCTTGGTTTTTGACGATTGTTGATTGGTTGCTGTTGAAACCACCATATTCAATCACTGACGCTTGCGCTCTGAGCTTTGTGTTTTGCTCTCGATTGTTTTTTCCCGTTTTCTTTAATTTTCACTTGACCCGGACTGCTTATGGACTGTGTTATTCCCCTGTGTGACCCTGTTCGCATTTAAGGACTCCGGGATTTTCCCTGTGTGATATTGTGCTTTTTTTTAATTGTTTGGATTAGTTATTAGTGAACCAGTTGTTTGCTAGATACCGCTAAGATAGAAGGTCGTCGAAAAAGCAAAAAATTACCACACCCGCAGAATTTCTGGATGAAATCATTTTAAGAGAGGATGACAAAGAATAAATATAGATATAAAAAAAAAACTTGTTTTATTGCTTCTTAACAACTTAATCACATACAACTTCATCACATGTACATATTCCACACACATTCTAGGATTTTATAAATACTTGGTAAGCTGAGACGTAGCAAATATTTATAAAATCCTAGAGTATTAGATTAATCCTATTGCCTTAATACCTAAACAATGCTCACGGTGACTGGCAGCTTCAGACCTGTTGTAGATACCTATTCTATACCTTTAACATACCGTGTATTATCTGGAAGGTAGTGTCAAGTATACGCGTTAAACGAGCAATATTCGCTTAAATCACGAAGACTTGTCAAGTGCATTTGATCGTCTCTTTAAGGCCTACCAAGTTACCATAGACATAACCTATAAAAGTTAATGACTGAATATCTATTATTCTCGGCCTTCTCGATCAAAAATTCTTGCACTTACTAACTCAGAAGGTGACACTGAGTTAAACAAGATGTTTTTCATTTAAAGACGTAGGAATTTAATCTCAGCTAAAACAATGTATGGGCGGCTACCATTGTTCTTTGGTTCTTAGAGAGATCAATGTTTTTGTCTTTAGAAGTGGTAGAGATAAAAAGGGGCTTGGTTATCTATCTGTGCTTGCAGATAAAAAAATCTAGGTAACTGTGAGCTTCTTGCAATACACCTAATCTTTAATATTCAATTTATCCTTGGAGGGTAAAGAGACTGTAAAATTAAAAATGTAAACATTCTGTAGAGATTACTAACTGACACTGCTCGAATTTAGCGGCTCTCGATAACGTAACACTGAAAGAAAAGTGTAATGGTCTACCATAAGATAAAACTTTTAATTTATTGCAAATCACTGTCACGCCAATCATTACAATTTAAACACTGCTATAAAACTCAGTCATCTAATTCCAGCGAGAGCAACAAGCCCAGAAGCAAGACAAGCGCGTCCGCTCGCGGCTGTACACCGCCACCGAGGCGTACTCCGGGCGCTGGCTGCCCGTGCTGGCGCGGCCGCGCGCCGCGCTCGGCGTGCCCTGCACGGACGAGGCGCGGCTGCCGCTGGCGCCCGGCGACGTCCTCCGAGTTACAAGACAAAGGCGGTAAGTGAAAAACTTGCAGGAATATTCAGCATTTTGAACTTTTGAAATATTATTGGACGTGTTTGTGTAATAGCTTCTCTAGGAAAACTATTTCCCGACAACTCGATAGCTATTTGAAGGAAGGGAATGCACCAACAACGGACTCCGATGCTACGTTTTAGTTAGAAGTGTCCCACTGCTTGATTGTCACTGAGCATAAATAAAAAAGTTTTGGTTGAAGCTCTCTACCACGTGTTGATTACATAAATTCTGTCCCAGACAATTGTTAGTCATGTTCAATTTGAAATTGTTGGAGTGAGCTATCGCAATTATTTACAATGTCGCTTAAAAACGCAATCAGAAGAAAAGTTTCGTATTCAATAGTTTAATAATATTCAAGCCATACCGTTATTATAGTTTCCAACAAGCTTACTCATCTCTTGTTCCCGCAGCCACTGGTTATTCGGCGAGAAGCTAGTGGGCGACGGCGAGACCCCCCGCGGCCCGCGCGGCTGGTTCCCGCGCGCCGCCGCCGCCCCCCGCGACGCCCCCCGCGACCCCCCCCACACGCACACACACACACATACACACACACACACGCAGCACAAGCGCAAGCCCGACTAGCTGGCACTCGACGAGCTCAGCGATCGACTGCTATGACGAATGTGTAGTAATGGGTAGTAGAAAGTAAATGGAGTGCGTCTAGAGTTTATCTCTATTCTTGACATCTACAAAATCTGTTTTAGAGACAGGAAACATTTCAGCTTATTTCTTATTTATAACTACAGTTTAATGTATTAAGCAGATAATTTAATCAATGATTAGTTAAATGTGAGATTAGGAGGTGTGCTAGAAACGTTCGGGTCGGCTTATTCGGCGTAGCCGGGAAACAAAATCGAATGTATTATGTAGTTGAACATGATGAATGGAGTTTGCCGATTGAATTAAGCCGCATAAAAGACGAATATTGTAGTAATTACTTCGGATCGGCTTTTTTGATTAACAAATTCCGCAGCATCGATTGTGCCGACTCGAAAAAGTGTGTAGCAACTCTAACTATGCCAGTACTGACCATTACGTCTATGTACATTGTGAGCACTCCATTTATTTGCTACTCCGTGGATATAATATGTAAGTATGTAAAAATCATGTCAAACATGAATTCGTCGTTAACTATAGAAGAGAACATAGTCACATTTTATAGTATTGATTTTTAGTTAGTTTACTGGTATAATAAGCAGTAAACTAACTAAAGGCCGACTTGTACAGGGCCTAAATCAGCAACATGATATTTTTTATTCGAATATTATTATGTCTTTTTTACCTGCAAACTCAGCGATTATGTTTACTTACTGCGTGATTTTGAATTTGCAACGTTCGACTCAGTGCCGACAGTTGAAAATTCAAAGCACTCTTAATGTCCCTTACGATATTTCGTATTTCCACCGTAGTCTGTGTAATTACTGTGGTTATCATTTTATATCAGTTCAATTGCAATTAAAAATGCGTGAAATCCTTTTTCAATCATTAGTTAAGATCATAATTATGACAATGTTCCTACTTCCATTTCAACAAACTATAATTTTCCAACAACATAAGATCTCAATGAGTTGAATTTATTATTTTTACTTGACGCTTGTTTTAGAAACGTATTTGTGTAAATAGTTAACGGAATATGGATAGCAAAAGGTCACAATGTAATGGCTCCAATAACAATACTGCATGGATCTTCTGACGATTGAATAGCATTGACAAAGATGTTTGTTGGTAAACATTAGTTTATCTGTTTCATGATTTTTTTTTTAATTATGGCGGGGTTAGTTCCGATTTTGACCACGCGCCAAAAGATGCATGTACAAGTTTACGTCTATTTATTTCACAATTGGATGCACAAAATTAGGATTTTATTGAATCCCTTGTGATTTCACAAACTAGTTACACATTAAAGATGATTTCTCTAGGCTACCAATTTGACTGACCTTGATTAAAAACGAAAGTAAATTAATCCTTTTCCTAAATACTCCAACATCATGCCATTGAGAGCCATAGACAAAACCAATGACAAAAAAGTCTACAGATGGCACCACAAGCGACTGTACAGTCCACAAGGGAGACAGGCACACTCGGCGATTTCTTTAGCCATTTTGTTTACGTGATGAATCGATGAATCGTTTGAGTTTAATAAGTTATGCCCGAACGAAACAATAATGGGTATTGCCTGAAAATGTGTTTGTCATGCCTGTCTAGAAACTTTTTGTGTTACCTGTACTTTAACTAGCCAATATTAATACGTGGATAAAAAGAAACAAAGTTGTGGCATTTATCTAAGATCTTTTGTAAGATTTGATACAGTGTAATTGTTATAGGGTTTGTACTATTAGGGTCTTAAATGGTTGTTTGTTATTTTAAGCAATTTTATAATATCGATATTGTGACTTAATAGTTGTGATTGTAAAAATAATGTTTTGTATATGAATAAAAAATGTATGTAAAAATGTTGATTTTTCTTTAATAGTCATTAGTCAGGGATGAAAAAAAAACAAAGCCGTTATGTGTAAAAAAATCTTTATTGTGCATTAAAAATACATGATTATTCTCAAACACACGAATGCACTTTTCCGAAGCATAAAATTAGTTCTCAATAAGTTAGCTTACGATATAATATAAACTACACATCTAACTTCAATAATGTTAGATTATCACGAATTCTTTTTTAAATTAATAAATGCAAATTATTTTGTTACACTCACAGTAACTCAAACTTTAAGTTTCAACTTGTTGAAAGTTATTTTTTCTCAAAAGTTTGTACTGATCTCACACTCGGCCAAGCTCACGTTCTTAGGTACTATATTACGTTAATATTATTATAAAACTTATTATTTTATTTTGACGGCATCGAGATTAAATTATATTGATGGAATACAAAAACGCCAGAGTACAAACTATAGCCGACTAAAAGTGGTATTGCTTAATCCACGAAAAGGACCAGATGACAAGTAGCTATATCCAATCAAATACACGTAGGTATTAGTAGTATTCTATCAAAATTAAGAAACAAAGATGACAGGACAACACTTCTAAAACGCCGTATAACCAGCCTTTAGCCAACCATTTCCTCAATGATCTAGTACTCATTGTCTTCATCGAGTTCGCCCTCAGTGGAGTCCACTCCGACCTCTTCATAGTCCTTCTCCAGCGCAGCCAGATCCTCGCGAGCCTCGGAGAACTCGCCCTCCTCCATGCCCTCGCCAACGTACCAGTGGACGAATGCGCGTTTCGCGTACATCAAGTCAAACTTGTGGTCCAAACTGGAAGGTTTTAAGACAGTTTTTAACATATTTCTTAGATTGTGGAATAATTTGTAGCGAGAGCGACGAGCTACAATGGATTCATAAGCAAAGTGGTACTGATGCCAGTTTTACAGGACTGTTATTGCCACACTCTATACCTGTTCTCCAGAAAAGTCGAGCATTGATGTAATGACATTTTAGACTTTCAGTCATGACCACGCTTTCTCAAGGCGGATTGTCCATTGAAGATTTCAGAATAACATTAAGAGGTCACCCGATCAGCCGATTTGGCACGCAACATCGCCAGGAGGTCGCATTCCTAATTAAATCTATAAAGGATCAACACTCGACATAAAACGTCGATACATACCGAGCCCAAGCCTCGGCGATGGCGGTGGTGTTTGACAACATGCAGACGGCACGCTGTACCTTAGCCAGGTCACCTCCAGGGACCACGGTCGGGGGCTGGTAGTTGATGCCAACCTGTACACAAGTATGTCCAAATTAGCATACAAATAACTAGTATACCTATTTAGATACACAAATGAAAGAATAAACTTCTGAGAGAACAAAGTAATTCTCCTAAAAAGGGCAGAAGCTTCTAAAATAAATGCGTGGTCTCACCTTGAATCCTGTGGGGCACCAGTCTACGAACTGGATGGTCCTCTTTGTCTTGATGGTGGCAATGGCGGCATTCACGTCCTTAGGCACGACATCACCTCTGTCAAGGCAACATTTAGAATAAAAATATGCCTTCGTGACCTCCGTTAGGAACAAATGAGAATTTAGTCCTTCGAGCTGTGCCTATAAGAAAATTGGTTTACAGACCTGTACAACATGCAGCAGGCCATGTATTTCCCGTGGCGGGGGTCGCATTTCACCATCTGTAACAGAATAGTAAGATGTAGCTTATGGAAAAATTTAAAGAGAAGATCAAGTTGTCGTGTAAGTCAAACAGATTTATGTCTAACGATTTGAAAGTCTGTCTCTCTCATAAAAATGAAAAGAATAAGGAGGAAAAATGACAAATGTACAAGGCTCGCAACCAAAGAACGATCATTTAAATAGTCTGCTCCTCTGCATGACATAAAATATGTTACGTTTTGGAATCTGAATAGCTTTCAACAGTGATTCCTTACCTGGTTGGCTGGCTCGAAGCAAGCGTTGGTGATCTCCGCTACAGTGAGTTGTTCATGGTAGGCCTTCTCGGCAGAGATGACAGGTGCGTAAGTGGCGAGCGGGAAGTGGATACGAGGGTAGGGCACCAAGTTGGTCTGAAACTCGGTCAGGTCCACGTTCAGCGCTCCATCGAACCGGAGCGAGGCGGTTATTGACGACACGATCTGGAAATATGAAGAAGGTTATTGGTTTTTTTTTACAAGCAGGTTAAAGTCATAGGACCAGAGCTGTCTGTCAGAGTTGTAATCTGAATTGAAGCAGGCAAATTGAAAAGGAAAATCATAGTATATATTTTGATGCATCCGCCGGGATCCATAATAGATTACAACAGATATGATGATCGTGAGTAACCTGAGGGGGTGTCCTGTTTATATAAGCCAGGTCTATGGATGCTTTTTGATTGCAATAACTGGTAATAAGTCCAGTCCCTTCAACTCCTGATTTCAGTCGAAATTCGTTATTTTGTTTTTTTTTCTGGTTTCTTTCGTTTTTCCATTTACCTGTCCAATAAGCCTGTTGAGGTTGGTGTAGGTAGGTCTCTCGATGTCGAGGTTCCTCCTGCATATGTCGTAGATGGCTTCGTTGTCCACCATGAAGGCACAGTCCGAGTGCTCCAGGGTTGTGTGCGTCGTCAGGATGGAGTTGTAGGGCTCCACTACTGCGGTGGACACCTGGCAAGGAAATAAAATTGATAGTTAGGTATTGTTACCCCTGATATTTGTGGTGTTGATTTTTCGCTATGGCTGATATTAAGATTTTATGGGCTATGGCTTGTGATGGATACTATAGGTTAGAACTTATACAATCTTAGACAGAGTGTTGTGAGGCATCTTGGGAGGACCCTATGTCCAGGAGTGAACAGCAATACGTTGAGTTGATTGTATATTACATCCAGTATAGTTATTTAAGTATCTGATACCTGAGGTGCAGGGTAGATGGAGAACTCGAGCTTGGACTTCTTGCCGTAGTCGACGGAGAGACGCTCCATCAGCAGCGACGTGAAGCCGGAACCGGTGCCGCCTCCGAACGAGTGGAACACCAGGAAGCCCTGAACGGAAAGATTACAGCTGTTTTAGGTACCTAATGAAAAATTTGGTCCTTAGATCCGGGACGTGTTTCCGGCTCGTTAAATTAAAGGTAGTATTATTGCAATCTCACTATTTGTTATTAGCTTTGTAGATAAGTACCTACTTTGTGGAACTACTCAAAATCTTTGCATGTATTCTGGATAAAATGTCAACCCACCTTACCCTTAAATAGGTACTTTTTTTTAGTAGCAGTAACAAAAATTGATCAAGATGACCTTTGATGGTCTTTATTGTCAACTTTACACTGTGATTAACAACAGAGAGATCATACTGTCTTCGTCAATGATAAATGGAGAAGCTTTCTTCAACCACTTTAGTAGTTAACAAATTTTCTTACTGCAGAGTCGTGAGTCGTGACGTGCCCGACTTAACTTTTGGATGATCTCCTTCCCTTTATAAGTATCTTGGGCTTTGCAATCATATTAATGCCCAAACTGTTCAACCCCTCACCTGGAGTCCAGTACATTGGTCGGCGAGTTTCCTGAGCCTATCGAGGACGACGTCGACGATCTCCTTGCCGATGGTGTAGTGGCCCCTGGCGTAGTTGTTGGCGGCGTCTTCCTTGCCAGTGATAAGCTGTTCCGGATGAAACAGCTGACGGTACGTACCGGTGCGAACCTCGTCTGGAAATGGAGGGTTAGAGGTTAGGGGTGATTTTCTCGTACGGTCTACTGTAAAATGTTGCAGAAAGGTTATACGAGTACTGCACAGACGGTCTGGACAACCTAAGGAAAAATTAAAAATGTATTGGATTGACATAAGCTACTGAAAAGGTTTAATCCTGTTGAAAATTGCTGTCGAAATAATGAAACGCTTTGAAAGTTACTGCTACTTTCTAGGCCCTTCGCCCTCGGCTCTCTCAAGATCGCTTTTGATGTTGATAATAATTTAGTCGGATTTTGTTAATAGTCAAGTTTATTGCTTAGTTTGAATAAAAACAATGTATCGTATCATCAAGCTTTTCGGATAATCCACAAAACATCAACAGGCGTTCTTAAAATTCTCAGAATATTCAGTTTTAATCGTGCAAAAAGTATGATCCTCTTCAGGCTGAAACTCAACACCGGAAAAAAATACAAAATAAGAAATGATTCAACCAACAGATGGCCAATTCCAAGATTTAAAGTTTGACTCAGTTTTGAGTCACCAAATAAGTATGAAATATAATAAAAAGCAAATCAAGGGAGACTAACCAATATTTAATGCAGATGAATACTGAATGAGCTGTACCACTTGAGGGCTAATTACTTTCGTCCATCCGAACGGCTGCCAATTACAGAGATATAGCAAAGAGCTTCTTAAGTGTAAGCTCTTACAAATAATATTGAAACTTCCTGTCTTCAAATCTGGAGTGGTTAATCACAGATTTCGTTATAGCTGTTGCATTGACTCATCTTCGAAAAAGTTGAGCGTGAGTGGTCAAATGTCTCGATTTATTTAAATTTTAGTCGTAAGAAGAAGAAGTTTCAGTACCAAGCCCCAGTTCGGATTTGTGACCCGTTGATAGCAATCGTAAGTGCCTTTTTACATTATTTGAGACCTGAACATAACTGGCGAAATGTGGGTGTAATATAAGACCTCAGCCTAACTCTTCGATGACATACAGGCGTGATGTTGATATCAATGTTGGCACTGATATCGAAATTACCTATTCTTAAAGTAAGCCTATAGTCTTCCGAGTTAAAGACCTATCTATTAGTTAATTCAATGAGGTCAATTTCAATAGGAAGTCGACCTAGACTGGACTATTTTCCTCAAGCCCATGTCAAATGATTCGTCTAGCACTCTGGCCGTTTATTCTGTAGTTCGTTCCTCCACTTATGGTTAATTTCATGTTATTATTCCGACATTATAAATGTATGAAGTTCGTGTTTTGTCGTCTGACGATAATTTCGGATTATTGTATTCATATTCATGTGTTTGGTTCACCTAGTGCCTTTATGGTGGACATCGACTGACGTTCGTAAGGGTTCCATACTCGTTGGACAATGGATGTTCCTTTTTGTTAGATAACGATAGGTACGCCATTAGAACATTAAAATTGTAACTTAATAAATCCTTCTCAAAGCTTACCCACGAGACCTAACCAGAAGCTAAAGCGATTAGGTACTAATTTCCTTGACAGATGTTCTTTGATAGTGCTATAGTGTAATGATAGTCCGTCAGTCGAAGTAATAACGGCTCGGGACGGGGTTCAATACCCGCTGGCTATTATAAATTTCTATTACAAGCAGCCGAGAAGCCTTCAATTTAGAGCCTCACGGTTTCCTTAACTTGTTTTTTGTATTAGGTCTTATTTTTAGCGCGATTAGTAAAAGCCAAGAAAATATAGGATGGTTGGACAGATAGTGGAATATTCATTATATTCGGATTTAAATCTTGTACTTAACCTTAAAAACCCTAATGAGTGTATTTGCATTTACTTTGTTAAGTACCTACTTTGCATACATTATGGACAAATAAGAAGCACATTAACTGTTAACGTTTATAAATATCCATGGAATAGGTGCAAATTAGTGAACGTCTAGACTCCGACAACTGATATTTGATTACTTTAATCTGGCTCTTCAACTCGAGACCAGCCCCTTCCCGATAAATCATCAAATTAGGCCTTATTTACCATCCATCTGCTTTTAAAGTGATCTACTCACCAACGACAGTAGGTTCCAAGTCCACAAACACGGCCCTGGGCACATGCTTGCCGGCGCCAGTCTCGCTGAAGAAGGTATTGAAAGAATCGTCTCCGCCACCCAGGGTCTTGTCCGAGGGCATCTGGCCATCAGGCTGGATGCCATGCTCCAGGCAGTACAGCTCCCAGCAGGCGTTGCCGATCTGCACGCCGGCTTGGCCGATGTGGACTGAGATGCATTCCCTCTGTGGAAGATGGGCTTTAGTTAGAAGATAAAAAAGAGTTTATCTAGGAAGTATCTAGCTTAGAAACTCTTTGAATGTCTTTGTTGATGAGTCTCATGAAATAGGGCCACATGATTATTGCATAAGTAGAAAATTACGAAGAATCTTTCTGGGAAACCATAATATTGTGGTTTATGAATTGACGGAGGCATATGGTACTGACTGCAGGTGCCTATGGCAGTTACTTGATGGATTGATGTTCCATCAAGATCTATGGATATAAGGAAAGCTCTAGTATCCGGAAATTTTAAGATATCCGTTTGCACAGTTTAACAGCCAACTGGTATGTAAAAGTAGGTATACTCATCTACTAGCTATGTTATTGCGTTTTTCTGTTACCTCGTATAGCAATATGTACTAACATTTTTACAACAATATCATACGTGTGCTTAATTATGGAATTAGGGCACGTGGTGTTGGCGATCCCATCAGAGCTTACGGGGGCTTTAACCTGTATATCACTATGAGATCTTTAGTACCCTATATTGCCATAAAGTTGTAGGTACAGTGAACACGAACCATTCTGCTGACAATTTAATGATATCAGTTTGCCGCACCTTCCTATTTCTAGAAATATATCGACGATAATGGAAAAGACTATTGTAGGTTTAGTGATCCGAATGTAGAAAGGTTAAAGACTATGTCAAATTAAAAGTTTCGGTTTCATAGAGGTTGGTCATTTTGTACCTAAAAATACCTACTAGGTAAATAATAAATGTATTTAACGAGCAGGTAGATTTCCACATAGAATAGAATAGTTGAAAACATAGATTAATCGCTGTCCAAATAATAAATGATTTGGATCATTTCTGATTTGGTTCAAGTAATGCCTATTCGCAAAATGTTATACCATATACCTAGTACATGAAAAAAATTAAGTTTTCATCGACCAAACACATCATACACACTGACAAATGCTTGCACTGGCTGGACAGGTCCACTCAAATCTGTGTGGTTCTTTCTTCAAAAGACCATCTCAGACACTCATCTGCATAGTCCTCATGTGAGTTTATCAAGATTATGTCTGGACCTTAAAAGAGACTATGACCTCTGAGTTTGTTTCGGTTGTTTCTTCTCAGAGTAGTCAGATACGAAACACCGGCCTCATCTAGTTTTAAAAAAAGAAGACGTGTAAAAGTGTTTGTAAAAACCTATTTGCAAAATAAACATCATTTATCATTTATCATTTATCATTTACATACAAAGGCCTCACATGAACGAAAGCTTCAGAATGATAAATGTTGGTTCGTTCGCCACGCACCACCCGTAGACACACTAGAATCGACGCCCTATTTGTGATTAATGGTATCAGACCAAAGAGATTTAATGTAGATCACTACACCTACTTAATTGAATGTTTTCGTTACGCTTTGAAATCAACAGCAAGTAGTAAATTAATCAAAGTTGCGAATTGGAGAAGAGAATACTTATTGTATCATGTGGGACTTACAAGTAAGTTAAAACGACAAAATGATAAAAAAGATGATGACTCATCATTGGTTTTTTGGATCTATCGAAACGTGATGGTATGTTGAAAGTTACTTCGCTCAGATTGGAGCTGTAATGCGTTTCCTTTGGAGTGAATTTTGTTCGCAACGGATACTTCTTATATTTTTTCAGGAAGTTTAGTCTAAAAGCATGATCCATGGTCATGATATTATTATGATCCTTTACGTAACCTCCCCAACAGTGCTGGAGTGGCTCGTCTTCTATTCTTACAGGTCCCAGCTAAATACCAGAATATTTTTGTCAATAGTCGTAACATGCAGATGTTCATTTTTGGAGTACAATCAGTAGGTATTTAGGTTAGGTCCCTGGGTAGGTAATTTCATACATTGTGAGTGTATGAAATTACCTACTTTTAGGTACGTAGGTAGGTATGTAGGATTAACCTACACGTATCCAGACTTTTTCTAGTTCTGTTGAATCATAAAACACGGATTATCCTGGCTGCCAGCTAAGGTTGTATATCCCGAATACGCGAAGTTCAATGTTTTTTGATGCGAAAAAATAAAAGCGATAACACAGATATAATAAATACAGGAGATATGATTTGTAAACAAATGTATTCGTGTTCAGATGTCGCCGTGTTCTCCCCACTTAATTCACTAACACAAAAGCAAAAACTATAAGAACGGCACACGAGCTCATATTTCTCCCGCACACAAAGAAACTTACAGCAACACTAATAAACTCACTAATAGAACACAGGCATACATAGGGCGGGGCTTCTACCTGTAGCTACGGACTCAGAATAAACACACATCACAACTAGTGATGTGAAGAGGTAATCGTAGAAAAAATGGTATCGATGAAATTCAGTTATATCGTTTTATTTTTTGTGGGAAACCAGTTTGGACCTTTTCCTGTCGCATTTATCCACTTTTCTTTTATTTTTGGATACTTCGGATAGCTAAAATGTTAAAATAAAACCAAGGTGAGAATTGTGATGATGATATCAATGATACATGTGTAAGAGTACCGCAATAAATTAAAAACCCATACTTGATTCAATAAAAGATAAGTCGAGTAATCAAGAAATAGTAATGAATTGTAATTTTCAGTAATTAATTATATAATTTTTATCATTAAGTACCTCACATTAGTAAACAACAGCTATAAAGTTCCATGTAACAAAAATAGTCTAAATTTTTACCCTTGTGTAATCATTCGTACTAAGGGATCGTATAAAATATCGACAACCACAAAAGTGACATCACCTCTCTAATTATCTACCTAAAACACACCCGCTTCACGAAACTATCGTGTGAGTGAGAGTAAAAGTAAAACACTTATCCATTGCACTATTAGACCAGCCGATTCATTGATCGATGTGTATTAAGCAAACAATGATTGTTGTTCCTAATGAAAATAATTGCTTTTGGTACTTTATCGTGTTTCTAGTATCACGAAGTAATGTTTTAGTGAATTTAATGAGAAAAACAATCATATTTTAGTACTTACGTGTGAAATGAGATGCCATCTTTCGTATAATTCACAATAGAGTTGTTATTTTTGCAAACAACCACTGTACAACGCGGCATTTTGTAAAAAATCACAAGCAGTGAAGACGTCGCAAGTTGACATTCGACTAATGGCCGAAACTGGCAACAAGTCTCTTTGCGGCTAGATGCGTTCGCATGCGCCACGCCTCCTTGCCATATCTCCTGTATTTATTATATCTGTGAGCGATAAGTATCTTGGGTCAAAGAATCACAATAAGTACCTACCTCAGAGGAAAACAATCAATATATGCAGTATAAACGGACTAAGTAGCTAGATAATCAATATGTTATAGTAAAGCCATACTTGGATAAAGATCCTTATTAGGTGCCTCAGACTAATTAACGTGTAGGTGTAGTAATCAATAACATTTTTGTATGTTATTGAAAATGTAAATGGAATACCCTAACGAGCAAACTATTATGATGACCAGAGGAGATATTTAGTTAAAAATCATTACCTAACTAACCAATTCAAAACTTTACACCTACTTCCATGCTTCCCTACCTATAATAATAATACCTATAATAGATTTGTTACTACCAAATAGCAATACCTAGTAGCAACATTAATTTTTAATGTACCTACTCTTTCAGTTCTTTCGACCTAGCTGACCCCAAACTGTCTCAAATAATAAATCTCATTTTTTCAGGCTGAAATTCCATATATAATTAAAATGAACCTCCTTTCAAGTTCACAATGTTAATAGAATATTGTTCGTGGCACAGGGGGTTTACATAGAGAAGGCACGGAATGGTACGGCTGCCACAAATGAAGGAACATCAATCAGACAGTACAGCCTTCGGTGAACGTCGGTAGCTTGATATGTGGAGGCGTGGCACATATGGTACAGAGTGACAGAGAACCTAGACATCATAAGTAAGTACTTATAGATTGTATAGCTATAGAGGCAGTAAGAGGTACACGCATGTTAGGGTCGGCATGCTTTGGAAAGGCTGAGTGGCAAAATTTATATATAATTCGGGAAAAGCCGTTCGGCTTAGCTGGAATTGTGCCGAACCGACCTAAACATGATTCAGTGTCGGAGTTTGCTGATCGACAGGAGCCGAATGAAATTCGAATATGTTTAGTGAGCGCTTTGGTTCGGCTTTGTTGTTAAATACTGCCGAATCAACTGTGAGGAACCTCTCAAGAGCACTGATTGTCCTGGTCTAAGCTTGAATAAGTTTAGTCCTTTTGTTTAGCAATAGAAATAATCTGCAAAAGGAAGACTTCAGGAAACACAAGCAAAGATGAGCATTGCAGTGAAGTATCCATGTCTGTTTAAAGCCTGAAATATGCCATAAATAACCATGTAGATGTAGATTGATCCAAACCTACGCAGCCTAACCAAATTCCACAATGACATAGACATTTCGTAGGCTGAAGATAATTTCCAGTCTAAGCCTCGCCGTGTAATTTGTGAGGTATGGCAGGAAGTATTTCATGCAGTGCAGTGTCATTACCGCGATAATAGCTGCCAATCATAGCGGCTGTTATACTACGTGACAACGGACGGCTCCAATATGCACTGTGGCGAGGTTTCAACGATAAATGCAGTGGTTCGAAATCGATAGACAGTAGGTTTAGCTTTGTAAGTAGTCAACCTAGAAGCTTATGTACGTCTTCACCAACACTAAGCGACAATTAAAGGAATGCCTAATAAATAAAGGCGCAAGCGTTTCTCATGTTAGAGTTCATTCCGTTTCTATGTTTTACCCCTCTTCTTTGATTAAGTAGAAAGTCAATTAGGTACAACATCAAATAAACAGATGATTTAAACTTGTAACAACAATGAGTTTATTTACATAATACGAGTAAATATATCTTTATCTTTATGGGTGACTCCTACCTCTTGAGTTTTGAAAGGCGAACATCTATGTAAGTTTATTGTGTAAGAACATTTTAAAGCACGTTCACACGAGGACGCTTCGTTTTTTTTTTGACGTGATGAAACGTGATGGACACGTCTTAAATCACGTTTCGTCTTTCAAAAAGCACGTATCGTGAATTTTTTGTGACGCATTCGCTGATGCACTCGCACCCGAAAAATCACGAAACGAATCTGAACATCAATTCGTTTTTTTTGCCGGATTGTGATAAAACACGATTTCGTATGCAATGTGAACGTCCATCCGTCATTCATGACGTATCGTGTTTTATGACTGATCGTTAATGACGGAAGTCGTGTGAATGAGCCCTTATACAACACAAAACATAAAACCCAAACATGTATGTAAATCTATGTAATTCGTTTGTTAAAACAAAGTAAAATTACCATTTTAAGGAACAATGACAAAATCCCACGCGAGTTACTGAACAAAACGATTCGATTACTCGTCCAATTACAATTTAATTCGAATCGAAGTATTATTGGAATCGAATTGCTACAATAAATATCTTTTTAAGGAGAGACAATTGTAGGCGGTTAATTACGAAGTCACTGAGAACACCCACTTTTGAAGTTTAAAGTTAACTAGATCGCAGTTATGGCACCTACACCGTCAATTATTTGGAAGTCTACTAAAATTGCTTTAATTGTATCAATTTTGAACCGGAAATTGCATGAATGTAGCTTCTTTAAAGTTTGTAATGGTTTCTACGCCTACGTAAATGAAAGATTAGCAATGCAACCTTCATAAAGACTGGGCACAGCGTTACTGTGAGCATGAAGATCTTAGGTTCGACTCAGGAATCTCTCGTCAGACGCACGTAGTCTAAGTCAGTAAGCTACTTTTAAATTTGAACAACAGCAAGGCAGGCTCTTTTAAAATTGGCATTGCAATGTTTTGTTTTACTAATAAAGTCTTACACCTTTTCACTTTTTAAATACGAATCCAAAAGAAAGCAATAAAGCGAAAGTATTGCTCTACATTTCGTCCATATAAATAAATCACGAATCTTATCCGTCACTGATCGTCTCATCTGAGTCAGAAGTTCAGTTGTCATGCTATGATTGTCAGAAACAATGGATCCGATATCTCAATGATCCATAGATCCTTGAGGGCTTGACGATCAATGAAGCGTCCTAATATTTAGATCTTGTTGTCACTGATATTTATTGCTTTGCTTTCTATGAATGAGTGTATTTCGAGGACGTATTCTGTCAATTAATATACATTCATGAATTCAAGTCACTTTTCCCATGAGGGTAGACTGAAGCTACAGAACTCCTGTCTGCTACGATTCTCACATACTCCTTTTGCTTTTGTATATTTGATTTCTTTCTTCGTCGTCAAGAAATACCTAAGCCTTCTGTCTCATGTTTACGTAGACTTGATTTTGACTTTTAAGTGCTAACCAAAAATAAAACTAAGTTGGTAATCGCAAAAAAACTCCCAATGCGTCTCTCGTTACCGTGTCTGTTTTAAAATACGCACAAAACATAAAGTTGCAAAATGCTAACCCACACACCTCATTTCACAGTCGAAGTGGATAATCGGCGGATATATCCGCACTATAGTGCGTCCCTATACTTGCGGATATCAGTATCCGCCCTCCGGAAGTATGGAGCTTTTAAGGCGTCGCGGAAGCTAACCCTTCATTAGTACTTAAGTTTCCCGCCTGTTATTAGCTTACAGGCATTGTCTGTCGAAGGGTTACCTCAGGGGCATCTATAGTTTTACGCTTTACGGTTTCGATTAGTGGTTAAGGTTCGTCATGATTAAATCATGTGAGGTTTGAACAGGGGGGAGGGGGTCAGAAAAAAATCACGATCAATCGCGATGGCGGGAGGGAATAATGTGACAATCACGTGTATTTTTTTCGTGGGACAAGCGATTTTTTATTTAAAAATCCATTTTTTTTTGGTAAAGCAGATTCTAGAACTATCTGATGTTTCAATGATATGAAAAAATACACGTGATGCTGGGAGGGGGAGGGAGGGGTAACCTGAAACCTCACGACGTATCACCACCAGGGGGGCTATAAAAGTGGCCTAAGAACCTCACGTGATTAAAGGACGGCCCCTTAGGTGCGCAGTTATACGAAGAGCCGAGAAGGAGCACTTTTGTGTATAAAGAAGGATTCAAGTGTCAAGGCAATGAAGTCGCCCCAAGGTGCCCCAAGGAACAGATAAAATGGGATCACCAGGCTTGGCACAGCCCTTCGCCCACCGCAGGGCGAAGGTCAGCCATGAGGATTCTACACAAAAAAAAAGACTTGGCAGAGAGACAAAGGTTTGCAAATAATAATAATTATGTACATATATGAGTGTTCCTAAATCTACTCTTTGTCGAATCTCACACAACTAATGCCCTAATTCGACCATACGATACGAATCATTAATATGCACAACCACAAATTCAATACCAAACGCAAACCTTACTCATATGCACCCACGTTGCGCGTGGTATCAGCAGACGGTATCACAGCCTATCATTATCAACACGACTGCTCGACACGCTAGGCGTCGGGGCAACGAACCCACACTAAATCCCGCAGCCATTTTGACTAGAAACAAAAAAACTGACCATTTATAGTCTGTTGTTTACGGTTCCGTAGGTCAGCATTTTTTGACTGTTTAAGTTTGTAAACAAATACCGCAGTTTTAGTAACCCGAACACCGAATTTTTCTTTTAGTTAAGGTTCTTGGAAATTATTTTTCAGATTTTGCTACCGAGTTTGTGTACAACCTGCAGAATGTGGATGGTTATTATATTTTGATCATTATTTCTGTTCTGCATAATGTTTTTACTATAGGCTCACCTCTTCTCGCCTAACCTTTCGAAGAAAACGATAAAAAACAAAAGTCTTGCCAAGTTCCCGTGATCATGGAACTCCGTTTAAAAGACATAAAAAAGCGAACAGTTAGCTCATACAGCCAGCATTGTCTGAATTGTCGTGGCCGTGTGGGGAGCTGACAGATTGCGCAATGAAGACTGACTCATTGGGCGACTGGTGCTTTTATTGTGGCAACAAATACCTTCGTCCAAATTTCTTTGATACTGTTTATAGTTATCTTTTTGTGGCGTCTTTCCGCATAAAGTGAATTTTACGGATAGAGAGGGGGAAGAAGACCAAAGAAAAGATGGATGTGTTATGTGAGGATTTGAGAAATAATGTGAAAGAAAATTGAGAGATGATAGCGTGATAGATGGAAAGGGAGATCGGAAGAACAACGGGATGCGCTGCCGCGCCGGCCCCTGAGCAACGTGGGACATGAACATGATGGAATTAGGCCAATCTTTGAGGTCTTCAATGTAAAATAAGTTTACGAGTATTTTATTTTCTAGGTACCATATAAGGTATGGCATGATAATAATATAATAATATATAATACCATAATCTCCATCCTGAAAAAAACTTTTGCAGAATTCTTGTCAAACACGCAAGGAAAAAAAAACAATTAACTACCGCATTATGACGTCACAGCTCCCGCGTTGCTTCGACAAATGTCTCCTGTTACCGAGGGACAGAGGGATGTGTGATAGGGAGGGACTGGTGACGTCATCGGCGCGCCCGGTCTGACTCAATACCTAAAAGCTCCTATATTTGACTTAGTATTACACACTTTTCAGAATCTTCGCCAATTATAGTGTTCATTTTCGGTTTACGTACGAGTTAAAATACAAATACTAGTTAGTTTATTTTAAACAAATAGGTACAGAATGTTAAAACTTTTTACTAAAGGTACAATTAATCAAAGATACTTGAGTTGCCTGAGATCACAACGGAATAAAAAAAACAAAGACACTAACATTTAGTATAAATGTCTACTAAATATATATGCACAGCTCAACATTGTATGTATTTGATATTAACTATTTATATTAACTAGTTATCCTGGTTTCATTAATATAACATGGTCACCCTTAATAGCGAAGTCTTAAGGAATGTCGAAAAGTTATTTTTTTTTCAGATATCAAATACATACAATGTTGAGCTGTGCATATATATTTAGTAGACATTTATACTAAATGTTAATGTCTTTGTTTTTTTTATTCCGTTGTGATCTCAGACAACTCAAGTATCTTCTCAATACAGTAACGTCAGGATTGAGGAGCCAAAGAAAATGCGTTTATTTACTAAATTCACTCGGTTTTACTACTTTGTCCATATACTACAAATTCAATCACACTTACTACTAAATTTTTTTGGAGTGGAATTTAAATTGACCAATTACTTTTGTGGAAATTCACGCTCTCATGTATAGATTGAGGAGCCAAATTAAAAGTATTGTATATTCTTGAATATCAACAGTACTGTAATCAGATTTTTAGTAGGCATTGTACACAATTACTACTAAATAATACAATTTTTTCAAGAATATTCATTATATACTTTCCGTGTTCCACGTGGCTCCTCAATCCAAACATTTGGATTGAGGAGCCACCTTTATGTTCATATAACTATTGAACTATTATACTACAAATTCGAGGATTCATCCTACAATATTTTTAAGCTTACTACTAAATAAGTATATTAATTTCATTAAGATACGAAAAGTGGCTCCTCAATCCTTACGGACATAGATTTTCGGGCTACTGAATACCTGTGACGAACGACTGTCATAGATCTACAAATGACAGCCGCTGCCAACGCTACAACTGCAGCTTAACGTGTTTTCCAAGGCACGCGGAGGAAACTCGGTATGTAATGGGGGGTCACGCATCCACGGCCCAACCTAGGCAAGCGTTATTATTTCGCGACGAGCTCTTTACTATCCTATCGTAGCCGGACATGGGTCCATTAATGCCATACCTACACTTCGATCTCGTGCCAGTCTCATTCAGGAAATAGGGAAGTAATGGCGACAAACAAGTTGTTGTTTTCACGTTACTTTTCCTCCGTCCCTCCTCGTTTGTACCTATCATATAAATTAATGATAGTCTAGTACAATCAGGCTTACTTAAATTTGATCCTAAATACCTGCCTCGATTCTAGGTATGTACCCACCTAACTTTAGTTTTTGTGTCAAACTACAGTTTAAAGTTAAACGTTCCTAACGTGGTTATAATTACGAAATTACAGTAATTTCAGTTTCACAAAGCGTCTTACATTATGTATGGTCATACCACAACTTGTAATTGTAATTTAATAAGGCTGTACGCAGTATCAAGAGTTCATCTGTTAGTTGTTTACCACCGTGAGCTAGTTCTTGTACAATGAATGATTCACTTTTAATCGAACGAAAATATTTTGCGATGTTGCCCGATAGTTGGTTTTGAGCTTATTCCAAATTCTTGAATTTGTTACAAGTTTTTTATAAACTTGTTTCGTCTGTATGTGGTTCCAGTAACAAATAAATGCTTTTCCATTTTTCCTTTGACTTTAGTTCGGCAAATCCCAGATCAAATTTAATTATAACATTTCGACTACATGTTATATTTGATCAAGGATCATTTTGATTGGCATTACTTTCATGGATTCGTTTATTTATGTACACTCAAAACACATTACAGGAAAAATACATAAACACAAAAGAGCACAAAGGTACCCCCTGGTAGTGGTAGTTTGGTATTTTTATCACATAAGTAAGTATTGCTTAGCGTGCACAACAAACTGAGTCAGGTATTTAAAGGCAGACTAATATAGTTTTGATTTCTATTGAAAGTTGAAGAAAAGTCAAAGTTACTTAGAATATTTGTCATTTTCCATTTCATGTTATCTAAGATGGCACAATTCCAAGTTTTAAATGAACTTGCTTAACAAGAATTAATAGTTTTCAAATTCAGATGACATTATAGCCATACGTCACGAAATGAAAAGCAAATAAAAAATTACCTACTTTCTAGAAATTTTCAGTGGCAGCTCTTAATCTGGGTTACCTACGGACACAGCTGACCAAAATATTGGTAGAGACTTAGAGAGGCACACTAAACACCTAGTTAACCATAAATCGAAGTATATTTTAATCCAGGCGTACATCACAGTGTTTTCTACTTAATAGCTGACCATAATTAGTGCCAACGTATTGTCTGTAATTAGGCGCGCCCATGCGGTTCACTCGCCTTTTTATAACGTTAAGTTTTAGTTGGCTACGAGGGCAATAGCCACACTACAGGTGTGCCGGTCCGGGACTACTGTGGTTTTTTAAAACGAATTACATACGTATTGGATCTATGTTTAACTAATTTTTTTTTTTTTTTTATTCAAAATCTAGATTGCCACGACAAAAAAGTTGGTACACTGAAAACGTAGTAAAACGTTGTGGGTAAGTACATAATAATAGCATTGTTTCAGTATATGATTCAACAAAAATGCGATGTTTGATCGTCTCCGAATCTAGAATCAAAACTTGAAAAAGTAGAGTTATTAGACTGTTTGAAACTAACAACATGATTATAATTATAAAAAAAATTATGATAATGAAACAGGCCTGATTTTTCTTAAACTTCCTTGTCCTAAAACGAATGAGTCAATCTTAAGAAATAACAAACAGTTTGGCTCTTCATATCCCTAGCATAATAACGACGCGACGCGGACACCGCGCGCCGGACGGGGTGAATCATGTCAGTAATAGGATAATAGCAGGATTGTGTGCCCGCCTGCGCCTACGCATCGATTGTTTTAATCGATGATAATAATGTGATGCTGATGAGGTATTATACCGGCCTGCATTGTATTCACTTCTTGTAAGGTTACATTGTTGTCGAGTTCTTAATTAAAGAGTTTGCTCATTAGGACTAAGTTGAGGCTTAAATTAAGATTACAACAGGATAATCTTTTTAACATAACTCATCACTTTCATGTTGAAAGATGATGCGTGTGTAGTTTCAGTCATGCAACAGATATAAACAAAGATTTCACTCGAAAAAGAGTGAAACTAATCATTTATGAGTACGTATCGACATCACGACGAAGAAAATGCAACTAGTTAATACCATGCTATTTTGTAACACAAAAAGTTATTCAGAAGTAAGGCCTTTGTTTCCATCTGTTTAAGAAAATGAATAAAAGTAAGAAATGTGAGCATTTTAATTGTGCTCATCTATTCAGCCCAACTACAAGATCACCTTAATTCTGTTCGTTATTTCGAAGTTGTGTTTTTCGCACCATTCAAATCGCAAAAACCAGGTCTACATAATGGTATATTCAGCTCAACTAGATCATCTTAATTATAATAATAAAAAGTAAAACCAATAATAACTCGAGTACTGTCTAAGTGTATATGGCTACCGAGGCTTAAATTGTGTACAATTAATTTATAAGCCCGTTATCTATATCAAAAACCAACAAGTTACGCTTCGCCCATTGAGCTGTTGAAAATAAAAGCCTTCGAGTTAAGTTAGTTAACGCGAATCCGATGGTTCCACTATTATACCCAGTACCGTTGGGTAACCCGCTATGTTTTGTTTTGAGTTAATTGAAGTTGCTATTGATTAACTAGATATTGTCTTTGGTCGATTTTGAACTCTTTTTATGCTTTGATAGGTTGATTTAAGTGGTTAGACATCGTTTTAGAAGTGGATTTATTTCATCTGATAGGTAATTTACTTGAATTCTTCTTAATTTGAATCATCGCCAAAATTCAAGCCAAATAGAAATAGTTTGATACGATCTTTTTTCTAATAAAATGTGTATAAAGAACTACGTATGACAGATGCAGCTTAGATCATTGAAATACCTAGGCTGAACAAATCTAATCCTAGACAACAAAACATTCAGCCCATCAGATTTTTAATAAAGACGAACTAGAAATAAACTAACATTGCAGAACCGTCGATGCGAATATTAGATTCACAATAATCTATATTTGCTGAACCGTAACTATAACAAAAACAAAACGTAATTTTTTCGACAGATACGATAAAAAACTAATTTTGACGTGTTATGTCACATCACTAGCCAGTGGGGTGTCCGCATCGATATGTCGATAAAAGACATAAGTGGACGTCACTTTTATCTATGATTGGTTTTATTACCATAGAAATAACACTTCAGAATAATATGAATATGATAGGCTACTATGATATTACTACGGTAGGATAAATTGTATCAGATTAGGATAATCTATGCTTTTTTTCATTACACGGAAGTGGACACAGACATTACCATGAATAAATGGATTAAATAATACAAAAATAAATAGGCAGTCTTTCATTTGTTAATAGGCAGGTACGATGTTCGTTGAGTTATTATAAGATCTTTAAACCCATTTCATTTTAAAAGTTTCAGTATTTTCAGGCACAATACTTAGTATGAAATTGGTACCTACAGTCATCGAGTTTTACAAGACACATCTATATAGCAGGCACTGAAGACTGGCCTGATAACTAATGCATCAGTAAATAGTCTGAATATACTAAACCCATAACCTTTTCAATAGTCAGTAACTGCGCGCATTTGTCAGTGGCAGTAGAAGTGTGGGTTCTATCGATGCAATGTGCACACGACTAGTTTCACTCTAAATTGTTTATCGATAGGTAGTGTTAATTGTAATTAAACAATAACAACCATTTTAAGCGCAGTCCTCATTAAAGTATTGATTTTGTTTAAATAAAAGCTTTTGAACGAAACAGAGTTTAAGTTAACCGTTATAAATACGAGAAATTTTCAGCATTTTTTTAGACTTCTTCAAAATCTCATGTTTGTTCATGAGTTCATGACACATGAGACTGCGCAAAAACAAATGCAAAGGTAACTCCTATGTCTGTCTGTTACCATTTCATGCCTAACGGCTGAAAAGTTTTCCTTGTTTAGCTGTTTTTGTTTTTTTTTTTTGCTGACTTGGGTTAGGAGTTAGGTTAGTACGTTCCGTACCTTACGCTACCTGTCAGTATTCTACATCTTAATTTTCCATAAAAATCTCGGAAAAGCACTGGCGGAAAATTATAATTCCTCTTTCATACGCTTTATCACCGTGGGAGAGCGAATTACCCTGCCATCCTGCCACTAACCACGAATGATCGTGTGTCGTCCAATGCGTGACAATTGTTATACTATATGTTCGATAAATAATTAATAAGCTCGAGCTTTCCCGTGCGATACCCAACAATGCGAGCTTGCACGGCATAGTAATGTCTCTCATGCGTACTGTGGGTAGGCGGGTAAGTGCTTTAATGTTCTGGTGGAAATGTGTGCAGCTGTTGACATTGGCAGGTACCTACTGCAAATTAGATCAGCATTTTTGGTGAATAGGTTTGTATGACATGTAGAGTAATTTATAACCAGCATCAAATACCTACTAAGGTAGATGCATGAACACGAATAGGATTTATATAATTTTAGTTAAGTACTTGTTTAAAAATATAATGCCAGCATTGTTGTGGAAAATTGACACTGACAGCTAGCTCTTGATGTGGCGATCGCGAGTCTCATCGGGGAAACTGGCCCTAAATGGATAATCCGCCAGTCTGTGGAATTCACTGCTGGCTTCTCTGTTCCCTGATCATTATAATCTGGATATATTCAATTCACATTAGGCGAGTTGCGGCCAAACGCAAGTCTATTTAGTATCAATCAAATCTAAAACAGTTCGGTATTGTTACCACCAACTAATCAAAGGTGTGCAATTACAGCTTTCATTAAAACTTTTAAGCTAGTTTGCCTTCGTGAACCTTTGGAAGCCAGCCAACAGCCAAGTCAACCGTATCCAAGTTATAATTGCTGTCTTCACTTCACAGTGGATTGATTCAGACTACTTTAAGACCTGGCCGAAATACCCGATGGTCGTGGGCCGTGGAGTTTGCGGTCAGCCCGGTCAACCGATCAGCCGTGACTGACCAGCTCAGGTTATAATATCAGATTAACCAGAACCTTGTAAGTGAAGGAGGATAGTTTGAAGGATTGGCTTTCGTTGAGTTGACGATGGTTTGTTTTCGAACATCTTAACATAAGTTATGATGTTCGAAGTTGATCAAGATGACGTCAACATGTATCGAATAGGTTATACTCGTTGTGTTGGTAATATTTTGCTTTTCTCTTATTACGTTTTTCCGAAATGACAAAGTTTCCTCCATATCTGTTAAGTAGATATCTCTTTTATTTTATTTTTTCATTTTATTTTTATCATGTTTTTGTTGATTATTTTAAATGAAAGCTTGAACCATAATATACTTATTCGCCACTGGATCTAGTTATTTAGGTACCTTAACAAATGAAAACAAACAGTTTTCAATTTGGTATTCAATTTACCTATCATTTCAGGAATTGATATTGTAATTCAAAACTTAATTCTTAGAAATCAAACCAAGTTGATAAAGCCGAACTTGCAAAAATAGCGTAATGCACCTAATAAAGTACCTAAACGTCTAACCTACCACACAAGGTACAGTTTTTCCTTGAATTGTTTATGTGACAATTGCGAGAATATCCTTCAGGTCAGGTCAAAACCGCTACGGATAAAAATATTCTATACCGTGGAGTTATTGTAATCTACTTTATTCAGAACTATGTACCTGTAGCTGATAATAAGTAATAGATGCATTAATTTTTTCCTTGTTTCCTATAATGCACCATTATTGTCTAGTTATTTATGTACGTGTAAGACGTAAATTCTATGTAACTATTTTGACTGCTATGTGATTGTGAACAAGACTTTTTTTATAAAGAGGGATTGAGAACCTAGTTCCACAGCCAAATGGTACAAACCGATAAATGATAAGTCCTTATTTATTTAAGCTCGATTAATATAGGTACCTACTATACTTACACGCCGCAAAACGTGAATAAGAAATCCATCATTTTCACCGTGTTAGAAAAATTCATGTTTGGCAGCAATTCGTAACACGGAGACCGCTTCATTATTAAGCTATTCCAACACCTGAAAGCTTTTCGCGAATTTCTTTCAGGCGAAACAAACATTTTTTCGTGACTGAAGTGATTTTCGGTGTCTGTTTCCTAATTCTGAATTATCTTGATTCATGATCGTGAATCATAAAAAGTTTTGATTACCGACGTTTTCGGAGTTGTTTATTTTGGTAAAAATGGTTTAATAACAACAAGATATCTAGCTGTCTAATAAAAAAAACTGAAGAAATATTCCTGAAACAGGCCTAAAGCCTAATAAAAACTGTGAAAACTAACATAAGGAAAATAACCAAAACATTTTCACAACATTATTTTGCGAAAATGGGAAAAGTAACGCCATGTACGACCTCGTCTTTTCAACAAAAACAATTTTTTTTCAAACAATATAAAAAAAGTAACAAAAATTACAAAAGACTTACCATTATTGAAGTTGGGTGGATAAGTTTACAAAAAAAAACGTGAAAAAGGAGCGTGTGGCGTGGCGAGTTCGTGAGGCAACGCACCGGGCCGGACTGTGCCTGTGTTGGACGGAACACCGCTTTTATAAGCCGAGCAACGCGCACGCCTATTCTGGAGAACCTATAAAACTATTATATGGAACAGAGATCTTGGGACCACTCCTTGTGGTTTACATATTTTAGTAACAGACTGAATTTTCAATGAGGCGCTCCTCCTGGTGTTTACGTCTGCCTGTCTGGCATCAGGTTCAGATTTGGTGAGATAGAGGTTTCCTTGTGGACTTTTCTTTCCTTTTTCTGGTATAAGTCTATGCTCTACTGATAGTTCTGATTAAGGACTTTGATATTTTCTTGTGGTAAGGCTAAGATTTAACTACTGATTCCATAATTTTCTCGCTTCCTGAAAAATAATTAACTAAAGGTTAGGTGCAATAAACTGGGGGTTTTCCATGAATTCTACTATTTCTCGTACTTACTCGCTTATGTCTGCAGACAGCAGCCCGAGATTAGCCAGATTATAATAGCAATAAGTAATTATCTGAAGAGTCATCGTATATACTAATATTTAATCATTTGTAAATTTTGTAATGCATGTGGCTAGTTAATCAGCAAACATTTATAATTTCAGTGTTGTTGACAATCGACCCCTTGAAAAGTTTTCCTAAAACTCATGATATTATTGTTTATGCCACTGAAACAGTCATACTAATCGACTTCACTTCCGCAGTAGTGGTCAACCGGTCGTCGCATCCAGAATAGGTCGTTTGATTCACACCGAGTAGTGTGTCCAGACGGTGCGTAATTTTTCGGACTTAGCCTCAAACAGAAGCAGTGCCCAAAGCCCCGTGGCTAATGATGCACACAAATATAATGAGATTAGAATATCAAACTAGTGAACTGTAATGGGTTCTGTCTACGATGTAGAACAAAGGGCTATTAAATGTGGTATTGGGTGCACTGATTTTAAACTTTTTGACTAGTTATGACGAATTTTCAGGATCACTAATGTGTTCGTGTACACCAATATTGATGAGGGAATCTCAATTTCAAAATGTTACAGATCTCTATACTTAGTCTGTTTGAGGATGGTAATGGGGAAAACCATTTCCGTAGCAGAGCTTTCCTTTTCTGTTTTTTTTTTTTTGTAAGTTTAATTTCAAAAACTTCTGCCCTGAATAGTATCACTCTCAAACGAACTTTACCACTTATTTGGCGCTTGTTGATTCAATTACCAAATTGAATTATGGTCTTCCTGTTCAAAGGGTTGCGATGAATGGAGAAGGCTCTGCATCGGGGAACCTTGACCCTTCACCAACTTTGTGGCAGTAGCTATAGGTACTGCTCATCTTTATGGAGATATTTTTATTCCATAGATGCATGTTTGCGGTATTGCTTTTCTTTTGTTATTGTTGCGTTGTTATTTAGTGTGATATTTTTTCCAACAGATATTTTCCTGTTGGTATGTGAAATCATTATGTTACTTTTATGTCATACATACATACACTAAATATCGGGGGTCATATAGGCAGTCGCTCAATGTTAAATTCTGATATTAAGCTTAACCGGGTTAGATTGGAGGCCGACCCCAACGTACCTGGGTAAAGGCTACACAGATAAAGATAAGAAATTACGAAAACTTGACTTTAATAGCATCGAAATGATAAGGGTTGTAACACATCATGTAGAGTCGAGTCTAAACAAGTTGGCACGTGAATGTAGCACGATATTGAATTTGGGGTGTTTGACCACACCCCATAGACCCAGACAGACTGGTCTCATTTAAACGAGGGTTGTTTTATTATCTGGCACAACTTCATAAGCACTACCTTCTGTGTTTGTATAGGTGTATTGAATTAATGTGTGTGTTAATGGCGAGTGTTTAAAGAATGAAGCTCCCTCAAAAGTTTTCCCATCAGGCGGGAACAGAAACATATAGCTTCACCAATGCATGCAAGAAACTATAATATACCACATTTTTTATCCATTAATGATCCAAAATACACCTATATCCATTTTCACTAACACTAAGCAATACCTTTTGGTCTCGCTTAGTCTTAGCGAAAACTGGTACAGGTATCAGACTTTTCCTACGTTTTTATTGGCAATATCATTAATCATCGGCACAAAACACTATCACAGTAAGCTACTGTTAGCTCGAGCGCCTGGAGATTGGTACCCATTGTACAATCTCTGACCCAATTGAAGCGTTACCATCACTTGCAAGAAGGGCCGGTGCTTTATCAGCGAAAGTGTATACAGATTGTAGGAAAAACAACAAAACTTGCAATAAACATTTGCCCCGCAGGTCCCGTTGGGTCCTGAGTTCGATCCCCGAGACGGAAAAATTGCTATTGGGTTTTTTTCATTAGAATGTTCTCATAACCAGTTTAGAGTTTGAAAAATCTGGTAGTGCAATACATCCGTACCTCCGAAACACGATTAGCTGTTTGAACTGGAGCAATTGTTTACCTGCAGTTCAAACAGCCTGAAGTTATCATTATTATGGCTTATGGTAGCTTTCATATTGTATAATTCTAGTCTAGCCCAAAACTAACATTTGGACAACTACGCTGAGAAATACCTTGGCGCTTTGTGCGCAAACCAACATAACAAAAAGAAAACTTCTAGATTCTGACAAAAGTTGCTCAGACCAAATAACCAATTCTTTAGAAAAGTACATTTTTATATCTTGATCCACAACTCCACCGTGTGGGCCAAGTCAATATTTCAACAAAACAAATCCAAAGAGAGTAAAAATAAATAAATTATGTTTTACTGTAGGCAAAATACCCATATACAAAAAATAGAATACATAGCATTAAAACATCGAGGTACCTATGTATGTATATATAAGTAGGTACCCATAGTACAAGGAACTTTATACATATTGCGGGGTGCATAGCGTAGGCCAATCGGGTAATAATAATGAAGTTAAATCGATAGCAGCTGAAAAACTGAAAGACGAGAGCCTATCAATAGCTATAACTTTAAAACTACGTGATATAGTATTACAGAGCCTTTTTACGTTTTTAAATGGAGGAGGAGTAGGAATTCGTCACGCAATCTCTGAAGGGGGCTGAAAATAAATGAGCTTCCTATCCCTGAAACCACGCGATGTTCATGAAAACTATTATTTCAGACCGTTTTTATGTATTGTTTACTTATCTATTTTTATTTTCTGAAGGGGAGAGGGCTAAATTTTTATAGCTAATGTCATGGGGAAAGCTTGTAGTAATAATGTGGGTCGATGGGAGATTGAAGCCGAAACCGATGGAATTGGATAAATCTTATACCCTGATGATTTCAAGATAATGCTTGTTTTGGAGTATTTTCTAAGGATTACTCAAACTGGTATAGACTGGAGTCTGTCAGAGATCGGTTTGACAGACTCTTAACAGCTTAGGTAAACTTACAAGCACAAAAGACATCGCACTTTGCCTTTAGGCAGGCGTGTGGTAATTGTGATATGGCAATAAGCGGTGGCGAACTTTTACCGCCTCTCGGGGCTTATCTGGAAAATATCTAAGATTTTACGACCAGAAGTTATTCATAGACAGATCGACATTATGCCGAAGAGACAATGTGTACATACTCTGCAAGTATCAATAAAGAGCAGCAATTGACTGCACAGATGTCAAGCGCCATGCGCCATATGCGAACTGATTGAGCTCGTTTGGACGATGCTGAGTTGTTGAGTACGGATCATAAGAAGACAGCGAGTGAGTGTAACTGTGCGCTTGCATTGGCGAAATATTGACATCATTACATTCTGTCTGATAGAGGAAAAGTCTTCAACTAAGAGATGGGATTGGGAGTTTGGATTTTGTAAATTAAATTGTTTAAGCGTTCGGTTCTAAAAATAGCTGTAGTACAAGATTGTTTTGTACTTGAGTAACATACGAAGCTTTGCAATAATGTTCAAGTATTCTGCTATTGTATTTTATGGCATTCAATACAGATATCGGTACCTTTAATATTATTACAATTTGTGTACAACTAATTACGCTTTCAACAAAAATATTGTTGCCATCGATCTAGGCTGGGATGTGTGCTTTCAGAAGAAATAATTTCAGATTATGGAAGACATAAGTACTAATAAATGGAATCTAGTTGAATATAAATAGATTGTGTCTCGCATTTACCCTTCCCTACCTACTGCACTAGACTTCACCCTACACAAATTACCTCCTTTTTAAGAAGTCTGTTAATAAATAGTGTTTGATGTTCAGGCCCTTATTAACATTGAAATAATAGGTAGCAAACTATAAAAACAAATCATCAATACACGGTCATTGTGGTAATTTTTGTTTTTTAAGAAACGTATTTCAATAACTAGGGCAGCAACAGATCGTTTAAACGTTATCCATATTCCCTTTATTGAAAAAGGGGAAAATATTTTTCATGAATAAATAAATGCATAGCTATCAGTTTGTCAGAGTAACTACACAGTATATTTGTGTTATACATTCCTGCACCCACCGGTTGCTAAGGCAGGTATGTTGAACCTGCATAGTGCAGTGCGGTAGTGTTAGTTTTCAGCATGAATTTCAGGATTGAGGCACTGCATGAGAATATATGAATTACAAACACCTCCTGTGTTATCATTACTTCTGCACTACCCCAGAAGACAAGCTATATAAGTAATAGGTAAACTTGAAATTTCGTTAACGTCCCGTTGACGAGCAAGTACGAGTATAACATAGTAGAAAATGACCCGTGTACCTAACTAATCATCGGAAATTAGGTAGAGGTGTACCTGTCTACATATCGCCAGTTATCTTCATGTAAATGGGGGACCGATATTGCCATTATCCTGGTATAAAACACCCCAACCAGGGAAACGAGGCCAGAATCGCATGCCCAACAGTAGACCTCGTTGGTCATGCTTGTTTGACTCTGGGCCTCTAAAACAACGAGGAAGAAAGTTTGCTTTGATGTAAAGCCATCGGAGTCAATGACGGTTGAACAAGACAGAGATGTCAATAAAACCGTTATGATTTCTTTTACCAAAGGTTGGCGATCCTTGCTAGCCTGTAATCAGCAATCATATTGTTACATGTGCGATGCCCAGCGCTGGGCTTGGCGGTACCAGGCCGTGAAATCACCGGCGTTGTCTACCTACCTATATCCAACCACATACTTACCTAAGCTATGTAGACGTCGCATGTCCAACACAGACAAGCTTATTATTGTTTGACGACCCGAATGGCGCAGCGGTAGTGAGGCTGCCTTACGTTCATAGGGTTCCGGGTTCGAATCCCGGTAGGAGCAAGTGTTTGTGTGATAAGCATAGACATTTGTTACCGAGTCATGGATGTTAATATGTATAATAAGTATGTATTTACAAACAAAAAGTATCTATGTAGTACATCAACTATCTAGTGTCCACGACACAAGCCTCGTTGCTTAGTGTGGCACTAGATGGCGCTGTGTGTAATGTCCAGCGATATTATTATTATTATTTATTATTTAGGTTATCTGTGTATACGTCTATGTCGTGGCGAAGTATAGGTTCGTTGTTTATTTTGAAGGTTGTTATTAGGTTACCGTGCTGCCGTGGTGCCGTGGCTACCGTGCGTGCTACTGCTGAACGTGGATTGGCAGAAATAGCAAGTTGGTTAAATGCTAATCTTTTAACCCTCAACGTATTCAAAACTAACTTCATCTGTTTTACTCCAAATCAAAGGACACAGCCGGGTGCTGATTTTGGGATCGTGATCCATGAGTGTGCAACCTCTTTTAGTCCCTGTAATTGTCAAAGCATACAGAGAGTTAATTTCACTAAATATCTTGGAATAACAGTTGACCAAAGACTGTCCTGGCACACCCATATTGAAAATACCATGGCCAGAGTCAGAAAACTTATATGGATTTTTAAAACGTTGCGACATGTGATGCCACCGTTGCTACTCAATAAAATATATACTGCTCTGGCACAATCGGTCATCACATACTGTATACCGATCTGGGGAGGGGCCACCAAGACTAAATTTCTAGACCTAGAAAGGGCTCAACGGTCTCTCATCAAAGTAATGAACTTTAAACCCTTTCGTTACTCTACAGATAAGCTTTATAAGGTTAGTAAACTTCTGTCTGTAAGGAAATTATACGTATTGAACATTACCATACATCTGCATAAGACCCTCTCATTTGATCCATCTAAGCTTGATAAAAGACGTAAAGACATTGTGGCCCACTCCAATCGGGTCCGTACGGTTTTTGCCAGGCGCCAGTATGATACTCAATCTACTTACATTTATAATAAACTGAACCTCATACTGAACATTTACCCCATGTTGCGCTATGAATGCAAAAATACTTTATCGGAATGGTTAAAATCACAAACGTACGATGAAATTGAACTTTTACTAACCAGAATTTGCTAAAGTATAATTTGTAACCAATCTTAACATATATCAACCGATCAATCAATAAGTCATACACATCTACTCGCACCCACACACTCCGCACAGCCACCTTCCACACACATACACACACTCACACACCACACACACCTACAAACACCACACAAACCTGAACTTGCTACAAAAATTGTGAAACTTGAACAAATTCTTTTTTCTTTTTCTTTTTATTTCTCTTTTGTTTAAAAATAATAATAAAATTAAGTCTCAACATTGTAAAATGTAACCCATGGGAAGTTGCGAGGTAACCCCATCACAAGTATCCTTATAACTTAACGGGGCTGCCTCAATTTTGTGCTGTAGAACAATTGTATGAGAAACAATAAAAACTTTTTATTTATTTTTTTTTTTTATTTATTAGGGACTATAATGTATCGGATGGTCTAGTTTGTGTCTAAGGTATAATTTAGGAAAATTCGATTTGACAATTTCACCGGATTCACAGCAATTTGGAACAATTTTATCCGTTAAATAATGAACCCATAACGTTCTCATTGCTGGAACGTAGGCCTCGTTTGCGTGGGGATGGCTCGTGGGTCACGACGCGGGCCGAGTGTGTTGGTGGAGGGTACAAGTCATCGAATATAATTATTTATCTACGAGTATTACACCATAGTAAAACGAAAACGTAGCAACCTAAAACTTCGACGAATGACTCGATTTTCATGAAACTGTGAATAATGTTGACTAGAATTATAGACCTGACTACCTTGACTGTCTGATTGGTCTAGTGATTGCACTCGCCAACGCGACTGCTGAGCATGACGTCCTGGGTTCAGGCAGTGTTATTGGGTTTTTCCATCCGGAATTTTTCAGTAGCAGCCACCGGAGTCCGGATTTGTGCCCGCTTGATGGCAATAGGCTCGCCCCCTATTACATGGGACTTAAACATAACTGGCGAAATGTGGGTGTACTAATGAGTACCTGCCGGGTAATATACATAACATAACATCACGCCCGTGATGCGTGTCACGGGCGTGATGTTATGTTATGTTATGTAATATGGATGTTAGCAGTCGTGCGTCCGCGCGGTCTGCCCGAGTGCACGCGCGGTCCCCGACGTCGCACTATTTCGTCCGTCAGAGAGTGACCTTTTTATTTTCAGTTATTTTCATTTTTGTTGCAAAATCGTTGCTTTCTTTGTCTGGAAGTGGGAAAAACATAAAACGCAAAAATAGAACAAATACATTTATTTATTCTTAAAATAATTGAAGCCATATACCGACAACTTATAGTTTTTTTGTTTAGGTAACTTTCGCTTACAATAACATTTGGTTCAGAGCGTAACGTCAATGGCACTAACAAGTGATATTAAAGTTACTAATTATGCTAAACTTTACTTTGTCCTAATAATCTACATCACAACATTGAGCTATTGTTAACTTTAAAACTTAGTTTAGTTAAGAATTAAATTATGCATTCCAATTTGGAATGAGGAAGGAAGTAACTATCTAGGACTAAAGACAAACTAGTCAAATGTACTTGTACAGGATGCTGGTTACTTGATCAAAAGCAACCTATTTCTCATGAAATTAGAAATGAAATTCAAGGTACTTATTTACAATTTTACACACAGCAAATCGAACTAAAAATCACCCGATGACTACATTTTAAAATTTTTGGTAGGTGATACGAAGTCAAGGTTTTCAAAACCTTCTTAGGTAAACAATGAGGTCTTCATAATTAATGAACTACATACACAAAGGTAATATAATAACATCTAAGTGTCATCAAAATATGACACTGTTACAATATAAACTCTCTACACAACTATGTACAAATTATTAAGTAGAATAATCAACCTACTAATAAATATTTGACAAGTTCGTTTTCGAAATCCTTAAAATACTAACCTGTTACCTTATTCCTTCTTGTCATAGAAAAGGTAACTTTAGAGCTCTCATGACTTAAATTCTCTTGAAGAGTCAGCAAAGAAAAAAGAAAAAGTTTACAAGAAGGGTTATACAGTGACATTCTATTAGCGATGACGATATTGGAAAAGTAAAAAATTTATAGAATTGACATAAATACTACCTAGATACTATAAAGCTGAAGTACAACTACCGAAGAACTTAAATGTCAATCCTGTTGGAAGTTGTTGTAGAAATACGAAACGCTTTAAAAGTCATTGCCACTTGTCTAGTCCTATGCTGTCTAGCAAATGGTGGTTATTTGACTCCCCAAAAAAAGCCATGAGTTTCTCTTATTTGTTGAGCAGTTTTTGCTAAAAGGTCTTGACTAATTGGCAGTTTGGCACACAATGAGCCACAGATAGAGGCCTATGCTATTTGCTGAAAAGTCACAATGATATCGACATGCGAGACCACTACTTTTGAAGCAGGATCCAAAAGCAACCACTAAGAGATAAATATTTTATTAAGTCCATAAAGCACTTTTGAACACATTAATTTACAATCTCCTAGACAAACAAAATCACTTTAACTTTGAATTATCGGAAAACACTGCAAGGCATCACGATAGTCTTTTTCTAAGCTTCCAGGATCAAAGGTCCTAAAACATTAACTTTATTAAAGTGTATTGTATCGAACCCTCCAAAATATTCCCCTGCAGCACTAAAACAGTGAGCCATAGCCAATGGAGCAGGCGCCGCGCTCACGGCAGCGCGTCGGCGTCGCCGGCGCCGGGCTGGCGGCCGGCGGCGCGGTAGGCGCGCGAGTTGGCGCGCGTGAACAGGAAGGGCGCGCGCCGCGACGGGCAGCGGAACTGCCGCAGCAGCTCGGGCGGCGCCGCGTCCGACTTGTTGCCCACCGGCTCCAGCAAGTTGTTCCACAGCAGGTTGGCAGCTGCAACAGAGAACATCAATATTATATGTTGCTTTGTTTTTAGGGGTATTGTAATTTACGTTGGGAAAAGGAGAGTTAGTCACTCCCTTAAGTCCGTGTCCGTATCCATAAGTATAGTCTACCTATAGACAAGGAATCGTCATAATATGCTTCCCCTTCAAAACAGTCATATTAAGATCTGAAAAAAAGATCAAATGGGTATCTAGAGGTATTAGAATCTGCAGCAAGAAACAACGCCAATTACTCTGGAAACGAAGACAATCCTACTAGTGAAAATAAAACGACATTTAAAGAGTATTCAATTTTTTTTTTAAATTATCAAACTGACCCAGAAAGCACAGAACAACTTTCTTATTAAAAATTCCAAAAAGAATCTAAAACTTCCTGGCAAATAATAAATAGTACAAAATCTATAAGTGAACCCATAACAAGAATAAAAAAACATGATTTGATATTAACTGACCCTAATGAAATAGCACAATCATTCAACGATTTCTTTATTGATCAGATCTCAGATCCACCCCTGAACACAACAAAAAATACTGTAAGAATAGCGTATAACCCTCATTCTATTTTTATGGCCCCTGTTATCCCTCAAGACATTACAAGGGTTATCAAATCTTTAAAGAACAAGAAGAGTTATGGATATGACGGTATTTCAACAAACGTTATAAAATTTGTCTGTTCTATTATAGCTAACCCTCTAAGCCACATTATTAACGCATGCATATCCGCTGGAACATTCCCCGATAGCCTTAAAACCACAATAGTTAAACCACTCAATAAGAAGAACAATAAAGAAGATATGGCTAACTTTAGACCAATAGCTGTAATCCCCGTATTTTCTAAAATCATTGAAAAAGTAATTTATGAGACGTTTCTTTCATTTCTGTCAAAATATAATATATTATGTGAGGAACAAAAAGGTTTTCGTAAAAATAAAAATATGGCCATATCCGATCTTATAAAAAAAATAATGGTTAATGTGGATAAATAAATACCAATTTGTGCCATTTTTACCGATATGACCAAAGCTTTTGATTACGTGAACCATGAAACACTTTTGGCCAAACTTGATGCTTACGGTATACGAGGGAATGCTCTGGACGTCTTCAATACACAGAAATCTCTAAAATGTGCATCAAATCAAAACGTGAGGTTAAATATTTGTTTAGTCCTAGGGAAATTAAATTTGGCGTTCTGCAGGGCAGCGTTTTAGGGCCATTACTATTCTTGCTGTACTTATATCAATGATCTACCCCGACACATCCCATACCCTTGTGTGTTATTTGCTGATGACAGTACGATCCTAATAGACTGCCTCAACAAAGAGCTTTATGAAGATGAAATAAATAATTCTTTAAAATTAATAATAAACTGGCTTAACGATAATAATCTTATCAGAAACCTCAATAAAACAAACATAATGCATTTCTATCAAAAAATTCTTCCTTTAAACCTAAAAATTAATTATAAAGGACAAATTATTGATAGTGTTAACGTGACCAATTTCCTATTTATATTGATTGACAATCAAGTAACTTGGAAATCTCAGGCTGAAGAACAAAAACGGTGCATAAGATCTATTTTCAATCTTAAGGTTACTGATAGTTGCATTCCTTTTTTTAAGAAATACAAAATACAAACTTTTCCTAGTATATATATTCTCGAAGTATCTATATTCGTTAAAACTAACAAGCATCTATTTCCTGCTTTAAATGATATGAGGACGCGAACTACTGCCATGATATCAAAATATCAGAATCTTTTGTGTACGGGTAGATATAACACTGCTTTGCTTAAAAAAACATTATTGGTATCTGGTATGGTATGGCACCTGTTATATTTAACAAATTGCCAAATTGTATTAAGGATATTCCTTAGTAAAATTCAAGAAACTGTCGTCGTTCCTGACAGAGAAATGTTATTACTCTGTTACCGATTTTTTATATGATAAATTGTAATATTTGCTTCAGTTTATCTCATATATTATGTAAATAATTTTTAGATTTAGCTGATCCATGATCTGACTTTGAATTTTAGTACCTAGTTTTTATATTATCTGTAAGTCAAAAACTATATTTTTGTATGCCAAAAGGCAGAATGTACTGGGAATATATCTGAAACTAACACCATTATTGTAATACCTGCATTTTGTACAAATAAAGAAATTATTTATTTAATCGGTTTGAGCCGGTTAGGTAAAGGGCCTAGTATAGAACCTTGTGATACTCCTATTCTAATGGGCTGAGGTTTGTTTCGGTGTTCATCAATACCAGTAGGTACCTATTTGTAAGATGAGAATTCAATATGTTAAGCCAGTAATTTCGATTGTTTAAAGGTTTTAAGTTACGATGTCAAATTTTACAAGCTTTTTTAACTTGAAATGTTTGTATATATGTTTGTTAAGGTCAAATCTCACAACTGAATTTTAAAACAGTTACCCCCGACCGATTGAGCTGAAAAACATACACGTATTTTATCCAATAAAAATCTCAAGAGCTATTTGTTTTCTATCAGTTGCGTTATTTAAAAAAAAATGGAATCTATTTGCTAGCCACTGTACAATTTTTTAAACTAATTAACAGTACCTAAAGCGTGGCCCTTCTGCGAGAAGTGGAAGCAGTCGTGCGTGATGTAGGACTGGTGGATGACCAGGGGCAGCGGCCGCGTCGGCGGCAGCGGCGCGTTGAACAGGCGCATGAATGGTTGCAATATCACTGTGAAGTCCTCGCTGGTGTCGTAGCGACCGCTTTCCACCTGAAATGAAACATTAAATTGAGAAAAACTGACAGTATTTCAACATAACAGTTTTTAACATGATCTTCAACATTTAAGATTTTCTTGCTAATGATAACACAACACAATCTGTATGTCACGTTTTTATGGATAAACCACAAAACCGATCGTTATGACATTCAACTCGTCTCGTTTTTGTTAATCAGCTCCAATAAGTTAGGAAATATCACCGTATTTTGGTCAGACGATTGTAGGTCCTTATCTCTAAATAAAGGGACTTACCAGTGCCACTTCAGCCTTCTGGTAGAGTCTTGCCATCCGCACAAGGTCGTACAGCTCGTTGCCTCCCTGATGGTGGAAGCAGGTGCAGAACAGCGGGTGCATCAGGCGACACATCATTGGGCGGAGCACGCGGATCGACACTGATACATCTGGAACAGGATGTAAAAACAAATGTAAGTAGTTTATCATTTTCGTTTCAGCCGAAAGACTTTCACTGCTGGACATAGAACCGGTTCCTGAGGTTCTCACATCAAGAGGATTCACGCATCTGTAGTGCGGATCGAGTTAAATCGTTGAAGTTGATGCAGATATCTCTGCAGGATAGTAGATGAGGCTATCTCTCGTACCATATTGGACTTTTTATTAAGTAAAGTAACTATAGGTGGTAAAATTACAGGACTTCATGATCGGTCAGGAGATTCGCAAGCAAGAATAACTTACCTAAAACTGGTACCAAATTGACAATAGTCCTGGGCAAATGTTTCTGCAGGTAGTCCAGCGCTACCGACAGCTTCTTGGCGTGAGCAGCCGGAGACCAGGAGACGGGGTTGAGACAGGAGGCCGAGCACAGGTCGTTAGCGCCGATGAACACGGTCACCATCTTCCAATCATTGGCGATGTCGATTTCAGAGGAGGATCGCATTCGGGCTACTATTATCTGGAAGGAGAATTGAATGCTTTTACATGCTATAACGGCTGTACTGCAATCCTCAAAGGCCTAAATGGAGTCCCCATATAGTAGTACAACTACAAGACATCCGTGTTGGTCTTATTATGTGCGATACACAAGTTTAAAATAGGTATCTTTCTGACCCTGTCATCTTCAAACAATGCACCGAAATAGAGAGATTTCGTTTTTATAAGGTTATTTTGGTAGTCAGTTCGATTCTCGATTTTGTCACACTCGCAAAAAAAACAAAGCTAGACCCAAAGCAAATCTTAGCAAACGATTGCTCTATCAAAATCAGCATAAACACTTGTATCAAACTTACAACATGTGCCATGCTTGTGACACATCACATTCATATATTATGTGATCAACCACTCGTTTAATATTCACCTGTAGTTGTGAAAAAATGAGCAATCTACACACTTCAAGGTAAATTACCAAATCTTAAACATTTAGTCCACAATCTTAAAGATTTATTGGTTGTTTACACAAAACAGCTATTTGAGGGTTGGATCACACATAGTCAAAGATTTCGTGGATGATTGAGATGAATATTTACGCATGCACAATTTTAACACCTCACACACTTATTTATTTTATTTATTAAAACTTTATGCCCAAGTGAAAACTGTACAAAGGCGGACTTGACTTATGAGGAGCTCGTGGCTAAATAATAACAGCCGCTCGGGTCGATCGTTAGGTTAAGCCGCGCTTGCATATACCGAGTTATTAGTTATTACATACCGAGACTATATTATACATACCGAGTTTCCTCCGTGCCTCGGAAAGCACGCTAAGCCATTGCTCTCGGCTGTCAATTGTAGATCTTTGACAGTCGTTACAGGCAGTCAGTGACCCGAAAGTCTGACAATCAGTCTTACCAAGGGGTATCGTATTACCCAGTACTAACTGAGTTGTGGGGGTCAGATAGGCAGTCGCTCCATGTAAAATACTGGTATTCAGCTGCATCCGGTTAGACTGGAAGCCGACCCCAAAATTGTTGGGAAAAGTCACTTATGTGCAATTGTGCACTGACATTTTATTTGTCCTTCGGTTACTTGGAATAGGTACCTTTTTTCGTAATTTTCCTATGTTATAATAGCGGTTAATAAAATAGATATGTACATCTTGCTTTCTTTTCTTCGCTATAGTGCCAATAGTCTCCGTGTGCGAAGGTGTGTGACTGCCTGAAACGACGAAATTAAAAAAGGTTCCTTTTCTCATTTGCTACGTGACGTCAAAATTGAGAAAATGGGCATCTTTATTACTGACGAGTACAATCTTTGTCGCCTATTTGTTAATGGTAATAATGACTTCACAAACAGGTGCCAAGGTGGCGCTGACCTGGTTCCGTACAAAGCTCGAGTCATCAGGGTCATGGTGGTTGTTTAAAGTATTTCTTTTGTTAAGATGCGTTTAGGCGGTAAAGGGCCTGTTCCAATGACTGGAGTGCTGCGATTACTAAGATTTTGCAGTTGCGAATTTTTAAGAAGAATCGTGGTATGATGACATGAAGGGTGGTTCAGGTGATTACTTAGAGTAAATTAAATGCAATTAAATTGATTGATTGATTAAAATATGATGTTTCCCAAGAGGAAGGTATGGACACGGTTAACATGTTTATGATGGTAAATAATGGTTTACTTTAGTGCCTTTGGTCAGACGGTTTCGATAATGAGGAAATCTGAAAAAGAATGACTTGATTGTTTCAAAAATAAATGATTGAGTGTTAGTTTTTTTTGCAGGTTTTGTTATCTTTTGATTTATAACTTATAACTCGATTACATCTAATTTGGAACAAAAATCATGATTTTCGAACTCAGGAAATAGGTAGGTATTTGGGAGAAGCCGAATTAATAATAAAAACTTCAGCTCTGAAACAATAGAAAAACTTATGTATTTCAATGATTTTGTAAACTGTAATTCAGGATGATCTGTAATTCAGGCAGGATCATTCCTCCTCAGACACTTTTCACCGTTTTAGTCTGTGCATGATAAATGAGGATTTAATTATTAATTAATTTATTTTCAGATAATAATCCATAGTATACACAAAAGCAGCCTGATGAGTGTAATATACCCACAAACTGCTCGAGTAAAAGGGCTTTTTTTGCTTTTAATTATGATTAAAATTATTTCAGACTGCAAACACCCTGATCATGGTTCCCTTTCAGCGAAATCCCAACGGGGCGATGACAGTCGGGCCTTTGCTACACTAACATCGCTATAGCATCGCTTGACATACGACAGAGGTCTAACAAACTCACATCAATAATTTGTGGGCACACAAAAATGTGGTAATGTTGATGTTTGGGTCATGCTCCACAAGCCAAACAAAAATGATTGCTTACACGCATTTGTAATCCAAATTGGCAAATAAGTATACACTCGAATGTGTAGATTTAGTGATAGTTTGATGTTTCACGCCTAGACCAAGTTTACTTATTTACGCACCAATAACACATTTGAACATTAAAGTTTGTGCAATGTGCCGTGTTGAGAATGTTGTTTTCCAAATAATGCGATGCCTTGTATCGCAGTCTTGGTCAATCTTATATGTATAGGAGTTAAATGTTATGCTATTGTCCTCTTAGAGGTTCTTTTTCCTCATCGAAAAAGGGTGACAACAGGCAACCCTATTACACTAGCGTGAATTTCCAATATGGTTTGTTAATTGATTTACAAGCAATTCTGACTACTGAAAAAGTGTTTATGGGACACCAGAACCGGAAAATGAATGGAATGAGAAAAACGTTGTCAGGACTGTGAGGAAATAATAGACTATTACGACCTAAGTAAGCGGTCTAAGGGCAAGAGAATAATGAGTTAGAATCGGACAGCTTAGACATCTCCCTCTTTCTTTCGGTATCATGGCAAGCATAGTTCCTTCTGAAATCAGCATGCTTACCTTAGCCTGCTTCAGAGCATCTTCATCCGACGCCACAGGGAAGGCAACGTTGAACTTGGCATTCTTGGTGAGCCACTCGCCCGTCCCTGTGGAGTAGCCTCGCAAGTTGGGATTGAACTCCTTCAGAATGTTCGGTAAAGTTAGGTACTCGCGCCATGTTGCGTCTCCACCTGGAAAAGTACATCAAAGAGATATTTTAAGTTTACTTTCCTTATATTTATATATGAAGTAGGTAGATAATTTTGTACAAACTAATCTTAAATTATATTTAAAAAATGTCAGAATTCGCAGTCGTCGTGATAATGATATATACTAGAAATAGTTAGGCCGAACACGACACTGATGCATTCAAGCATATTCTATTTATTTGGCACCAGTAATATATAATAAAATCCCCAAACTTATTAGACAATTACCAACTAGACTCTTTTAAAAAAACAGCTTAAACGATTTCTTTAACTAAATGCTATTACAGCCTATCAGAATTCTGAAACGATAAAAAACGAACCCATCGGCTATTCAATTACGACATTTCTTCATCTAATAAATCTAGGTAATTAATTACCTCCACTTTTTAAATTTTATACTTTTTAAGTTCACCCTATGGCTTAAGGCCAAAAAATTTTGTACGCCACTCCTAAATAGCAAAACATGTAGCTACATCTAATTTATTTATAGGACCTGTATACATACTACTCATGTTTCCACAAAATAAATATATCTTTATCTTTATGGTCATAGCTAAAATATTAGTAGAGAAGAGTTGAGTTGAACTGTACTGGAAAGCAGGATATAAGAAGGCGGTGAATGTGGCGCAACTTGGGAAAGGCCCAGATCCAGCAGAGGACTGTGATGGGCTGAGTTGCCATTGACAATCTAGCTGGTGAACCTATGCCTAGTTCTAGTTATATTTGTTAAAACAGAGGATTTATCGGATGTTAAATCAGAAACTGTAGCTCCCAGTCAGTGCCCTAGCTGGTGAGTTAATACAGCTCTTCCTACGACTTACGTCTACCATCGCCTCGACACGTTAAGAAGACCATCACCTATCTCTTCTGTTATTTATAATGTACTGGCGACCCGCCCCGGCTTCGCACGGGTGCAATGTAGATACTAATGTTTTCTCTACTATAATATATGCATGTATTATACATACAAACCTTCCTCTTGAATCACTCTATGTATTAAAAAACCTCATCAAAATCCGTTGCGTGGTTTTAAAGATCGAAGCATTCCTAGGGGCAGACTGACAGCGGGAAGCAACTTTGTTTTATAAATACTATGCAGTGATAAGTAACATGTCATGATAGTGTAACTATCATGACATGTTTACTTTTCAGCTCACACAATTCAATAACACTGTAAACTGCAAAGGAAGTGTGAAAAGTGCATAAATGTACATAATGTGATGTCAAAGAGCTTTTATGTAACATCTACATAGTCACTTTGGTTACATCTTCTATGTTTACATTCATAATACAAATCACGACCTGGTGAAGTGTTTGTTTGTATTGCACGCAATCTCAGTAAGTTGGTCTCTTAGCTTACTTACTGCTATTTTTTATCTTATGCTCACGAGACTTAGGAATAGTATGTTTCCTTTTATCATTTATAAATTACCTACTCTGTGGAAAGTATCCCGAAAAATTATGTTACTTAAACCCGGTAAGCCGACGAGTGCAGTCACTTCATTCAGGCCTATAAGTTTGCGGCCAATTATTTCGAAAGCGTTTGAGAAGGTTCTACTGAAGAGGCTTCTGAAGAGTCCGCGTAGCACTGGTCACTTTCCCTCACTCGTCACTTTAGTCAATTCGACAGTATCGTTGATTCGTCACTTTCGTTGATTGGACACTTGTGTGAATTCGACAGTTGCTTCAATTCAACACTTTCCCTAATTCGCCACTTTCACCGATTCGACACTTTTCTTCAATTCGTCAATTGAAGTGCAGTCGGTAGAAAATTAATATACGAACGCAATAGAAAATACGATCTCTTAAATTAGATGAACTAATCAAAAGCATTGACTTATTAACATTAATAGAAAGATGATAAAAAGAGTGAACTAAATCAAAACCCATCTTTTTAAATTCATCCATTATTCACCATAATTTTCTACCGACTGTACTTCGAGTGACGAATTAGGGAAAGTGTCAAGTTGAAGCAACTGTCGAATTCACACAAGTGTCCAATCAGCGAAAGTGACGAATCAACGATACTGTCGAATTAACTAAAGTGACGAGTGAGGGAAAGTGACCAGTGTTACGCGGACTCAGCAAATTCATAGAGTGTGCCAGGTTGTCAGGACTTCCTTGGAAAAGAAACAGTATCGTTGCGCAGCTTTTCTGGACGTGCAGCAAGCCTTTGGCCTTTTTTAGGGTTCCGTACCTCAAAAGGAAAAAACGGAACCCTTATAAGATCACTTTGTTGTCCGTCCGTCCGTCCGTCTGTCAAGACCGTTTTTCTCAGGAACGCGTGGAGGTATCAAACTGAAATTTCTATATGATACTTAGTTCTACTGTCCCTGGAAGCTGTAGAAAAATCAACCTTCTAAGTCAACGCAATCAAAAGATACAGCCACTTAGGCCGCAAATTTCCGCAAATTTTCGAAACTCGCACGGGAATCAAAACCTACAGGGTACTTCCCGTGAACTTAGAATCTTGAAATTTTGTACGAAGTCACGTCTTATAGTACAGATATAGGAAAAATTACGAAAACCGTAAATTTTTAGTTTCGTCATATAAAAAAAAGTTATATACCCACAGGTTTGTACGGAACCCTCGGTGCGCGAGTCCAACTCGCACTTGACCGGTTTTTTTAGGTTTAGGCACACAGGGTTATTCTACAAAATTAAACAAATTAAAACATTCCTTCTTTACAAATTCTATCGGATTCTGGAGTCTTATTTGTCAGGACTACTGTTCCAAGTACGAGAGGGTGAAAACATATCAAGCTTTCACGATATACTTGCCCGTGTACCTCAGGGCTCTGTTCTGGGCCCGGTACTGTATACCATAGCCACGGCAGTTTTACCACAGAGCCCGGAGGTATTAGTGGGTACTTTTGCGTCTAGAACATTGCGAAAAGGCTTAGTAGGAATTCAATATTTAATGCTAAAATGGAGGATTAGAGCCAGTGGTTCCAAGTCAGTCCATATATAACATTTAACCTTAGGCAAAATAACTGTCGACCAGGCTACCTCTGCGATCAACAGCTTCTGCATCACAACTGCGTTAAGTACTTAAAAATGCACCTCAACCGAAGATTGACATGGAGAGACTAAATTAGAGCCACGCTTAACATACGGTATCGAGGGCTGTACTGGCTACTCGGTAGAAACAGCGAAATGTCTCTAGACAACAATCTCCTAATCTACGTAACTGTCCTAAAGCTTATTTGCTTATATGGCATTCAGCTGTGGGGTTCCACTTGCGACTAAAACATAAAAATTATCCAAAGAGCAGAAGATTCCATGATTCTATGGTTCATAAAAAAGTCAGAGGTTCATACACCTAAAGTGAAGGACGAAATAAGAGCCTATGCAAAAGCAAACAAATATCGTCTTCAACACCATACGAATCCAGTAGCAGTGCAGCTCACGATTCCTTACACCCTGAATCGCATAAAGAGACGCAAAATCCTGAACCTGGATAGCCTAAAATGAGCTATCGATTATAAAGTCAATCCCAGTGAGGAACTGACTCTACATGACACTCAATGTTACAGCACATCTGCTCATAGTCAATGGACTGAAGTAAAAAATTAAAAAGAAATGTGTCCTTTTTCAGTGTCTTTGGGTTTTTCCATCAGGAATTTCTCAGTAGCTGTCACGGAGTCTGGATTTGTGCCCGGCTGATGGCAATAATCTCGCCCCTAGTACATGGGACGTAAACATAACTGGCGACATGTGGGTGTACTATTAGGCACGCCGCTGCCTAACCCTTCCGGGATTACAGCCGTGATGTTATGTTCTTTATCCATCTAGACTTCCAGTTTCTACAATAGGTAACCTTGTTCAACCATTATGCTTATGATCGGTCTATGTGCTGTGTGTTAGCGTATTGAGGAAATCGCTGCGGTCAGGAGCGGCTTAAGTTAACCACAGGCAGTCAACTGATTGAATGTTATGGTAAATTGTAAGGCCTACGTTACGTACTAAGCTAAGATCTAAAGTAGGTAGGTTTTGAAACCATAGTGTTTCATAAATGGTACAGTCCTCACGAATAAAAGTGAAAGCATATTTTACCGGTGCCGTATTTAGAATATGCTTCGGTCATGTTCTCTACAAATGAGTTTTTGGGGGTATGAAGAACAGAGGTATAATGTTCTATGAGCCCCATAGAAAAGGGGAGATCCTTCGGCCCGAAGGGTGCTGTGTCTGGTGGGCTTGTGCCTGACAATAATAAAATTGTGGTCGGGTTTTTCTATATTATGGTCTTAAGTCGCGGATAACTTTTAGTTAGTTTGTCATTTGTGACATCCATAGATGCGCTGTAGTACTTTTTTGTACTATGTAGCTGTAGTACTTTTTGCTATTCCGCTACAACATCAGAAACATCTAGGCACTACTTTACAAACAGCGTGTGATCAAATTTTCCCATAAAACATTAGAAAATACTCTCTTTCCTCCTTCGGTTCCGCCGCATCTATCAGTACGGATGGAATCGCATTTTTCGATGCTCTTCTCCTTTTGCGTCGTCGAGAAACAGTGCATGCAGCCGAGCGCATCGCTTCATCGTCGATACTGCCGCGTGGAATAGCATTCCCGCTCTGCTTCTCGCTCCCTTACACAAACTAACAGATTATATTCCGCGCTCCGTAAATTGTCCTTACCGGTTTGACCGAACCTAACACGTGTGTTATGACATTACACTGACGAATTTTATAACTATGATTCTAGAGGACCTTTTTACTACCTGATAAAAGTAAGATGAAGAAGCAAGACTTACCAGCACACCACGAAACTCCTCTATACTCCACAAAGGCTCCTAGCGCGAACTCCTCAAGCGCCCCGCTGCCGGCAACCAAGGAGTCTCCTATCGCTGCCACCACATCGATGTCTCCGGGCCTCAGGCGGTGTACCGAGGTGGGGCGTTGAGGACTGCGGCCCCAGGAGAGGGCGTCCTCGCAGGGGAACGGTACGGATGGCGGTATGGCGCGCTGCCGACGGACGTGTGACTTGCGGGACGGGTAGCGGACGTGTAACTGGAAACAAAAGAGTATCAATAAGTATAAGGTAAGGAATGATAGCCATAGTAATCGGAGAGGCACTAGGAAAAAATTGCTTTTCTTTGTTTGTATTGTGAAATTTTATCACAATTCGAAGGCTTGTGACATCCACCAACCCACGTAAGGCTTGCGTGGTAGATTGTGGCCCACTCCCTTGCACAGAAAGGATCCCTGTCACCCAGCAGTGAGAACGTCATAGGCTGATTGTGCTAATGTAGGAAAAAAATATTAAATATATCTAAGTGCTTCAGCATTTCTCAACATAGCAGAGGTTGGTATGGTGCGAGAAATGCCAATTAGCCAAGACTTTGAATTATTTCACTTTGACAGTGAACTGATGCTAACCCTTGGGGGCTTGTCAAGTTCGCTCAGAGTATTGTATTGTGTAGTGCCTTCTCATTAGAGTGAACTCATACATATGTCACGCCTACATACACATCACATGGAGACACGTTCGTCTTGACTGTAATTACATGTTTTCTTTCTATTACATAACCAATTAACATTTAAATACTTGTAATTACGAATCGTAAATTCTATTCACGTAACATTAATTTATGCAGCTAGCCGCTAGGTTAACGGACCTAATACGATAATTCTACACTACATGATAAATAGACTAAAACGTACATGACAGTATCCTCCAATTCATTAACGACGATTTATATTACAGTGGCGAGCAATGTGCAAGGTCGGTCAATTCATTGCCGCGTCCTCATAACGCAGTTTTCCAGGCCTCAAGTGTAAAGTTACGGTAACAGAACGTTGCGTTGCACACTCGTGCGCACATTCGGCGCCTAGATTGAATTTAAAGTGGAGTTGCATCATTGGACGCATAAAAATGTGAGTCCTTGGGGTTTTTTGACGTTGGAGGATTTGCGAACTGCCTTTTAGAAATATGTATCTGGTACAATCTTTGCATGTTTTAGTGTTTTATTGTTGCGCACTGCCATAAATCGTGCTCTTTAGCGTTCATTATCATCTTCATGGGCTAAAAGTGTTTCTAGCAGAACTTGACCGCCTCCTGTATGTTAGACCAACCTATAGCATCGATTTTTATTTTTGGTTACTATACCTCATATATACCAGTGCTTTCGTTACATGTGTGACCGTTTTAACAGCCATGAGGATATAGAAATTTTATCATTAGACTATAAAATCAACCATACGTTTAGAGTAATAAAGATTTACAGTCGTAATAAATTGAATACGCCTTGGCTGGGAAGAGGAATTAAATGTAAAACGATTCGTATTCAGGGCTTTCTTTTTGTGACAGAAAGACGGGCAAAGATCACAGCAACTAAGATATTATAAGTAAGTATAAGAATTACCAGAATTACACTTGAAAACAACCGGACCTATGAGAATAACAGTTGCTTTTTAGTACTTCATTTATAGGCTCGATTACTGGAATCTTTACAGTCTAGGATCTCCTGAAAGGCGCGAATGTCGATTCTGCTTGCTGCCTGGGGTTTAAAAATAATGAAAATGCAAATGAAGCCTCCATTTCCAGAACAAAGCGCTATCAATCTAGCAATAAATAACAAACAATGTGGGTCACACATGATAGTATTGCGAACTATTATTTAAGCTACGTGAGATGAATCCAACACCCGCGTGTTTACATAAACGCTAAGCTTTTAACCACTCGATGTGTTTGCCAATTCTCTTTATTATGCTGTGCCACGAGGAAGTGTGCCACATTTTGAAGGTGAAGAATAGCGTAGGTACTCCCTTTTGCCAACGCTGGTAACACTTGGCAGATTTTGTAATGCTGGAAATTGGTAACTAGCAGAAGTCGTTGACACTGATTTGTGATTGTTGTCAGAATGTTAGTGTTGTGATGTAAAATAAACTAATTTGTGTAGCATCGCTTATCGCCATCAGTGTTCTAGTAAGCAATGCATTCTTGAACTAATGTTATAGTGTTCATGTCTTGTACATCTTCATTAATCAAGTTGTGTCAGACTTTGGTTATACCGCTTAAATAAAGTTGAGTATTGTGTCCAATCTCGTTGCAATAAACTTAATGTACGTACACGTACCAGGCCACTCAGAAAGTATTGCGATAAATAGTTTTTATATATGGGAGACAGGCCAGTTAGATTTTTTTTCGAAAATATGATTACTTGTAAGTAAAAATATGTGTGTTCCATTTTCAAAATTTCCCTCTACATTTTTTGCGAGCCAATTCAAAGTATCGTGTCTTACTGAAAAATGGATCTGCACCGGGAACATTTTAGAGCTATGATTTTTTTCAAGTGTCGCCTGAAACCGGATGAATCGTTCGATAGACTTCAAATGGCATTTATGGATGAAGGCCCCTCCAAGGCAACCGTGTATCGTTGGCATAACGAATTTAGGCGCGGTCGACCAACCTTGGGGGATGAAGAAAGAAGCGGTCGCCCTTTGACGGCTATTACGGTAGAAAACGTGCTAGCAGTGAAAAATTTAATCCAAGATAATAGGCGAATTACATATCAGGAGATTCAGCACATATTAAAGATTGGATCGGGAAGCGTTCACGAGATCCTACACGGGCATCTTCGCGTGAGGAGGATAGTATCGCGCTGGGTGCCGCACTACCTCACCGACGCTCAGAAGCAGGCCCGGGTGGAATGGTGCCGTGACATGCTGAACAAATTTGAAGCAGGCTCGTCTCGGCATGTTTACGACATCGTAACAGGTGATGAGTCCTGGATTTATCAATACGATCCGGAAACCAAGCGCCAGTCGACAGTTTGGGTGTTTCAAAATGAACCAACGCCTACCAAAGTGAAGCGATCTCGAAGCGGGGGGAAGATTTTGATCGCCAGCTTTTTTAATTTGACTGGCCACTTGGCCTCAATTCCCTTACGAGATCAAAGAAGCATCAACGCCGAATGGTATACTACCAAATGTTTACCAGAAGTTTTTTCTGTTGTGAGCAACAAGCGACCAAACACAGGGCTCCGCGGACTACTGCTCCACCACGACAATGCGCCTGCACACACCGCGCTCAAAACGAGGGACTTCCTGGACAGTACACCAGTCAAACTCCTGGGTCACCCTCCTTACAGCCCTGATCTAGCACCGTGTGACTTCTTTTTATTTCCAAAAATAAAAAATCAGCTCAAGGGGATACAATTTTCGTCGCCGGAAGATGCGCTGGCTGCGTTCGAGCAGGCTGTAAACGAGGTGTCTGCGGCGGACTGGAAAAAGTGTTTTGAAAACTGGTTCAGACGCATGAATCTTTGTATAGAGGCTGGTGGAGAGTACTTTGAAAAGATTTAATAAAAAATAAATGTACCTGTAGAACAATTTTTATTAGTGTCGCAAAACTTTCTGAGTGTCCCACGTACCTATTTGTTACAAATAACAATTGGTTCATTCATCATTGAATTACTAGAGGCTCTATAATTAATCGCCTTGGTCATCATTACTGTTTGTAACAAAGTGCTACAGTGTTAGAACACGAATAAATTTACAAGTCTAGGTATAAGTAGGAACATCAACGTATACACTACCTACCTACATCAATTTGCTTCAATCGAAACTTGAACAGAATAAACAAACATGTAACACCTGTGCTGATTCATTAAATTCACTTGAACCAATCCTCAAATTAATTCAATCTAATCTATAACACATCCTGATTGGACTTCAAAGAAGCAATTTCATTCAAAAAGCAATTACTGATCGCCTTTTTAGGTGCCATCTAAACCCCGGCCACATAACACTAAACTAATTGTCACTTACTGGTGGCGATGTTGAAACTCGTGCGCAAGCTGATTGAGATTCATTTGGCGCGTAATGAGAAAGCGTGCGGCTATCAAGCGACGCTTTTAGATGCGCGCACGCAATGCGCGGACGCGAGCAGACCGACAATTTTGTTGGTAGACGCTGGGATGGTGGCTTGTGTCATTAATTACGTGTATATTACATTATAATTATATAACAATGAATAATTGGTAAGGGTTAAGACACCTGTTAGTGACTCCCTATCCGTTTGTAAAACATGAGGTAGGTAACCAATCACTCAGTTATTTTAAATATGGCAGTCGATAGATCTTACAGGTTTTAAGATAAATATCGCATTAACGTGAAAGTATAAGAAATTGTCATCATCTGATGCTATTGTCTACTAGTCACGCCCGGTGGCTAGAAAAACACGCAGCGTTTGAAACGCCCGTGTGCTGACATCCGTAAGCCGAATATAGTGGCTCAATAGAGCTGACCTGACATGTGGGTAAATCGTTTGCTCGATGAGAGATAACTCGGCTGTGTGTCACAGGGCTGCTCGTAACATAATCATAATTATGTATATGCATAATGTCTGAAAGTATGACGGATGCAAGGATAATAAACTTTCTATCAGGATAGTAAGTGACTGGCCCACTTTTGTATAGAGATAAAGAATAAGGCTCCACAGGCGAACTAAAGGTGGCCGTGCGTCGAGAGTTGCCCTGCCTTTGCTATTGCTACCCAGTCAAAAATATCCACGATATAAAGGACCTCCGACCGAAGCAATATAAATGTAAACCAAGCAGAGAACAGTCAGACAGAAACACTGATTAAATTTGAAATCAAGATCACAAAATACTTCACCATGCAACATTAATGTCAAATTCAACGTTCAATGAATGTCTCATCCCTTGAGATCCCCTTTAACTTAAAGTTCGATCGACTGTTTAATAATAACATTAAATCTAAAACTACTGAAGTTTTATATTGACCTACATCACTACAGCCATTGTAAGAGCACATTTGGTACACTCAATAAGTCGACGAATGCAATTAAATGAGTACCTGCCTAGATAAAATATTTCAATTACGTGACAGTTACATAAGCTTACTACAAAGAAATAGTATGATGTACTGTTGACCTTCTAGCCCCTTGACTAGCTGAGAGGCTACTTTACACTGAATGTAGAGGATATTGATAAAATGCTCGCGTAACAGAGAAAGCTTAGAATCTATATGGAAGAATATTTAGAGGTATTTCTCAAGTTTAACCCGGATATAGAGAATTAGCTGTTGCTCACAGCCTATGCAGCGTGAAGGTCGAAAATCATTCGACGGGAACTAATTAAAGGCAAAAAAAAACATGCCCTAACTCAGGTATATTTTAACCGAGTGCCACGGCATCTAAATATGTTCAGCCGTTAAGGCATGAAAGGTCGACAAACAAAATTACGATGGATTCTAGAAGTCTAACAAAGTTTAAATTTATCTTATTATTTCTTTATGCCTGGTCTCCTGTTTTGCGGATGCAATTCTACCAAATAAAATTTGGTAAGTGCAAGAGAATTATGATGATTCCACCGTAGTTAAGTTTGCAAATGACAGTATCAGGGATTCAAGGTGCAGCAACAGAATCAGGGCAAAATAATGTGGTTCTTGACGTTGCAATTGAGGCGGTTCAGTCTTTAAGGCTTGGTCTTGTTCCAGAAGTCACTAAATACTCACTAAACTTTTCGGAATGAACAGATAAAACACTAGTTGAATTATAACCTTGATTTAATCTCATGTGCTCTGTATTAATTTACTGCAGTAATTAACAAAAATAAAAAAATTAAATCAAATGTTTGTTCTGACCTCAAGTAATGAATGCGGAAAATTTCCTCGCTCTCATTACAGGCGGATTTTATTTATTACGAAGTATACAAAGCATGATTAATAATGAAAAGTACACATTATGTAGTGCAGGCACATCAATTTTAATATTTAATTAAATGTCAGAAGTTGTGGTTAATCTTGACACATGATTACTGTGTTTTGTTGAGCTTCTATTCTCAAGTGTAGATTTCCGGAATCAGCTAGATATATTATGATTGCTAATATTAGTGAAATACTGACGACCGGGTATGAAACAGTCATACGAGAGTACGTTGGCTAGAGGAACAAGGGGAAGAAAAATCATGATTGGTTAGGCCAGAAGGTACTTATTGTCTTATTGTTTTTTTTTTTTAATACCCAAGTGTCCATGGAGTTTCCTGTTCTTTTTCATAGAGGTCTGTCTACGCTTTGAAACAAGCGACTAGTTTCAACTTTCCGACTAAATGACTGACGCCTTGCCTTGAGATTCAAAAAGGCCTGCGCGTAAATGGTTTAACTGAAATAAATGCTTTGAGTTTTCTTTTGGGAAAAAATATTATTATTCATTGGCATTTCTCATGGTATCGAAACTTTCGATACGATACCAAGAGAAAAGTGGCAGTTACAAAAAAACAGAGAAAAGGAGAACTCTATACAGAGTAGAAGTCGGACTAGAAAGATGAATGATGATGAATTAGCATAATTTTACTCATAGGCTCACTGAATCGATCAATTAGACCATAGGTTCCCAACGGGGGTGGTACCGCCCCCTAGTGGGCGCTGGAACTTTTCATGGGGGGAGCGGTACCGGGTCCAAAGGCAAATGGGGGGTGTTATGAAATACCTAACTCATTATCATGAAAAAACATTTTATCTAGCCGTCTAAAATGTTTATCTTACAACTATTTTGTAAAATGGCGCGTTGGAATTTGTTTTTCTTGTAAAGCGGCTGTAGCCCATAAAAGGTTGGGAACCTATGAATTAAACAGTTACGAAACTGCGAATATACTACCTACTCTTGCAAACTGTTCGCTGATTGGAACTGTATTCGTCTCAAGTTCAGATTTCCAGTCACATGCAACATAGTCACGAGGTGGTATCTATTGTAATAGAATCACACGTATTTTATTGAAGTTTTTATTCTTAATTAAGCTGTAACCTATCAACGCTAATGAAGCACATTGGCACCATTCGATGCATCGATCAACGTAATTATACAATAGATGAGTCATTCATTCGGTACCCACCTAAACAATTGAAGGATGAATATCCTAAGACATAAGCCAGTCTATTCTTCGTTTGTTGAAATATACATAGTAAGTAAGTACCTACCTAATGTAGCTTGACTCAGATTGCAAACTGTCCCACATCACTAAACGTTTCGTTCCCACACTGGTCGTCATTCACGTTTATTGCCATAGGCTAAATGCTATTGCCCACTAAACGGTTACCAGAAAAAACACTCATTCGGTGAGACCAAACAGTTTTCGCGAACCCTCGAACAATCACAATCACGCAACAATATAGTTCACCAATAGATATATTTTAGTTCACACAGGAGTATCTCACGTGTATTAGATACGACTGTTAGTTTTGTGAACAATTGTTTTCTTGTCGTTAACCAATACGCCAGTTTCACACGATTGCAATACTCGATAGCTAAATATCTATAGGTAATCCGTGAGAAATGCGATTGAGAAAATGGTAGAACATTTTATTAATTTCACGTGTATCGCAATAGTTTCTTAGTTGATATGAATTGTATTTCGTCATGTAGGAAAGATTAAGCATCAATCAATCAGTGAGATGTTCGCGCAGAGCTTGTAAGTCACGACTGCGGTGAATCGGTAACTCGATCAGCAGTTAATGCAGTGACAATACAGAACTGGAGTATCGTCGTGATATGTTCTTGTCTTCGAACTTCCTTGTGCTGATGAGAGATTGCAGGTGACTGTATAGCATGGATAAAAGCGTTTAGTAAATCTTAAACAACTTACTCGATCAGACCACCTGTCAAGGTGGTCTGATCCAAAGTTTCTTACCAAAGTTGTTATGCATCATGCAAAAAACATCCTTGTGATTTGGAGATGGGACAGAGCTAAATTTTGGGCCTTGCAAGATCGACATACACAATGTCTTTATGCGGAAAAATCGTAAAAACACAGCAAGTAGCACGAGCTTACAATATTTTACCATATAAGTGCTGGTCAGTGACCCCGTGGGATCGAGTTCCATTAAAAAGTTATTACAACAAAACAAGTACGGAAACGACATTGGCATGTATTAGCAAATGTTTTATGTAACTGGTCAAATATTTGCACAAACGTAAGAAGAACTGTGGATCTGTGTCGATGAACAATTTATTATTCATGTAACATTAGATATAATACGTACAAATCAGTTTGATATTCATAGATGTATTATGGTGGACTGGGCCGTGAAATAGTAACTTACGGTTCGTACGACAACCAGTCAGTCTATTTAGAACTCGGTAAGTGATAAGTGTTATAGGCACTACCTACTAGAAAAGAAAGTTCAAAGTTAGTAGGTCAAAAACAGAGTGTGGTTATCGGTCGACCTAGTTGGGTAAGTTATATGAAATCCAAAATGACAATAAAGTAGACCACGGAGGAGCTGCGACTGTCAAAGCGAAAATTCAAGATTTTGAATAAATAAAGGTACTTAGATTTTGTGAGTAATGAAGACAATAAGCACATAGTTGCATTAATGCAGTTGTAAGCAATCAGTCACCCCGTGAAAGCCGTCGGCGGGGGCGAGAGGTGACGGTGGTTAGTTGGCAATAGGCTAACCACCTTTGTCGTAACAGTCGCGGTGGCTGCAGTTGGGTTAATGGTTAAAGATCATAACTTTAACCCCACACTAGGAAGAAAACTTAACAGCAATCTACATAATATAGACATCTTAATTTGAATGGAAAATGAATCATTCATAGAACTTGTCAATATAATGAGTATTATTTGATGACAATTAAATAAAGTGGGTAACAAGTTAGAAAATGATACATGATTTTTAAAGACTTTTTTTTTATAATTCAATACTCCACATTGAATTATCAAACCAATACATCATAACTATTGTAGTACGTGCGGCGCACTAGCTGGTCGTTCCACACGATAGGTCCAAGTAAAGTCCCTAGTGAAACTCCCGAGATCCCGATTAATCCCCTGAAATGTAAGCAGACATGCCTCTTCGTATCGGATGTAGAAATTGCAAACCTACATAGTTAGTAATCGGCGTTTCATTGAATGACTCCACTTAAGACCTTTGGAAGTTTTGAAGAAAGCTTTTGCAGGCATTGCAGCAATGCTCGAAACACGTCGGTTCTATCTACAAATACACACAGATTAAACTTTTATGACACAAAACTGCATGACAGTTTCGTATACCATACTAACATAATAACGAATAGAGAAGTATGTTATCAGTAGAAACAGTCACTTAACTGTGGTATAGTGTGGTGTAGTCCAGTACGACCAGTCACGTACATTGCCGTAATAAAGGCGTGTTTCATCTGTTTATTGTCAAAAATATAATCTCACAACTAGGACACGGTACGTTTCGTGTTCTACGATGTAGGTTACATCCTAGAAACCGCAGAATGTCTTGCAATATCTCAGATGAAGTTGGTAAAGCTCCGTGAACATAATTAACATTGTTTCGCACATACGGATGTTTGCTTTTTTCACACATTCGGCATTCCTACGTATCTAGCTCAACCTGTAATGCAATTGTTTCTGTGATTTAGGATCCAGCGCAGTGCTGCAACCAATCAGCTTATAACGTTCCCATTGCTAGAAAACAGGCCTCCTAACTCCTCTTTGTGAGAGGGCTCAACTCGACCTACTGACTTGCCGGCGGCAGCTGTCAGTTCTGTCTACAATTGCTTCGTCGAATAGGTAGTACACTTCGCAACTATTTCTTCCTACATGCATTATGAAGTCATTACTATCCTTGTAGAGACAAACTTATAATATTGCCATTGTGGTGAATATACACACAGACTAGGCTACAGGCTTGCTCCCCATGCTAAAGTTGTATCGTCATAATTTAACAAAATGCAACTAAGCCACCTCATTACTTAAATATGTATGGATGTGGTAACATCCATAAAAAGGCCCAAAAAATATAAAATATTCAATATATTAAATATCACTGAAGATTTCATAATTGCCCCTAATTACTGGTGCGTGCACGCGTCAGACAAAACTTGCTAGACACTCAGTCGCCGACAAAATCTGTGCTCGTAATATGCAAATGAAGAAGTGACGAGATGACGGAATAGATATTTAACCTATACCCGACCTTGGCAAGTGATAGTTGGAGAAAGGAAGCGCATTGAACTGTTTCCTAATCTTAGTTTATGATCAAGTAACATGTGCTACGGATTTCTTCATGTAAGCTTTACATTTTTGCATTCCCATTTGAAGTATGAAGGTTAATGTTGCCAATAAGTGGTAAAAATAATTTTAGACAGGTGGTTGTAATCTCAATCTGTAATGTAATAAATAAACAAGTATAAAGTTTCAAGTGGTTGCCACATAGTTGCTTGGTCTTTGGCTAGTTGGCCTCACCTATAATATTAGTTATGGACAAAGAAATGTAGTAAGTAAACCATAGAAAAGTAATAAAAGCATAGCCTTATGGTGGCGATAATAATCTTAGCGCTATTCAAATACGATCTACTTACCTAATAATTCAGCGTCAGACAACGCACACCCGAAAGTCGAAACCACTAGGGTTTATACGCATGCAGTTTTGTACAAGATGTCCGAGTGTCCTTATACAACGAAAACGAACACCAACATACTAATTCATTCCGGCTTTAAATGGAATAGTAGTTTGTATGGAAATTCTTATTTTTTTTCGATGGAAATTCCCGTCGAATGTTATTGCTTGTAATATCAATATTTTTTGTTTCATCTCCAAACATAGGTAACTAGTAGGTACCTATAAACATACTTTATAATATTAGGAACAGTTTCATAAATCCGACTGTATTCTAAAAACATCAACATCGAGATTGCGCCTCACACTTTTATGTATCGTTAAGTACAAAACTGGTTGGATTACAGTTTACACACTGGAACACGTTTCTTTAATCGAGCATGGCATAACGTTAACTCAAATGCTCCAGTTAAACAGATATGAGATACAACATTTGCATCTTCCGTCCAAGTATTTGAATATTTACACAGACATTACTACAGTTCAAGTAGGTTCCTAATAAAAAACAAAATTGTTAAGGTACCTGAAAAATAACTATTAGCCCTAGACTAATCAGACTAGATATTATCACTGTTGTTAAAATTCCCCATAGGACGTGCCTAAAAGCTTCTGTGGAGAAAAATAGATAAAGATAAAAATTATTGACAACTAAGAAAATACAAAAAAAAACAATCAAATTATTTATTACAATAATAATTTCATCATCAAATCTTCCTGAGTTTAAATGAAGAAAGGATTATTTTTATTTTCTCAGCACCGTTATTTTGCTAGAAATTCACTTTGCCCGTGCTAGAAAGGCACGTTCAAAGTATAGCTTATTAACCTTTTGAACGCCAGAGCATAAACGCACGCGCGTGCCCTCCACGCCAAGCCACAATTTCACCGCATACAAAAAAAATACGTACAAAATGAACACGGATTCCAAAACTTTATCAATATACAATATTATTAAAGAGACAAGACTAGAGCTTAAATATTTAAGGTATACAAATAAAAACACACAAAAGTAATGATTTAATTGTTCATTTCGTGTGATAGTGCTTCACATTTTTTGTCACATATTTGTGTCGTTGGCGTACAGGGCATGCGCTTGCTTGTCACGTATATGTGACAATGGCGCTCAAAAGGTTAAAGAGAGAAAAAAATGCGAACTCAATGCAAAGACCTCACTGTCCATAAACTTTACATTCCGTCGACCTCGACTCGAACCTCGGTCCTAACTCCTAGCACCTTCTCCTGACTGATCGATTGGATCCGTGACGAACATGATTTATGCGTATTACAAGCTAGTGATAACACTGAGCGGAATGTAACTATGATAAAATATTAATGAGGTGTATGAACACCAGTTTAGAAGAGAAGAAACCAATTAATTAAACCAATAGTATTCATGATTTAACATTGCAAACAAAGTACACCTGAAGTTCTATAACTAAGACTAGAGACTTGTGAGCAAGAAAGTGTCGAGATTTTTCCAGATGTTGATTGATAAAATTATATTACTAAAGAGTAAGATGAGAATGTAAGGACTTTATCACATCAATTAAATCGAAGCGTGTTGCTTCTCAGTTTTTAAAACAACATAATACAAACAATTATATCGTAATATTTTAATGACAACGTTCATTTCTGAAGACGCAACACAAAAGATAAGTCATATGCTAATAACTTACAACGTAATGTAAGCTGACACGCCTCATGCCTGACACATTGTTCACACGCTTGAAATCACTTAAAATGTAGAAAATATGCTATCAACTTAATCATTTAAGACTTGCAAACCAGTCACAAGAACTAATGACCCGATTACATGGGATTTCCAATCGCACAACCACAACCGTAGCCATGTAACAAATAGGATACACCTGACGATTGACAAGCTAAAATATCGAATTCCAAACTTACATAACTAACCAATATAGTTAAAAATAACATTCGGAAAGTTCAATCACGATAGCCGTTTGTTTACCGACTTCAAAAAAAGCAGGAGGTTCTTTAGCTCATATCTTCGTCATTTATGAACCGATTTGAAAAATACTTCTTTAATCTGAAAGGATATACTTTCCGAATGGTCCCATAGAAATTTCATGAAAATCAGTTCATTAGTTTGGTTATTAAATAATAATAGCTGGAAAAAATATGTCAACCGAGTAAAAGAAATTGCGAAATTGATACTTGACAAGGATTTGTGTGTGATACGATAACTAAAAAGGGTAAAATAAAAACTTTTTTGCAAAAAAAACCGAAAACCCTCAAAAAAAACGGAAAATAACTTTACTTTCGGAAGTCGGTGGCAAAAAAGTCAATGAAACAAACAATAGTCACCGATTTTCGAAAGTAAAGTTATTTTCCATTTTTTTGAAAGTCTGTTATTTTGTTGCAAAAAAGTTTTTACAGATACTACTGCTTATTAATACAAACGGTATGGCAAATGTCAAAGAACATTCAGTCAATCAAAGAATTAGCGTTTGAAAGGGCATAGGATAGAGAAAACTATTATTGGTCGTGAGAATAAGTTGTTTTATTACACACACAGATGTGCTTTCGACGCGGGCCGGATTAGCATAAGATACGAGTTTAGATAAGTGATAGAGTGGTTGTGGGCCGCGGCTGTGCCTGCAAGATTGTATCTCGTTTTTTGTTTATTATTTATTTATTTATTTATTTATTTAATTTTAAAGAAAGCTTACAGACTAATAACAATATTTAATATCATGCATAAGTAAGAACATTTGCTAATTACAAGCTTCCACATATATATATCTACTTAGTTGCTCGTTATTTGCGTTGACCAGTTAAAGCAATTTGGCTAAGTAAACAGATTACAATGTAAACATATTAGGTATGTCGAGATAATAATTATATTAGGTATGTTTAGGTAGATTCTTTTTTAGTATTCGCGTGATTGCGTTTTAGAGACTGTTCGTCTAGCGGTCAATAGATTGATGGAGTGATAGAGTCATCAACTCATCAGTTTTAGTACTTATATAGTTAGTATTTATTCGAAATTGCCAAGAGTTGTGCATTATCGCCGATAGGTTTTAAGCGTATAGAGCTGATTAGAGCTCTACCAGACACAAGTAATTAATTAAAGAAACACTACATCAAAATAAACATACATTCAAACTACATTACACATAATAATTATGCTTCTTTCTGTGAGGTACCAAGACCACACAGGTAAAACAGCATCGTAAGCATGTCAAGTAGGTGCTTATGACTGAAGCTTTTATTTGCTAATCAGAACTCTGTGCTAATAGGAAAACCAGTAGTTATAATATCGTCGATATTACAATTCCGGACACATTAAAGGTGAAATCAGAATATTTCGTTTTCAAGAAACTAAAACTTTATTAAACGACAAAATAATTTATTACTTCAACTCTTGGTTTGTGGCAGTAGGTAAATTATAACTATTATAATTTATAACCACTATAATTTACTTTGTTATGTTTGTTTAATTAAAATTGGTTCCTGAAAACTAACAGGTAACTGTCAGGTTTCGAAGACTTTTAAAATGATATAGAAAAGTAAAACTTTGTAGGCAACTAAACACTTCGTGCCGATGACAATGCAAAACTTGTGAGTTTAGCGACTGCTTTTTAGACTTTCTTAAAATCATATTGATGGCCTGTCACAATCATCACTTGCCAAACAAACTCTAGGATTGTCATCAATTACATTCTCAGTTACAAACAGCAAGATAGGCAGACAACATGTTGCTATATCTAACATTCTTTCTGCGTAACTTTTACGCTGTACTTACGCAAGCCCTCGGCATTTTTATTGATACGCGCTTAAAATTACGAAAAAGCTGGTTTGTTGGTCTTATTAATGTTGATCTATTATAGGTATCTATTTTGATACTTCCCGTTTTACCGGTCGTACACTGTGTGGAAATATTGAAGATGGAACTTATTTAATAAATTGAGTAAGTAATAAAATGTAATAAGCACTTATGCGCTCGCCATAGAATTACGTTATGATTTTAAATTATAGGAATAACAGGTGTTAAGTGTCCTAAGAAGATGAATCATTTATGTACAGATTTTCACGTATGGGTTACGTAGAAGTAGAACCATTGCTGCTTCGAACCCGGATCTTCGCTCCTCATCATCTACGGAGTTTCACTCCTTTTACTAGATACTATTTTCCACCGGTTCATACCACATATATATGTATGCTAGTCATATTCAATACGATCATGAATTCAACATCGACAGCTGGGTTTGTACTTCATAATTTTATTTATCTTGTGATTTTTATGAAGAAGTAGTTTTTTATTCATTCTCACCTCGTTTGTTTTTATATTTAACTTTATTTTGTTTTATGTTTAATTTTATATTCAAAGCCAACTATGTACAAACAACATCGAAAAATCTAAATTTTTGAGTTATGTCATCCTTGTCGCAAACGAGCGACCTGTTGGGCTTAAACACTACCTATTACTTCTTAATTACAAGTTTCTGTCTCCTCGCGTTAACGCTAATGCTTTTACATCATGGAGTATTAATGCATCTCTGTTCGTCGCGGCCCGCACAAAGCTTCTTTCCTGAAGCTTTCCATACTTCAACACTTCTTCATCTTGATAAATAAATGACCTATAAGACGCGTTTAATCCACGTCTCGATAACGTAACGTACGACCAGTTTACATTAGATAAAGCATCCAATACGGACGTCAGAATGTAGGTCGAGCAGCCGGCCTAACTCGAATGAGGCTGTTAGCGTGGACCTGCAATGGGCCTACTACTGTGTTGCGTTACTTATCTAATAATAAACAGCCCTATTACTTTCTTTATTAGATCTGTTTAATGAGTGATAGCTGCATGGTTTACAGTTTATACTAAAAACATAATACGGTACACGTACAATATACTTACTACTATACAAATCTGATTGTTAACACGCCTTAAAATGTCGTTTTCGTGTTCCGTCATTGCATTAACTACTTCATTGTAGTATTCATAAGGTTTTTCAATCTCAGAATCTTTATTTTCACTTAGATATGTTCCAATGAACGTGTGTAGGTTGTTTTGAATAAACACAGATTTGCAAAAATAATTTGCAATCGATGCTCTTAAATCACTTTGACCATGACTGAACCATTAACCTTTGGTTACCGTTCGTGAACAATTTCTAAATAAGTTTGCTATATGGAGTATCAACATTCTAACGTTGGGTAACAATTTCTGGAAGGATTTGATTCAAGGATACTTAAGCATTCTCTTTTGTTTCGTTTTAGACATTGTCTAAATTAGAGCAAGGAGGTTCTAATATGGAATCAAACTTATGGATGACATGATGTTATAAATAAAAGTCGATGATTAAAAACTTTTTCGTTTAGGAAGAGCCTCTAGTAACCCTACACAAGCCCTACGAATGTCGTAAGATGCTCAACGGACGTCGCAGCATAGGACAGTAAAAGTTACGTGTTCCATTGTCGGCGTGGCCATAAAATTTAAATTTATTATCTCCACCCGTATAATTATTTGCTAAACTACACTTTTGCCAAGTTACCACATAGTCGTTGATCAATATATATACATAATTTAATACGCTGGTAACGTCAAACATCGATTGCAAAATTTAGCTTTTTTGGGACCGGTTTCGCCTCCGTAATCAAATTGCCTAATTGTGACATCTAAATACTAATTAAAAGGAGGATTCAAATTTTAAATGTCGAGGTTATGGCTGATGAAAGACATCAAGTACCTAAATCTGTAAATAAATAGTGAATGTTGTTCAAACAGTGACAATTACGACAGTAGGTACGTACCTAAACAATTTATTTGTGAATCTCTGAATGATGGTTTACGAACATCTTCAATGTTTTTAATCTCACTAAAGACACGTCGAATTTAATAGCGAAGATGATTTCATAAACAATAGCTGTAAACACGCAGGCAACTTATTTTATCGTTTTGTGTTTTATTCGTGTTTTCCGGCATCGTATTATTAGAAATGGTAGTTAAGATGAAATTATTTTCACCGAAACTGGAAAAATATGCTTAGGTGTCGTTCACAGATACTTCCGTAGACGCCGAATAAGTGAACACAAGGGCTTTTCTCTATGTGCTATAAGCTATTGTAGTGTAGTGTCCGCAACTCCACGTCTGCAGTGCGTATTTTTTTGCGTACGGCTGTAAGTGCTATTGGTAATTAGTTACGTTTGATGATTTTGTAATAAATAAGTACCGGTTGTATTGACCACAGGGTACCCTAAGGTACCTATGACCCCTATTTGATTACGCGTAACCATTTAATAGGTGCTAAGATAACTTATTGTGTAAGTTAATAGTGCTGAGCAATCAGCATTTATGACGAATCTCGTGACATGACAGCTTAAAAGCTATTTTAAATAGTCAAAAGCTTTTCTAATAGCTCTACCAACATTCAAAGTTCGTTTACCTTGCAAAACATAAAAGAAACCTTAAAATACTTTATGAAGTTATGTTTTTACCGTTTTCCAAAAGTTATAATTTCTTTAATTGTGATAAATGCCTATTTATGTGATAAATATACATATAAACGTCTAATATCCAGGTCGATTATTCTTAAAAGTAAAAAAGTATGCCATTCATACAAAATTTAAATAAAAAGAGTCTAAATAGCGCTGAAGTGTGAAGATGGAACTTGTGATAATGTCGCTTATTTCTCTTAATTGTCGGGGGTTATTGCTCGTAAATATTATGTATTTCTAAAGAGCTGCAATAAAGCGGCACTTGTATTCAAATTCCGTCGTGAAACGTATGAAATTGTATTCATAAATGTAACTTACCACATCACTGAACGGCGCGATGAGGTTGCTGATGTTGAACGCGAGGGCTTCGCTCACCAGCAGCGGCAGCAGCAGGTGGACCACGGCCAGCCACATCGTGGTCACATCACCGATCACTCACCACTCATCACCACACTGCACTGTCACCACACCCGATTAGGTACTATCCTAGCCTTTATTAGATAACTAAACTTCCATTTTAATGCAAACTATTATTTAATTTACTTAACAAAAACAATTTTTTTTTCTATAATTCCATTTTTGAATTTTGCTGTACCATAAATAAAAAAATTGACACTAGATTATTTTTTTTAATTTATTTTTCGTACGCGTCTGGACGCGTGCGGAGTTTGGCGGGAAAATGTGGGCGCATGCGCGGCGGCGCACCGCGCGCCTCATATTGCACAATAGATTAGCGTGAGGCCGACCTTAGAACTTGTCCCCTAGAAGGCTTCGCGGAGGATATCGCAAGGATTGAGTAATGTGAAGCGTCGCGACCGACGACGGAGTGGCAACCTGTTTCTAGCACAATCTTAAATCGTCGAAATTTGACCACTGTCCACTGTTGACATTTCTGGCACACGCTGCGTGCGCGCTTCATATTAATGAGCAAATAAGTTCATAACGCGAATACTTAGGTACCTACCTACCACTTTTGTTATTTTCACTTTCCATAGTACGCAAATAAAATTAACTCTTAGAACTTGGTATTTGGATAGGATGATTATTGATTAACGAAGTAATCTGGGATTACTTAAATGAGAAGAGAAAGTCAGTACCTAAGTTCGAAGACATGATAAGACAAACAATCGGTGTGACAATACATGTGGTGAATTAAGGAAAACATAAACTAAATTTGAATCCAACCAGACAGGTCTCTCACTCAACCCTCAATCTAGATAGAGCTAAAAATATATAGATAGAGGTAAAATATTACCTACTTTTACCTACCTACTTGTACCCACATTGGCCTAAAGCTCTGCCTTGGACGTAGGAAACAGCCCTACAGTACCTAGCATACGAGGTAGATTTTATTATCCCTGCTATGTATATTGAGAGTTTTTTTCTTGTTTTGCTGGATTTGCTAAATCTTCAGCAGAATTTTATTAGGCCTGCATCCTGGGTCCTAATTATAAGCTAAGTGCTAATCGTGTTAGTATAGGCTGCCACACTCAAATTAGAACAAGCCTCACTTTTTGTACTTACTACAATTAATTAGACAAAATTAACGTACAGAGCAATAAAATTTTAAATGATTACATAACAGCAACGGATAGGCTTTCCGGTCACACGGCTTTAAAAATGACTGCCAATGAAATTTGCAAGTACCTGCCTACCAGTGGGAATAGAGAGCGGATATTAAAATGTAATTAAAACGATGTGAATAATATCCCTACTTACTTACTTTTGACAATTATATTATGTAGTTATGCCATGTAAAAGCTATGAGTGAAAGAATAGATATTTAGATGCTCTTCGTTATTCTTCTTTGACGTAAATTAAAACTAGGAAATTAATTAAAATCTTTGTTTTGGGTCCATTAAAGCTGCTTTCTAAAGAAAGTTTTTTTGTTATGGCCCACGTCATGAGACCATAACCCATAGGCTCTATTGTCCACAAAAAACACGACATTTCCACCAAGCCTATTCAAGTTAGACTTTAAAACTAAGCTAATACTTAGTATTGTTTTGTTATTTTATGCCCAGAGTCCTCGACCTGGGCTGAAAGTGATTAAACTAAGTAGTAGTAGTAGTTAGTTGTCCGAAGGAACGGCCCTGAAAGATTTTTTTTATTTTCAGGGTTTCTTAGACGGTTTTCAGGCTGTTTACTCCGTTTAACCTCTAGTAAAGTACAGATAGATAGAGTTTAAGATTTTTTATGAATTTATTGAGATGGATAAGTAGATGCCTAGTTTAGAAATGATCGTAACATAAAATTATCCATTATACGCACTCTGGCATTACTAACGATTTCGTATGATTAGGTGTAAAATAGCGAGTTAACACTGGCTGCAAAAACCAGTTCGAAATTCAAACATAAACATGGATTACTTGAGCCTTAGGCAAAGCGGCCAGTCTGTAATTCTAAACTAACTCCACTCATGTCTATGGTTTGAGTAAATAAACAGGTCTGCCGGAAAAAGGATAGCTTTCCGGATTTGTCTTGGATAGTTGGCATGGAATTTTTGTAAAAGTAAAGTAATTAATCGAACTAGATATCTGTTAGCCTTGTTGGCCCTGCCACCACCTTGTACGAGTAGGTGACTTATTTCAATTTTTCCACCACGATATGAGCTTTTCTTAGCGAGCTATAAAAGAGTTGTTAGTTAGTCATCCAATGAGAAAAAGATTTACTTAATATGTACCTATACCTAATCATCGTTGTTTGCACCTGCTTAAATAAGATGATATAATGGGTATCTACGATGTTTAAGATGTGGTAAGGCGCAGCCGAACCGGACATCAAATATATTGATGTGTAACCTTTCCTACTTATCCTTTGAGTCATTCATTGATTGAAATTAACATTTAGATTGTTTTGAAAGCTAGATGGTTTCAAAATATACGGCCATGAAACTTATATACTTATCAGCATACCTACTCCATTTATAACGACACTACGTTTTGGAACACTCTACTGAGTCATAACATAACTGTAACCAAGCCCCATCCTAGTGGTGACCCCAGAGTTTCGAATCATCTTGCCTCTTGGTAAATCCTCAGTTGCGCAGGTTTGCCACAAGGAGGGAACTCAAAAATTGTTGGGTTTTTACGCGAGTTCTGTATGCAGATTTAAAGATACAAATGTTGCAAACTATGAATCTGATGTTTTGAAATTAAGGCATTCCGCAACGATCGTGTACGGAATATAATAGGGGTAAAAGTATGAAATTGCCATTTTATAGTAATAGATACTTAGAATTGACATTAATTAAACCTTTATAGTGTGAGATATTCGAGTGAAACTTTTTTTACTAGGTATACCTATGAGAATTTTTATTTAAAAAATGTGCAACATTTTTACTTTGGATCGAACTGTGACATGTGACGAAAAGTGGATTTACGATAACCGTAAGCGAAAAATGCAATGGTTGACCCCGGTCAAACGCCACAACAGTGCCCTAAAGCAAAGCTTACCAATAAAAAGGGACCTAATGGTAACTGTTTGGTAATCTCTTCATGGTGTTATTCACTATAGCTTTCTCAGGTCTGGTCAAGCAATATCAGCAGATGTTTAATGATGGCGAAACTGGCAATGAAACAGGCCCGACTTGTCGATCTTCACCATTATTGCTCCATGTTAATAAATAAATAAATAAATAAATGATAACGCAAGACCTCACACTCCTACAGGAGCTGCAGTTAGAAACCATACGTCATCCTCCGTACTCGCAAGACCTTGCTCTAACTGACTACCATTTTTTTCGTGATTTGGACAATTTTCTACGAGGTAAAAAAAAATCATCCCAGGAGGCCTGGTACAAAATGCTTTCACGCAGTTTGTCGAATGTAGATCCCCAAAGTTCAATCGCAAAGGCATAAATGAACTTCCAATTAGATGGCAGCAATGAATAGATAATGGGGAAATATTTTGATTAAATAAATAATTATGTTAGGTACTTACATCTTGGTAATAAACGAGTTTTAATTTTGCAGTATAAATCGGCAATTTCATACTTTAACCCTTTTTCATACTTTTATAAAATATCTATTTATTTGACAGGAAATACAGAAACCAACACCGCAAATATTTAAAAAAAATGTAATTTCCTGTAGGTAGGTACTAAACTAGATTTTAGAAAACCAAAGTTAGAAAGTGGGTGCAAAAAAAAACCGCTTCCTTTTATCTTTACCCAGCTAATAACGATCATCGCCTAGGATTATTGACGCAACATGACGAAATCACACGTTTTGAGGTTTTTTAGCAAACTAACGCGTATACGTATGGTAATTAGTTCCGCCACGTTAGATAAAATATTGTTACTCAATCATATTTGAACAACGACAGATTTGAAATAAAACAATCTCTCAGTTAATGAGACTGACACTTTTATCAAAAACAAAAATCATTGAAATTGTTGCTTGTTTACCTATAACCAATTTAATTCACCGAAGGTGAAGGGTAAAGGGGAAGGCGAAGGAGTATGTATAGTGCACCCTCTTTTCACCGGATACGTAGGTCCATGGTTCAGAAATAGCCAGATAACGAGCCTTCAGCTGCTGGGCTGATATTGAATAACAATTTCCTAATAGAAAAATCCGATTATATTATGGCCGTCACGAGAGCGTATAGATTCTAGCGATAATGATGACGGAAAAGTGAAGAATATAATTGGATTGACTGAATCTTTTAAGTCTTTGTAGAAATACGAACCACTTTGAAAGTAATTGAAGGTCTAAGTACCTTCAGGACCTCATGCTCAGCAGCCGCGCTGGCGACCACTAGGCCAACGTGTCTACTTACGATATCACCTTCCAGTCATTTGTTTGGTAACAGACAGGCAGGATAAGATACTAAAATGCTGGCAGGTAATAAATATTGCTGTTGTAACTAATTACCACTAAAAAAGGCGAGTGTCCCAACGCTGAATCACAACTACAAGGATTTCTCATTACATTTTCTGTGTCGCGATCATGGGTACTCTTACATAGTCGCAGCACGTTTTTTGCATGTGTAGAGTGTACAAATATCGGCCCAAAGTAGGCTATGCACCATTTTTTTTCCTGATGGAAGATAACATGAGGTCAAAACATTCTGTGCTATAATTACCAAATGAGTCTCATTGTTAATCTAGACTATCCAAATCAGACAAACGGAGAGGATCTCTGTTAAATGGGGCCAGTTGAGGAGAAACACAGTAGGAGGAAGAGGTTCTGCAATGAGAATCCAGCAGTCTGCAGAGGTGGAACAAACCATTAAGGCTCTCCGTCATCAATTGGGATGTGCAAAGCGAAAGATCGGGTTGATGTGGCGTGACTTGGAACTGGAGTCCTGTTGATCACGATACATAGGCAGTGAGGCTGCAGGGCTTCAGCAAGTACAGGTACCTAGTTTATAAACGAAAATCTTTTTGGTTTTACAGTGGTTTAAAAGATGCTTTTCGTCTGTAAACTGCCTTATGTTATGCACCGAACACAGCGGTAATTTGATGGGGTCACGTCGAGGACATAACGGATTATTGTTATGTCAACATTATGTCAGTCACTAACATTACCGGACGTATGGCCTCTGGTGTACTAGAACATGCTTTAAACACTTAACTTTATGTTATTTACATAATAAGCAGGAGCTTTAGGACTAATCGTTGTTTACCGTGTGTGGTGGTGGTGGTCAAGAGGTGATACCACTTATCTATGGTAATACCAGTTCATCGCAAGAGTAGCCATAATACTTAGTCAATATGAAAATCTCCAACAGTGGACTTTAACAAGTTCATACTAATGTATTCTGTAGTGCTGATGAGTGCATACTAAGTGCATTCGAAACGCATGCACTTAATGTATTCATACACTACGTAATAGAACCGAATAAGGGAATGTAAAAGTTATGAGTATCGGCCCTTGGCAGGCCATCATCATTCATCGACAGCCTATAACAATTTGCTTGTGTACAAATATTTTAGAAGTTGCCAAACAAGGAGTATCCATACATGCCTTTCCTTTTAATAATATTATTAATAATTCAATAAATAAATAATTTATTCTGGATCAAACATTTTATGCAACCACCAAACTGCGTAACAGTTTGTCGGCGCGATCAGGTATCTCGTCACCGTGCACCGTTGGGATAGGACGGTGTGGTGTGGCGATTAGGCTCTGCTGATATAGATAGTTTTTATTACAGGGACTTGTAAGCAAGTAGAGAACAATTTCCAAGCAACATTTTGAAAGTAAATCTACTGCCATAAAGCTGTCAGGAACATGATCTGACTTATTACAAGAAAAAATACGGTCCCACAATTAATTTCCTTTGCCGCAGTCTAACCCGATTCGGAAAAAGGGCATTTAATCACGAACAACGGTGTTAGCAGTAATTAATACATGACATAAGTGTTCCATCGATCAGTTTCGCAATACATTACGCCATTAGAAAGCAGCTGCCAAGCTGGACGGGGTTCCTACTGACATACCTTAAAAGACCTAAAGAGTTTGCACAGAGGCGTACTCAAAGCCTCGAGACAACTAAGGCCGCAAATTAAAAAAAAATACATTTTAAGATTTTAAAATCTGAACTAATTTCAGTTTTTTTTGCCTATAGTCGTTTTTTTTAAATATGCAATATTGCGATACTCTCGTGAGCATCTGGCCTATTGCAGTTACGCTGTTTTTTAAGTGTCGACCTGGAAATTAAATCCGAAATCTTCAAGGTCGGAATCCAACTATCACTAGAGCCTAGTTAAACTATGCTGTCGAAATAAAATTAATTTCAATCATGATTTATAGTTACGCAGTATTATACACGATAAGTAGGTAGAAGATAAAGATTGCCTAAGACTTCGGTCAGGCATTAAAGATGAACACTATTATTATATTTATATCTTTTAAGAGTAACCACAGCTTGAACATTTCACAAGTCACAAACCATCTCTGATATCTACAAATTATAAAACGATCATGTTAAAAGAGCAAGCATCCAATTATCAACATAAATTACCGTATCAATCGAGTAGAGATAAATGGCATTATAACGATTAGCAATATGTAATAATCCTTAGTTGTATTGAGTCTGAATCATCCTACGAATTACTAATATCTATGTGGTATAGATAACTGCCAAGTGGTTGCCATTGCCAGCGCTACTGCTGAGCATGAAGTCCTGACTTCGATTACCAGGCCAGGCATAAATTTACTGTTGTCTTTTGTAGAATTCCGAATGAATTCTCAGGAGTATCTCGGAGTCTAAATTTGTGCTCAGTTGATGGCAATAGGCTCGCCTCCTATTACATGCACTGAAGACGATGATGAATACTTAGGTAGTGGTCAGTGGCCCTACCATGACGTCTTGCTTGAAGTTATACAGGATGTCTGGCGCCATCTCTTTCCCACACTGGAATAGAAAAAGTCGGTTAAAAACACATTCCTGCATTAACACGTCATGGTAGGGTCACGGGTACCACTACCTAACCGTCCTAACCGTTTTAAAATATAACCATAGACAGACTTATGCCTATTTCCCATAGTGGTATGCAGAAACTACAGAACGCCACATGCTATGACCATTGCATATTACTATTGCTTCGTCCACCTTCAGACATGTTTTTTTAATGGTTGGCATTTCTTGCGGCGCGGCGCGGCGGTGACTAATTAACCAACGACTTCAAGCCGTCCCTGGCTCACAAGTTAACATTCGCGCCACGGCCTTGCGTGTGAAGAATCCACGCATTCATTTTGTTCGGAATCCACTTGATAAATTATAAATGATGTTTATTTTGCAAATAGGTTTTTACAAACACTTTTACACGTCTTCTTTTTTAAAACTAGACTAACTTGACATATCTAGGTTGAACGTGGTACGTGAAACAATGTTTTCTTCGCGTTGTTTCAGCCTGAAACCTTCTTGTTTCATATCACAGGGTAATAACACTTCCTTTTACCTACGGCTGAGTAAAATAAGCCCATTATTGCGTTGGTGATACAAACTAAACTACATGGCTTCCAAATCCTTCTGATTTCCAGCTTCTCAGAAAAATTATCATCTGCTCTAGCTCAATGGCAATGACAATGGAACTCCCCTTGAAATTGTAGGTAGGTTGTATTGGTAATGATGATGATACAGATGATAGGAGTTACGCTTTACCTTCTACATAGATGATGAGCTGAAGCTATATACGTTGGCTAGCTTCTTTTAATTGTCTTTGATGACACTACATAAATGCCCAATGCTTGTGTTTTGCAATAAAACAACTTGTTAAACCTATACAATGATCATTTCAAAAGCACAGCTACCTACATTCCGGAAACTGGTGAGCTTCAGCCATTTACTGACTACGCAACTACGACTCTTTTATTTATCATTGTTCGTTTAATACTGCTTTAAGTAGGTACACAGATACACCCAGTGCCCTTTTTATTCAATACCTACAAAGCTACTTTCCACAAAGAATGACGGACCTTAAATATTTTTATGTTGGTACGTTGGGAAACATAATGATGTGTTATGTAAACGAATTAATGGTTATCCTATTCTTCTCGACCACTCCTTTGCTCCATTTTCACATCTAAAATCAGTATGTTTAGTATTCAACCAACCGGTTCAAACCAATCCTGCTTTATGTGCCGTAAATTCTTGTGTGATTATAAAGTTAAATGGTACTAAGATGGATTCACTTGAATATTTCTAAGTTTTTTAATGACTGAGCTCAGTCATTAATTAGTTAGTGTTCTGTTGAGCCGTTAGTTTCTGAACTGAACTAATAACGTCCATTGTCATTGTCAACTTGGCATTGTCACTTGTCAGAGGCTTGTCAAAAAAATGTAATGACTGTGAATCACTGACTGGAGTCGTATTTGTATTTGCATAGATTTTCGAGTTTTCTAAGCTAAAATAATCGTTAAACATGGCTTATCTAACACAACCAGACTATGTGAAATATATTTGTTCCTGTGGACAACTAAAACCCATCACGAGTCTTTATTTCTGCCGGCATTGCTTGAAAATACGTTGCGGTTTCTGCATTTGTCATGAGGTAACCCATTTTGATGTATTTTACTGAATAAATACATAATAAATTTGCAAATTTTGTATTAAGATTATGTCAGAAATATCTAGGTTACTACAACTTAACGTAACATTAGCTTTAACTGTGAGAATCTATTTAATCCCTCCCCAAAACGACACTGACACCTTTCCTTTTTACTAAGTCTTGATACGATATCGTATCCTAACAATAAGCAACTATTCATCTTTTAGTTGATCCAAAAGAGCATTTCATCTTATCTAGCCTCTTCATTAACATTACAACTTTACTAACTACCAAGAAATCTTTCATTGTTTATAAGAAGAAGTCACATCCCACTCAAATTAGAAATGACACAATCATACAACTAGAAAAACTGTTCTTATTATTCCAAATATTGTCAAAGCACATTTCATAATAAAATTATGCATGTAATTCTATGTCAAATTATCTAGTTCAAAATATTTAAATGCATAAATGCACAATTCTGTGCCAATGAGATAGTAAATTCACCAGCTTAAATTAACATCTCAATAAATATTCTCACTTGATTAATCACTCATTTAGAAACCATTATTTTTTCCACAATACCTATGCCTATTTATGATCAGACTGTCTCTTGCTTGTGACTTCGCCTGCATTATTGTTGAAGATTATTCCACAGAATCTACTACTGAGGTAACCCAGGTCCACCTAGTATATAGTACCATAGTCCACCTAGATGTGCTTGATATCTAAATTCGTTCAGGCATTAAGGTCTGAAACGATCCCACAGAGTTACTTCTGTTTTTCTTTTTTTTTTACCACAGCTATGAAGTTCTTGGCCCTCGTCTAGAAAGAAAACATTTATTTGGCACATGCCACAAGTGCGCACAGCAAAAAATAAAATTAAAAAGTTAAATCTAAACAAAAAAAAAGATAATATTGTGTATCTCATGGCCGTGCCAAATAGGCCCAGTTCAGCAAACTGCTGACCGGCTAGTGCCCCACCCTGGTTTTCAACTGGACCTGACATCACCGGATGGTAAGCGATGATCAGGCCGAAAGTAGAAATGAGCTTCACCCAGAATCCTCAATCACATATTTTACCTCTAACTACCGAAAACACAACAATGCTGTTAACATTGTTATTTTGGTGACAGGCTTAGATAAGATGGTGGTAGCTTGCCAAGCAGACTAAGAACAAGTCCTACCTAATCTTGTTCTTTATTGTGTGGTTAGTGCCTAACCTGGTGTCAGAGTTTTTATGCCGCCCATGGGCCTCTGACTTGGCTTTACATACCGTCGAGAAATATCTCTCAGGTATGCTGGTTTCTTCATGAAGTTTTCCTTCACCGAAGCAAGCGATAGCAAGTGATCCTACCTAATTATAAGCCTAATTTATAGTATTAGTATGGTTGTGTTAAGCACACAATGTTCTTGACCAGGTGGACTCTCACTACTGTGCAAACTGCCTTGAGAACATGCCGTCTTCTGAAGCCCGTCTCAAGAAGAACCGTTGCAGCAGTTGCTTTGACTGCCCCAGCTGCTTCCACACCCTCTCTACTCGGGCTACTATGGCCCAGCCTCGGCAAGTGTTGCAGGACCCACCAGCCGCGGGAGACGCCAAGGTGGAGAGCAAACAGCCCAAGAAGATGTACTACTTGTCTTGCTTTAACTGTAGGTGGACTTCCAGGGATGTTGGAATTCCAGATCAGCCTGTTGGTATGTAGCCATGTTAAACACATTTTACCTGTGCAGCTGTGTGTTAGACTTACAAATTGATTAAAGCTTGACATAATTGAAAGTTAAATGACCAGACTTAATGACACAGAATGATTCGGATCCGCTCATGCAATTGTATCGTCGTCTACGTCGCGCAAGCAATGTTATGAAGATCCTCCCTTTTCTATGGAGGATGAGAAGCTTTTCACCCTGTTCTTCATACCTCTGAAAAAACCGAAAAGGTCGTCATTCGCCTCGTTTCGGTTTGGACTTGGCGACTGGACACCGCGGTGACCTAATTGCGACAACTGTGGCAAACAACTAAATGGGTGAGCGGCTCAAACGGATTCCGTCTCGATAAGTATGGTCACGCCCTTACTGTGGATGATTTCAGCTTCCTCTTGTTTCTAATTAAAAAACAACAATAAATATAAACGGAACAAAGGTGCCTGGATCTCACGACACAGGGAATCCTAGTGTGAATTCCAGGAAGCAACGCATTCGAATGTAATTTTTATATTATATTTATATATTGCAAAAATTAAATCCTTTTTTATACTTATTCAGCGTCAGGAGGCTGGCCAGAGCGCACGAACCCGAACGCGGCGCGCGTGAACCAGCTGCTCGACTACTACAAGGCGATCGCGCAGCAGGAGAAACAAGAGAAGATCGAGCGCGAGAGGAAGAAGTTCAACATCAGGGGGAAATATATCACTCTCACTGTAAGTAACAGGCATGCCGAGACTCGAGAACTACAAGTTTTTAGACTTATTGTATTCTACCATTTACATTCTTGTTCTAGCACAGTATTAAAAGTTAAGATCGGTTTCCGGATTCGGTTCCCAAAACTTCGGCACTTCCAAGGCTTCATCGGTGGAAGCGTAGAGGTCCCTTTGACTAAATGAATACATTAGTATTCTAACATTGTACTTGTGTATGATTTTTTTTATCATAAGTTCCAGTTGAGGGCAAATTATCTGATGTAATCCGTGTAAAATCATATAACTGAATCTCAATAGAGACAAGATTAGCATCATGTTGTGCAGACTCAATTTGTCGATATAATTCATATGAAGCACCACTCTTATAACGAAACCAACAACTTCTTTCCCTGACATTTTTAGGGTTCCCACTGCCATACCATTAAAACGACATTATAAAATGTTATTACGAGTTGGATTTGGTGAAATTTAACTCATCAATTATAACCCACCCCTGAAAGCAATAACAATGCAAATATAACGACATCTAGGACAAGACGGGTCTCACCGGCGCGATGGCCCGCAATATCGCGGGGTTACCGTCGAGCGAGAGTTCTTCCTCTGCCATCGCCGGCTTCGTGCCCAGCCAAGCAACTGAAGAGGTCGATGAACTGCCCGAGGATATCTTCACCAAAGAGGTCAACTTGAATCAGAGTTAGTATAGCTTTATTTTCCTCTACAGCCTTCCAACAACACAGCCACATCCAGCTAACAATTTTTCCATATAACTTGAAAAAAGCCATACTTACTGCAATTAATCGAAGTAAGTATCTACTGAAAAGCAATATTCTCCAATGTTCAAAAACTTCTCATTATCACACGTTCAAGTTCACATTTATGCCAAGGGAGCTTGAACGTCGTCGCTTTACGCGACCTAAAAATATGAAACAGACGGCAAAAATGGTAGCACGTCCGTATCGTACCGAGAGATGAATGCAGAATTCTAACAAGGGTTTTTGTCTAGCAGTGGATAGGCCGAGTGGAGGAGCTATTCTTCAAACTACAGCTATTCCCTTTTCCCAGTAACAAGCATGCCGCAGCGCCTGGCGTCTCCCGAGTGGCAGCCGGCGAGCGTGTCGCGCCTGCACCCGCTGGCCAAGCTGCTGAGCGTGAAGCGCAGCCAGCGCTGCCGCGCCTGCGACCACAACCTCACCAAGCCCGAGTACAACCCCGGCTCCATCAAGTTCAAGATCGAGCTGCTGGCCTAGTAAGTTCTAATTATTGTGATTGGTATACTCAAGGAAAAGCAGTTGAAGTCTTTTACTGATCATTAACTTCTTTTCTGCTGTGGTGTGAATCCTGAAATATGGCTAACACATTGCACGCTGGACAAGTCCACTCAAATCTGTACCTATGGTTCTTTCTTCAAAAGACCATCTCAGACACTCATCTGCATAGTCCTCATGTGAGTTTATCAAGATTATGTCTAGAACTTAAAAGAGACTATGACCTCTTGAGTTTGTTTCGGCCGTTTCTTCTCAGAGTAGTCAGATACGAAACACCGGCCTCATCTAGTTTTAAAAAAGAAGACGTGTAAAAGTGTTTGTAAAAACCTATTTGCAAAATAAACATCATTTATTGATATATCATTCAGTGCTGTTACTGTTGGACAATCAAATGATTATTAAATAATCTATTGTGGTCACATCAATTACTAGCCAGCCAGCTTCTAAAGTTGACGTTTAGGCAACTTGCATTCCCAGTAAAAATATTCAAAATCTGCGAAAATTCCTTACATCGCATGTTTCCACAGCTACCACGTCCCCGAAGTAAAGATAATCTCCCACGAGCCAGTGAAGCCGGGCGCCAAGTCAGCCCTACTCCTAAAGCTAACCAACCCCACGGGCCACGAGATGCAACTGCGACTGCTCCGACCAGAGGACATCCCTCCACAAGAGGAGAAGGAGGAACCTAAGAGTATTGAGAAGTCGCTGGAAAGGTCCTTGACCTTGGAGAAGGTGAGATTTAGACCTATTCTCTTAATCACTATAGCCTATTAGCTGCCTGATGCTGTTAGCCTGCGTGATCCCACTGGAGGGTAAAGGCCTCTCCCCATAACTTTCAGTTTTTTTGATCCGTGGCTAATGTGAACTGCAGTGTCGAGTCACGCCCGTCCGAACAGGTGAGGCGAATGACGTGTTTTTGGCAAAAATACCCCATTTTGCTAAATTGTGTTTACAGCCTATTTGGGTACGTACTGCGTAATCGGTTAAGAGCTAAATCATGTTACTGATCTACTGCATAAAGTTTTCAAACAACCTTTTTTAACAGGACACATCATCTTTCAAAGCCATCGAGCGTGTGCCGGTGTATGAGGCGACGAGTGAAGTGACATGTCCTGACGTCACGCTGACGTTGGCGCAGCGGGACGACGCCGCCGAGTACGACGACGACGCACAACACGATACTAATGAGTAAGTAATCCCCGAGGGTAAGTCAGACGTATTGCTTATAGTACAACCACATTTCGCCAGTCATGTTTAAGGGGCGATCCTATTGCCATCAACCGGACACTAATCCGAAATCTGGACTGCTGCTGAAATTTATGTGAGAAAACCCACAACACTGCCCGCACAGGACTGTTTTGAACAAATTATGTGCCCACTATTCATTAAACAGGTTTCTGTTTTCAACTGTGAACCCCTCGTCTTCATTTACTAATTTACATACAAACATGAACCACTATTTCACGAAGAGATGAAGCTAAATGCATGCTAAAGCCGGTCATTTGGGTGAAAATAATATACACGCAACTTTAAAACTGTCATAAAATACCCAATAACAATTACAAATGACGATACAACATTAAAACTAACCCTACCATCACTTTTTTTTTCAAACATAACGTATTTATGAGCATTGCGTGTAGGGTTTTTGAATAAGAGATGCGACTGCGTTTGAAAAGACTCAGACATTCCCGAACCGTCAGCGCGATCACAAAACTTAGCATAGTCATAATAGTTTCAGTTTATAATCAGCCGATAACTTTCCCACTGCTGGTACACAGGTCGACTCTCCTGCTCACCACGTAGGCAGGTTGAATATTAAGGCAAAAAAATAAGATCATTATTGTGTTGCAACCTTACGACATATTAAATTTGTGAATTTCTGGATCTGTTGTGCAAGTGTTTTTAGTCTTAACATTATTTCACAGTGCAAATTAGTGAAAGTGCAAAACGAAAATCTTATTTTCATATCGCTTTGTTCAAAAGTCTTTTAAATTACAACTACTATGCAGGAGGACACGCAGGAGGTGGTTATTAGTCAAAAGGACCGGTAACTATCAACTAATAATAATCTTCAAAATAATAAAGCCTTCTGATAGTTTTTCCGTCATGGTGGCCAATCTCAGCGAAGACTAGACAAACAATCTGAGAGATATACCAGGCCACTCAGAAAATACTGCGATAAATAGTTTTTATATATGGGAGACTGGCCAGTTAGAATCTTTTTCGAAAATATGATTACTTGTAAGTAAAAATATGTGTGTTCCATTTTCAAAATTTCCCTCCACATTTTTTGCGAGCCAATTCAAAGTATCGTGTCTTGCTGAAAAATGGATCTGCGCCGGGAACATTTTAGAGCTATGATTTTTTACGATTTCAAGTGTCGCCTGAAACCGAATGAATCGTTCGATAGACTTCAAATGGCATTTATGGATGAAGGCCCCTCCAAGGCAACCGTGTATCGTTGGTATAACGAATTTAGGCGCGGTCGACCAACCTTGGGGGATGAAGAAAGAAGCGGTCGCTCTTTGACGGCTATTACGGAAGAAAACGTGCTAGCAGTGAAAAATTTAATCCAAGATAATAGGCGAATTACATATCAGGAGATTCAGCACATATTAAAGATTGGATCGGGAAGCGTTCACGAGATTCTACACGGGCATCTTCGCGTGAGGAGGATAGTATCGCGCTGGGTGCCGCACTACCTCACCGACGCTCAGAAGCAGGCCCGGGTGGAATGGTGCCGTGATATGCTGAACAAATTTGATGAGTCCTGGATTTATCAATACGATCCAGAAACCAAGCGCCAGTCGACAGTTTGGGTGTTTCAAAATGAACCAACGCCTACCAAAGTGAAGCGATCTCGAAGCGGGGGGAAGATTTTGATCGCCAGCTTTTTTAATTTGACTGGCCACTTGGCCTCAATTCCCTTACGAGATCAAAGAAGCATCAACGCCGAATGGTATACTACCAAATGTTTACCAGAAGTTTTTTCTGTTGTGAGCAACAAGTGACCAAACACAGGGCTCCGCGGACTACTGCTCCACCACGACAATGCGCCTGCACACACCGCGCTCAAAACGAGGGACTTCCTGGACAGTACACCAGTCAAACTCCTGGGTCACCCTCCTTACAGCCCTGATCTAGCACCGTGTGACTTCTTTTTATTTCCAAATAAAAAAATAAGCTCAAGGGGATACAATTTTCGTCGCCGGAAGATGCGCTGGCTGCGTTCGAGCAGGCTGTAAACGAGGTGTCTGAGGCGGACTGGAAAAAGTGTTTTGAAAACTGGTTCAGACGCATGAATCTTTGTATAGAGGCTGGTGGAGAATAGAATAGAATAGAATATACTTTATTGTACACCAAAATTGATACAAATATATATATTTATTGATTGATATTGATTGAGAGTACTTTGAAAAGATTTAATAAAAATATATGTACTTACCTGTAGAACAATTTTTTTAGTGTCGCAAAACTTTCCGAGTGTCCCACGTATAGTACACAAATGTATGCGCAAATGCAGGCGCACTCTCTTCCCTGGTCCGAGGGAATGGCATTCTGACATGATCAGAGACCACTAACATCTCCATCTTTAACAATACCACTATATATTCTACCCAGAATACCATACCATAAAAACAACGTTTTGTTCCAGCATAATAATGTGGCGCAAATCGAACAAGCTAGCGCTCCGGCTGGAGGTGCAGACGCGCGACACGGCGGCGCGCGGCGCGGCGGGCGTGGCGCGCGTGGCGCTGCAGTACTCGTACCGCAACACCGTGCCGCCCGCCGCCGCGCAGCCCAGGGACCACACCCTCTACACCACCGTGCTGCTGGACCTCGGCACTGTTAGCTCTAACTAGTCGCGGATTTTAATTATTTGTACACTTTGTTTTATTATGGTGGATTTGCACAGCCCGGCGGCACTGCCGGCGGCTTGATCACAAGCAAAGCCGCCAAAAAGCCGGCGGCAAGCGAGGCTGTGAATCATACAATTCATATTTCAGTATTGTTTTGCTTGACGTGGTTGATGCGAATTGTAACTTTTTATACGTAGATATCATTTGCCAAGGGCTCATATCTGAAGGTGGATTTCTACGTAACACTAGTTTGTTTCAAATGATACAAGATGAATCTGCACACTTCCACAACTACAAAAATTAGAAGGAAGAAATACGCCAGTGCCTCTTTATTTCATCGGTGATCTGATGACGCATTCTCCATCAAAGAATACGAAACGACACCACTCTCATCGAAAGCCGTGATCGAACTGTTGCCGCCAATGCCGGCAGCAGGCCGCGGCGGCCTCGCCGGCAAAATGCCGCCGGCTTTGTTGCGAATGCCGCACATAAAGCCGGCGGCACTGCCATCGGCCGCTGTGTGGGTCCACCCTTATACGGTCAACCGTACGTCTGGTAGTAACAATTGACATACGAAAACTTCCCTTACTGCTACGAAATATAGGTTCTTCGCTAACGCAACGTAACCCGATCGGGTCTACACCAAGGTGATTGCGGCTGGATAGAGGGGGCGACGACCCTACTCGAGCAGAGGCCATGCTTGTGCATTGTAATATGGACTTAATCTTGAACAACTTGAGTTGATGGTGATACTGAACCCGCGCACTACTTTACGTGTCTTTACCATAAAGTTACCATGGACGTGCAGTTGACACTACACTTCTTTATAGGCGGAATGTATAAAAAACTGTGTATATTCAAGTTCTCTTATTCATAGAAATCTTGTAATTAAAATAATATATTGTTCTCTCACTTACCTCGAAAATGGCAAGGATAAGTTGCAAGTATTTAACGTTTCAATTGTATTTTTCTATGAAAAAGAGGGTCGTTGAATGAAATGAAATGAACTTAGTAGCAAGAATAAAGCGTCATATAATTCTTAAGTTATAAAATAATATTTACGGAACTTTGCTTATTATTGTTTATTTAAAACACAAAAATTGTTTATAGCTGTGCCCGTTATAGAGCTGTTATAAACCATCCAACCAATGTGCTCCAAACCAGTTTAATTAGAAAGGCAATAATGCGAAGCTGGTTTTAGATACTAAAACAATGCATTAGGCACGATAACGTAGTAGCACATGGTATCCGCTAATTGTTTATATTAGGCTCGAGTTGTGGCTACTGAATTTTAGTTGAGTGTGCAATGTATGAGTAATATTGTTAGTAAGTTCGATAGCTATAGGGCACTATAATATCATTAAAGAAGAGTATGTTGCTATTCAGATAACACGAAGCAATGGTCTAGAAAAAACTAGATCTTTTACTTTTGTTTCAATATTCCTGATCATTGTGAAATAACGAATAAAAAAACTTAATGATAATGATGACCCCAATGTGTCGACTCAAAACTAAGTTTGTTTGCAAAGAGTTTATCGTTATGCAAGATTGGTTAGTATATGGACATTTCAAAATTCCAGCTAGGCTTGCTTTTGAATAGTTAACATCAAAATATATCTATGTATGGATGTATCGGCTTGTGGTGTAAAATGTAGCAAAGTATGGCTTCCAAGTGTTAAATTTTAAATTCGTCACGTCGATTTAAAGCAACTTACAGTAAACATGACATATACATAGTTACTGGAATTTATATTACCAGCATTAAATTAACGAATATTATTTTTACATGTGAATTCATAAAGCAGCTAGAGCTAGATACACAATAACTTGTGCCTAAAGTTTGCTTTTACAAACTAAATGAAATTATTCATGAAATTTTAAGTGTTTAGCGATTTTAGTTAATTATTTATTTTTTTATAAGCTTTATATCATAGCATAAAGAGTAAGATATTATATTAGGTTAAGAAGTTCTCACTACTAAATAATTGTGTGTAACCTTTAGCTTTTGAAAGTTAGCACATTTTTTATAACATTCTATTGCAAGTATTATAACTTGGTTGGATATGTTTAGCTGAAATAAAATATTTTGAAGATGAATTTTGTTTTTGTTTTATCCTAACTATAGTGCGCGCGGAACTAGTTGGCCGCGCCGTATCGGCGGACTCATTTCGCTATTGCAACTCATGTGCATTTTGTCTAAACTAGCCGGAACTTTCAAAGCATGTTGCCGTCGCGAAGTACGGCGCCGCACTGAGAAATGACAGCAAGCGCCGGCCTCTCCGTCCCACCTCTCACATACCTAAGGCGCGGCCAACTAGTTCCGCGCGCACTATAGTAAATATCACTGTACGTAAGTACATAACTACTTACTAGTCCAGTAGTTCAATATAGTAGTAGGGTGTGCTAAGAAAAAAAACATTTGGGGCACTTTGCAACTACAAGGAATTTGGAGACAGAAAATGTAGGTGGGCACATAAAAAATCACAATAATAACTTGAATAAATCCATTTATTACCAAACAACATATAAAATAAATGCTCAATATTGTGGAAACAGCTCAAATCCTGCTACTACACCTGATACTTTCTTATGTTAAAAAATCGACATAATAATTGCTTATCCTATGCAAGGACTTTCTTCAACTTGTCTCTTAGCCGAGTAAATGACATCATTCATGCCTACACCATCGTAACTAGAGCCAACTAGAGATATCGGAAGATTGTGTGTTAATATGTAGTCTCGAATACGATCAACCCTCTCATAGTGCCCCACCACATACTGAGGGATACATTTTTTTAAAATATTTACATTTGACGCAGTAGGCCTAATTTTTATGTTCAATATCTTCCCTACCTCACGCATGGCTATTCCTAATAATGTTCCCTCAGAGACATCATCCCCAAACTTTTCCTCAAACCATTTACCTCCAAGCATCACAGTTAAAACAGTTCCATTTTGATCTGGAATACAACAAGAGTCAAAAACTACTCCTAGGATAGGAGAGTTCTCAATAGGTGGCACTAGGAACCCAAATGCAGGTTTAATAAGTGGTTCTACTTTATCAAAATATAAGTTAACTATACCAACAGTTACAAATGGAATTCTATATAGATTGTCAGCTAGCTCTGGATGCTGCACCTCCACTAACTTAGCAAGGGAATAGGCTGGCAGTGAGGAATAGATATGATTAGCTAGTAGTGTATTCCCATCTGAAGTTACTAATGCTGCAGAACTTGAATCTATAAACTCCATTGCTTCAACTTTTGTATTCATGTTAACTTTCACATTATTCTCTTTCAAATAACTTTGTAAAGTATCAGGAAAGGTTTCCAGGCCACCTTTGATTGTGTACACATTCCATTTCTCATCTTGAGACCGTTTAGCTAACTCACTTAGATCCATATGTGAATCAGATTTCGATTGGAACATGGACTTCATCATCCCTTTTACAACTCCACCATGTGTTTGTTCATACTCAAATAACGTTTTCATGAGAAACTTAACAGATATTTCCTTTGCGTCTCCGGCACAAATCCCACATATCATCGGCGAAATGGCGTAGTCTGCTATTTCTTTACCAAAACGTCTCTCAGCAAAGTTGTAAATTGAATCGTCCTGCATTTCTTTGTAAGGTGATTTTATATCATTAAATAGTGCATAAATGAGAGGCTTTGAGAATGGCTGGTTCTTCTTGAAGACACTGATTAAACTAGAAGGTAGAACGTGTAGGTTGTTGCGCACGTAAATCATTCTGTTCTTGGCAGCGGGGTGGTCTGTTGTGATGGGCGCGATGTGCTCGCTCAGACCGAGATCTTGCATCATATTAAGGGTGTTCAGTCCGGGCAAGCCCTTTGGTCTGATAGTTCTCGGCCCTTGTTCAAATATATAGTCCTTGGTGCGGATAGATTTGATCCACCCGCCGCAGTAACTAGTCGCTTCAAAGAGAAACAACTTTAATTGATTGTTACTGTTTAAATTATTTTTAAGTAAATAGTAACCTGTAGAGAGGCCTCCTAACCCTCCGCCCAGTATAGCAGCCATGATTCAATAAACTTAAATTTTTAAGAAAACTATAAAAAATAGGTAATCACTTTCAACAACAGCGTTTGTGTTTTGCTTGTTTTGACATTTCAGTTGACATTTAGCTTTGACAATGACGTAACATGACAAGCCAAAACCAAAACTATGTGCATGTGGATTGAGTGATCCTCTCTTCAATCTTATCAAAAATCCAGGAAGATTTAGTAGAAAATAGTTAAAACATTATGGCGAAGTTAAAAATTTGTTAAACCTGAGATAAAAATGATATGGTCAATAAAGTGGATCACTCAAACCGCACGCTTTAAGAAAACGTCATATGTACGTGGGACACTCAGAAAGTTTTGCGACACTAAAAAAAATTGTTCTACAGGTACATATATTTTTATTAAATCTTTTCAAACTACTCTCCACCAGCCTCTATACAAAGATTCATGCGTCTGAACCAGTTTTCAAAACACTTTTTCCAGTCCGCCACAGACACCTCATTTACAGCCTGCTCGAACGCAGCCAGCGCATCTTCCGGCGACGAAAATTGTATCCCCTTGAGCTGATTTTTTATTTTTGGAAATAAAAAGAAGTCACACGGTGCTAGATCAGGGCTGTAAGGAGGGTGACCCAGGAGTTTGACTGGTGTACTGTCCAGGAAGTCCGTCGTTTTGAGCGCGGTGTGTGCAGGCGCATTGTCGTGGTGGAGCAGTAGTCCGCGGAGCCCTGTGTTTGGTCGCTTGTTGCTCACAACAGAAAAAACTTCTGGTAAACATTTGGTAGTATACTATTCGGCGTTGATGCTTCTTTGATCTCGTAAGGGAATTGAGGCCAAGTGGCCAGTCAAATTAAACAAGCTGGCGATCAAAATCTTCCCCCCGCTTCGAGATCGCTTCACTTTGGTAGGCGTTGGTTCATTTTGAAACACCCAAACTGTCGACTGGCGCTTGGTTTCTGGATCGTATTGATAAATCTAGGACTCATCACCTGTTACGATGTCGTAAACACGCCGAGACGAGCCTGCTTCAAATTTGTTCAGCATATCACGGCACCATTCCACCCGGGCCTGCTTCTGAGCGTCGGTGAGGTAGTGCGGCACCCAGCGCGATACTATCCTCCTCACGCGAAGATGCCCGAGTAGAATCTCGTGAACGCTTCCCGATCTAATCTTTAATATGTGCTGAATCTCCTGATATGTAATTCGCCAATAAATTATTACAAATATACAAGAAAATAACAATACATAACACACACACACACACACACATACATATTTTGTATAATATATTATTACAATAAGTTATTTTGATTTGTTTTTATCTTGGATTAAATTTTTCACTGCTAGCACGTTTTCTTCCGTAATAGCCGTCAAAGGGCGACCGCTTCTTTCTTCATCCCCCAAGGTTGGGCCTGTTGGTCGACCGCGCCTAAATTCGTTATACCAACGATACACGGTTGCCTTGGAGGGGCCTTCATCCATAAATGCAATTTGAAGTCTATCGAACGATTCATCCGGTTTCATATCATAGCTCTAAAATGTTCCCGGCGCAGATCCATTTTTCAGTAAGACACGATACTTTGAATTGGCTCGCAAAAAATGTGGAGGGAAATTTTGAAAATGGAACACATATTTTTACTTACAAGTAATCATATTTTCGAAAAAGATTCTAACTGGCCAGTCTCCCATATATAAAAACTATTTATCGCAATACTTTCTGAGTGGCCTGGTATATCTCAGAATATTTATAGCCTTTGCACTGCTTATTTCAATATTGAAAAATTGATAAAAAATAGTTAAAAACTATAAATTAACAATTTGAGAATTCACTTACACGTCCCGTTCCAAATTTATTACGATTAATTTTGATCACTCATTCCCAAAGACTACTCATTCCGCACACAGGCCGTATGAGTGCTCTTAAAAATCAATACTATATACTGAATAAATACGTATTATTTTTGTTGTGTAATATGACTAAACTTAAGAGTGAATTTGTTAAAGAATGAGTGTGACAAAACTTATAAGCTGAAGGAAAAAATTAACCTTTATGTTTTCCTCCAATATGCCGTCTGAGTGATCCATACTTCGACCTCTATCTACTTACTTATATGTATATACTTCGTAGGCAGACTGAGATTGTATCCAAAATTTTTAATTGTTTTTAAATATAAATTGATATATCTTATGTTTTTAACTATTATTATTCATTAGATAACTGATTTTTAACTTCTTAAGGGCCCATAGTACCTCAGATGGCTTAGCATGATCCTCCGTTATGCCGAAAATACTGCAGCATTAATTTTGAAATAAATATACGGTAAATTTGAGGATTAATGCTAGGTCCTATGTTTGACGAAAACACGATTCCATAAAATTTTCTCGATAAAAAAAATTGTATTGGTAATTGGCATACTAACTGAACTACCTATAAAGCAGGTCTTATGTTTTTTATTTTTTTTAAATTCCTATTATTTTCACCGTAAAAAGAAAATACCTAAACTATCGGCGTCTTGAAGTTGGTTCTCTGCCGCCCGCCACCTGCGCTCAGTCTCGCTTCGGCTTTCGAACGGGAGAGCTGTGTCGCTTGCGCTCAGAACACACACTACGCAACAGGACGACGTAAAATTAAAATATTGAAGTACTTAGGTTTATAATGTTGGCGCAATGGGAAATAACATAGATTTAGGGAACAAGGAGATATGCCCGGTAGATGAAAATGTCAAAAACCTGTGGAAACCTGTGTCTCCAGTTTGCCCTTGCCACACGACAACTACTACACATGCAGTTCAGTAAAAGCAATAAGTACGCAGTCGCGCACACATCCGCATTTCTTAAAACAGAACGTACTACACGATCAATTATAAACCTTATCCCATCAATCACAGCGTGTATATACCATGCACCGTACAACTTACCCACACAAAAACAACGTTCGCTATCGTTGTGCTGTGCAAAAGCAATTTATTTTACAAATACGCTAGTGATTGACTAAATCGGAAAGTTATCGAATCTTACATTAATTATTGTACAAAAAAAATGGGGTCCTCAAAATAAAATAAATAATAAACTGCAATTCCAGAAAATATTATAATAAAAATAAACAATATGTAGCTTAAAAAAATATTATTAAGTATATTAAAACAATCAAAAATCCGGTTACGTTGGTTTAGGCTGTCATAGCATATTGAAATTGAAACAGTAGGTATTGTTGAACCCTGCTATGGTGTTTACTCACTGACCTGTAAAATGGAAGTATTTATGCAGCACTTGCCGCTTTGATATTACTGGGGTGGCACTTTTTGTCAAATAGTGTACTCTTAAATTCATATATTTTTCCATGACTGCTTTGATAAGAAATAATTTATGTGATTATTCAATGGGAACTGCTCAAATTGGTGAAACTTAATATTATCAAAGAGATCGAATCCTATCGATCGATCGATAGCCTACGTTAGTCGATCTGCACAAGCACATCACTAACTTGCCGCAAGACGCTGCGGCCGCGATGCATCCACTTAATAAAGTATCGTTTTGTGATGTTTACATTGCTTGTCCAGTTACTTAGCGGCAAACTTGGGTAGTGGTTAAGGGGCAATGTATTTGTTGCAAAAATAGTACAGTCGCTGTGATATTTGAAAACAAAAATAACATAGTAAGAGCAAGAAATATTTTACGATTTGTTGTTTTTCATGATTTTAAAGACAAATATAGTAAAATACTTGTACTAACACATGGTAAGTGATTCCATTTTGACGTTAGTAGGTACATTGAAACTAAATTTGCGATGTACAATTTTATGTTCATATGACAAGTTAATATTAAATTATGATTGATAATTTTATTAAGTACATAGTACTCGTCCGATAATAGTGTAGTTTACTCTAACAAAATCGCTTCGACTTCGTGTGCCCGCGTCACCGCGAGCAGTAGTGTGCGAGCGCGATAAAAGAGTGAGGTGGCGTGGGGAAGTGGGGGCCAAATTAGAATTTGAGCTGAGGTTGTGTAGGCTCTTAAAGAAAAACATAGTGTAGGGTGACCATATTTGATAAAACAATAAAATACATTATTTTCACAAAAATGAAGAGCACAACTTTTCAATAATAATCAGTGAGTCCATAAGACACAGTATGCAAACATAGAAAGGTGTCGGCGAAATTTAACTCTTGCGACATACAGATAAAATGGGGTCATTGTAATGAATGTCAGGAGGAGCTCGTGGCTAAATAATAATAGCCGCTCAGATCAATCTTCAGGTTAAGCCGCACTTGCCTAGGTTAGTCTGTGGATGGGTGACCACCCTTTACATACAGAGTTTCCTCCTTGCCTCGGAAAGCACGTTAAGCCGTTGGTCCCGGCTGTCCTTTTTAGATTTTTGACAGTCGTTACAGGTAGTCAGTGGCCCAAAAGTCTGACAACCAGCCTCACCAAGGGGTATTGTATTACCCGGTACTAACTGGGTTGTGGAGGTCAGATAAGCAGTCGTTCCATGTAAAATACTGGTATGCAGCTGCATCCGGTGAGACTGGAAGCCGACCCCAGCATAGTTGGGAAAAGGTTAGGCAGATGATGTACTTAATGTCAGGTTTTTGCAAATGTTATGTTATTAAAAAGATCTATTTGCGTTTTTTAGATCAATTCGGGTTTCCGACTTCTTTTCATAGAGTTGCTGAAAAAAACTGTAGACGATTTTGGAAGTTGCATTTTTGCTATAAAGTAAAAAAACCGGCTAAGTGCATGTTGCATCACGCGCAGTAGGGTTCTGTAGTCTTACTCTCTCTCTGCCTGCAATTATTTTTCCTATAAAATTCGTTATATTTGATAATATTCTACGAGTACATATAATTTAGGTCTCAGTGTATAGGGATTATGATTTTAGCAGGGGGTGGAACACGAACCTCAAAAAAAAAACTTTTAAATCCAATAAATCGTTAACCGCTTATCTTACATAAAAAATTGTAAAGGAAAACACACAGTATTTTTAAAACACTTATTCAACGATATCTCACAGGATGGGGCGCAAAAATAAAAAAAACATCCCCCCACTTTACGGGTATCCCAAAAAAAAGTTTTTTTTTTACATTTTTACCACACTCGGCTATATTAAAATGTCATCACATGGTTTAGTAATTTCCATTACAAAATGAATTCAGTTATTCACTAAAGAGTATCCGATAAAACGGTTAAATCGCCATTGTGTCACCGCAAGTATGAGGCGTGTAACGAGGACACAGTTGCTGCTCCGGCCAGATAATGAATTCCAATTTCATACCTATTGCACCCACATCGCATTACTTATCCCATACAACGGGATACACATAGAGTGGCTCTTACGAAAACTATTTAAATTTTGCGTAGTAGATAGAAAATTATCTACTTACTAGTTGACCCGCGCAACTTTTTCTGCGTAACATTTTTGATTGATGCTCCGCTCCTATTGGTGACAGCGTGATAAATGGGCTATCCAACACTAAAATAGTTTTTAATCAATTCGAACCAGTAGTTCCTGAGATTAGCGCATTCAACCAAACAAACTCTTCAGCTTTATAATATTAGTATAGATATATCTCATTTTATATTTTATAAATTCGAGTATATCTAATTTAATATTATTATCTAATTTTCTTTTTATTGACACAGCGGTTTTTTGTTCTAGTCTCGTGTTTGTCGAACTGGATTTGTCAACCATCGTTGACCTCTTAATGGCACAAATCAACACCACTGTCGTGATGAATGAGATGACTCCTGTTCAAAAAATAACTTAGCTGAAAAAGTCAGCAGGTGGTCACCAGCCAACCTACTTACAAGCGCCGAGAGGCGTAGTCGGTAAGCTTTTCAGTGAACAACTCACTAGAATATCCAGATACGTATACATTGTTCTATTTTAGGAACTCTCTATAAATCCGATTATATCGCTCAAGCTCTAAATAATTTCCAACCCTATAAAAACGATTGGGATGCGACAAACCCCTTTCATTCGCTCCCGGGACGCTCAACACGTCACAATGAGTCAAGCTATTCGCTCTAAAACTTGCGCAAAAACTTACAAGACGGCTGAATTAAAAGTTATGAAGATTCTCAATAAAATCGACAGTTTGAAACTTAGTAATTCGTATATTTCGCGGCTTGATATTCCTAGAAACAGTGAAAACAAAGTTTTCGGTGTGAAACCAGCGGGCTATGTTTGGTGGACTGCGGCTCTGATTTTCGTTTGTCTAATCAGTGCGCGGTGGGTTTATACTGAGCTCCTTGGAAGTAGAGTAAGTATCTACTTTTATTTTTTGCCGTAGTGTAATCCTCATTGATACCGTCCGTCTAGCAAGAGAGACCAGGCGCATATGGTATGTCGAACCCCTATACCGACTTAAACCCCACAGTTTCTACTGCTGCCATAAGGCGGGGATCTGGGGGATACTCATGCACCTCGACAGGCCCGATCGGGCTGATCGGGCCATGCCTAGCGGGCCCATCACTATGTCCGGCCGATCCCACGACCGCACATCCTCCGATAGAAACGCGATTGGAACACTAAATGCCACCTATTTGGGCCTGACTGGTTGAACGACAACGCAGCCACGTATAAATTCACCACCTGCAGGACCCTCCTCATTATAAGTAGTGGCCGGAGATCGTAGGCTCAAGAAAATTACTACATATCACAGTCACTGGTTTTACCATATTATTTCCTACCCAACCTTTCAGAGCTGCATATTGGAACTACCATCGTTCTCGAAGTCGGTGTTCCGTCCACCAGAAGACTGCTCAATGTGCGTGGGGGTGGACGACGTTGTGCGCCTCACGAACATCACTGCCGAAGAGTTTGAGGAACAGTATGCGTACAGCACCACACCGGTCATTGTTACTGATGCTACGCAGGGATGGAAAGCTCTGAGAGTACGTAGATATTTTTCTTGACATAACAGCAATGTCATTGCTTATTCAAATCAGTGGAAAAAATCCGTTACTGTTGTGAGGGTGTTTATCTACATACACCGCATTATCGCCTTTACAGGTCTACCTTTGTAACTCTCCCGGTTTACATCGACATTAAGTTAAGACATACTAAGAATTCTTCAACTTCCGCACGAGAGCTTTTTAGAAATAGGTCGAAATACCGTGGTAAAAATATTAGAATGAGCCAGTCGGCAAGAGGGTGCGGTAGCGGAGTTGTTTGCTCAGAGTGTGATTTTGAAGGTTATTTTAGTCATCGCAACGCCATGGAGACTATTTCATCACATCCCATCAAACGAGCAGAGTAGGTACCTCCTACCCATGATTACAAACACACATTCTCAATCCCACAGGAATTCGACTTCAAATTCTTCGCCAACTTCTACAACGGCGGTAAAATGGGGCAACAAATTAACGACTGTTTCTACTTTGCATACAAATCCGGTCTCAACTCACTCCAAGAAGTGTTTAATATGGAAGAAGCCAGAGCTAACTTGTCTGGACAGCCTTGGTATGTCGGCTGGAGCACTTGCTACGACCAGGAGACCAGGAAATTGAGGAGTTACTACGACAGACCGTACTTCCTGCCTAAGACTGCTGAAAGTGATATGGTTGATTGGATCTTTATGGGCGGACCTGGACAGGGTGCTCATATGCATGTGAGTAAGAAAACTATATCTAAGAAAAAAAAGTCTTCATAAACATTTTGGAATCCGTCACTTCAGAACGCAACGGTTTTGCTTGTGAAGAAATCCTCGTTCATATATTTCGTCTGAAGAATCCACGTGACTGACACTTATCGTATCGACGCGGAATCCTTGAGCCAGCCAGAAAGACCTTTATGTCCAAACAATAAAAGCGAACGATAGTCGACTCGTTTCTTGACTCGAAGCGACAAGTGTGGTGTTACGAGATTGGCTCCAACCGATAACAGATTGAAAGGTGTGGTCATGCCTACCTAACATCCTCACTCAGCTGCCGGAAGTCGGTTGTCCCTACCTTATGTACAGAATTATTTTGCAAGTCTTTTTTCCATGGTATTTGAATTACGTATGTTTGTATTCAGGTGGACTCCGTGAAGCACATGTCGTGGCAGGCGCAAGTGCGCGGGCGCAAGCAGTGGCAGCTAGCCCCCCCACCGGAGTGCCTGTACCAATGTCGATGGATCACGTTCACCGTGGCCCCTGGAGAGATCTGTGAGTATCGTTTTGCTTCTCCTTGAGATGTCACAATGGACAAATATCTTACCCCGGCCGCAACAGGAATCGGTGCGAAAACGACGTCATTCCTTTCGGATCGGACGTTTTTTGCAGACGGTGAAGCTCTTTCTGACCGGCTCAAGCCGATTGCTCGTCGACGTATCTTAGGGTCAGGTTCCAACAATTTGGGCGATTGGGCGCTCGGGCATCGAATTTCATACTTAAGACTAATTGATTCAGTCCTTTATTCAGTGATAAAAAATGCGCGAGGATTTTTACGCTTGATCGAAACTGACTCTGACAATATTGGTAGTCTTGTCTGACGGACAGAGATGGATGTCTAAAGTAATTATTCAATTTCTGATAAACTGATATTTCAGTTTCGAATGCTTTGGTTCAATAATCTTCCTTATTTGGTTGCAGTGGTGGTGGATACAAATCGCTGGTATCACAAGACGAATGTGCTGCCTGGTGATATCAGCATCACTATCGGCGCAGAGTACGATTAACTTTTAGGACAAAGTCTCATTACACAAGAAAAATAAATATATTCCTTCTTCTATTTACTTCATGCAATGAAATGTAATATGCTTCATGATTCATGAAGTGTAATATGTCTACAATGTGTAATGTACCTGCCTACCATTCGATCAACTTTGAAATTGCGGGAACTTAAAATGAAACCAGTAATATAATGCTACTACCTTTAATCATCACCGTAAAACTATATGCTACGCGACACTCAGCGACGTACTAAGTTGATAACATTGAATAGACTGGAATGACAATCAGTAACAATACAGAGAGCGTCTGACATTATTATTACAAATATACACTTGCGATCTTCAGTTATACAAAACGGAGATTTAAACACTGCAGCTAGACATCCTTATGTAAACAAATCAATAAATAAATAATTATACTTATAGTTGGAATAAAAAAAACTATTTTATCATAAGTAATTTATTAACATAAAATTGTAACTATCAACACTGCAGATGATTGTATAATAAAATCGATCGATCGAATGTCTACGGAGTAAGGAAGTCAACGTAAAAATATTTTAAGTACAACAATTGAATCATATACTGGGATACACGAAGTGGCCGTTCACACTTTATAACTTACAAAAAAACTGGATTAAATAAAAAATATTTATTAGCTAGGAAAATACAAAAGAAAATGATTTATTTGTAATCTGTACCCTTGGTGTTGTAGTAAATAAAGTTTTATGGAGGACATTGGAATTTTTTTGTTAACATTTCTATAATGAAGTAAGTTTCGATCCATGAAAGCACTGGATATATGCCAAAACTACCGAACACTTACATTTAGAATAACTCTTTATTCACATAATGCAGAAGAATGATTTGCATCATATAAGACCAATAAATACACAAATATTTAAGCTGCCCAGTCACACAGACATATCATATTAATAAATATTGTGACAATAACATCTACTACAAACAGTTAAATGGGTACATAATTACTTGTTCACATATTTATTGAAATATACTGTTTCACCGCTGGCACATCAGTTAGAGGATTTTATCGTTGACTCAATTCGATATAATTTTTAGTTTTCCTAGGCTTGCGTTTGTCTACAAATTATGCCTAATAGAATCTAATTATTTGGCTATTTTTTATTGACTAATTGGCCTCCCCTTGAACACGATCTCGCGTGATGGAAAGCGATGGATCTAAATGGTAAAAGCCCTAACTTTTATATAGGCTTTGTTCTATGTTCTAATGTTTGCCTTAGTCATTCATTGCCTGGCCTTGTAAAGTAGTTGGAAGTGACGAACAGTATATCTACACATATGTGTGTTGCTTGTTGAGTCGTGTTTACTCGTCGGTGGAGCCGGCCGCGTCCAGGATGACCTCGAACGAGAACGGCTGGAAGAGATAGCCCTCGCCTCCGTAGAACTTGCTCTGGAACTCGACCCTGAGGATATGGGTAAAATTAGCACAATCTTTAGAACAAAAAAAAACATCATCTTACGATGAATTGTTCCGCTTGGCCTTCCTCTATAATCAAGCATCAGGCTTGAGTCAACACATTCTGATTTCATACTTATTTTTATCGAATTTTAAGCTCAATGAAGGCAACACATAAACTTGGTACAATATTTATATGTATACAATATTTTAACATATGTAAAGATGAAACAACATGGCGCCTGTAATCCGAGAAGGGTAGCAGAGAGAGATTTTGCTTGTAATAATAGTTATTATTAGTAGAAGTTGTCTGTTGTAATATTGGAATAGTTTGAATGATGAACACAAACCAGTGCAAACGCAGCGTGTGCAGGAAGGCGGAGAGGCCCTCCATGAGCACGAGGATGGCCACGGAGATGGCCGCCCAGCCCGCGAACACCACGTACAGGAAGATGCCGCCTTGGAAGTCAGTTGACATTAGACCTGTAAGAAAAACATTATTTAAAGTCCGTTTACATAGATATCGCAATATAACTGAATACAAACCGAAGATGACCAGTAACCTCTTCTGTTAACGAAGGCGGGTGAAACTGAATGCGATATTAGAATATCTTCTAATATCGCTTTCAGTTTCACCTTTCTACGCTATAAATGCGTTAGGTTTAAATGTGATGTAGTACCTTTCCTGAGCAGCATGTTCCAGGCGACCTCGGCGAGCTGCGCGTGCGCCAGCGACAGCGCCCACAGGCGCAGGTACGACGCCGTGTGCGACACCGAGCCCAGCACGTACTCGATCGTGTGGATGGCCTGCGGGCATGAGTGGACGGGTACTACGCTGTGTCTCATAATCAATACTTCAATTTTTTATGTCCCAAACTCAGTTGTAATGACTGTGACCAAACTTGTAACCATTTACACAATTATATTGATGATTTTAATGATTGCAACATAATATACTTTTCTACAAGCAGAAACTGTTATGATCGTTGATATAGCTTGAGTTGAGGGACATGACGAAGTAATATCTATCAGTGATAACGAAGATAGAAAAAATCTAAATCTATACAACAGGATATTTTAGTAGGAAACAGCAGATTTTTTTTACAAAATTTCGTTGTGGTGGGGTTCAGAATGATGTACTGAATGCGTGGAAATCGTTTGTGCGTCGATGTCCCTTCGTCCCCGTATTGGACTGACATTGGGAGCAGGTGGCGTACCTGGTGGATGAAGACCTCAGTGATCTCCTCGTCGTGGTGCGGCGCGGGCGGCAGCGCGCCGGCCGCGGAGCCGTTCTCGGCCGCGCCCTCCGCCGGCTGCTGAGCTTGGCGCTGAGGAATTACTTTACTTCTTAACTACAGTTCATTTTACAAGGCCGTAGAAGGATTTAGGCCCTTACTTCAAAAAATCGCTCAATGCGTTTAATGCTATAATACGAGTAACTACATAATGTATATAACATCGTTCTGAGTCTATCATCTTCAATCGATTGAAGAAAACTAAAAGAACAGAACGATGTTTCCAAAATGTGTAGTGCTAAACGAATTTAGTGACAAAGTTTAAAGTACTACTAAATATTTGTGTCTCTCAAATACAGTGTTGAATGCTTACCGTAAGCTATCCATGAATGCAGCATTAAATAATAATATTTTGTTATTTATACAAAAAATAATAATAGTAACACATTATCATCATTCTCACTGTCCTTCACGCAGTCCATCCGTCGTTTATTTGGCCTTCCTCTACTCATCATATACCCATCCACATTCATACTCAAAACTTTACTCACGTGTTAATTAGGACAACAAAGGTTATTCATAAGATAGGACGCCATATCTTAATTCTAATAAATAACACGTATCTATACTTACAGCCCTCTGCTTCTGCTCCTTCATGACGAAGTAAGGCTTTCCGAACAGCATCACTGGCACGCACATCATGGCAAAGATCACGAAGAACTGTACGGCAAATATGAAAACATTATGAACATAACACATAACAACACGCTTGTATAATATACCTCTCAACGGTTAAGCAAAGGTGTGTCACAGTGCACCCGTGACCCGCATGACACCAGTTAACATAATTCGATGCCAGATAATTAGTTAACATGGAGTTTAACAATATCACCACATTTTCAAGGGACGAGAAGACGGAAGCTTATAAAGTTATTTTAGTAAAGGTTGTATATGCACTACTTTGAAAACTTGTAGTAATTTATTTTTACAACAATTTTGACAGAATTTTCAGGAAGTCAGTCAATTGGGAGGTTTATTGAAAGTAGATTTTTTGCGTACAGATTATTTTTGGGCCTAACTAAGTTAATTTTATTCATGTACGGAGCACCGGCCAAGATTGTCAGACGCGATCAAGAAGGCCGTCAGAGGTAGCATGTACCGAGTTCAAACTGCAGAAGACCGCATTACTTGGAGACTCGTCGTCTGTAGTCGCTATACTCAGCAATGAGTGAACGAAGAAGAAGAAGAACGCTAGGTTCCTATGGATAGACCACAGGATCGAATTATCAGGTAAATGCTAATAAGGAAGTGTTACCTTCTGCAGGCCGACCTGGCCCGCATACATGGTCTCGTCGCACACGGTGCGCGTGTTGGGGTCCTCCTTGAACAGCACCATGTTGATGAACGTGATGAGGATGGAGGGCGCGCAGTACGCGCTGGTCTTCACGATCGCTGGAAACGAAATACTGTGTTATTGGGCTGGAAATAAAGACTGAAATGGGCTGCTGTTCAATGCGAAGGGTATTTGTGTTCTTTCGAAGTAAAATATTATGTTGCTCATTAAGATATTTTTGCCTGTTTTCCTCAATCATACGATGATACATTTCATATCATTGGTGTAGTTTCGTCATAATATTATTAGATAGCTTTTGCTAGCGGCTTTGCCCGCGGAGGTAGGAAATTATCCCACGGGAACGTAATACCAGGACAAAACTAACCCAGGCTTAGGTAAAAATCTTCCACTCTGATAAATCATCCCAACTAGCAAAAGCGCTATATAACGAATGATTTATAAGGTTATTACTCTTGTACATGTTTTATAACAGCATCAGTTTTACAACTGTCTTTATAAAGGCATGTTTTAAGTGTTTTTTGCTAATATGGTATATTGGTCTTATCACCTTATCTTACATACGTTTATATAACCAATGTAAATGTCCCTTATAAAGCATTGGACATATAGAAGCGTATAATATGGCTTTTCAGACATATAATAATTTAGCCTTGTAGTCGCATTGCCCTCATACTATTTGTAAAATTAATAGGGCTATTATAAAACCTATTTCCTTATGTTTATTTGAATGCAGCTTAAAAGCTAATGCAAAAAGGCAAGTTACATAGCTTCTATAAATAAATAAAGTGTTGACTGCACCTCTATGTAACAGGTACAAGAACTTTATTCTTATATGTGTGCTTGAGTTTGCCTTTACATAACTTTATCGTCAGCAACGACATTTTAGAATCGGTAATATAATAGTGACTCGGTATTGTGAAAATGGATTTAAATGACTGGAAAAAACTAAAGCGAAGTGGTTCTTATAGAAGAAAGGTGAAAAAACGGTACGAGGCTATGATGTCACCAAATATGTTATCCTCAGCAGTCCAGGGTAGAGATGAATGAAAATGTTATGGGTTCCGTAGAATTATTTTCACAAAATTTGAACAAAGACACTTTCGCTGAAGATTTCTTAAAAGGATACCTTACTCAAAGTGATAATGAATCATCTGATGATCGTGACAGTGGCATAAAGAGAGACATAGAAAATGATGGGTTCAGAGATGATATAGCTACTTGGGCTATGGAGTATAACATTACGCATTGTTCTTTAAATAAACTTTTTAAAATTGGGAACCAATTAGTACCCCATTCATTACCAACAGATGCACGCACAATTCCTAATAGTACCACAGTTAAAATAAAAATAATTAAAATGGGCACTGGACATTATTGGCACAACGGACTAACGGAACAATTAATCCAATTTTTAAAAAGTCATTCTGACATACCCAACAAGTTATCACTTAATATAAATATTGACGGACTAGCTGTTGCCCGCGACTTCGTTCGCGTGGAAATTTTGATGTATATATGTGAGACTGCCCCGTTGGCCGAGTGGTCGCTGCCGACCATTGTTCGCTCTATGGTCGGCAGCACAGAGTCCTAGATTGCGGTGATGTGCTTTTGCGAAACAGTCACAGAAGGAAGCTGTGAAAAGGGTGCGGGAGATGACGAGATCCCACCCATTCCGCAGCAGACGCACTGAGCGTCGGCAGGTCCAGGGGTGACGGATTCGAGACAACCATCGCCTCTCATAACACTGGACACACTACTAACACAGCGCAGCGCTTCGTAGCCACCGAGCGGCCGCGGAGTAGTAAGCCTATAACCGCCGCCTCTCGCGCCGAGTGCGCCGACTTATTGATTGATATTGTGTGTTATGATAAGTCTGAATATCCACAATTTTATATTTAAGAGATATTAATGTTAAAAAGATACGTACTATTTGTGACAAATAAAAAACGAAATAAGGACTAGGTGCAGCAAATTTCGCACTCATCACTTAAATAATGGTCGTAAATTGCAAATCTACAATGCTGATACCAAAAAATGTTTATATAGAATAAATATTTTATTTTTCTTTTGTGATAATGAAATGGGATGGAAGGTTCGAATTAGTCTGATTGTGACATCCAAAGCATTCTTCTCTTATTATAAAATGTTTGATTTGCCAAGGCCATATCACGTCCGTAAACAATTTGTGGAAATCTTCCTTTGTCAAGAAACGTTCCACATCCACATTAGGTACTGTCTGGGTTCTGTAAAATAAAAAAGAGTGCAAAGTATCAGGTATTCACAAATTTTATTATAAAGAATAATGGAGACTGAACCCTAAAATCTTTCAATATGGTTGAGTCTATGTGTACTAGCCTGCTACAATAAGGGTACATGACTTATAAGTGATTTATAAAAACATTTGATTTGCTAATCCTTCTTATAGTAGCAATTAACAGGAAATCACAAAAGTAAAATAGTTTTTAAAATTATAAAAAGATAAAATTAATGAGGCGCATTAAAAATTTGCCATAAAACTTACCCACAATTCTCACAAATCTGCTTTTCCACATAAACTTCCAGTACAAAATACGAAAAAAGTGCGAAGTGGTCAATGTCTAGCTGTAATGCAGGCCATTAATATTTTTTATAAATCACGTACCGTATTGAGGCAAATGACGCGTGAATAAATCATGAACTTCTCATATTCGTATTGCGTTTGCTACAATACGAGAAATTGCCCTTATAGCCGTATTTTGTTAGCGGTTATAAGTGTAATTTGTTACATAAAAGCAAATGTCTTGCTTATGTACAGTTAATCAGCCATACAATATGCCTTTACATAGCCAGTTTAAGGGGGATAAGCTTATTATATGGTAACTATAAAATCACTACAAGGTTTTATTCCTTATAATTTGTGCCCAAACGCAATCTTATTAGCGTTAATATGGCCTTTATAAAACATATTTTTTTGGCTTTAATGACATTTATAGAGCATATTTTTGCTACTTGGGATGATTTATCAGAGTGGAAGATTTTTATCTAAACCCGTTAAGATTTGAAAAGGTAACAGAGAGTTAGTTTCACATTTGGTATGGATGTTGAATTAGACAGGTTCACCTATGACCTCTCTGTCACCTAATTGAGTAGTTGCAAGCTGCACCATTAATGAATAACACCAAAACAGTTGTTATTTTAGACCACAAAACACGATTAATTTTCAAATTACTATAAAATTAGATTTTTATTTACTTTGAAATCAATAAATGGTCGGGTCATTGAGTTAGTAAATAAGTGACGTCACAGGTTGCTATTGCTTTACAAAATCTATGGGAAATCGCGTTTTGATGGCTCAAAAAAAGTATGTCAATTGATTGTTGGTGCAAGTACCGTATTTAAGTTAATTTGCTATGGACTCACCTTCGTCTTGACTTCCGAAGTAAGGCGGCGTGGATCCGTAAGTGGTCCACTTGATGAACATGAGCAGCACCATGTAGAAGAACAGCAGCAGCAGGAACAGGATCTGCGGGATAAACTCCACGTAGATGCTGATGCGGCGCTTGAAGTAGCTGCGGAGAGACGAATTGACATTAATATCCTTGTCGTATTACGCTTAGCTAGCGAAACTGGTGATGGTATCACGATAAAATAAAATTATACAATGTTTGTTCTTATTATGGGATAACGACCGCAAGCAGTGTAGCTAGTTAATTAGTGGTAGGACGAGCTAAAAAAAAACTGTTATTTTTTTTCGTTTGTTTTACTGTTTGTATGTTTTAGATATCAATACTCATCCCGTCTGTGGAGTTTAACTAGCTAATTTAATTTGGCTCTATTATCCCTGAAGAACCAGATAGAATTGTCTGGCCATGGTCATGGTCATGCCACATAAAAACCGAACGTGAACCAAAGTCTCATCATCTTGAAGGCGGGTCCGCATCATTCATTAGACATTGTTGGCAACGTTCCGCATATTATGATTCTTGTTTAATGGCGTAGGTAGTTAGATCGTTGTAACTGCCCCACTGTAGATACACTGAAGGAAAGCACGAGTACATAAAAACGAAACAAAAATGTTTATTTCAATTACAAATGGCGTTTCGATACATGTTATTGGAGATCACCTTTTAGAATTAGAATTGCTTGTGTTAGGAGACTCCGCGCTTCCAATTATCAGTATCTTATGCAATTGAAATGACAATGTAAACATGCAAAAATAAAAATATATGGTTACATTAAAATAAATAGATAGAGCAGTGATAGTCTAGTGGTGTGACCGTTGGTCTGCCAAGTCATAGGTCTCGAGTTCGAACCCCAGACACGCACCTCTGATTTTTCGGAATTATGTGCGTATTGTACCTATAATTATCACTTGCTTCGGTGAAGGAAAACATCGTGAGGAAACCATCATGCCTGAGAGATATTTCTCAACGGCATGTAAAAGCCAAGTCAGAGGCCCATGGGCGGCATAAAAACTCTGACACCAGGTTAGGCACTAACCACATGGTAAAGAACAAGAAGAATCTTAAAACTATACAAACAGCACTGTAAATGAATGAGCGTTTTGCGAGTGAGTACTGGTTGAATAAATGCCGTAGTTACAGCAATCTAATAATGTTGTCTCGCGTTGATAGTAGATCCGGAAAATAGAGAGCCATTACCTTGCTCAGCTTTCGCCTGGCTGTCGGTATAATAACTAAGGAGGGTACTCACATGTGGTTCCAGAGCGACATGCAGACACCGAACAACATGTGGAACACACCAATGATGATCGAGATCTTCATCTTGTACGCGTTCATGAAGATGATCTTGTTGGCTTCGGCGAGCTGTTATACAATATTACACTTTATAAGTACGTGTTTTTAAGTTAATTTTTGTTTGTTAGGAATAAATAAAGTTTTATAACAAATGGTAATGTTCAATTTTCAGTACATTTTTTTTTTCGGTATATTATACATGTAAATGAGAGCTAACCGAAAACTCAAACAAAATTAACTCAGAATAAGTTAAATAACATATGATAACTAGAATTTGTCACGAACAAATTCTAATACTACTTTGAATAGTTCAAAACTTCAAGCAACATTATTTACACTTAAACTTTAAGAAAAATCTAAATAATTATGAATAAATCAGTCTCGCAATTATCACCCGCCACCAACAAAAACCATATTTTCAATCTAACCTGCCAAACCGGATCAATACCAAACGGATAAGGCGTCTGCAAATAATCCATAGAATCCGGGTTGAGTTGCAGCAACTTGTTCGTCATGAGTGTAGACTCGTTGTAGTTGTTCCTCCAGGCAGAGCCGAAGACGTTCAGACTCTTGGAGAATATGTCGTTGTAGATCAGACCCGTGTACATCGAGAATAGACCCATGAGTAGGATGATATAGCGACCGCCGAAGAATATGTTCCAGATCTAGACGAAAGAAGAAAGGTGACATTAGTAAGATTCAGAATTGGAAATTACAGTGTTTTCTTCTTAGGCTAGCCGTGCTGAAGGCAACACTAGTAATCTATATATATAAAACACAAAAATTGTTTCCACCTATGTCCGTTATATATTTCGAAACCTTCCAACCGATGTGCCCCCAAACTGGTTTCATTAGAAAGGCAATAATACAAAGATGGTTTTAGACCACTAAAACAATTCATTAGGCACTATAACGTAGTAGCAAACGCCGGGTATCCGCTAGTAACTAATACGGTGACTGTTTTCATGATACAAGTCAGTCGCAGAAATCACCTCGCTGTCAATTTTCTTAGCCTGCAGAGGTTTCTCTTTGTAGCACATCCAGAAGCCGAATATGGCCATCAGCGCGCCGTGGCCCAGGTCTCCGAACATCACCGCGAATAAGAACGGGAACGTGATGATCGTGTATGGAGCTGTGGACGACACAGAAATTAATATAAAAGAATAACAACAATTTTACTTTCATAAAGCAATTTCGAGACTAAGTGTATGTTTGATCAGTCTGAAGCAGTCTGACAGGCAAAACCGAAATAATCGCTTATTTACCCTTTAGACGATGAATATTAAAAATATTTTCATAGTGCTCGTGTTCCTCATAAAGGAACAATAGTTCAATTTTAAGCTTTCAGAGTCAGCAGTTTATGCTGTGTGTGAACGAATAAATTTACTAATTCATATGAGACAATAATCACAAACGCAATATATTTAGGCACAACATACCAGGGTTGACTTCCCGGTAGGTGGCGACTCCGTACGCGTAGATGAGGTGCTGGAAGGCAGACGTGAACTTGTTGGTGCGGTTGTACGTGGGCGGGTCCTCCATAGTCTCCATGCGGTTCAGGATGGGCGGCACTGAGCTGCCACTACGCTCCTGTACAAAATAAGCAAAAATGTTTAAGTAATGCCAGATTTTTGATATCCTCAAAAAATCTCGCAATAGTTACTTTTTTATTAGACGCTCTTTATTATCTGTTTTTATGAACGTTGACGGGTCGTTTACAATACATAATCCAAAAAACAAATACGTGAGTAAGCGATGATGGAAACAATCACAATAATGATTCATTCAACGAGCATTATGTTCTAAAGAAAGCGACGTCACAACCTTACAAATTCCAAATTCTAGGTAGAAGACTAAACGTTGCAGCTTACGATGAAAAAAAGATGATCGAATTTCGGTCACAGGTCGACTTTCAGACTTATAGAATGCAGCTGAATCCTAGTATTTCACATGCAGCGTCTGTCTTTCAGATATTCCCAACCCGGTCGGTTGACTGATTGGCACACTTCCGAACTTCAAACTGCCTTAGCTGATCTATGAATGTGATAAACAAAATATATGTATAAAAGCTATTAACAAAAATCTCACCGTCCCCCTTCTCAAAGCCAGTTGAATAGTCTCCAGGTCCAGCGCAGGCACCCAGCACTCCGCGATCAAACACTTCTGAGTGACGTCCAGGTTGAACAGGTTCAAGGTGTGGTAGATCGCCTTGATCTTGCGCACCTTCACGAACCAGTTCTTGATGTTCTTGGCTGCAGCTACCAGGACGCGGTGACGGTGGTCCTGGGTCTGGCCTAGCACCTGGCGGGAAAATGGGATGGAATTAGTTTGGATAAATTTAAGACTACGCACCATACTACGTTTTTGGACAACATCCATTATGTGAACAGCTAAGGAATGGAACTTCTATCCGTCACTATTTTTAATAACCGCAAACTTATCTGAACGTTAAACTAGTAGTAACTTTACTCCTGTTTTATTATAAGGTCAGGGTGCGCAGTACTCGCCACCAGCGTTCGCATGACCAAATGTATGAACGTGGACGAAGTCAAAAGAGTATAAATAAGGATCGTAGCAGGTAGAGTTCTGTCACTCAGATCCAGCCTGTCCCTTTGCTGCCCTCCCACAGCGACGCCCTAAGCCGAGGTCCGAGCCCCACAGGGGGTGCCCTTAGCATGTAGTCGCTTAGTTTGTAAGTTTTTCGCTCTGGCTGGAGGCCTTAAATTCAAGGCATCCACAGGATAGACCGGTTAAACAGACGACAACCTCCTAGCTTGAACTGCGAGATGCCATTCACAAAAAAAAGAAGTAGAGTTCTGTAGTGTCTGCGTAACCCCATGAGAAAGTAGTGAGTTTATGTATGTTGTATTTTTAAGTGTCTAGTCAATTTGTTTCTTCTAGAGAAGCTTGCATCGGGTGACTTATCTCATGGGCTGATGAGCGTGTTATTTTAATGGCACTCGCATTCAAACAGGAAAAACCCAATGCATGCAGACATTATTTATTTTATTATTATTATAGTATAGTAGGCACAACGAGTAAAGTTCGTCTTTCCTCGAGTGTTTTGTCAAGAGCTCTACTGGTGAATAACTTCTGTTTTGCGATGAACGATGCCTCATTATTGCATTGATTGTTGTAACATGATTTTGGATGTGAAATTATAAACGGGAAGTCATTTTTCCGCTCGACAATATGCCGAATCCGGCCGACCCAAACGTGATTGTTTGTAGCACCCCTTATACATCGGTACCTATGTAGTGTTGTAGGCATTTGTTGGTTGTAGTTCATAGATAGAATTTATCTAATTGGTGGATGTCCTTGACTCAAACTCGACAAGACACACATATTGCATGATGTTGTATAATAATGATGACTTGATGATACCCTGTAGATTAACATAATGACTTATTTAATCATCTGTTACTCAGCGGGTGATCATCTTTGTTAATGATACGTCATAAAAACAACATTCGTTTTTATATCGTTAAGAACAACATCATAAAGTCTTAACCCCAGTTTATTTATTTATTCATTTAATTGGTAAGCATAGCAAAAGCTTTAACAGAAAACTTTTTAACAACAACAGACATAGATGCTGATATGTTTGTTTATAGTGTGTTATCCCAATTGCTAGTATTTTTTTACGTAAAAAAATAAATTCGGTCTGACTGTGTTCAATCAATATTTTTGAAGCAACTCCTTTACCTAATGGTCACCTTGGCACATACCGGTTTGGTGGTATGACCTCTAAAATATTCCATGATATTGATATTGATAGAATGATAGCCGGACGTTGACAGCTCATATTATATAAAATACGTGCCCAAAATGGAAGCCACAAGGTACCTACCTACATAAAATGATATGGAATAGATAGATACATAGATTCGATTGGATTTTGTTGCTACTGTTCACAGGATGTTTCTAGGAAAATCACACTGATAGATATTAGATAGCCCTTTTTCTACTTATCATGATCAATCCCAGTAGATCCCAGGAAATATTTGTTTTATCACACGGGCATCAGTTATCAAAAAAGATTTCATTTCTATGAAAACCATTCACCTAATGCCACAATCAAAACTTTCCGATCTGTATCATTGTTTATCGTACACCTCCCATCCGTCTGGCCGAAACTTTATCTATATGGGACAGCAATCTACCACGGACCATAAATGGCGTCGATAATAAACGTCAACGTTACAACTTTACAACAATGGCGAAGGTTACACCGAACCACATACATGACAACGTGTGATAAAGGTTGATGTATGTATTTGTTTGTCAATACACACATGGACATCGCAGGTAACTGGGGAGTCCTACCTCCTCTTCTCTGGAATTGACAAAACCAATTCATGGCCTGGTATAAATATAAGCCGGTAAGCAAGGCGTAAGCGAGGCTGAGTGCCCAGAGGAAGCTTGGTGTATAGCAAATTGACTACCAACTCAATTTGTCCACATGTTACAATCACAATTGTCATTCTTTGAGGGTCAAATTGGCTTAGTGTCTCAATTTGATAAACAATTATTTCCCCTGAACAACAACAACTCAACAACTTGACAACAATTGTGTATTACCCATATTTGCAAAATAAAATTCTATTCCATTCGGACTGTTCTACATATTTAAGTATCGCCATTTGTGGAAGCGAGTATATTCTCCCCTCTGAACCGATTTGCATTCTTCGCAAAAGAGAAGGAGGTATGTTTGTTTAATGTAAGCAAAATGTAAAGGGAGCTTGGTACAGAACAGTAAGTCGTTTGCGATAATGTCTGTGTAGCCAACACAATGGCTAAGGCTGGACTAATGTTACTATGTCATTTGATGCAAATTGTTGGTGCCATATAGCAAAGTTCCAACCTGTGATGATAGACTAACTACATAGTACTTATTTAAAGTTCCGATAATACTTTAACGTCACGTATACTTCAGTTACCTTTTCTTATCATCATCATCTGCCAAGCCTTTTTCCGATATGTTGTGGTCGGCTGTCCATCTAAACGGATGCAGCTATTGCGAGTCGACATAGGGGGCATGATTCCTTTATACAAGCATTTACCATGGAAGCCCGCCTATCTGACTCCACAATCCACTGCGCATAATTTATCATCATCATGCTACTGCGAAAAATGATCAGTATCTAGGTTTTCCCTGAACAACTTATTACTGGGAAATCAGTTGGCAGATTATTTCAGACATTTGATATTGCTGATCAATATAACCATTCCTTGATAATAAATTTATATCGGCTGCACATAAAAACGAAATGAATCAGATATCTGATCTATGAGATTTTGGAGAGGAAGTCAGATTTCGTTTGATCAAAAATAATACTGTCATGCCGACTTAACAAATATGGAAGATTATGACCACGTTCTCATCCAAGTGTGGCATCAATGTCAATCTGACACAATTCCCGTCCCACTCACGGCCATATCTCATAGCACACTTTTAAGCGCTGCACCGGTTCAGTATCACCTCATTTTATTTTTACTAGCTGGTCCCCGATCCGGGGCGATGCCGTTACGTTAGTATGGAGTTTTATAGAAAGAATCCTGAATGGCTCGAACTGACAGTGCATTGCTTATAACTGTGATTTGACCACGTGCTTGCTACTCGTCATGACTAAATTACAGTGATTCCATCCTGGAATAAATAACTCCATCAGTGCAGCCCACGTGCCAAGATAACTGTATAGGAAAAGTACGGGAAGTCCTTTGACCCACAGCTGTGGGTTTCCCCATGTGGTTTTAATTGTTATTTTATTTTATCTTCGCAATGAGTCAATAAAGGGGAATAAAGTTAAAGATAAATATAAAAACATAACTCTGTCATTGTTGTCGCACAGACGGACAATACAAGAGTGATATTAGGTAATACAATAAAGAAAAGAAACCTCTGGTAAAATCATGACCTGAATATTTTAATTCAGGTCATGATTTTACTAGAGTAACGAACTCACGTAGATAAATAAGCAAAGTTTAAAATACGTGTAGCCTGGGAAAAATGTTTTAAAATTATTATAAACATTACTTTAATCTTCTCTCGTATGGCACCACGAATTATAAAAGAATAGCTTAATCAAGGGCAAAAATATGATCCAGTCAGCAAGGTGGTAACTGGGCTGGCTATCCAGGTTGCGTTAGAAGTATGTATGTCTAAGTAAACTCGTTGAAGTCGTTGATATCCATTTTACTCCTAAATCAAGATAAAATCTACTCTTACAAACACATTTATAAACAGATGCTTTGTACCATTCCTATGACTATATTCCTATATAGATTATATTCCTATACTTGCTTCATCAAGTTCGTCCACGTTCAAATAGTTGGTCACATACCTTTCTGAAGAACATTACCAATAAGGTCAGTATGTAGTCATGTATGTCTTCCCAGGGCGGCCTTCGTTAGCTGTTCTAAACATAACAAAACATCACGCATAACATTCCCAACGGGTTAGGCGAAGTGGACCTATAACACACCAACATTTCGACAGTTATATTGTAAAGCAATTCTTACCGTGTTCAAATCCTCGATCCTGGTCATAACGCCCATGGCCATCTCCCGCCTGTCGGCAGGGGCTTCAGGGCAGGGGTACAGGGTCGCGCGGAAACCCTCGCAGATCTTCTTCACGCGCGTCTTCAGCTGGTCGCCTTGGAAGAAGATGATGAACACCGACTTGTACACCTGGTCCGACTGGAACGACAAATGCGGATATTACGACATGGGTTTTGAGAGGAGTACAAGATACATACAGCCGTATGCATTGGGTAGATGATACACATTAATATACCGGAGAGAAATTAATGCAAAACTTCAAATATTCCTTTGGGCTTCTGAGACCTTGGACATTAAATAAAAGCACTGGTCGGGCAAAACGAAACAATAGTAAACTAAAATTATATTGGTATTGAGTTCTTCAAGCAGCAGATTGCATGTAGTTTTTACGGGTCCTACGACCGAAACCAGCCATAAACTGCGGGGTTGTTACATCGTTACCTATGATTTTTCTCATTAACCCTGACTATTGTACCCGTAACAAATAAATTGCTTAAGTGCCTCTGTAATTGAGGAAACATACTTCATACAGAGATCGATAAGCGTCGGTCCGTTCCGTTGTGAATCAATTTCATGTATTAATTGACACGCCGGACAAGTTCGAGGACATAGCTAAGCTAAGCAAGGCAGGAAGCTGTGAGGAATTTAAATATCTAGGAGCTGTCAAAATAGTTTTAGCTCATCATAGATAACAGAGCTATCATAGATAAGAATTACTTCCTAATTTTGTTAGGAAATACCACCTGTAGAAATAACAGCTAAAACGTGATAAGAAACTATGAACAGCTTGAAATACTTACGGAAGAGGGGTCTTCCAATGGTGTGTCAATTTCGGCCTGACGGAGGAACACATTTCCTCTGCAGGCGCGCCATAACATGCGTTCGAAAGCAGGGATACGCTCACGAAGGATCACGCCAGCGACGAAACTATACAAAAAACGATGTTAGCAATAGGCCAGTGTTGACGCAGCAAAAAAAGCGCTTTACACGTTATTTTTGCGAAAACCCAAAGCACTAATTCTGCTGCGGGGCCACCACTATTTGCAGATTTGAAATATGGAACCATCGGTCTAAGGAAAACAGTTCATATTTCGCAAGCAACTATCGACCTCAGATTAAGTAAGGGTATCTCAGATCAGTGACGAGAGAATTCCGTGAAAACATTGGTGTATGAAGATAACGTCAAAATACAACAGACGTCCCCGGGACGATTGGTCCATTGACTGATCATATCAAATCTTCCAAATGACGTCATGCACTAAAAGGAACAATAATAAACAAAGTATTATTTATTTTCCAACAAACGAGTTTTCTTGAAAGTGAAATTAATATGATGTGGGGATAAATAAAACAAAACAGATGGAAGTCATTAGCATTAATTATACAAAACACATTAATACCATAACTTTCACGGTTGGCAAAATACATTCCATACAATAATTAGGTATAAAACGCGCAATATTAAAGAAATTCTCTCGTCATCAGACCGTGAGTCAAATGGCAATGAATAAAGGAAAATTACGCCCAAATATACAATAGACCACAATGTGGTGAAATTTTGGTGAATTTTGTAGGACAATACTATTCTACTAGTCTATAGGTAAATAAAATCAAAATAAAACGCAGTCTGTAAATAACGTTGGATACATTAGCGACAATATTGTAACAAAAAAAAACTGAACAAGAATAAAACTGTCGTCAGAGTGAAGATGGAGTCTGGCTAGACGCGAGGAATCACGAGGAGGAAGCTCCTCACACAAATAATAATACTCCCAGACTTCGCCTTCATATGACGCACTTGAAACGTGAAACATTCTTTCCACGTAACGTGAATTATTTACAAACTGCACGAGCAGGAGACGTTGATATTACACAAAGTGTTCAACAAACGTATCACGAGATGCATATTGAAATAGGTCGCACGTGTGTCATGTTACTGACCGAAAACGATCCAAATTCACGTAAATATTGAATTGTCCTAATTCAAGAACTGAAATGTTTCGTGTACAATCATCAGATGTTCTACAACTGAAGAAATATAAAGATCTTACTCTGCTTACTGAAAAGTTTCAGTGAACTTTGCACGCACCATCTGTTGGGTTACGAAAGCGGTAGTTAAAACATACCGAGTCTAAAATAGATTGAACTAAATAAAGAACCTATCGTTATAAAACTATCCATAACTTAGTAAAATATCTGTTGTAGATCATTTATAATAAAGGGGTTTCCTGAAGGAATACTCCACTACTTCCTAATATAATCTTGTACTATGTGATATGGATCAATCTATCGTCTACTTTTACACCTATTTTTAAACACAGACGCTTCGCCGTGTCGGCGCATAGCTGACCATTTTAAATATAGCTCGTATAAGAACTTATAATTTATTACTGTAATACACGGTTTTACATTATGACCTTTTAATGATGCCATCCTTTGTTCTATTTTTATAGCCCTCATAACAGCTGTGATAAATTTTAATCAGTGCTATAAAACCTTATTGTACTTTGCGTAGAAATGCGTCATTAAACTTAACAATATTAAAATGCTTCTGCATTTGTTTAAGGTCAAGTCAAGGATCAGGCAATACTGTTGGTGAAGTCATAAAAACGTAAATTAAAATGGCTGTGACTGTAGAAGATTCTATGATTGATTAAATTCATCGACAGCGATGTTAAAATCAATGAACACAAGATTCAAGTGGCAAATGAAGTTGTTCACAAAAGGCATCAAATCACTGTTCTCGATATGAAAGCCCACGAGACTATCATGCAGCTGCATTGTGGTAATAGCTACAATTCGAAGATAAGATACAAATCTCAACTGTCATCATTTTTCCATTGCGAATATAAACGATAATAGAACATTCGTAATGGGTATCGTATCTTCAAACAATTCATCTGATACGAGGTGAAATCATTCTTTACCAAAGATTATTTTGACGGTTGACAATGACGATGAAAATAAATAACTAAGAGAATTGTTATAGTTATAATATTGTTGGACTTTACTCCCGATAAGCGTCTTACACCCGTACCTATAGTCAAGTTAAAGAAATTACTAGAGCTTAAGTAATTACTTTTCCAAAAAAGATTATGCAATAGACAAGAATTTAAACGAAGTAAAAACCGTCAATGGAATCAAAGCTAAGAATTCTAACATTTTACAATTCTAACTTTAAGCAATTATTAATCTACATAATAAAAATCGTATCTTAAATAATGACATTTACTCAAGTAAAAACTTTGACTTGTTTATAGATACGGGTGTCCCACCCCACTCTAATTTCTACGTGTTTTCTTTTGTCTCTCTATTCTTTCACCAGAATGAAATAACTATTTGTTGATTTCAAACATTGATATGTTTATTATCAAACACAGATGCAACTATACGTCACACATCCACCTTGAAGTTTTTACTGTTGTTTGACGGATTCGTTTCCAAATTGAACCAACCTAGGAGATACAATTATGGAATTACCATTTTGCACGAGTCTCTATTCACATGCAGACTATTCTGAATTTATTGTTATGCGAAGAGTAAATACATAAAAAGATTAGTATCCTATTTGTTGTTCGTCATTAGAGCATGGCCGTTCCGTATAACATTATGGTTGGTCTGAGAGCCATGATCGAGTTTTATTGCTCTAACAATGAAATATACAGAAAACATAGAGGAACAGTTTGCGAAGATTTACTTGCTTATGAGTAAAAACAGAACATCACTTAGCAACGATGAGTGCGAAACTAAATTTAGATATGCATTAACTTGAAGACGTTTAAAATGCATTAAGTCGGTGAAATATTGGCTTTAGTCTTGATGTTGGCGTTGTCTAGGTCAGGGTTGAATCGCTTGTTGTTCCATACACAACCCGTATTGTCATTCATCATGGACATGACCATCGGAGCATAAGTAGTAAAGATTAGAACACGCTTGATCATGCAATGCTCTAATGGCGCAGATATGAAGTAATAATTATGGAATATTTAGCGAAACATAATCTCAATTTACTAACGTTTCATAAAGACATACTCAAATAAGTATACTATCAATCTACGGACATCTAATTCAATTGTCCATTGTCAAGCATCAAATTATCACTGTTTCGCACAATCGTTAGAAGGCGTTCGGCTCTCCATAACGGCCGTGTGAATTCCCTTACAATTGGTACAATTTGTACTTGTCATTAGCGCTATGTTAGTTTTTCATTTGATACTTTAAATTGAAGGAAGTTTTAAGCGGTACTGCGTCTCTTATTTCCAAAAACTCGACATGTAGTCTAAACAAGTTACTGAATACCAGTAGTTTTATTTTATGTGTTTGGTGTCAGTCAGTACCAGTGGTATAAGAAGGTTATTCGTATTACTTGGTTCGTTTACCCCTTCCGGAAACTGTTCGAGTTATGCTTGTCTGTACGCGTGAGCTTAATTCTTCAGACAGTGAGCATGCTTACAGTCAGGAATTGCCCTGACGTCACTCGTCGTGTTCGTGCCCCTCCAATGTTTGCATGTAGTAACTACCTCAATTATTTTTTTGTTGTCCAATTGTAAGTTAAATGCTTCATCGTTCTTTGTTTTGTCTTTTTTATTCATTACTAATTTACAAGCCTTTTGCAAATCCTAGAGAGTTTTAGCATCTGTACTAATCTACTTAGGAAATGGAAGAGCCGTGTGTCATATTTTTTCCGCAGAAGACTATAAACTGAGTTTTTATAAATAAGTTACGTAAGATTGTAAATTGGTAAAAACCCGATTAGATATTTTATAATGGTAGATAATTACGGTAGATAGGTACCTATTAACTCTTGAACTGATATAGATACTGATCGTGTCTGTATTTTACTAGTTTATACAATTGTAATGACCAAACTAAACGGAATTAAGATGAAACTCGTTGAACATGCGCGAATGTCTTCAACTGGAAAGAGTATTTCAAGGGAAACCATTGTCACCAACAATGCTGGATACATTTGAATATGTAATTAGTACATTTATTCACTATCACGTGAAATGAATGAGTAACGTCTGCAAATAAATACTTGGAAACTACGGTCGCATAATTCAGGTGGTAAATACTAAATATTTCATAACTATTGAAATTGCAGCTAATGACGATGACGTTTAAGGAAACTTTGATTTAGACGATATTGCCGAAAGCGTTGAACCTGCATTCGTCTTGGCTTTGGACGAATTTGGTGTTTCGTATCAGCCACCCAGAATAAGAAGTTGTCGTAATTTGAATTGTATTGTAAAGTATCAAGAAGTGATTTGATTTGTGTTGTATTTTCACGTAGAGATGATGTAAGAGATAGTGGCGCCGTCACCTTGGCGAAATACCAAGATGTCAGTCCGTCTGTATACGTAAACGATGTAATTTAGTATTCTGGAGTCTGTCTGTAACGTGGGATGTACAAATATACCTGGTAGTTGAGGCAGATGGAGTTTTTTTGCCGACGATGTCTCGTGACGCCTAGTACATATAACTAAAAAAGCTAGACTACTCGGTTTTTTGTCAAGAATAAAAAACATGAATTTAACAATTTAAACATTTTTAAGTTTAATATTCGTTATAATAATAGCATCTGGTAACATGATGTATAAAATCGAAAAGTACAGGGAGTCACAAAACATGAACACTGAAATAGGTACCACACAGGGGAAAACTTGCAACCGATTTCAAATGCATCTCTTGTCATCAAAAAATATTCTTAAAGCTATAAAACCATGGAAACTTAAAAGTTATAATCCGCAGTAAAATTAATAAATCAATGTCTCCGCACTGACACTGAAATAGAGGGTACACATAAACTCGTGTTATTCAAATAACCCATAAAATAAGTCCATAGGGCACAATTTATCTACTAAAAGACAATATTATGTGCCTGAATGTACCATTGTGATTTAATGCTATTTACATGAACTATAGCGTAATTGAGGGTTATATTCAATCTTAGCCAGGTGTGTAATAGGCAGTCAAGGTTTTTTAATGAATAAATAGACCCAAGCTGATGGCGTCCTTACACAATATGGTCGGGCCGCTGGTAAATAGTTATTGAACGTGGTCGATACATACTCATTAAATACATAATTGATCGTAAATTCAATGAGGGATATCGAGAGACCGCTAAATTGAACGGTCTTGGGATAATTCTATATCATATTTAGCACTTTGCTTATGGATTTGTGAGCAGTGAGATGTCAATAATTAATGTGAGGATTTTGTGAGACTATATTTCTTTGTTTTAGATAATCACTTTAAACATCAAAACAAGAACCGGCGGTTCGTCAAATATAGGATACGTCACTCAAACCTTACTCGATTAGTGTCTTATTAAAAAACATGGATTCTTAAAACCCATTTTGATAAGTATTCTTCACAAGTTAGGAAAAATCAAACACTTGGAAGATTCCTTAAAACTCTTGAATGCCTAAGAATTCATGACAATATTGTTATTCAAAGATAATGTTCAAAATTACCGGGAATTTTTTTGAGACACATTTATAATCAAAAAAGTTATACTCCTACGAATTGAAACAAATATTATTATGACGAGTTCACTGAATGAGACATTGGGAATGAGAGTTCAACGATCACAGGTAATACTTTAGCTTTCGTTGAACTTAAATCCCTAACTTAAACTAAGTACTTAACTTTTTATAAGTCCTAAAACTCCATGGAACAATCACAACATTCAAAGCTTAATAAAGTATTATCACTATCGAGCAGTCAGACTTGACAGCATTTATTATATTCTTAATAATAAACCACTTATCGCACCCCAGAGTACGGAAGAAGGATGTCACGAAGACATTCAAGTGCCATCAACGTAATCATTACAACTAATTTGTACTTTGATAATATGCTCGTACTACAAACTTCTATAGTACAATTTTATTACGCTATTGTTATATAACAATACTTTGTCAACGAATCGAGGTTATCAGGAACGCACTCTTTGCTCAACGATAAAAATATTGGAAGGGAAGGAAAAGATTTGTTGAATAATCTATGAAGATTTCACAATTTCTGTGATTACGGCGCCATTTCTTTCGTAAAACGCCATGTTGACCCCGATCTGACGAGATTTGACGATTGGTTTACTATTTATTAGATAAGCATTGAGTGTATAGGTAAATCTCGTTTTCAAAGTGATGGCAATTCTTAGTTGGAATTGGAAATTTACTCTGACTTTAACCATGTAAAAAAAAACTTATCCATCTCGGCGCAACCATTCATAATTAATAACAATGTCATCAAACAGCATATTCAAAACATAATCAACTTCCGAACAAATTCATTTCAAAAATAGGGTCACTGCCACAAAATATTCAAGATCAACTAACTGGTTAATAGTAACACATCAGTCATCATCTAAACGAGTCGGATGAGTTTCTAAGCAAACGAGTAGCCTACAGGCCTCAGTCACCGTGAACTTGGTACAATCCTGTCAGGCACTTGATACTTTTCATATCAGCGGTAATAAGCCAGTCACGAGCTTGTGGGTCGACGTACTAGTAACGGTACATCTACTCATAATGTTGTCCATGAATATGTTTACGAGAAAGCAGATGCACTAGAGCTGCAGGCGGCAATTAAAGTAATTAATTATTAATGTGCAAGTGAGAGTTTCTCTTCTGCATATAGAAACATGTAATGTTGGATCTACGTTAAGCTGGGATTCTGAATTTGCTCCAAGGCAATGAAAACGACAAACGGGTAAGAACGAACAAAACGTATACAATATTGTTCGAATATCTTCCCTTTCAACAAATTCTGACTGGGATTTCCCCTTTTGCAAACAAAAACAAAGCTGAAGACTGCTGATAGACTAAATCTATTATTTCAAATCCACCCAATAACTTGAATATTAATGGCAGGATAAATTGTCCTTTTGTGAATAAAGGGGAAACTAAAAATATGTCTGCAGTTGTCCAACTGATGAAGAAACCTGAGCTGAATTAGGGATTACCTTATTAAATATGTGGTTTTTACTTAAAACTGTACATCATGTGTACAGCATGTGTTTATCGGAATGTGACGCGTGCATCCTAGGACTTTAGGCAGCGGTATATACAGTGTTGTTTGGTTTGACTTAATGATTAACGACAATAGATTTTCATATCCGCTACATTACTGCTCAGAAGCTTATTACGCTGCTTATACAAAGCGAGCCAAAATCTGTAAAATTATTCCCATTACTTGACTCGTACGCCGAGATCCGTCACAGTAATTAGGAAGGGAGCAATGAATTTCGTGCGCACACCCAGACTGACAAACAAAGACGATGTAACGATAGTAATTCTGCCTTTCATCACTGCTACTGAAGATCTTGGCATTGGATAAAGCAGGACTAACTGCTTCCACTTTAATCTTGAAATAATCACTTTTATCTTAAACCAAACCGGTACAACCTTGTGTTTTGATGGCAATAAATCCGTCGCCGTGATTTACTGCAATCCAGATTTTATCTCGTCTATGTACGACCTCTCAGATAGTAACAATCTTCAGACGAAAACGATGTTATCAGACATCTTAATAACATTCGATAAGTAACTTTTATTGTTATTGTTTGAAATATTTATCATCGAGAAAGCTTGACAGTTTTGTTGGCATAACAAAAACATATCGTGAGATATTAAACAACGAAATATCTTCACGTATTGAATTCAGGAAGGAATTGGAAAATACATAACTCTGTAATAATAATAATGAGCATTAATAATATTGTTTTAAGAGTGTGGGAATGAGGTCGTGACGTGATCGTCGTGTGATATCAGTGACAAGTAACTGTGACATCTTCGAGCAGGTATTGTGATGTTAAACATGCGTTTAATAAACATGTGTGCTTCAAATGGACTGCGTCCAAGGAAATGGTTTGTGACACGAAGAATTGAAGACACCGGCCAAACAATGATATACCGGAAAAACAATGAGAACATTGGTGGAACACTATTGAAATCTTTCGGAAAATGAAGCTTCGTTGCACTACATTCAACTCTATATTGACATTTTCAAGGTATACGTATAAAATCTTTACATTTCTATTATGCAATTTACGAAATTACTCGAGTAAGGTCGCCGTTCAATATACCGTATTCGCTCGTAAACTGTTGATACACTTTGCAACAACAAAGTCAATTAGAAACAACCTCAATGACGTAATTGATATCTAACAAGCCCATATTGTGTAAGACAGCCAGCATTGTGTTACACAATGTATCTACTTGGAAAAGGCTAAGCAAATTTATCACAACCATAGTCGATCGGCTCAAGGTTGATGCGGAAACTTCGTCTTTGTTAGACTTGTTAAACACAATTTTAAATCGCTTCAAATACCGTAAGATTGAATATAAACACTTTTCAATTATGTATTTTCCCGTGATAAGCGGCTGTTGGCTCTAAACCAAGCACAAGTTTTCTTGATTATTAGTCTGGCATTATAAAACATGTTCTGAATACTAGATTCTTGAATTAATTACAATTTTAAAGTTAATAAAGCTTCTATCCTAAATATGGACTTCAGTAAGCCGTTTTAAACCCTTAATACAGGTTTAAGTGAATAACACGAATTTGTAATCAAACTAAATATGACACAAAACATAAATTATTATCTAAGACACTCGTACCAAGACGCTGTTAGGATTGTCTATGTTGAAAAATATCATCGATCTCGAAACTTTTCCTATTTTGCAAGGACCACAGCTTGGTCCATTATTTAATCATGAGTAGGTTTAAGAACACATTCAAAATACTATTGCGTAATAAATTACATACCTTTAATTTAATTTTAGATATTTTTTTTTAAATAAGAACTGTTTACCAAATAGGAAAAGTTTGATCACGAAGTGCCGTGTAATTTCAGCATTTACATTTTTCGCACCTAATTCCATTATCTATTCTTGAAGTCCAAGTTACCTTGACAACGCACATGAAATCTAATTCTTGTAATAAAACAATACTGTGATATTGAAGTGAATGTTAGTAAGCAAGTGAAGGGTGTTAGAGTTGAACTGAGTGTTCATTTGTTCCCAAGTGGAGGCAACATTGAAACGAGTCAATTTGATTTCAATCTTGCCTCTCACGAAGTTACTGTTGAGTCTGCTACCATACAATTATAACATATACCCGAACCATATCTACCTCTATACCCATCTACAGTATAAAATACAAATATACACTACTAACCAAGGCAGGAATTCCAGGGATTCTTGTTTATCCCGCAAACTAGGGAATAAATCAAGCACAAAAGTTTAGCAATACTGTACAGTTAGGACTACAAGTTAATATAATAGTCGAATTATTACATCAACGTGTTGATTATTTAGTTCAACAGCTTTGTAATCTTCGTCACAATATTTTAAAATTACAATTTTGGAGAGGATATCACATGCATTAACTTTGACAAAGGGATTCACAGGGAATTTATTACTTTAATTGCAACAATAATTACTTGTACTTCTTGGCGTTAAGCGCACGATCTTTAATATTTAAGTTCTTATCTTTCGAAGTTCAGTTATACTTAGCAAGAAATGCTCTTCGTGTATCATCACGTGCAATATTAGTTCCATGAAAGTGTTCACATAAACCGCAAAATTATAGACTTGCAACAAGCTCAGCGCAATTGATTTGTTGACAATGTAAATATTTACAAGATTCTTCGTCAAATAATAAAAGTGTCAAGTTTATGTGAACAACGTGATTGATTGCATCGTCTTTCGTGTGGTACGTCACTGGGTCATTATTCGTAGGTAGCAGTTTTCTAACGTAGATATTATTTAATCAGCAAAGTTAGTAGGCACTAAGAGTGTATCTTTCGTGATGATAACGTACGATAATTTTATGAGTGGACATACATTTCGACACGATACACATACAAGACGAGCAACCAATAGAACCAGCAGAGAGCAGAGCGGCTGAACTGTCGGGAACAGGCCAGCCGCGCGAGTATCGGGTGGTGGTCAGTGTCACTCCAGTGCGTATGTACACACGCATACATACCCTAGTTGGACGTGGCCGATATGTCTGTTCGGGTCGTCGGATATGAGGGCGCGCGTCATCGACTCAGTGGTATTGGCACCACCCTCGTGCTACACGGAGGACAAACATAAACATGTAGACAAACATTGCCCAAATGACGTCACAATGAACGCGACAGATACGACATTACACCACACGATGCACACGGTTTCCTTGCCTGTTGTAGTAAAAAAGTAGCGCCATCGAGTCACTGCAAACACCTCATTCTACGCGGTGGTGTGCTGGTATTACCTAACTACCAACAAATTATATAAAAGCTTCATATGCATTGTTAGTTTGTGACTACTTCGTATTGTGTTCAAATTACAGTGTCGTTTATAATAAACTAAAGAAAATATATACTCTATCTCTGTCTCGTCGTGATCTACATATGACATGAACATATAAAAATCATAATGGCATGCATAAAATGACAAGTACAGAAAGCGTGGATGACTTTATGATAACGGAAATAAACTAGTTTGTCGGCTCCGATAGCTGCAATCGTTCGCAGATGGACTTCAAAAATAAATCATGTCGGAAACATTGTTAGTTCAAAATAAAATTAAAATCTCACTCAGGCAGCAATTGGTTAGCACGCTCGGTAAGGGAGTCAGGAGTATTCACTAAGCTTTAGTAGACTGTCACGGACTGGGCCGGGCTGGTTGCGGTGCTACAACTAAGCTGTCATTCCATCACACAAAGAAGTCAAAGAGAGGTGTTATGTTGATGATATACTATAAACCGGCCGACTCCAATGCTTGCCTGAGTGGTGATCGGTAGACTCCAGAATCAGCGTCACAGTACAAGCGCTGTAAAAATAATAACGCTCATGTGTGTGCTTTGATTTCCATTGACAGAAATGGAAATCAAAACGGTCCAACGAGCGCGTCGTAATCAATCTGAGCATACCCCAGCTTGAGAGCTTGCCCGCCCGCCATGAGCCCCTCCTCCCCAAGTAGGGTCACTTGTTCCTCCTCGCGCGACGGGTCCGCCATCTTGTGCACACACACGCCAACATGGCGTCAAGGTCAGAGAAACGTCAATGTCAATGTCACATTACGTACGAGCGTGGAGGATTCGATTTGTGGCCATGACATCATCTCCATGATACTGCCACGGATAAATTATTGGATTTTGACTGAGATTAGAAACGTTCATGTGTCCTAGCACGAGTACAATCAAAGCAGACAGTAATATATGCGTGCGATCAATCAACTGCCGACAATAGACGTACAAAAATGTGACATTGACAATCCGACGTCATTATTTCAAAAAATATACCGAATCTTAACTTTTCAATTCATATGCTCGTTGTTTTTGAAGCCCACTTCGTCGTGTACATATAAAATAATTTAATAAAAATATAAATAAAATTCAAGACCCACGACCTTCGTTTAAAGAAAATGTTAACTTAAAGAGGAAAGTGTTGAACATAAATTAGTATTTGATCAGCTGTTATTGTGCTTTAAGTTATTAAAATAAATTAAATAATAATATTTAATGAGACACTGATTTAAAACAAGGGAAAATCAATGAATAATAAACGATGATAAAAATATATAACGACGACTGGAACATTGATCGTGGAGCTATTTTTTTTCTACAACAGCATGATTTTTTGTATCGGCTTCATAGCTTTGCCATTGTGTTTTCAAGCTGAACTCTATCTAATTGATTAAAACGTATCTATTGACGACATTCCCTTCGTAAACTAGCTTCAGTAATTACAATGACAGTCCATATTGACATAGTATAAAGGATGGCTGCAATATAATGGCATCCGACGTAATTGAACAAACACTAATAGATTACGTTGATAGTAATTAATCGGCATTACACATTTTGCGTGAAACATCACGAGGACATTAGCAGTGAGCTAGCTATCTTATCGTTGGGTTCTATTAAGTACATTGGACGAAGCATCGACTAATTACGTTGGTACGTAAACAGATTAGTAATTTAGTGAGTTTGTTTGAAGGCTTGTTCTTAGTGGTTGTATTCGTGAGCTCTTAAAGTACTGTAGTTGTTTCAACTTACCTCATCAAAGAAAACTTGTGTTTTTCTAAGTATGTGCTTGAGTTCTGTAAGCTCAAGATAATTTCTCTTGAGAGCTTCGGCGTTCTGGTTTACCTCGCGGAGTTCATTCTCCAGTTTTTCGAAGGTAGCCTGGGAGACACCAATGATTTACATTACGATATTTTACTGTGAAATGTATACTTGATAGATCGATTTCTTGTTATTTCTCACTATGACGGGCAGCTATGCTAGTATCAGCGCTAAGACGCATTTGCATCGGTACGACATTCCGGAAAAAATCAGATAGTGCAAAAAAAATCGTAACAGTCCTGCTCACCTCAAGATCAATCATCTCCCTGGGTTGTGGGGCCTCAGGACACTCGCCCGGGATCTCCAGCATTGGGATCCCATCACGACGGATCTCCTTCTCCAAGTACCGAAGCTTTCGCTCCATCTCGTCGCACCGACGGACCTCATTGACGAACTTGCGTTGGAACGCGTTCACGTCAGGGTTTAACTGCGGATACAAATTTCAGGGTGAAGTAGCGTTTTCGATGTATTTAATGTTTGATTTAAGTTTCGATATGGTAAGTTCAAGATGAATCAATGGGGAAGCTTTCAACTCTGGCCCGCGTACCGCTCACGAAATTAGCTCGCGCCGATTGTATCGATTAACTTGTACGGAGGTGTTAACTAGGGCTTTCAATACCGGTATTACGGGATCCCGTAATACCGTAATCACGGATATATTTTGGTCTTTTTTCAATACCGGTACTGACGAGCCAATACCGTGATTACGGTATTACAATCATTTTATAATTTTAATTATTGTGGTTTGTTGTAATAAGTAGCGAAAGTTGTATTAAATAATATAAATAACTATGGGATATTATTCTCACACTTCACACTTGTGTATTAAGCGCCAACTCTTATCTCCAAATCACCAGCTTCTATAACCCATATAGTACAAAAGAAAAGCGATGATCTGAAAAATCAAATAAAAACGCAGTTCAAGACTTTGAAGACTCGTGATCAGGAACGATTTACTTTGACTTTTGATGAATATACAGCAACTAATAATAAGAGGTACATGAACATTAATGTACATAATAAAGATTTAGAAAGCGGTTACACGAACCTAGGATTAGTCAGGATATCAGGCTCCATGACAGCAGATGTGATCCAATACCTAAAACAACGACTTCAAGAATTTGGCCTTAATTTACATGAAAATATTATAGCTTTTACTACAGATGGTGCCAGTGTGATGACTAAAATGGGAAAAAGTTTTGAAGGCCACCATCAGCTCTGTCTGGTGCATGGCATCCAGCTAGCTGTTATAGACGTGTTGTATAAATACCAATTTCAACAAACCTTTTCTTCTGTTCCACCGCTAAATCCTCACATTGAAACATTAGAAACTGACAGTGAAGGTGACAATTCTGATCATCAAGGCGGTGACGATGCTTTGAATTATGTTGAAGCACAATTGCTCGAAACAAAAAGACCTGAGTTTATTTACAAAAACCTCATTCATAAAGTAAGAAAAATAGTCAAACTTTTTCGTAAGTCCCCTACAAAGAATGATTTGTTACAAAAATATGTCATTGAAACTCATAAAATGGAAATGACATTAATACTAGATTGAAAGACAAGATGGAGCAGTATGGCTAAATCGATCTAAAATTAAACTCCGATTTCAAATTAGACGAATTCGATTTGACAATATTAAAAAATATTTACAACAGCCTTTCTGTAGTCAAAGTAACTGTATTAGAAATTTGTAAACGGGATGCCAATTTACTAAAAGCGGATATTGCGCTAAAATTTATGTTGACAAAGTTAGATGGTCAAGCTAATGACTTAAGCCAAAATCTTGCAAAAACACTTCGAAGACGCATAAAGGAGCGACGACTTTTAATATCTGGAGTATTACAATATTTGCATGACCCTGAAACTTTTTTCAGTAATGATGATAGCGATGACGACACCTTTATAAAACCCACATCTGATGAAATATTAGATATTATAGTTAATCTACTTACACGTTTAAAATATAATAATAATATAACAAGACAATCTCAAAGAGACAGTGGGAATATGGCTGATATGACGATAGAAGAACCTTCTTCTTCTTCTTCAAGTGGTGAAAATGAAGACACGTCCATGCAAAAGCAATTAGAAAGGGAGATTTCTAAATTAGCTAAAAGTAAGGATGCTGCCTCGGCTGTAACCACAAGCACTGATTTTAGATCAATAATAAGAGTAGAGATGTGTGTCTTTGAAACTGCTGGGGGTGGACGTGAGATATTGCTATCGGCGGCATACAAATATTTACTGTCTGTTGTACCGACAAGTGTTGAAGCAGAGCGTGCTTGTTCGTCAGCAGGCTATTTATGTAACAGGCTAAGAAGTTCGCTTTCTGATTCGACCTTAAATGCACTTTCTTTTTTGCGATCACACTTTCAAAATAAAAAAAAAATCGAAAATATCTTTTGATTAAAAATGTTTCAATAATGTCAGAAAATTTGCAAAATACTATTTGATTTATTTTGTTAATTGTTTAATTTTGGATTTTATGATTGTTTTTTTTTTATAAATATAATAGCATTAGTAAAATGAAAACCTAATGATTGCTGTAATAATAAATATAAGTATAGATCTCTATTCTAAGTTAATTGCCTACTGCGATATTACATTTAGTTTGTTTTGATTACGTTTATAAATCCTAGTCCTATAATCAATCAATACCAAATTGTTATGCTATTAAAAGAGAATAAAGACTGATTTGGAAACAAAAATTCGTATTTAAATGGTTTTATTAATGCCCTAATTAAAGTTCTTATGAACCTTAGAAGAATCCCTTAGAAGGGATGACAGTCAAGCGCTAGTTTTTTTTTTTTTTTAAAAGGTTGAAAAACTTGAGTTCAATACCGTGATCACGTGATCACGGTATTGAAATTTTTAATACCGGTACTGATACCGGTATTGAAAAAATCCGGTATTTGAAAGCCCTAGTGTTAACTAAGTTGTACTGGTGCGAATAGTCGTGTGATTTCCTAATGATTTCGTTAAAACCACCAACACACGTGGTCGCGTCCTGCATCCCGAGCGGGATTCGCTTCAGTGTAGCCAGACCAGTACAGTTCAGTGTATTTAATGAGTCTTTAGTATGGCAACGGTTCGCAGCCGTGCCCTGCAATTCTTCGTGCAGTTTTTCATGTCTGTACTATTTAGTCTATTTGAAGGCAAACTCAAGTGGTTTCTGCTATCTATAGCCAGGCCTATCAAATGGTAATACTGATCTAATTCCCCTCAACAACTACTCTCAATAGAATATCGACCCATGCGGGCAGAGCGCCATCTCAGTGAATGTTGTTTGTTATAAACGATGTGCTTGGCAACAGCACCTATTATGGGAATGGTTGTGAACTTCTAATGGCCTTTTGTTCCCTAATTTTCTATCAGATATTTGACATCCTCTTGTTTCTAATCAAAGAATTAATAATTAGGAATCTCGCCCACAATTCTCACCAGAAAGTGGTCATAATGTGTCTCTTTTCCTCCAACAATTCTACTAGTTATGTAAAGAGTAATAGAAAAACACAAAACCATTTTAAAATTGTCGTAATTTGCAGATGCTCAAGAATGAATAGCGGAGTCCACGTGTGACAAAAAACAGCAATCATTTTAATTATCCGCCGATTATGTGACTATGATGGCTTGCTTCGAGCCCTCATGGTCATTCGCTCGCGAATTACTGAATACCGACCATGATAGTGATGACTGATGACCTTTGAGGTCATTGACATCCGTTATCTTTACCACCGAGTGTATATTCGAGTTTTTAGTTTATCTCCAAAACACCTGTTTCAGTTGACTTCAGTAAGAATTCGTCTTCTACCTAACGTATTAAAGATAGCTAAAATGTCAATGATGTAATTTTTATGCGACATAATAAGATACACCGTTCAAGATTTATCAAAGGAGTTGTCGCAAAGGATAAATCATACTTAGTCTTGAAAAGATCTGTTAAGTTAATTAATTTACGCCTGCGAAAGTACGAAGCAACGCCCGCCAGTATGTAAAAATAATAGTTACTTGTCGGTCTGATACCGAGTGTAAATCAAATAATGATTAGCAGTCAGGTGACTGCATTTCTCTGTAACGCCAGAGACAAAGGAACAAACGAATGGTTTTGTTGCTGAGACCATTCATCTTCCTGTGTTGGAGGTCAGCCCGTTGTGGAGAAACAATACCATTTTACTTATAATGAAAAATGTACGATGTTATTTCACGTGAGAGTTTTGAATATATTTGTAACAATAGAGTGATGAAAGAAAATGTTGCTGCTTAAAATATTAGTATATTCCAGCTAAATATAAATGGCAAGTAAAGTCATATGCTTCTTGGAAAATGCGGATATTTAGTCGCAACAGGAAAAATACCGCCCGCAAAATATTGGAAAATATGTCTCTCCAGATGAATGAATCGGATCAAAAACTTTTGTCGGCCAAGATGTGCGAAGAAGAGGTTCTGGGGTTCATCAAACTACGGGTCGTGCAATTGGTATTGGCTGGCCAATATGTGAAGTTACGATGTTCCGCAACGTGGTATTGACGCGGTGGTACAATTGGCGCACGCGCCGTAATGCATGCAAATTGCTGAGCATCACGTACTTTTCGATTGAAAGAGAAACTAAGTGCAGTATGTAGGTACTTCGGTTGCTTAATAATGGAATCATTTCAATCAAATTCTCGTAAGAATAATGCGATAAAAAAGATATTTGAATTCAGATTCATCTTTGTCTAATTTTCATACATACAATTTGGGTCCCTGAACATTTGAGGCGGGCCCACAAAAAGGTGGCGAAATGACTTGGACGCGGTCCAGCGGGCTGGTATGAAAAATTGCGTGAAAAGAAGACCTGACAGAGCTTGCAAAAGGCCTTTGCTCAGCAGTGAGTGGGATGGTAAATAGAAAGTCTTAAAATACAGTTTTCCATTTGCATTCAGTATTTTATGTTGTTAATAATATTGATCTTGGGAGGCAATAAAATAAACAAAGAGACTGTTCACCAGGTACTGCAGATTCGGTATTTTGTAGCAAAACTAGTAATATGATATTAAAATAAAGTGTTTTTATCACTTCACCTAATTGTTATTACAATACTTACTTTAAGTGTAAGTAATTAAAATGTTATTAAATTACTTCCTTTTTTTATTTGAAGTTTTTATTTTACCTACACTTTAAATCAATGTATTTAATTGTGGTCATTTGTTGCATTATAAGTGTGATTCATTACATATGAGCTCATTTAGGTAGAAACAAAGGCCTCTGGTCGAATGCAATGTTCAAGATAATAAAATTGTTGAAATTAGAACATTGAACCAAAGCTCATAAATATACTCTATGGTCGGTAGCTTTAGTCTCTGTAATTTCGAGTCTTTGATATAATTCTCTCATAAAATAAAACTATGTTGTGTAAAGCAACACTTTATTTTTCATTTAATTAAACAAAAATCTAATACAAGATTTGCCCTAATTTTCCTATGCCAGCTAAAGAATGCATCTTAGATATTATACTATTAATTGTGTATCTTTTGGTATTGTTACAGTACAATATTGCCACCAAAACAATACTATAAACTGTACAAGCAGCTACACCAAGGAGGCTACAGTTCTTAACTGAGGACTCCAAACTTCGATCCTCAAATAGTTTATGACCAGACATTGCTGGGACTACATTAAGAGGAACTAAACTGGTATTGATCACCTCTCTCCCTCTCACAGAATGGAGCCCTGTGTCCCAACTGTGGGCACATGATATAGACTGATCATGTGAGATGGTGATTAGGTAAGACTTTAATTGATAAATGATAAGACGAAGAACACATTTAGTTAGGTGTGTTTCTAGGTGTGACCTTATCAACTAAATAATACACTTTATCTGTGATTGACGATTGTAATGTAATTAACTTCATCGATCATAATACCTAATAACAATCACATTTTTTTTATCAATCACATGAGTTTTTAAATTGGAAGGTTTTTATGTTGGCACTCATGGCCAATGGAATCAAATTATGAATGTAAATGTTAGTAAAATGATAAAAGATTGTTTTTTTTTAAAGAGGTTTTTAAAAGAATTTTAATGAGCTTTTTGTTACGCTAAGCTTATTTAGATAAATTGAAATTTTCACAATTTAATGGATTGTTTAGCAAAACTAGATGTTAGTAGTAGCTACTGATTGAGATAATTGATGGTTTTTCTTATGCTGAACATAAGAAAAACCATCAATTATCTGCAAGAGCTTATTCTATGTTGGTAAAAGAAGACTTTCTAGGTAAGTTAAGTTCTTTCAAATAAAAGCTATACGTCTGCCTGTTGTTGGCGTATCCTATTATTCTCTCTGGTTGAAAACATGACCCCACATTTACAAAATAGACAGTCAAATTGCCATCTTAAGGGCAGGTTCTATGCATCTAGAACTCAATAGGTTTGGTTATTAGGCCCTGCTGTCTTCTTAGACAATGGAATGATTACCTAGATAATTCCACTAGCAGTATACAGCTGAATATAATTATGTCAACAATACTCTAGTAAACTATACTATGTTTGTAGAATTCCTATTGAACAGTCAATAATGGTGCATAGAGGAAACAACAATACATAGCTAGATACTTTAGCAGGATATCAGTGTGCTAGTATTGATAAAACTTTATCAGACGAAAATATTCCAATTTCCAGTATGAAACTATCTGGGGTTGAATAATTAGTAAAAGAATGTGCATTTACATAAATTGTGTTGGTAAAGCCTCAAAACTAATTAATCTATTTTGAAAGTATTGTTAAAATTCTTAAATAAATCTGTATTATCATGAAATCAGGGCACGAAACTCGATCAAAGCGAAACGAGGTCAGAGATATCCTATTATGTTATACCCTTAACGAAATAATGCAGGGTTTCAAATAAAAATGATGTAAAAGGGGCGTTTAACATGATCCACATGGTGGCACTACTCACGTCTCGGAACTGCACGAGTCCCAGCTCCCCGAGCTCAGACACGCACGCATACGCGGCTTCGCTCTGCAGGAAAAGTTGACATAATGTCATTTCTTCACTCCTAAACAACGACCCCATCTTTCACGGTTTTTGCAACACAACACAGAATAAAAATGTAATCAAATCAAATACTGAAAAAGGGTCCGTCGCAGTCTGCGAGCAGACTTTGGCAGCGACGAAACCAAATTACGTGTGGAGACAAATCAATCGATAAGAATAACTTTCAGTGAATATTAGTCATCGTGCGCAACGCGGACTGGTTTGGGGTTACCAGTAAAAATTTTGCTTTCCCTTTACTTTAACATCTGTCAGTGTCAATGTCAATTTTGGTTCCACTTAAACATCCTAAAAAATATTTATATCCATCGGGTTGGGCAGAATCCGCAGATTTTACAGAATAATTTGAAACGAAAGCAATTGCTTTACTCTTAGGTGGAGGCAGCTCAATCAATGAAAGTGATATTGTTCTTAAGATGCGGCACCTTTTACTATAACATTTTAGATTCTGAGCTGCGATTTGTAATCTATACAAATAAATAAAATTGAAGTGTCTATTTGTAATTTCATAATAACAACTTTTTACTGAATGCATAATATGAAAGTATATACGGTCCTTATAACAAAATCTTTTTAAAATTTTTGACTGTTTGTTCCGGCAAATCTCCAAAACGCCTGGACCGTTTTTTACGGGACTTTTACTTGCAGATAGCTGATGTTATAAGGAGTGACTTAGGCTACTATTGTATTTTAGAAAAAGATTTAGTGTTCCATGTAAAAAAATTAAAACCCTTGAAATTGTTACCAAAGTCAGATACAAATAGAGAAGTAAATTTTTTATATAAATTTTACGCGGACGAAGTACACGGGGAACAGTTATTTTGTGACACAAAATTAAAAAGTGATGCAGCAATTATTTTTCAATCGTCAGAAAACTTGAAGTCATGGAATTATAGATCTTACTTCGAAGTGGACTTTAGAAAAAAATAACCGTCTTCCAAAAAAAACACTAAAACGTGGAAAATAGGTAACTTTACTTTCGGAAGTCTGTGACTTTTGTTTTGCTTCATTGATGTTTTTGCCACCGACTTCCAAAAGTAAAGTCAGTTTGTATTTTACCCTTTTTAGTTATGATATCTCACACAAATCCATAACAACCATTAATTTCGCAATTTCTTTTACTTGGATGACATATTTTTTCCAGCTACTTATTTTGATTTAAAAACCAAACTACTGAACCGATTTTGATGAAATATCTATGGGACCTATCGGGAAGTATATCCTTCCACATAAAAGAAGAATTTTTCAAATTGGTTCACAAATGACGAAGTTACAAGGTAACAAAAATAAAAAAAAATACCACCGAATTGAGAAACACGTCCTTTTTTTTAAATCGGTTATAAAAGGTTTGAAACATTTTGAACATAGTCTGGGTTTAATTCTACTGCGATTTAACTGAGATTAAGGGATAATGTTTATACATGGCAATACTTTTTATTCCTTTCTCCCTTTATGGATTTAGATATCTCTCTCACACCATTGATTATATGACATACATTTATGAAGAACGTGTTAATATAAATAAAATTTTGAAAACTAAAGAGAATTTGCTTTTTATTTTGAGTGATTTTTATAATTCGGCATTGTTTTATATTTTTCCGCGGTAATTTTTGTTTCTCAATAAAAAAAAATCAGGAAACAAAACTTACCAATATTTTGTTGATTCAATGCCAATGATTGGAACTTTCTGTGTAAATGCACAGCTCATTAAAATGCAACCAAAATAAAAGGTATGATTTAGACGGAAAGTCTAGTCAGATCTTTCTTTTACTCTTTCAGTATGCTCGTATATCTACTTCTTTCACCCGTTGTACATCCACATGGTTTTTAAATTGACTGTATAGTAATGTGTGGGAGTAAAAAATTGAGGTTATAGATTTAGCTTGAAACGAAAATAATTTAGCAAATACAGACTATGAATAGACATAAATGTGAATGAAAATCCAGGCGAAATGGTGTGTAAACTTGATTTATAGATCTAAAAATAGATTCCGTGCACAGTTCAGTGGATCATTGTATTTAATTTATATTCCAGGCACTACTCGGCGCTCAATTAGTTATCACACTGATTATGGTATCAGTGATACAGAAGTTAGGGAGTTATTCGTTCGCGAGATGGTTATTATGTTCGCAAAGGCTGTTAAGGTATTTGTACCCTACTAACAGTGAGTTGAAGAGTTTGGCGGGAGTGCCTAAGGAAACTTCGAAGGGTAAGAAAGGGGGAAAACATGAGTCGAATGGGAAGCCGGAGACGTTCCATGTACCTCGAAGCTTGGACATCCAGCTGGAGACGGCGCCCGTTACGGCACTAGACGTGGTACACTTGAGGTTCTACACAGAGTATCTATGGATAGTGGATTTTTCACTGTACACTGCTATAGTGTACATTATGTCTGAGGTAGGTGTTAATTTACTTGCCCTAGTAATCTAATACTCTACTAACCACTGGTCTAGTTTGTTGTATTACTAACTGGTTTCCCAAACATGTAAAAGTGTTTGGAAAATAAACATCATTCATCAAGCGCCATCCCATCTTCCTAGCTCATCGTGCTGTGCTGGCGCTGACGCTGCGGCTGCGGAGAACCTGAAGGGGCATAAATATAGTAACTTTAGCGGTAACTATAATTTTTTGCCGCTTGGGGTAGAACTCTGTGGGTCCAAGGGCACTATTCAATGAAGTTTCATAACTCTTTATTGACACTTCCCGTGACCATGGCTGGCTTTTACTTTGGCTAGAGGCTAAAGTGGCCATGCAATGTGGCAATTTCACGGTTCTCTTGGAGACATAACCAGTTGACAGCGTTGAGGAGTTACTTTAGGTTTTTTTTTATTTATACCGTGTGATAAGTCACTTTCAATATATTCATTTTCTTAAACCCTCTAAATCCTCTTATGTATTGGTTTTCAGGTGTACACATCAGTATTCCCACTGAAGGATGAGTTCAACTTGAGCATGGTGTGGTGTCTCCTGGTTGTGTTGTTCTCATTGTATCCTTTACAAAAAGATTACCTGAACATAAAAAAGTATATTGTCAGAAATCAACTCGCATCTGATGGGTGTAACTAGAACAGCATACATTTTAAACATATTCATGGGTGCCAGCAGCAGGATGCAAGGGGTGCACTTGCACCTATCGGGAAAGAAAATACATTAAAAAAAATTAAGGAAATTCGAGCTTGCTTCGCTCGCTAAGATATGTTGGCCTTCCTTTACGTTCCTAAGCTTCTCTTTATTAGTTGGTAAATTAGCCTTATTTCTATAATCAAGGAAAAAAGAAAACCTATCAAATTCGAGGTGTGGGCTAAAAGAAAAACAGGGTTTTTTTTATAAATCGACAAAGTTAATCCTTGTACGAATTGACAAACGAAAATCTAACATATCCAAAGTGGAATGCAAAACAATCGAGCTATTTTCATGGAACTGAAAATGCACCCTCTGGAAATAATCCTGCCGGTGCCCATGAACATATGCATCTACAGGATACAAATACATGCTGGCTTTCTGTCAAAACTTTTTGCATTGTTGTCTTTTAAAAGTAAAATAGATTGATTCTGTTTTACAAAGATAATAATTGAGTGTATATTAAAAATAATTGTTCAATCAACTAAATTCTTTCGAATAGCAATATTATTGTGAATTCTCAAGACCGACTATCCAACAACTATATGATCCAACCTTAACTCAAACACAGCAAAATCCTCCTAAGCCTGACAAAACAGTATTTCACAAGTGAGGAGTCAATTGGAGAACGTTCTACCTGCATTGTGGCCTTCTGCGTGTTCCTGCTGATAGCCATGATGGTCCTCATTGTGAGTGAGGACAATCTGGAAGTGGGAGTGGACCCTGCCTACGACAGCTTCTATGAAAACGCTTCCAAGTTTCTTGAGAATCAGGGGCTGTCTTCTGTGTAAGTTTTATGATTCTTACTGTGCGCTATTAATTTGGGCGGTTAAACTTGCTGTTGAGATTAAATTCCATTCACAGGTAAGAGTTTTGGCCATCAGCCAGGTTCCAATTAACGTGAGTCCCTATATGTGAAAACACTAAAAATATTTCCTTATAAAAAATTCACTACAAAAAGTAAGTTATTTCATCCTACCCAAGAGCAGTAATTTGACTACACACGAAATGCTCTAATACATTTTTGTTTATAATTTTCAGAGGACCAGCTTCAAAACTGATACTAAAATTCTTCTTAGCTGTGTGGGCAGCTATTATTGGGACTCTTTTCACCTTCCCTGGAATGAGAGTAGCCAGGATGCACTGGGACTCACTTAGGTAAGCTCTATTCCTGTCACAAAATTATGACTCGCTTTAATTTGTTGTATTGATGAAAAAATTGTTAAAGTGCCTTAGGACTTGTAATCTAATGGTTTTAAGCAAAGATTCAAAGCAACAATCTACACTGTAGGTAATATTATTTTATTAGTTGAACTAATTTACAGAATAAATGAATATCATTTAAAATATTTTCTGACCATACATATTTTAAGGATGGTAAACCTTTTTCTCGTCAATTATTGTTTTATTCCAGGTACTATGGAGACAACAAAGTGAAATCTTTACTGCTCAACTTTAACTTCGCGATGCCGTTCGTACTGGTGCTGTTGTGGGTGCGGCCCATCACCAGGCACTACCTGACTGCTAGAGTGTTTAGCGGTATGGAGAAGCCTCTGTAAGTTGTTTAAATAACATAAATTTTATTCCAAGATTCTATTTCGAACCGGGCATATCAAAATAAAACCTTATTTATTCTAATTAGACTCAGGATAAGAAAATCACATAAAAGACTCAAGGGAGTCTTTTATGTGATTTTGCATGCCCTTCGCCACTTCCTGATGTTTTAGCTGGGAAGAAGTGGCAGAACAAACTCCCTAGCAACACATCTGTCTATTTTGCCCAGCATATCATCCATAGATCAGAGACATCAAAACTGGCCCCTAAACTGATCTTATATCCTTAACAGCATGACATCAGACGCCTACGACACCCTTCGTCTGATCCTCGTCGCGAGCACAGTAGTCATCCGCCTAGCGCTGATGCCGCGTCAGCTGCAAGCGTACCTCGACATGGCACAGAGACGCATAGACGTGCAGAAGAAAGAAGCTGGCAGGATCACCAACATTGATCTGCAGAAGAAGGTAAAAAGAAAAAGTACACTACTCAACAATATCCACAGCCCGACTTCACCGACCGCTGGGTATATACCTCCCTTGGATTCCTCCCTTCATTACGACGAAAATTGACAAAATTAAGAACTCAGCAGTCCACTGCTGATATAAGCTACTCCAAGTGCACCTCCAATATGCCATTTAACCTGATCCTGTGCACCTTTTGGACCAGCTGCTAACAGCTCACCGAAAATTGCCGCTCCACCTAGCCTAAGGGCGTCCTATCTAGAAAGACAGAGGCCTAAATGTCAAACTGCCGAAACATTAGGTTTCGACGGTTTGGCGTTTAGGCTTCTTCTCACAACAATTAATCACACAACGAATTCACTAAATCCTCCTTCCAGATCGCCTCAGTATTCTACTACCTCTGCGTTGTAGCTCTCCAATACATCTGTCCCATCATAATGTGCTTGTACATGGCTCTGATGTACAAGACCCTCGGTGGCTACACATGGACCAGCCTGTTCTATGAGACTGAAGGAGTTTGTGCAGTGGAGGAGAAGTCAATCAAAGTGACTGACAGTGTGGAGGACGATGGTATTGAGCAGTTCCAGCTGGCTTTGGAGAATCTGAAAATGGTATGTTTTTAATATTGCTTTTTGTTCGCAAATGTGTGTTCCTACCATTTTGAATAACCTATAAGTTGTAATTACTCAGTGAATAGATCATAGGACAACTCTTATCTTTTTCCTCTGTGTATATAGATATTCTTCTAATCCAAAAACGAGATTTCAAAACGATAAATTACCAACGGGTCTTGGAGTGAAAGCCAAAAAAATTACAGCAATCGAATTAGCCTTTCATCATCTGCCGAGTTTTCTATGTTGGGGTTGGTCTAACCGGATGCAGCTTAATACCAGTATTATTTTATATTAAGCGACTGCCTATCTGACCTCTACAATTTAGTTACTAGTAAAGACTGTCGAAGATCCACAACTGGCAGTTTCACAAGTTCAAAAAATATAAATTAAATATAATTATTGTTCACTCCCCCAGGTATTCACAGTGGACGTGTACCGAGGCGTGTTCGGGTTCGCGACGTGGTGGTGCTGCTTCGCCTGGTTCCTGACCACCTCGCTCGGCCTCGGCTACCAGACCTACTTCAGAATCTCGTGATACCCCCACACCGCAGTGCTTAGAGTTCTAGTCACAAGTTGAAGTTTGAGCGGGAAAATAAAACAATTTGTTGTAAAAAAAATGTTATGCAAAATAGTTCCATTTGAATTACAAAAAACGAGATCCAGGTCTTAACGTCCTTCAGCTCACATAAATAAGCAAATGCAGTAGGTGTGAAAATCATAATACAACATAGATTTCGTTTTTGCGAAATTAACACTAATATTTTGCAAAACATTTTAATTTCATATATATCCGCAATTATCGCCTGATACAGCCGATACAACCAATCAAGTTACGGGAAACTTGATTGGTTGTAAGGATAAATACAAATGTTCCGTTGTGAAAGCAATATAAATAGGTACAGATTTTCTCTTATTTGCCGTAAATTACAAAAAAGTAACGTGACGAAAAACTTCGTTACACTGAAATGTAAATATCTTTCAGTGAAAAAAAAAAAGTAAATTGGCAGACAAAAATGTGGGTTGTGTAATCGTAAAACAAGAATATAAAAATAGAAATAAGTAAGTACCACAATAGAAAACTCCTTGACCCAGTATTGAATGAAAAATAGCCAAAAGATGTAATGATGGTTTATAACTGTTCATATATCATTTAGAATGTTTTATTTCTCTGTTCAAAATTTATAGTGTGGTCATAATAAGACACATGGCACAATAATGACCATTGTATATTTTTAGTTAGTAAGGAAAGTGGGATATGTTCTCAAGTGTGTGACTCCTATGGTTTTAAATCGCCAAATATTATCAATAATCGCACTGAATCTATTATTTTGTTATTACAGATAAGATTGTTGATGAGTTTTTTGAGTATGATACAATGCAACATACAAATATTAATTCCACTAACTTTTTTTTATGAAATCTCATTCTGAGTCATCATTCAACGGCATTTTAACTGTATTTTTATACACAAGCACAAAATGCTTTCAGATTGTACATGAACAAAAGATTAAAAAAAAATAGAATGTAAGGCGCATGTTGTTATAGGATTGTTTTATTTATTTCTTTGTATTGTATTGGACTGTTTTCTATTAAAAATATTGAAAAGTTATGTTTCGACTTTTATTCATCATCTTCCTGCCTTGTCCCATTCTACTTGGGGTCGGTGCAACACGTTTTCTTCTTCCATTCTCTCCATCAGTTGTCATGGCATCATTCACTCCTTTTATCCACACTCACATCCACAAACCATCCCATCTTTTTCTTTTATGTTTGGAGTCAACCACAAGATACGTGGTCATGAATCGCAGGTATTCACTCTAGCGGAATCGGGAAACATTGGCACCCTTTGAAAGTTCAAATTATTGACCAGCCCCAGTATTCACAACGCTTCGATTCGATTTCGGTAAGTCGTATATCCGTCTTTTTTTGGCATTACGAAAACGAGCGAGATAGACATAATTATGACTTTCCGAAATCGAAATCGAATCGATGCGTTGTGGATACGGGGGCTGGTCGTCGAAACCTTCCCGTTCGAGAATGTTTCAGTTTCCAGCACATTCCAGAAAATGACCAAGTAGAAATAATTTGTGACTTAGAAGCTTGCAGCCTTGCACAATAGAGGGCGGTATTGCAACCTCCTCAATTGAATGCAAAAATAATCATTAGTTTTACTAATTTTGTTTAGAAACTATTTCCCGATTCATATTTTTACTACCTATCTGGTTTATTTCGAACTAAAAATTAGAGATGTGTCCCTCACTCATGAGGTGCCTCGTTTGAGGTACTCGTGATCGCAAATTGAAAGAGTTACTCGAATTTCAACATTGTACCACCTCACTCGTTCACGCGTCCTCACTTAAAAATTGACATTGACATTATTGACGCGAGTGCTCGCGAGCGAGTATCGAGTGATTGAGTGAGCGAATGAACCGACTTATTTCACAAATGTACAGAATTTATAGAATGAGTGAGGTGAGGTCTCGACATTTTGAAAACACAGTAAACATTTTTGGTATGTTCCTAATGAAATAATGATGTTTGACGTCTGTTTGGTAGGATATTATTTAGATTATGAAGAGATACAAAAAATTGTGTGAAATGAGTTGCAGGGTAAATAAAACACACGAAGAAAATAAAAAAAAACTGAGTGTATTAATTGAGATCAAAGGATAAAAAAGTAAAAACAAAATCACATATTTGATATTTGGAATAAACCATCACATATTTGCGTGTAAAAATCGGGATCGAGAGTACCTAAGAGTCGACGCAACCGTCCGCCCCGCTGCCTCGGCTAAATTCGGCTAAATTCGGCTCGGGCTCGGCTCGTGAGGTGAATACGCTGACGTACGACTCCTCGCCTCAAATGAGGGGTACCTCTTGAGGACCTCGCGAGGTAAAATGAGGTACTCCCTCAACCTCACATAAAAATGATGAGTTACCCATCACTACTAAAAATGAATGAATTCTGGAAAAATATTTGGCTTGTAACACATTCAAATGGCCAGTTGCGTCCCGACCAGCAAAGACTGTTTATCGATATCGATGGTGACAATTTATTAAACCGATTACGGAATCTTATTTCAGTGCGCCAATAAGAAATCTATTTTTATTGTGTTTTAATTCAATTAGAATATGGTTAATGGCTACGAACATACAAGAATGTGAGAATGTGTTGCGCCAACCCCAAGTAATATGCGACAAAGGGCAGGAAGATCATGATGAGGACTGTCACATTTTTCAAAACACCAAATAAAAGATTTTTCATTGTCTTGCTTATATTTTAAAATTAACAACAATCTAACCTCTACAGGTCAGCCCATGACACAATCACCCTAATATGCAAGTGTTTGTCTGTAACCTGTTAAAGTTAAAATGATGTTCAGCTGTAAATATTAAATTGCTAAACGTTTAGTTAGAACGCTATAAAAATGCAACAATTCGTAATGAAAATGATGTTTGTTCACATTTTAATGAATAATTTGAACTTGCAGGTTTAGGTTCGGAGTATTAACATCATTATGTTCTAACTAGAATTTCCATTATATCAGTGTGACGTGATATCAAATAACTAATATGAAATATTACTAAGAAGATTAGTAATTAGTATAAAATATTCTCCCTTCGAAGGGACAATATTTAAAAATATAATAATAATAATATACTCACTGTATAATCATCATCATAACATCACGCATGTAATCCCTGAAGGGATAGGCAGGGGTGTACCTAATAGTACACCTACATTTCGCTAGTTAAGTCCCATATAACACGGGGTGAGCCTATTGCCAAAAATGTTTTATAGTATTATTTTCGTCCTTAGACGAAAGAATTAATAGCCATTAAATTTATTGATAAATAAAACAGGTCATTATCCGTTTATGCTTGGCAATTATTTTATGTTTTTTATGTTGTTATTGGGTAAGAAAGCAACACAGAAACATCGAAAAGTTTAGCTTGTTCTGTGTATGTTAACTTCCTTCAAATTGATAGTATAGTCATGTCTAGCTTGTTTTGTTTTATTTGCTTTCGAATATACATTACGGTTACACAATTCCATGCATAGGTAATTCCATTTTTCAAATCACTAAAAAAATCTATTGTCGCAATGTTTCATCGATATAATAATCAACCACACCCATCCATACACAACACTAGACCCATTACACATGTTCTGAAAAACGCTGCAGATGTCAATTTCCGACCAATGACAGAGAAGCACACAAGGAGGGACGCGAATTCTATTGGCTAAAAGTAGGAATATTCCAGAACAACCGAGTGACGTCGAGTGACGCATCCCCGCGCTTATAAACTCCTTGGTGAAATTCCTACGCCATATTATTTCGTGAAAAGAAGCCGTCAATCGCGCACGTTTGCTGAGTTACTCTACGAGTTAAGTCAACGACTGAGATAGTTATACATACAATTAAAAAGTAAGTAGTTTTGATATCTTTGTTTTATAACGTTAGTAAAGAGTGCAATTGATCATAAATCGTGTTAATAAGTTCTGTGTTACTGTTAAATTCGGGTTGTCGCTATGAGAGATTTTATGCGGCGGGAACTTCCTTCTCCACGCTTCTTTCTGACGTGTGTTTTTTGATATAACACTTTTACTGAGCTAGCAGTGCTATAATCGTATTATTTTAAACGGATCATCGTAAGATTCAAGGTTCGGCGCGTCTGTATACGGTCGGTCTCTTTGTTCATGTCGGAATAGGCACGTGAGCACGTGGTACTCCAGGCAGGTGTTTTATTCCAAGGTGATCATTGTTCACGTTCTACATTTATGGCATAATAATTGATTTGCCGCATGTGGATTCTTGTTAATTTTCCACACCGCGTTCTGGAACGTTCCGTCTCCGCACCGTATCGATTTTCCGTGTAATGGCCGCCTTTGCATTTTCCGCCTCGTAACGCCTAGCCTAGTACTTTTCGGTATACTACTGAAAACCTTTTCATTTCTTGGATTTACTGGTTATGTTTCCCACGTGTATTCCGAGGTAGGATAAGTACTTATTAGATATGCACCTGCCAAAATGGCGGCACTAACCTCTAAATGCGGTTTTCTCGATGCCCATTTGTGTTTCGGTGTAAAGGTCGTGTCATCGTGTGTCATTCAGCTTATTTTAACACGAATATCTTGTTCCAGATGGCAGCAACTAAAGCACCCGCTGTAGGTATCGACTTGGGTACCACTTACTCATGTGTGGGAGTCTTCCAGCATGGTAAGGTGGAGATCATCGCCAACGACCAGGGCAACAGGACCACGCCCTCCTATGTCGCGTTCACCGACACCGAGCGTCTCATCGGAGATGCCGCCAAGAACCAGGTTGCGATGAACCCTAACAACACAATTTTCGGTAAGTTTCTAGTCATCGCGGCGACAGGACGATAGGTGTAGGCATGATCAAAACCAGGAAAGCATTCCACTGATAACATAACCATATAAAAATGAATACCTATTTTAACAGGAAGCGATAGCGTAATCATTCAGTTAGGTAACACGTGAATCGCGGATGACTAGCGCCCTCGCGATACCAACGCGTCGCCGCGCCGGCCGGGTTATTTACCGGACGATTGATGGCATCCTAGGGTCATTTCGCCTGTTCGCGTCCATTTAGTGCAGTTGGCAAGTTTGACGGCGATAATAAAAATATCCCAGCACTAATTTTTATGAAAAAATTATGTAATGTGTTCATTATATAGTCTATTTTAAGATTAACTTTCAGTTTTGTTCGAAACATTGTGTGTTTTTTTTTTAAATAGATAAACTTCGGAATTAGGCGTTTTACCCAGTTTGCGTCCACAAAATCCAAATTGCGTCCACCCGTGGACCATTTAGCGTCCACCAGCTTAGAAAAGGAATATAGGGGTGATATTTTTAAGAATTTGTATTAAAAAATTGTATTTTAACAATTTCTTTATTTAAGAATATAAATATTCAAAATCAACATTATTATCATTAAAAACATCACTTTAAAAAAATAAAAATAATTCTTCTCAGCATAGATTGAACTTAAAATTAGGTAAGTAGTAGGAAAATAATAATTACACCTTTAAGAATAAACAGTAATCAGTTCTGTTAATTTTAAAATCACAAGGTATATTATTATTGCTAAAGATCAGACTATTCACTACAGCTCTTGGTGGTCTAATGTATAGAAACACGATACAAGGTGGACACATATCTCCATTCGCTTTAAATGTTAATAATACCGTTATGTTTTCTTTTTCATTACTTGGCTTTATTTGGTATAAGTTTTTGAACCCTCTTGGACCAAAAACTTTTCCTGTCTTGGACAAAGAGCAAAACCACTTTCGTCCCCATTAAAAATTCTTTTCGGGTCACTCAAAATATCTTTTTAGTGTATACTGTCCAAATATTCCTCTAATTCTCTAAACCACAATCTGATTGACTCTTCTGTGACTTGGGCTCTAGCTTTATTAATACCCTCCGCATTTTTAAGTGAGATTTCTTTATTTCTGGTCAAAAAATTTTCAAACCACTTTTGAACTGGGCGATCATCTTTGAAATTATTGAAAACTCCCTTTCTCGGATTATTTTCTGATCAGTATCCAACAATTCCTGCTTTTTCACTGAAAATCCACATTTGGAAATGTTAGAAGTCGTTCAACTACTTTTTTTTCACCATCTAGGGTCATTGCGCCGGTTGGCGACCAGTTAGCTGGGTTACCCACATAAGATGAGGAAAAAGAAATGTTGTCTACACGCAAAATAGTATATGTTAATGTGAATATGTCCCAAATATAATCTAGTTTGAATACAAAAACATAAAATAAAATACATTCATACAAAAATATTTATAAAATGCTGAAAAAGTGAAAATATAGCGAAAACGTCGGTTTACGGCCAGTTTTGTCAGTTTATGACCACCAGTGAGCTGGTTTGCGACCGCTATTTTAATTTGAAAAATATGCAATTAATACAATTATAATAGGTTTAAAAATATTTTAATTTTCGCCTCTTAATAAAAACAAATATGGTAATCATTTGGTGTAATGTTTTTTTTTATAATTGAAAAATAACAATCTTACATTTCGTAGGAACTTAGTCATAGTTGTAATAGAATTAACAATCATTAGTCAAACAATATCCTAAATAAGTATGTAGTATAACATTTAAAAATAATCAACATCAATATTTCCTAGTGATCTGGTTTTATATTATTTTAGGAATCATATTCCGCGTTTCTTATTCATAATTATGATAGATTAATTATCGGCAACTGCAACAGTATCTGAATATTTCGCTTAAACTAGTGTTTTTTTTTCCTTTTAAATATTCATACAAATAAAGGTCTCATTTAATAGGAATCATGTTCTGTCTTCTTCTCGTAAAATATTATAATTAACATATATAAAATCTACAATAGCATTTTCACTATGTTCCATGATCTTTAACAATTTTCTGTACTGTGTCCAACTGCTCCTGTTTCTTGACCGGAAATCCGCATTTTGCTATGTTCAAAAGCCACTCTTTAATTTGTTTCTCGCCTTCTATACCCAATACAGGATCTGGTCCCCTTGTCTCGATTTTATCACACCTCTTCCCACTAAGCCGATCTTGTATCGTGCTCCTTGGGATCTGATACAGTCTACATGTTTCTCTTATTCCCTTCCCCTCTTTTCGGATATCATCGAGAGCTTTTTTCAGGGCTTCTTCAGTGTACTGGACAGTCTTTTTCTTTTTTTTTGTTGACTCGTGAGTTATTTTGGAGCTCCATCTAAAAAAAAAGTAATAGGTATAAAATAATTTATTGTTGTTTTTATGAGTAATTTTGTTTGAAACTGAAAAATAATAATATTTAGTTTTCGACAAATTAGGTACTACCACATGGGTGTTTGCTAAAATAATTATTAAACGGACATTTCAATAACCAACAAAATTAAAAAAATCAGACGTGGTCGCATACTCATTGAACTTTCATACTTATTTCTGTTAGCGGCCGTTATTTCTCTCATACTAAATTATGGTGGCCGGAAACCAATGTCTTTATTTCGATTATTTTGGTTTACGACCACCTGTTTAGCACCCAATTTTGTACGTAAATTAAACAAAGTTCTTTCAAAGAAACTGGTGGTCGCTTACCAAAGAACTACAAAGAAAAACTTTTACAATGCTACATTCAAAATTGTAACAGTCCTCTATGAAGCATTAGGATCATATCAATCAAAACAAAATAATGCGATTCTCGTCGGTTTGCGACCATGTGGTCGCTATCTAACGTTTTTGATAAATAAGCATTTCGATTACCGACCACTTGATTTTATCTCAATAATAAGTTTAAAAATAGCAAAATACAACTAAATAATAACCAAAAGTTATCGATTGTACAATTTAACATCTAACTTGTGTGTAAAACATGAAATGAGTAATAAAACTTACCTTTGAGCGCCGCGCGCCGTGTTATTTTTTTTCCAACTCGCGGTACGTCCACTCACCACTGAATCAAGACGCGCACTGAGCAATTTTTATTCGGCTCTGGGTTAACCCATTTGTTTCAAACTGTGTAAATTCTTATTTCATAATTATTTATAAAGCACGTTAGATTTATTTATTATTTATGTTACCTCTACAAATACTATTATCTTGATTTAAAGAAACTTAGTCCGTCAAATGGTCGCCTACTGAAGGTGGTCGCGATACCGGCGAAACGACCCTACTCCTAGAGCTGGTTCTGGTCCCGGTTTCTTTACTCCATCTGGTCTGCGTCCACTGATTTTGTCTAATATTGTGGTCTTGGGAATAGTATATTCTTTGCATATTTTGTCTTATCGATTTCGAATTTCATTTAACGCTTTCTTTAAATCGTCTTCTGTGCATGTTCTCTTTTCCTTCTGCTTTACCCAAGAACTCATTTTAAATAGAAAAAAAATAAGAATTAAAGAAATTACTCAAATTTTAAAAATAGAATTATACTCGTAAACACGTAGTCTTAATAAAAAATGTACAATAATAATAATCAATACATTTTAAATTATATTTACAAGCAATTGTATTTAACGAAAATAGTGGACGCAATTTGGTTTACTATTATCCCCTGTAGGTATAGTTTGCGTCCATTGCGGACGCAAAGTGGAAGTTTTGTAAATTCGATGTAGTAATTCGCGTCCACCTTATTTTATTCGTTAAATATAAAAAACATAAACAAATTCATAATTAATATTATTCCTTTTTTCATTATAAAGTCTAGAAACAGCTATGTATCCTAAAATTCGCATAAAACAATAAAAAACTTAACATCGAACGCTCCGCTGCACACTATTTTTTATCTAAACATCCCGCGTATACGCACTCCCTTGATGAACAGCCGAGACTAATTATTTTTTCTAAACGGGATTGGTTTGGCGCACGGATCTTTTGTCCATGTTTACGTGCCTCTTATATATTGAGGTATTAGCGGTAATGACTTTTCATTTGATTAGTGTGTTAGTTTACTTATTTTCGAGGATTTTTAAAGGGGGATCCGTAAAATGGACGCGAATTGGGCGATGGACGCGAACAGGCGAAATGACCCTAGTTGCAGGAAATGGGTCGCGCGATCAATACACAGGACCTAGTTCATTCGACTACCCATGACGTCAGTAATGAAACTGGGGCTCCAGTTCAACTACATTTGAGCAAAGAACATCTCAGCTTAGTTGATTAGTAATTGAGTTATGCTGAGTGTAGGCATTACTGAGCCACTAACAGCCTACATGCAACGACAATAGGGAATTGTAGCCGTTATTCATGAGTCATTGTTTAGACAGAAGCTATGATCATAAATTCACTATTGATGACTAATCTCCCACATCTGGATATAAGAAATAATTTTGCCATGTTTATAGATAATCTGACGAAACTATTCGTAAATTTTGATGAGTCATCATAACTCTTGTGTAGCGTAAAGTCGAGAAAGGTCAACTTGTGGAGAGCAAGGTTAGATAAAAACAGATGCAATTGGTAAATACCTAGTAGGTATGTTAGAATTGATCTTTATTGCATTTTCATGATGATATCCAATATACTAGACTAGAGTCTCTGAACATATTGAATGATAAAAGTATTCTGAGGAATTATTTCACAAGTATAAGATAAAAATTGAATGGAATAGTATGTTAACAATTTTGTTTGCTTGTTATAGATGCCAAACGTCTCATCGGTCGTAAATTCGAAGATGCCACTGTACAAGCCGACATGAAGCACTGGCCCTTCGAGGTAGTCAGTGACGGTGGCAAACCAAAGATCAAGGTCTCATACAAGGGTGAAGACAAAACCTTCTTCCCTGAGGAAGTTAGCTCAATGGTGCTCACAAAAATGAAGGAAACAGCTGAGGCCTACCTCGGTAAAACGGTGCAGAATGCAGTAATCACAGTTCCAGCGTACTTCAATGACTCACAGAGGCAAGCCACAAAAGATGCGGGTACCATCTCTGGCTTGAACGTTCTCCGTATTATCAATGAACCAACTGCTGCTGCGATTGCGTACGGCCTTGACAAGAAGGGGAGTGGAGAACGTAACGTTTTGATTTTCGATCTCGGCGGCGGTACCTTTGATGTTTCTATCCTGACCATCGAGGATGGTATTTTCGAAGTAAAGTCCACCGCCGGTGACACGCATTTGGGAGGAGAGGACTTTGACAACCGTATGGTAAACCACTTCGTGCAGGAGTTCAAGAGGAAATACAAGAAGGACCTCGCTTCCAACAAGAGGGCCCTTCGGCGATTGCGCACTGCTTGCGAAAGGGCGAAGAGAACTCTCTCCTCGTCCACCCAGGCTAGCATTGAAATCGACTCTCTGTTCGAGGGTATTGACTTCTACACCTCCATCACCAGGGCTCGTTTCGAAGAGCTGAACGCTGACCTGTTCAGATCCACAATGGAGCCTGTGGAGAAGTCCCTCCGTGACGCGAAGATGGATAAATCTCAAATCCACGACATCGTACTTGTCGGTGGTTCTACTCGTATTCCCAAAGTGCAGAAGCTCCTTCAAGACTTCTTTAATGGCAAGGAGCTTAACAAATCCATCAACCCCGACGAGGCCGTAGCTTACGGTGCCGCCGTCCAGGCTGCCATCTTGCATGGTGACAAGTCTGAGGAGGTACAGGATCTACTGCTGCTCGACGTGACTCCGTTGTCGCTCGGTATCGAAACCGCCGGCGGTGTCATGACCACCCTCATCAAGCGCAACACCACCATCCCCACCAAGCAAACCCAGACATTCACTACCTACTCGGACAACCAGCCTGGAGTACTCATCCAGGTGTTCGAGGGCGAGCGCGCCATGACCAAGGATAACAACCTTCTCGGAAAGTTCGAGCTGACTGGCATCCCTCCCGCGCCGCGTGGCGTGCCCCAGATCGAAGTCACCTTTGATATCGACGCCAACGGCATTCTTAACGTGTCTGCCGTCGAGAAGTCGACCAACAAGGAGAACAAGATCACCATCACCAACGACAAGGGCCGTCTCTCAAAGGAGGAGATCGAGCGCATGGTCAACGAGGCCGAGAAATACAGGACTGAGGACGAGAAGCAGAAGGAGACCATCCAGGCTAAGAACGCTCTGGAATCTTACTGCTTCAACATGAAGTCCACCATGGAAGACGAGAAGCTCAAGGACAAAATCTCCGACTCCGACAAACAGACCATCCTGGACAAGTGCAACGACACTATCAAATGGCTGGACTCCAACCAGCTGGCTGACAAGGAAGAATACGAGCACAAGCAGAAGGAACTGGAAGGCATCTGCAACCCCATTATCACCAAAATGTACCAGGGAGCTGGTGGTATGCCCGGTGGCATGCCCGGCGGTATGCCCGGAGGTATGCCCGGCTTCCCCGGCGGCGCTCCAGGCGCGGGTGGCGCGGCTCCCGGTGGCGGTGCCGGACCTACCATCGAGGAGGTCGACTAAACATTCCAACAGATTATACAGCAAGCTTTTACTGATATTGCAGTATTCAACTACAGTACAGTGTCTCCAATAAATGATTGAAACTCACTTCAGTATTTTTAATCTTAGTTACCTTAATTTCCATTACACATTTACACACATTCATTACAATATCGCAAGATACTGCTAGTAAACATTCTGGTTCAGAAACATGTTGCATGTTGCCCACGTCAAAGCTGCATAATTTTTTAGGAATCTAGTAGAGCGATGTGTGAAAACAGCAGTTTATCTGGGTGGCTTTGACAATAATTATTCGGTCAAGGACAGTGAACAAGTCTTACGATTAACCCTCTCCGTTTGAACTTTCACTGCAATTTTTTAACTATTTTGTCTACTTCGCAGACAGTGAACGTGTAATAATGATGGTGGACCTATACAAGTTTCCATTCCGGTTCTTAAAACCTACTTACATAGTCTACCTAATTAGGTATTTCCGCTAGACCGTGCGTTGGTGGCGGTCATTACTTGTTCATTGACATCAAGTAGGCTGATGTCATTACCCAATCTTTTTTTGAGAGATAAATCTAAAGTAGGGTACCCTTTGGCCACTGGCCCACCTTTGAAACGTGTCTAGTCGTGTACGTATTATATTATAACTAGGTACCTAACAGAGTTATGATGATGCAAAGAGTCTAGCATTTTCGTGGACGAAATAAATCGACCGAAATAGCCACTCCAGAATTATCTTGACAGAGATAAAACGGTAACACTTGCGTATCGCATGACGATCAATACCTACCTACATAAACTAGCTATACTAAACTCGTGTGTGAGGGTGAGCTCACACCGAGACGCGACGCGACCCTGCGCGCAGATTTTAAAAGACGACTCAAATTAGGTAACTTTTTTTTTTAAAAGATACACATTTCATTGTGAGAATTCAGAATACGTTGCACCACCATGCAGCGCTGCGCCTCGTGATGCCTCGCGGCGTAGAGCGATGCTTCGCGACGCAGCGGTTGCAGAAGAGCACGGTGAGAGAGGTCTGGTGCACGTGGCGAATGTAGACACGTTCCGCTGCGCAGCGAGGCGTCGCGCGTCGTGTTGCCAAAGATTTTACGATGCGCCTCGCTGCGGCGCGCGGTGCAGCACGAAATCACTGGCCTCTTCTTTCAGATTCCATTAAAGTCGCGTTTCGGTGTGAGCTGACCCTTACTTTTATATAACTTGCTCAAAGGTTGCCTAGTAACAGTCACAACAATGCTACTTAGGTTTGGATATACCTACTCACTCATACCTAAACAAGCAAGCAATCAATGAATGAGATGCTGCTTCTCTCCAGTCCACAGACAAGTCAACGATTCACACTTGGATGAGGCTTGTAGGTTTGATTTATAAATCGATCAACATCTATTAACGAATCAACTTCTATTGACTACAATCGCGCTTGTAATCCCCGAAGGGTTAAGCAGAGGCAGAGGTGTACCCGTTTACCTAACAGTACATCCACGTTACGCCAGTTACTTATGTTTTAAGTCCCATATAATAGGGGGCGAGCCTAATGGCCCTATTGCCATCAACCTGGCACACAAATCCAGACTCCGTGGTTGCGACTGAGAAATTTCATGTCCGTAAGGATTGAGGAGCCACTTTTCGTATCTTAATGAAATTAATATACTTATTTAGTAGTAAGCTTAAAAATATTGTAGGATGAATCCTCGAATTTGTAGTATAACAGTTCAATAGTTATATGAACATAAAGGTGGCTCCTCAATCCAAATGTTTGGATTGAGGAGCCACGTGGAACACGGAAAGTATATAATGAATATTCTTGAAAAAATTGTATTATTTAGTAGTAATTGTGTACAATGCCTACTAAAAATCTGATTCCAGTACTGTTGATATTCAAGAATATACAATACTTTTAATTTGGCTCCTCAATCTATACATGAGATCGTGAATTTCCACAAAAGTAATTGGTCAATTTAAATTCCCCTCCAAAAACATTTAGTAGTAAGTGTGATTGAATTTGTAGTATATGGACAAAGTAGTAAAACTGAGTGAATTTAGTAAATAAACGCATTTTCTTTGGCTCCTCAATCCTGACGTTACTGTACTGAGAAGATACTTGAGTTATCTGAGATCAAAACGGAATAAAAAAAACAAAGACACTAACATTTAGTATAAATGTCTACTAAATATATATGCACAGCTCAATATTGTATGTATTTGATATCTGAAAAAAAAATTACTTTTCGATATTCCTTAAGACTTCGCTGTTAAGGGTGACCTTGTTATATTAATGAAACCAGGATAACTTATTACAGGATTACTTTTACTTTTTTTATTTTTTTTTATTTTACAAATCTACAATATCGGAATACAGGTATGTACAGAGAATCTTCATATCTTATGAAGATATCTTATTTCTTATCATATGTTATGTTCATATAACTATTGAACTATTATACTACAAATTCGAGGATTCATCCTACAATATTTTTAAGCTTACTACTAAATAAGTGGGTATATTAATTTCATTAAGATACGAAAAGTGGCTCCTCAATCCTTACGGACACGAAATTTCTGTTGGAAAAACCCAATAACACTGCCCGACCCGGGAATCGAACCCAGGGCCTCGTGGTCAGAAGTGGCGCTTGCCATCACTCGCCCAACGAGGCAGTCTATGACTACAGTCCAATGCATATGATAAGAAAGAAAGAAAGAAAAAAGAAAGAAAAAACGTTTATTGACACACGCCACAAGTACACAATACAAAAAAAAAGCAAAAAAAGCTAAAAAAAAAAGTAAGTAAGTTTGATAAAGCTCCCAGCTTCCATATTGAGAGGGTTTACGAAAGCAGTGTGAAGTGTGAGCCTATGTTAGGTAAGTACCAACGATGGTCATGCAGTTATTGAATTTTACTGACTCGTGCCTGCTCCAATGTTGGTTGTAGCCGCAGTGCTGCCTGCGCCTATTGGTTTTGTGTAACGTTAGGTAAAGCCTAGCACGGTACTTTCTTTGTCTAGCTGTGTTGTTCTACTTCGTGGTGTAAGGCACTGAGGTCAATTATGTTTATTATACCTACATAACATGGGGGACTTTACTTTTCAAAAATATTAGGTATTAACTAGCTTTTGCTCGTGGTCGGTCGCGTTTTGGCCGTTAATTATCTCGCAGGAATGTCGTAAATATAGCCTAATGACACACGGGGATAATGCTCGACATCAGAAGCATAGGTTTAGATTATTTAGCTTCCCATTAGTGAAAGATCGGGATCGGATCAGTAGTTCCTAAGATTAAACCTTACATACAAACATACAAACTTTATAACATACCTATGTACCCATAGGATTATAACTTGTATGTAGGTACGTATGCATATACTTATACTTAGTTTAGGTGCCTCACGAGTACTTGCGTAAATGTTATTGCTGTAAAGAGTAATAAATAATTTCATAAATATAACAGCAAGGTCGAGAGAATACTCGAGATGGTCAGTCTATTAATTTCTTCGATACCTACTACACACTAAAGAAGTTATTTGTGGATGTTTGGCTTAACAAGTTGAGACAACACTAGTCACACGCCAGTGTCGCCAGTAGATATTCTGCTAAGGGGTAAACAGGGGAGAACAAGTTATTTCCCAACCACACTACTTAACCTACATATATGTACATAACGCCTATAAGTTATGTTCGAGTCCTTTTTTAAGAGTCTAATATCCAGACAGAAATCCAGACTGCGGGTCTACGGGATGCCACTGAGATATTAAAATTCCCCAATAATGCACTACACTTTATTACTGCCCAATTAGGGAAATGCCACCAAATCAACACTTGCTAAATAGCAGCTTGGGTATTGGCGATTTGTAGGGGAATGCTAAAAATATCCGGATCTTGCTCAGTGACTAGTCTCAGTGCACACGACCTGCGACCAGGATCAAGGCTATCTTCAATCTATTGGTTAACTTTGAGAGATACCATCTGATAAAATTATAACAAAATAAATTCATTAATTTTGCAATGACGTCTACAACTTTCCGGAATCAAAGAATCAAGCAATCGTAGTTGTTTAAAAAAGTTTAAAATTATAATATCAGAGGAATCGTCTGGAAGCATATTATTAATAGCATTTCTGAGAACTTTATAACCATCGCATCGTCTAAAAATAGGGCAGAAAAGCGATTACAAGAGATATTTATGTATCAGAGCTGGCTTTCTTACATTTAGATAGCACCTACTTGTGTTATCTCAACACTACTCGACTTTTCTGTCTACGGCGAGAAACTTCCCACTGATATGATAGTAATCAACCTTCTAGACGAGAATTATCAGTAAGAACTTTGTCATACCTAATAGTTTTATGACACAAACGCAATGCCAAATTGTGCCATTCATTTTGATAATTTAAATTCGAGAACATTCATGAGTTATTCAAGTTTGCCGAGCAAACGATCAATCAAACAATGAAGCCGGATCTGTAGGAGTGTAATCCATTTCACGGATTCTAATCAAATGATTAAAAAAACTTCAAAATCTTCCGGATTGTTATACACAACACAGTTTGCTGCGTTAAGCAATTGGGTTGCAGTGCAGGACACTCTCCCTGCTCAACGTACTGGCCCTTGGCCTCTCCATCTCTTCAGGTCCTCGGCAGCACTTTGGGCAAGCATCTGGCACCAGTGCAAAGACTAATTTGCTAAGTAAATAATGCCAGCATTATTTACTTAGCAAATTAGTCTTTCAAAATTATCACACCAGTGTCTCGTGTGGCCAACCGTTCACGCTTGCGAGTCTCCCAATGTCGTTGACCCAACATCGTCCATTATAATATTAAACATAGCGGAAGCCACATATCCCGTTTGTCTCAGATGACTTCTAACGCGTGAAGAGAACCCACTACTATGCGTATTATTATATTATTGTTTGTAAATACGAGGTAAACAGACACGGAGAAGTATTACGTTACTTGAGTACGGAGTAGATGATTACAGCATAATACTGCTATTACTGACACATGACAGCATCATTCTAATTATCTGTTTGTATTGTTATCCTTATCAGCCTTCGAACTTGTGATGTTTATCTACCAGGAATAAAACATACCACTGTGTGACGAATGCTACATAATTTCTTTGATTACCTAGCCAATCTGAGGTGCTATAGCCGTTGACTACCTTCATAGAAGTAGTTACACTAATTAACGTTAACTTTAAGGGGATTTTAATCGAATTATTTTAGGTTAGGTTAGGTTCTCCTGCGGGCTAGACCTTTAAACCATCGATAGACACAAAAAGAGTGTCTATGATCTACTGTTTAGCGTCCATCAGTTTCTGTAATGAGCAAACAACGAGACACATAGAACATGACACGATACCACATTTACACTATGTTACATAGATACTACATATTATAAACCAACCACAGCTACCACAACTGATACACGGGACATCCAGATAAGCTCTGAAGGTGAATCTCACGATATTTTTATACGAATGAGTAATTATAACGAGAATGGTCACGGAAGCAAGTTGTTTATCGTTATTTCCGCGTTATGCCAGGACAGACGTCCGCGTCCAGACGTTTTTTCTTACTGTGAATCATTTCAAACTGCTAAATAATAGCCGCCCGGGTCGATCTTTAAGGTTAAGCTTGCCGAGGTTGGTGACCATGAGTTGGGTGACCCTCCTTCACATCGAGACCCCTTCATGTGTCGGAAAGCACTCTAAACCGTTGGTCCTGCTCCCGGCTGTCATTGGTAGACTTTGACAGCTGTTACGGGTTGTCAGAAGAAACTCCGGAAAGTCTGACAACCTGACTTATACCAATAGGTATCTTAATACCCACTGGGTTGTGAAGGTCAGAGAAGCAGTCGCTTCATATAAAATACTGTTATATTCAGCTGCATCCTTCGAATGGAAGCCGACCCTTACATAATTGGGAAAATGCCAAGCAGATGAGGAATCAGTTCAAAAGGAACGCTGTTATTTGTAAACAAAACGACCTTACTAGATAACTATTGATTACCGATATTGAATACGTGCCAGTGTCTAAGGGCTTAGTCCTCACAAGGGCGTAACATCGTCATCACTTGCCTGACGTCACAGACTGACGGTGGGTGAAGCCAATGTGTTCTGTGGATGAAGCCCTTCGTGGTTTGTTTGTAGTGTTCAAAGTTGATGCATTGATGCTAAAACTTTACCTCCTGTTTATACAAAAACGCAAAGTCCTGGAGATTCCTATATTGTTCATATTGAAAGTGTCTCCAGCGTACTAGGTCTGTAGCACGCTGGAGACCAGTATCAATAATTTTAGGATTTATTGATTGAAGTAAGTACCTATCAGACGGTAACCACATGCTCATTGCTCAGTACATCATTCATCGGTAATTTAAAAAAAATCAGCTGGCGTCGGAGTCCATTCCACCCTGTATAAGTTAGAATCCAATGACCCAGGTAACAATGCAACCCCCCTTGGGGTTGCCTTGGGGTTCCTGGTACCCAAACTGAAGTAAATCAGAAAATAAATTCATTAATAAACCGTCGTAGTAACGAAGTTTCAATAAAATAGCCAGCTTCCCAATATTGTTGCCAAGTTGATTGAGTGAAAATAAATAAAACCACAAAATTTCAGTTGACATTTTTATTTTGGCAATGCAAACAGCGATAACACAACATACCCGACTTCGAATCCATAGTAGTTTGTTATTAAAGCCGCTTTCAATTTGTGCTATTACAAAACAACGGGATACTCGTTAAATTACTACAATTTATTATCACGATTACATAATTTGATCGAATTTATTGAACTTATCTTTCACTGTCTGCTTTTTATGAAAAACATTGAAAGTAGAAAGGAAAATGCCAGAAAATAGGCAGTCTTACAACAATCTCCTAGTCATTAAAACGATAAATTATAGTGCATGAAGAATCAACTGCTTACCACAGAAAAATGAGAAGATAATTAGATTCATTATCCTATCTAATCATAATAGTCTGTTTCTATCATAAGAAGAGATGCTATTTTTAAGTGTAACATAAAAACAAAAGAAACAGGTTCACCGGCTATCATATGGGATTTTCAGTGAGGAAGTTACGAATCATAATCTGTCCTGTCGAGCTAGGTGCTGATGTTCTCAGGCGAATAAAGAAATACACGTTAATTTCACAGAAGACAAAAGAGACAAAAATATCTAGGGGTGAGATGAAATCAACGATTACTGGAATTGAAAAGAGTAGAAAATGCAGCGAAAGCTACATGGTTCAAATACCATGGGGCACAATTAGATAACCAGAAAATTAAAATGTACAAGAAAGGATGAAATCAAGATGAATGAACATCAAATCATGATGATAATGCTGAGTAAGTACTAATTCTCCACCGACATAATATCTAGTCCTGCTTACCCTACGTATTAGTTATGCTTAATTAAACGAAGGAGAGATTTAATGAAATCACAATAGAAGCAGACAGTGCCAGACAACCAATTTCAGCAAGCGAACACTAAATTAACTATTTTCCGAACTATTTATTTACATTACGAGTACAAAATGTTTTGTTACTATGCATCATCAATCAGCAGTCAGCAGTCAGCACACACGTCCGTGTTCCAGTTTCCTGAACTATAAGGCCTGGCCGGAGCCACATCGCAACCACTCCAAACCTATATTACCTTAAATGTACATGGTTTATCGTTAAACTCAATAATACAGTTCCTTAACAATCCAACGCCAATTTTAAATGGTAGGTAGTATAAAATATAACAACTTTGTCCAACGACTCATTTCATGCCTTGTCTATGCCCCATATTCACCGGCTGATTATAGAAACTGTATTATTGACTTTTACCATGACATTTTTTAAGCCTAATTTCTTGCTAATATTTTCAATAAATAAAAATAAATAAGTACATTGAATTCACTTATAAATCAACCCAACAATCAGGTACATTAGTAAAAGTAGATAATATTAAAAATTATTATAGCCGTTGCTGACAGTCAATATTATAGGTACTTATAAAACGATATGTTTCTAAAATAATCTGAAAATTCTGTCATTAACAAATCAATTCATTCGTCCTACATATTATAATAATAATTAACAAATGAATATATATTTCGTTTTAACATCAACTTATTGCGTACATTTATCTAAAAATCTAAAGTTCACATTTAACTGATACAAATCATATAAATGCGCTTATAACAACTTTTTGTTATATCTTTACAACTCTATCGTTAACTAGTCTTATACTTTTATTTTTATGGAATATTCGAGGCTCCGTCATAATATGTCACTTGATTGATATAACATCGATTTAGATCAAGCCTTTAGGCTTCATAAATTCACTAACTAGTCCGTCTATGACCCAATCATGAATTTCTTCTCTTTCTCCAATGTGATATATACCTAACAATACATTAAAAATTCCTTCCTCTATCTTTTGAATGTGCGTAGTACCTACATGCTTAGCTGATAGACAGTGTTCAAAACATTTAGAGTCGGTAGTAATCCCCGGTCAAACTCGGCATTCCTAGCGATCAGCGAGATAGTGGCGACTACAACGTCAAGTAACATATCAACGGAACCGCAAACTCCACTTGATTTAACTATAAGCAATAAGCGTTTACTTACAATATCAACAACTGGGATGTCATCAAGGCTTACGATTATACCTGACGTGGATTTCTTTTAGGGGTCATTATCTTCATGAATAAGTTCTTCAGAAACACTTGATACGTCTCCTATGTACATACGATTCGATGGTCGTACACTAAACGTCTTAGTGGGTACCTAATACAGTTCAGTCACTCCTTGTGTTGAGGGTCGGAACACCTCTCGGTCTACATCCAGGCGATGGCTGGTGAGCCGTCTGACGACAAAGAGTCCAGGGACCTCCTCGTCGTCTTGCCGTGGGCCTGGTGTCAGTAAAGCGAGGAGCTGGAACATGGCCCGTCCACTCCTTGCAACTGTTGTTCCGGGTTCGTGATCAACTGCAATGGAGAATTTTGAAAAACACTTTTGTTAGTGCTTTGTTCTTAATAGGAAGAAAGGTTCTGTGGTTTTTGGATATTGAGTTTAGCAGTCTGTTTGATTTGCGCAAGAAGGAACATTATAGACTGGTTTTTAATTATTGTTTATTATTTTAATTAGTAGTAGTAGTGGAGAGGGTAGACTATTGTACGATGTTCTATTATGGTAAATTGCCTGATTTAACTAAAGGTGGACTGAACAGGTTAATAAGAGCTGTGTAATAAATAAGATCTAAATTCCATCCATCTATCTATCAAATACGTCAGTTCAGGGATACGAGTATGTAATACTAAGCATTAGTATTACAACACAAGAAATTACGTCAATATTTGGTTTTTACAAAAAGGTTTTAATCAAATTTGGGTCAAGCACAAGCAAAATAATGACTCAGTTTTCGTATATGGGAGCAAAAATGTGAACGTTGTGTAATTCAAGGGTCTAGCTTTATACGGAGTTGTGGTGTCAACTGTTGTGGTGAATGTGTAATAAATGTCTAACTTCAGGAAGACTGCAGTCATCAATACAGTTTATTTTTGCCAAAATAACGAAAAGTCTTGTAATGTGGTTGCCACATTTAGGCCATAAGAAGAATAACAATCAAAGGACCAAAGGACGTTAAAAAGGTTGAAAAACCGCCTTTTGGCACTTGTTTCGCTACTGGTTCTGAATAACAGTCTGGGACATTATTGGACTTCCTTCGTGAAACTAGACATATCATCTGACCTTCTATCGTCGTCTCCACTACTAAGGACAAGAGGAATGATCATACTTCTCTAATTTCACATACAGACGGTAGCAGTCCATCTGTAGAGTTGTTCGGCGACCGTGGCGACGGTGTCGGCGCGTGCTTCGGCACTTCTCGCCCCGCCGCCATCTTGTCGTGCAACTGAGCGAGACGCATGCTCATCTGCCTCCTCTCCTTCTGTTCTCTTTCTCTCTCCCATCGCCTCGCGCTGTAGCTTCGGATAGACGATGAACTGCTCTGCATAGAGGTTAGACTTGGACGTCGCGAACCTGTGCAAAAAGGACAGAATTAGGACTTCTAGTAGACTAGAAGGGGACAAGTGATGCGTGCGATCTATGTTCTATAATATTCCTTTTTTGTGTATTATGAGAAGCTTTTATTGATTGTTTTCTTCTAAAAGAGTTTTAGAAATGTACAGTGGAAAGTTGTGAAAGCTTATTGTCGCCGTTATAAATTTTGGATAAGATAAAACTTTGGGATTATTTTAATGTAATATTTTAGTTTAACATAATTATACAGTAATCAACATGTACGAACAGATATAGCAAAGCAGTATAGCACTGAACAAAATACCTATCTACATTTAAATACATGGGGAGGCCACAATCAGTACGTAACTACGTCATAGTGGTTGTTTAAGGATAAAGTACATTAAATAAGAATGGAGAGACCAAAATACATACCCCAATGGAGTTTATAGTATCATTGTATTGATTAAAAAAGGTGTAAGTAGTCTAAATACTTGGAGATGATTTCCAGGGTTCCATCTAACTACTGACAAAATGTTCGAAGGGATTACAAAAATAGCCTAAATTCTTTATGTACAATAAACCAGGAAACCCTTTTTTGATATTTTGACAATCATTGTGGTAGTCGTAGTACACGTACAATTGTCCAAGAGATGTCTGAGGAGAATAATAAAACAGTCACTTTAAGGTAATACAATCAATGTAATCAGCGTGTTAGTCAGTCTGTACTTGTGTTGGGCTCCATAAAACACATAGGTGAGTCTGAAAGCGAACGCTTACATGCACAGCCAGTGAGGTGTCGACAGATAAGCGAAGAAGCAGTGCTGCCCCCCAGGCGAAGAAGCAGTGCTACCCCCCTAGGCGAGGTCGCTTTCCATCATCATTAACGGTTTAGAAACGTCAGAAGTGTATGAGGATCCTCATATAGTTTTGACATTTCAGGTACCAATAACAATTTTGGAGAGAGAACTCGCAAGGGGAGCTGGGCCCATGAAACTGAAGCTTTCGCCCACCTCCGATTGTGCTTGCGAACAGTACTACATGTATGTCAATCGCAGAAATTGTGATCTTTGAGGTAAACTGCAAAGTTAAGCGTGTGAACTGTGGCGTATCCTGGATTGATTGAATGATTCTTGAATCTGGATAATGTCTCGCTGATTGAGTTTCAAGAAGCGAAAAGTTTGTGTTAAAGTGTCTGACGAATTTTGCTAGATAAATAAAAAAGATTTAGGAAAGTGTCTGTGTTCCTTTAGTAATTGTTTTAATAGAATATGGAATTTGTCGAAGCGATCAACTTCCATGCAGCACTGTGTAAAGTGTGAAGCAAATTGAAAATACATACATTTAATTCTGGCACACAGTGCCATCTTCAACCTTTGTTTTTGTATCTTCAGTTTCGTTAGCACATACAAATAAGGCGTGTGGGAAAGAGATAGACAGAAAGGACCATGGCCATCTTGCTCGCGCCGCCAAAACACTTCATCCTGCGACTGTCGCGCCACGCTTCCATCAAGCACAGCCAATCACGAGTAAAGCCTCACACACAGTAAGCTGTACTTACGCCAGAAATGTCTCGTACCAAATATGCTGAGAAGAGGGGGTTAGCTAGCTAACTATTGGGAAAGAAGGGGAGTTCTAATCATGTTTTAGAACAATAGGGAACATTTTATTTGGAATCAAAAAAAACCATGTGTCAAAGTCGAAAGGGCCAACTTTGGGAAATACTTAATGCAAAAGTTTCTGGTTAGTAAACAACCAAAAGAATATATATTATAGTACATTAATTCATTAAAGTATTGGTTTATTTATAATTGTTTAAATGTAATAAACATTATACATTATAAAATGATTATTAGAAGTCGTTAATGACATAAGTAAACAGGAAAATACATGGAATTGTTATTGCAATGATTAAACGATTTAGACGCATTTAATTAAAATTGACAAATAAATTTAGCTGTTTGAAATTATTTAATTAAATCTCTTTAGGTGGAATAGATATTACGGGATTTGAGATTTTTAAATAGATATTTGTAATATTTCGTGTGTTTTATCTTATTCATATAATTTGTATTGGGACTTCTGAATGAAAAGTCAGCTAATAAGCGAAAAGGACACGTCTTGTGAAATCAGAAACCATCTTCGGATGACTGTTTTATTATATAAAACGTACAGGAATTAGGCTTGTCACAAATATATTAAAAGACGATTAGCATATAGCTAATAATTCTGTGCATATAAAATATGCTGTGTGGATTGCTAGTCTCCGTTGAGATGCGGCCGAGATCGGAAATGGCCAAGCGGACTATTAATAATAGTTCGATTAAGAGGATTATCGGGAAGTATTCAGCATATTCAGTGGTATAGTGGTGGATCAGTCGCAGACTGGAGTCAGTCCTGGTCGCTAACACCGAGACGCAACATCTAACGGACACGGCCGGCGACGACCTCTCATGCGCCCGCCACCCCTCCCCAATGCGCAGCCTGCTCCGCTCGCTACTGATGCTACTGAGGGAACATGTGGAAACACTTACACAAAGTTCTGTGATTCAACATCCTTGATGGCGTAAATTATGATTTGGACTGTCAACAGCACGTCTCGGCTAGGATACAGTTGAGCGGAAACCAGTCCAAGGCTTTTCGAACTTTTTGGGGGGGTTTAATAATGAGATAACATCAGACCGTGTTCAACCTTCGCCCGCTGCATTCCCCTCATGTCTTTAACTGTGCTTATTTAAACTTTGAGTCAGTAAAAGTTAACGGTTCAGGTCCCTTTGGAGCGAAGCAGGCTTGCATTGCGTCTGGGCGCGGGAGGCGCCGGCGGCCGGACACCGAGACGTGCAGATGATGGGACCGCGCCGCATACATTATCCAGATCACCTTTGGCGGCGCACTTAGGCGGGTGCGCGCCGCCGTCCCGCCTTACGGCCTTCAGGTGGCGCGAGATTAGCAAGATGGCCGCGGTGCGCGCCGCACCTGCGCGCGACGCCGACACCGGCACGCCACCGCGCCGCGACGCGCGCCGCGAGCCCGCGCTCTCCAGCTCCAGCGTGCCGCTCGTGCAGCCCGAGCGGGACGACGCGCGGGAAGACGCGCGCGTCGCGCTCAGCGTGCCACCTGCCGCCAATACACCGTACCAGTGCAACACGAGCGAGAACAGTGTACCACAACATAGCTCATAGCAACGAATTTACTCATATAGCCTTAGACCTGGTTTCCACCAAAGCGAGGATGAGCAGAGTGGAGTGGTGCAGTGTAAGATTCTACCAATCACAGGAGCGACGAGACACGCGACCTGGATTTCAACCTATGTGATTGGTCGACTTCCGCACGACTCCTCTCCATTTCACTCCTCTCCGCTTGGTGGAAAACAGACCTTACTGACGGATTAGAATCCTGACGGCACAAATCTTTAAAGGTAAGGACAGAGCACAATTAGTATCATAAATCAGTACTGTATGTAATGGACGGTGAACGGTAGCTTGTTAGCTCAGTGGACATCAAGAGTTAACATGGTTTGTTTGTCATACTAACTTAGCTTCTCTTTTAAAATAGTCTAGCTTTTCAAGAGCCTGATCGCTTGCAGTACTGTACAGACTAAAGTCTGACCTGTGTCATTTAGTGAGTAGAGACAAGGCGGCGTGAGCCTGGCGTCGGCCAGGTGCGTGGGGTGGTAGCGCGCCTTGGTGTACAGGTGCAGCACCATGCACAGTAGGCCGCCGAGCACGAAGATGCCCGACGCCACGCCCAGCAGCGTCGGCATGTCGGCCGTCAGCAGCACCAGGTCTGGAAACAGAGGAATTATATGACATAGTTTGTTGTGTCCTGTTGTTGACGCAGTAAAGCTCGTGGTCATAAAACCTGGGGCAACGGGGGACATTAAAATACCTGAACAGTTAATGCTACTGAATGTTGGAAAGATCAACGGACTCATCGCACCAACGCACATCACACGAGGCACAATTATATTATTCACTTTATCAATCGCTATGCTATACTATGAGATTTTATATCTTAGTCTTTATATTAGTCGGTTCCGAAGATAGGTTTGATAATCGTTTTAAGCATCGACGTTGGTGAGTGTTGCATAGTCTGCCGTAACTCAATACCTCCAAAGAATATTTGTCTTAGTACCTGCTACGAAACAAACAACAAACCACTACCTTCGGTACAGAAGACCCTCGAGGTCGGCCTGGTGTGGCTGGTCTGATGGTACCCGGAGTCGCACTGGCAGTACGCGTTGTGGTTGACTTGCACGCAAGACGCATGCGTGTCGAACGCCTTGCACGTCTCGCGATAGAAGCACTGCTCACCCAATTTCTTAGCTGGAAGGTGGAAGAAAAGGTTTTAGTTTTTACGAATGGTAAGGCTTTTTATTTTTGATCCATGATGGATGAGGTCTACTGTTTGTTAGTGTTCATGGGGTAAAATTAGGTGCAGCAGAAGTTTTGTATAAGTACAAAAAATACAAAAATATCTAGTTCACCTCAAACATTTTTGTGTCATACGAAAATTGAGGCAGCCATTAGTGTCATTGTCGGAGTTCATTCATCCCTAAAGTGAATTTTATTAAATCTATACCTAATACTATACCTACAAGGTGGAAGGTACAGCTACGCTAAGCTGGTTACCACGTGTTCAGTGCATCATTCTGAACCCCCCTGGGACATGAAAATTATCCGTCGGTTATTAAAAAAAACAGCTGTTTCCTACAAAACTGCAATACCTACACGTCAAAATATACTGAACAGCTGATTTTTTTTAATAACCGCCGAAAATTTTCTGTGTGGGGGTGGTTCAGGCTTCAGAATGGTGTACTGGACGTGGTAATCGGCTGAGCGTCGCTGTCCCTTCAACCCTGTATTCTATATTAATCTCTTTAAACATTGCGATTGATGCTTATTTACTATTTATCATATTAATCAGCGATCTATTACAACCCTTACTTCAAGTTCGTCATATTCCATAAACCCGAACAAAAACAAATTACCGATATTTTAATACAACGTAACATCGATTTTTCGGACGGCATCCGACAAAACATCATATACTTATACCACAGTCTATCACTTGTTCACCAAGTTTCGAACAACGCAACTTGCTCCGAAAGGGTTAAAAGAGCTCCCGAGGTCCCGAGATGAAGGCATACGAAGCGATTACATAAACAATTTTGTTTTTGCTGTGTATAATTTTAAGGTTTCAGTTCCAAAGAGACACGTGTCCCTGTAAATACCAAGGTTTATTTGGAAACGTGATGTCAAATGTCAAAGTGGCTTTTGTTATAATTTTCTGTTAAGTGATGCTATTGTGTTTATTTATGTACGTAAGGTCGATGTGACGTCACATGCTCAATGTTATTCTTATTTGTATTATATGAGAATTTATAGGTAGAGGTACCGCGCATTAATAACGTAAGTTCAAAGATGTTAATTGTATGCTAATACATAGAGTCTGGTTTGTAACCTCGTAGACTAGGTTTACAAATTGTACAAAGAAACATGTTAAATATAAAAATCGACAATAACAACGTTTCTTGCATCCTGCCCGCTACGAAATGTTTCTGGTCCTACCTAACTTATCGCTTGTCGTCTACTCCGCATTGTTTTTGATGATCTGGATCTTTCATAATAGATTTCGGGCGTGTTTGCTTGATTATTTCTGGTGATCACTCGAGTTACAAATATGAGAACTAGTGCGTACTCAATATTAAAATACTTAGCAACATTGACGTCATGATCCTTCGGATTTATCCACATATCACATTTAAAAGTGGTTGCGTGTTTTGGAATACAAACTGTCAGCTTACCTTTAGCACATCCTTGGGCCACGCCGACGGAGACAGGGTACTTGGGGTCACACTGGCAGGAGGCGGTGGTGGGGTCACAGTACACGTGCATGAGCTTGGGGTTGCAGGAGAACTCGCAGGGCGAGCCGAGGTACATGCCCTTCTCTGGAAACGGAAAATGTGGTTGGTTAGACAAGATCAGAAATGGAATATCGTAGAGTTGTGGGTGTTACGGAAACTATTGTTGCATCCATAACGAAGTCACTTTTTTGTAGAGCAACATTTTTTAATATTGCCGAAACTCTTTGCGGATTTTGCTATAACTTCTTGTCATCCATTGATGTCCTTAGCAACACTTGCAAAACTTGCTCCACAAAAACCAACTCCGGCGTCGATGCATGAGATGCATCTAATTAAACTCTTAGAACTGATTTTCTGTTCAGTAATTAGACTGAACGTAGGTAAGCCTCACGTTGAGTCGTGTAAGTTACTCCAGGCTTCTCGTACTGTATTCCTATTATCATCAAGAAACAGAAATCCAATCAATATCTTGTCCATTGCTTTCCGAACAGTTATTTATCCCTGTTACCTAGCCATGAATATTGAATCAATAAGATTGTGTGTGTGCCTCTGCTGGCTAAAATGGCCACGTACGACGCTTTGGCTTTGAGGTAGATTAATAGCTATGTCCAATTCGATTCCGGTCATGTCTTAGTCTTGGGATTGATATTAGTACCAGCCTTTAATGTTCCACTACATGGTGAAGCTGAAGGCCTCTTCTCATACAGTGAAGGCATGAGAATTGATCACCACAATAGCGCATGGCGGGCTTATGATTACAGACTAAGTACAGGTTTTACAAGAAATTCTATGATTGGAACCTACGCTTTTAGTCTTTTAAACAAAGAACACTTTCATCGATGGAGTCTGTTTAAATAATGGCTGAGAAAGAGAGGGAACTGGATCAATCAAGGAACCTTAGCAAATAACCTTGAAGAAACCAGGCAGAGTGTTATTTAAAAGTGGTAAATTAGAACATCAAAGAGTTGAAGTTTTCTTGTTACCGACACCGGCAATGCGATAGTGTTGTCAACACCGGGGAAGAAGGCTCACGAACAAAAGTAATTATATTTTTATATCATAACCAACATTATCGAAATTAATAAAGTTTTTAATAGCACATCGTAAGGGATATTGTCGCTTGAACTTTTTCAAGTTTTTTAACCGGCTTCCAAAAAGGAGGAGGTTATCAATTCGGATGTTTATATATATATTTTAATGTATGTTCGGGCATAACTCCGTCATATATTGACGGATTTACTAAATATTTTTTTGTTTGAAAGGGATTTATTCCGATTGGTCCCATAGAAATTTTATCAAAATCGGTTCAATTGTTTGGTTTTTAAATCAAAATAGGTGGAAAAAATATGTCATCCAAGTAAAAGAAATTGCGAAATTGATACTTGACAAGGAATTGTGTGTGATACTACGATAGCTAAAAAGGGTAAAATAAAAACTTTTTTTCAAAAAAATACTTCCAAAACAACACAAAAAACTACTTTCGGAAGTCGTTTACAAAAAAGTCAATGAAAAAAACAATAATCACCGACTTCTGAAAGTAAAGTTATTTTCCACATTTTTTGGAAGTCGGTTATTTTTTTATCCTCTTGAACAAGCCAATGCTTGGTGAAAACTAATACTATGCGACACCTTGTTTTACTTGCTATTTTTGGACTTCCAACTCTCAGCAGAGAGTTGGAAGTCCAATAGCTATAGAAATAGCAATAGCAATAGAAAGCATACTAATTAGTCATTTATTTAGATTGTGCCTCGTGATAGTGAAAACGGTTAGATATGAGTGTGTCTTGGGAAGTTGGGTTCCGTTGCTGTTAGTGCCTAACGTCTTAATACTTACAAATATAATTATGTAACTAGTCTGACAGCCAGTCTTACTAAGGGGTATCGTATTACCCAGTACTAACTGGGCTGTGGAGGTCACAAAGGCAGTCGCTCCATATAATATACTGGTATTCAGCTGCATCCGGTTAGACTGGTAGCTGACCCCAATATAGTTGAGAAAAGGCTAGGCTGTTGATGACGATAATTATGTAACTATGTAGTAGGTACTAGTAGATAACTTCGTTAGAAGCTTTCACAATCGCACTATTCGAATAACTCACCACTACTCAACAGAAGTCATCTGTACTGTACCATCGTACAGTTTATATTGAAACCTAATTGTGAAGATGTCATTTGGCAGCCGGGTCACGCTTGACCTTCCAACGCCCTTGGGTAGGACAGATCCGTTCAGAACGTAGGACCAAAAGAGGGCGCTGAATCTTGTCTTATGTTTGAAGGATTCGGAAAAGTGGATTCTTTTTGCCGAATGAGAATGCTTCATTTCAGGGCATTATGTCGTAGTTGTAGATTTAGGGACCAACCACACAAACCCATGTGGAATTGGATTGAGTCGATACCGTCACCATATTTGTCGGAAACGAGACTTATCACGACTTTTTCGCCATCATTGCATGAATGTTAAGTTGTTTCTGACCGGCCGATACGTTTTGATTGATTCCAATATCGTTAAAGGAAATTCCATTTTGTAATAAATCTTATTAATTCCTTAACCGAAAATTACAACTAACAAACTTTTACAATAAAATTCTGTCGAAACATTTCCTCAATAAAAGAAAATGTCAAGCAAATAAAACACTTACTATTACTTATAAAATTACTAAGTTAATTCAACATAGCTTATGTTATACGAGTAAAGCGGAAACGGCGTGGGAGCGGAAGTAGGCTCCACCGGAAGCGAACTCGACGTTCGATTGAGGACGCCGCGCCGCCTCGCCTTGGAACTTCTCCATTTGTTCTTTTTTTCTCTCTGGTTTCAAGTTTTGCAACAAATAGGTCGCTAAATGTCGCTATTATTGAACTTTTAGTGGGTTTGGACTGCACTTAATCTGGGACAGTTTGGAGGAAGCACATGTGTGAAGGAAATATCTTCTTATCAAGTCAACTCATGATAAGTCTGGGTATTTAAAACTATATTTAATTGAGCAACCTAAGAAATGATGCCATTTAAATTACCGAACTCAATAAAAAAATCAAAATCAGTCAGTGAGAAGCTAGGTGCACGGTTCTGGGGGTCTACTCTCTAAGTCCGTCAACGAAGATACGGGCCCGTACGAAAGTAGATCGAAACTTCGAAATGAACCCTACGCCCAATTATTTTCGGATTAATGAATTTTGAAAATAAATCGGGAGTAGGGACAACTGTCCAATCGTGTTATCATTCATTTTTAGTTCGGGTCTTGCACTAATCGTATGTCCGTAAGTGATACGGAGTAAGAAACGCCCGTATCTTCGGCCGAAACTACGGGTTTCGTGCTTAGAGAGTAGACCTCCTGAATTGGTTGTTTCCTATGGAAAAGAAACGGCAACAAACTCGACAGTGTCTCTTTTACATCTGAAATCCTGAAATCACTGCTGTTACGAAGGTCTTAAGTTAGAATGACACTTAGTACAGGAAAATTACGAGTGCTATGTTATAAAGAAGTTAAGAGCATATTAAAATTGGAGGTGTTGTTAATATAAACATTACCTCTGGTTTTTCTGGGAAAATGAACAGGAGCTACTCTCCCTATTATTTTATATGTCATAAAATTCCAATAAACTGTTGGCAGTTATCTACTGGGTGTTAAATATCTTTCAGCACTTCCAGGAACCAATAACTTTTACCCAATAACAAGTGCCGGTATCGGTACGTTAAGTAAAATCCCAATAAATGGTTCAAGTTTTCCAGAAACCAATATCTGTAGAGCTATTGTATTAGCACTTAAAAAAAATCTGTAAATATCCATTTTCGGATTTATAAGTGACAAAATATTTGCAGATTGCCTATTGATACTTGTGTTACTATGTGCAATAAGGAGGAATACATTCTATTTATTTATTTCTTAATATATCAAAAGATATTTTAAAAAACAGTAAGGGCGAGTTTAATCTTTCCACCTGGCCGAGGTGGACAGATGAAACTCGCCATTTGTAAGGCGTGGGTGGAAGGGATAGCACGCAACGACGTGGACAGTACTTTACATCTGAAGTGGTCCCCACTCACTCTTAACATGATACTCCGGAATTTACTGAATAAATTATAAATGAACGAAATGTCCCGGTTACTGACAGTCTGTGATTGAACTCGGCAGTCAGTTGTCATGTTGTAGCTAGAATGTTGACCAGTTGACCAAAATATCACAGACATCAAATAGCGAGGGGCTGATCAAAATATATAACAGGCATTAGTAATCCAATGGCTTATTCACTGAGCTAATATGATTATTATAGCCAACACGAAAATTCGTCGAAAGTTTCCATTATGACCGGGGCGGGAACCTAATTAAACTTGAAATATAACGTTGCTTTTACTATTGAAAATTAATGTCAACGAGGAAAATTTAATGGGATACAGACGATTTGGATATAATTTATGTAAATACCGACAGATTTTCTGATTGTGATTGTATCTCCACAGCGTATCAAAAGCCAATCCGGCTAGTCAATCCGCATTGGAGCCGCGTGGTGGATTAGGTGCGGCCCACTCCCTCCCACATAGAGGAAGCCCGTGTCCCAGCTGTGGGATTATTCCAGCGTTAAACGTTGATTTTCATCTTCAGAACTATGATTCCATCAATTCTTTCACTAATGGGAAGCTGACATTATTCAAGAGTGTCATAGGCTATATTTAAAATCCCGTGGAATAATTTCCTATCATAACGCGATCGAAGCCGAGGGCAAAAGGTAGTCGCATATAAACAGCGGTCGCTAGTCGCTAGCCATATGGTGCGAACAATTTAGCCATTAAGTCCAGCCCATGTATGTATAAATAGGAACCAGACCATATCTGTGTATCAAGGTTCCTACACCGCAGGCAAGGCAGGTCGTTACATATGAATACATAACACAGAAGGCACAGATTATGTTACGATATCTGCAATGAACGAGGTCCTTATTGTGAGCGCCTTTGCATAATAGCAAGTATAGCTGTGTAGCTGGCAGGTACACTGGTACACCTGTATCTGGTCAGTCGTCTTATGTCGTACCTAAGTGCCATGTGATAACGATCGAACCTCTTCAATTATCATTGTACGACAAAAAATTCAACATTGTACGCCAATTCAGCCCAAATAGTCCAACCCTAGAATCGAATTCAAGGTGCACAAATCAAGCAGGCAGACTACCAACTTAAACCTCCACCTACCCTCCATCTACCTCCACTAACATGAGTACTCTTAAATTTCTTATAAGGATACGCCTCAGATTTCAGCGAATGATCATGTTTACGATAGCCCCTAAATAAGGTTTGGCTTCCCTTAATCAATTTGATCTATAAATAGGACTTGATGTACTATAATATACTTTGACAGCTTTTACGTAGACGGCCAAAGGTAAAAATTACGCACAACAATATGGGTCACCTACCCGGTCTATTTTGGGAGGTGCAGAAAAAACATATATCTCGGAAAAATTTGAGTATTTTTGCAAATATACATACAGTGTAAGCACAACTCTGTCCCGTGTAAATAAACACGTTCTGTTTGCTGTTTTCCCTTAGCAGCGTTTGTTTGCAAAGGGGACGTAGGGACGGCAGTTTTTTTGCAAATGTAAGGAACCTTCCTATTCCACACTTCTCTGTTACTCGTCATCTCAGCAGTCAACCCCTTTCTACCCATATCATCTTTCACACAGTAGATACATCCGTCGTTTTATTATTGCATTAAAACTTAGTTAAAATTTCGTTCATACAAACACTTCAAAAAATCACTTCAAACACTTCAAATTAGAAACTCCCTGCAGTCAAACAAATCTAGTGCCGACAACTAATCTACAATTCGATTTAGCCGCCCCAACAGCTAGGCTAACTATAGCGCTATAGTGGAGCTCGTTGCAAGGTCAGCAGACCGCGAGGTCACCTGTCATACCCGACGCCTGCAGCGGAACTGGAAAGGTTATTAGCTGATTTCTATCGGCACTTAGATTGTAGAAGCTTTTGATGAAACACAAAACATGATTGTATATGTTTTTGTCCTAGCTTAGTACAAAAAATAAACTTGAACACAATCATTACTGCTCGATGCGAAAACTAAACTGCAACAACTATTATTTGGTATTTACAAGACTATAAACAAGGCTTTAAAATGTTCCCGTTTAGAAATACCGGAACGACACGGGACAAACGTTTTATTTTTAAAAGCGACGCGAAAAACAAAGCGCAATGGTCCGCTTAACTGCGATGTTGCTATAAAATTTTATGTAGGCGTTTCGTTCGACTGCATTAATGTTGTAGGTGCCTACTATTTTAGTAGCCTACTAACCGTATATTCGGGAACAAATTAAGTTCATAATGTTATACTGAGTGTAAAAAAATGGAACAATGTTGTCGAGAAATCGAACATGTAATGTGTACCAATATATTCTTGCAAATATGTGAGTAGAAATGTTTTCGTTCAGGACGTTTTTAGGTCAGGTAAGTAAATCATAAATGTACTTATTATTAGGAATGTACTTACCTTAACCTACTTAGATTTTATGTGGAACATACATCAAAATGATTAATGCAATTAACTGTTAACTTAGTTAGGTACCAACTATTAACTTTATCCGCATGCGCATTTGGTTCATGATCCATCAAAAATAATAAGTAAGTAGTTATACTCCAACAGTTTGTAATTAATTTCCATTTAAAAGGAAGAATTTATGATCTTGTAATTCAGAGCTTGCTTGAAAGTTATTTGAACAAGCTATGCAATTTTCATTTCTGCATCGCAAACGTAATCAAAGAAAAGAATTGCTTCAGTGATCCCACGGGTTGGTTACGTTCGTCTTAGGTATATTTTCTTCTCATACCAAGATACTTCAACGCTACGTAGCTTAAATACAAAAGACTTTGTAGTCGAGATGAAAACCCTAGGCCCCGTGCATCCAGTGTTACTTCGACGTACGTATACAGATGTCCAAACACAGCCATGTTTTCTTCATCAAGCCTTTTCCAGTTTCATAAAACAAAGGCTTTCGTCTCTCGTAACACCCTTTGAAATGAGTCTACTTGAGCCTTTACATACACTACCGGAAACGTACTTTACCAGACCGACATACAGTTCATTCTCCCTTGACTGTGAGAGATAGATATGTGTCTGTAACTGTCAGTTAATTTACGCAGACGACGAGAAAATTCGCAATATAGGAGAGTAACATTTTCCACTTCCAAGAGACAGAATTTCAGGTATTCTAAAAGAAAGCGTCGTTTAAAAAAGACAAGCTTGTTATTATAAATTCTTCGCTAAGTTTCAGAGGGGAAGTTTGAAGTGGTACTGAGTGGGTAGTCGAACAATGTTGGTACTATAATGTGGGTGGGGATGCGCCTATGTTAGGACTTGCTTAGGTAGGTATGCTTGAATTGAGTTCTGAAAGCAAATGACGGAAAGAAAAACGATATTAAATCTCTGAATCAAAAAATATAAGTAACGAACTTTTGCCACAGTAAAATAAAACCACCCACTCAACTAAGTTAACAGTTATTAGTAAATCCTTCGAGAATGATCGGAACCATTCAACGAAGCCCCACTTCAAAGCAACAAACATTGTGGCCACATTAGTTTCCGAAATACCTATTTCAATACATTTCAGATTAAGTTTTCATTCGTGGATTTAGCTCTAAGTTAATTACTTGTTCAAAGCTCAAAGAACAAGTTATGAAACGAATAAAAATCTTTAAATGAAATAAGTAAAGCCTTAGATTCTTCGTTCGTAATTACTGGCTCAGAGACTTTTAACTGAGAGTCGAACTAGTCTAGGAAAATCGCTCAATAAACTACGTTTTTTAATTAAAGAATAAGATACATAGGCACTTCAAGCTTGGAGAGTCCACTAACTACACTGGGCACTGTAGGCACTGGCCGTGTCTTTTAATGATAAAATGCCTCATGTAGATAAGGAGAAATGTCTGTGGAGTGAGGGAGTTTGAAGCTGCATAGGCCGACATTTATAAGTCAGAAAAAAAATGAAACGAGGGGTTTATCATGATATCTGGCACGCGAGGATGGATGCAAAGTGGTACGTACACCATGCTTAGTTATTTTCACACATCACTGCCGCGCCTCTGCAGGAAACCAACATTACCTAGTCATTAAAAAAACATGGAACAAAACCCATTAACCCCACTTTTGGCGCTGTCGCAGCGGGTTAACGTATGCTACATAAAATATAGCCAATCATAGCTGAGAAACTGCCAAAAAATACAGCCAAACAAAATTTAAACGTTTAAAATATGCCAGTAACATCTGGCACGGTTGGCATGATGCCAGGCCAACATCCTTGGCACGCTCGGACCTGCCAAATGTACCCCATAATAATAAAGAGGACAATTGTATTAATAAATAATTTATTATCGAGCCTACATCAGGTTTTACGAGGTCGAGATTACGTCGCCGAAGATTGGTGTAGGTAATAATACCTTATTTGATAACACACCTTGATTTATTTGCCAGGGGTTGAAGCTGGTTGTGTGGCAATCTCGTAAGCCATAAATTACTATATCATTAGTTCGATCTCAAAGGGGAACGAATTGAAAGTTCGCATTTCCCGGTAAAAAACATGTGGAGTAGGGGCTTAGCCCTGTCATTAGCTACTGTTTACCCGGAGTCACGGTAAGGGTGCATTTATAGCTTTCATGAATGAAGAGACAGTTAATTACGGCGCACCCTGCCCGTAAGCTTCGCGACTAATCTTGCTTACTGTACTGACAAACTGTTACAACAGCATGAGCTCGTCTAAATTGTGTCGACGTAGAAGAAAACTACAAATACCTTCAATATATTACGTAGCAACTAGACAGGATACACACGAGGGAGATATATATTTTAGAACTAGATAGGAAAATAGGCAAAGGGGCACTGCTACAACTGTGTAGTATCACACCATGTGAGTAACATGATCATACTCAGAAAAGAAGACGGTAAGGACCAAAACAAGTGACATTACGTGACTGTAAGATTACCAGAAAGCAGAACAAGTACAAACGGAATGGAATAGGTACTTCCTTGAAGAGGTAGGTAGATAATGACGTACCATGGGGAGTATCAAAATCTGTACTGTGACCGAGAACTTCTGGCTATTTATATATAACGGTACAAAATGTTACACTAATGTGTTGTTATACTAATTCTTCCTTAATTTATTTGACGAAATCGACGTGTGTAAATCCCTCCTGATCTCCTGCACAGAAATACGTGACGTCACATAATTAGGATTCCTGCACAATCATAAATTAATCCTGTTGATGAAAACATGCGAGTGACGAGGAGGTAAATGGTACATAATATAATTGGCATTTTCCTTGCTATTATGGAGTATGAATAATATCCAAGTCTGGGTTTTATATTGAACACATGTGGGAATTATTACAAGTGTCAAAGTAAAACACTTCCTTTCATTCACGAGCCTTATAAATAAGACTTTACGCTTTAACCCAGGTCATGGTCTGCCAAATTCCATCCAAATCCGTTCTACTATTATGGTGGCTTGTAAAAGGCAAACAGAAAGTTTCTTTACTTTCGCATTTATCATAATTCCTACTAGTATGAATAGCTTTTTTATGAGCTCTAACGATCACCAAACGAGGATCTAATGCAAGAGTTATCTCTGGGTTCTCTAGTTCTAACTTTATTTAAGTGTTCGAGCTCCTTTAGAGCATTTATTACCATCCATGTGCATTGAAGTAGACGTCAACGTGTCGCTACTCTATCTTACTATCCTACATCTTCATTAAGGATACATTAGGTATGCAGCGTAATTTGAAGACATGTGACGTGACATCCACCACCCCGCACTGGGCTCTTGTTGTGGATTGCAGCTGTAACTCACAGAGAGGAGGCGTTTGTCCCGCCAGTGGACACGTTATACTCAGGCTGATAAACTTATGATTATGCTATAAGAGTGCACAGGCAGGCCAGTGACGAGCCTAGAAGCCAACAGTACGGCAAGCCCATAAGGCGAGCAGGCTGTTCAGAAACCTGAACATCATGAAGAGTATAATAGGTTATAAGGGCAAGCCAAGCTTGTAGGCTTGTATGAAAGTACCGCCGCGGCAGCACTCTGTATTGGTCAGGCCAGGTCGTGGTCTCACTAATTGGTTTCAATCTTAACTTGTCATCAGATTTCTTAATGTGACGTGGGTCGAAAGACATCTTGAGCAATCTATTCTTAAGTAACCACCTGCCATCACAAAATCGCACTAGTAAAACAAGATACTTATTATAATAAGCGCTCATTCCTGCTCGGTTGAGGCGAGGCCTTTGCTTTGCTCTGGCACAATTACACCCTGGCTATAAAAACGCAATGAGTTGAAGCTCCTGGAGCAGAAAAAACAGTGTAAAAAGGCCGCTTGACATTGTTGTGGGAAAAAAGGTTTAAAAAAGTGCTTACAAAAGTGGGCCAAAACGGTCTGAGTAGAAAGTTACACTTGAAAATTGTTACCAACGCGAAAAACAACGAGCTCTGTGCTGGTACCGTGGCGCGTGGGGGTTGTACCAGAGTTGGTTTGCTCCCAGGCAGCCATATTAAAAATCTGCGAAATTAGTTCGAAAGTACCTAATTATAAAAAGCGCGGTTCGTGACCTTCAAGAATATTTCCACGTATTTTCTTTTGCTTGCTAAAATAATTATGTAAATTAGAAGTTAGATAGAAATTACATTAAAGTAACATTTAAAGTTTACATGTTCTTGTTAACTTTGAAATTTAATTAGTAAATTTTTAATTCAGGGATCTTTTTGATCTTAAAAATGGTTTAAGGAATGTATTATATCGAACAGGATTTGTAATTATGTTCCTAAAGACTTTTTTAAAGAGTCTCTACCTACGCAGTATAGGTACATATGTCTTGTTACAAAAGGTAAGAACGTAGAAAAACATAAAATTTTTAGAAGTAGTTTTGATTTTCCTTTTTAATTGTTAAATTGAAACACCAATAACAGATGAGAAGCAAAAATAACAATGCCAATGTTTTCACCCACATAGGAGTCAACACAAGACAAAAGGTGAATTAATTAGACTCAAACCACGACATATTATTATTTCTATGTTATCTTTCTTGTTTTTTTTCCTATCTGTTCTGTTTGATGACGTAGGTAAATACAACTGGTCAGTGTATTTCATTAAAGACTAAGTAAATAGCTAAGTTTAAATGTTATCAAAAAACTAGCGACCCGCGCAACTTCGTCTACGTAACAGTTTTGATTTATGCTCCGCTCGTATTGTTCGCAGCGTGATGTTAGTCTATAGCCTTCCTCGATAAATGGGCTATCCAACACTAAAATATTTTTTCAATTCGAACCAGTAGTTCCTGAGATTAGCACGTTCAACCAAACAAACAAACAATCTCTTCAGCTTTATAATATTAGTATAGATGATGACCAGAAAATCTTGTAATATAGAAACAGGGAAATCTGAGAATTATGCACATATTTAAATTCATTCATTTATTCATCAATAAATTTACATTTGTGTCAAACAGTGGTTTTAGCAATAAATGTAACAAGACATATGTCGGGCATGCCACCGTCCGGGCGAATCAATTCGTCACATTATCTCCGGGTGTTCTCGTCTAGCTAACGGTGAGTACTTGCATAGACACAACCTTGTAGCCAGGATTATCCACCAGCAACTTGCTCTAAAATACAACCTTGTGGAATCGGAGGTGCCGTACTATAGGTATGTGCCCGACCCAGTTCTCGAAAATGGCAATATCACACTGTACTGGGATCAATCCATCATCACTGACAGGACTATTGTGGCCAACAAGCCTGACATAGTGGTGGTGGATCGATCAGAGCGGCGCGCAATGATTGTCGACATAACGGTCCCGCATGACGGGAACCTCGTGAAAGCCGAGAAAGATAAACAAATCAAGTATCTTGACTTGGCTCGCGAGGTTGTCGACATGTGGGAAGTGGACACGGCGATCATTGTGCCGATAGTCGTTTCAGCCCATGGCTTAATTGCCAAGAGCCTCGACCAATACCTGAGGAGGCTCTCGTTAGGCGGCTGGATCAAGGGCTTGATTCAGAAAGCGGTACTCCTGGACACGGCTCGTATTGTTAGGAGGTTCCTCTCTCTGGAGCCCTGACCGCCGGTAGCTTGGACCCTGTTCCCGATACCGGTGGGCTACTATTTTTTATATTTTTAAATGTTTTTTTTTTTTTTATAGGAATATTTAAAAATGTAAATAAGTAAGTAAGAAAAATAAATAAAGGAAATAATAAATGTAACAAAAATTTAATAATCGTCGTAAAGTCAGGAAAAAAAACAAACACAACATCCCGTATTGGTCCCAACATTATTAGTCTTATTAGTTATAATAATTTACCTTAATATTAATTCAAAATCAACATAAATTCAATTCAAAGAAATGTATGTCAATAGAATTCATTAGAATGTAATGTCATGATATAATATTGGATATATTACTTAAAGTCATTAAAATATAATCACATAGTTTAGTTTCAGTTTTTTGACGCCATTTTTTAAGCTTATTAATTTTAAGTTAGTTACTTTTGGTTATTTTTATTTATAATTTAAATGTATAAATCGTATACATAGTATATTAGGAACAATTAACTTTGCAAATTTCTTCTAAAGCCAGTTTCTGTCTGCCTAATGTAACTGTAGACGTACATATGTAGACCGATCATAACATGGAACATCTATCAAAGGAAACATAATAATAAACATCATAAAATTATATCTCCAATATACATTCGTGAGCCATTGGAATACCAAATACTTCTGCTATTAATTGGCTTCCTACTAACGAACCCCTCGACGTTCGAGCTTCACACCTTCGTCTATCTTGTCTTTGAACAATTAACATGGTTGCCGCGTTCGCTTTTTGAACGTTGTATTAATTACTTTGGGCAGACTGACGTTCTAGATACAAGTAACTCAGATAATTATCAAAGAGATTTTCTTTGAGATATCTTGGGAGTTCGTGTGTTTTTATAGTTAAGAGTACTTCAGTTTTCTTTGTAAGTGTTGTGGTATTTTATTTCGGAAAAGATGAAGGAGCTGCCTGATCGGTGCTGGTTGGTCTTTCGTTGCGATTTTTCACTCCGCTACACTTTAGGTTTCAAGGTTTGTATCCTTGAGTGCGGTCAGGTTTAATCTGTAAGTAGCTGTTTGAGTCCTGTGGGTATTAAGTGAAATTTAATAAGCGATAACGATGATGGCAAAATCAAAATGATAGTTGAGGAAAGGATTGACTTAATCTACATATTGAAAAACTTATGTCCATCTTGTTGAAAGTCGTGTTTGAATATGATATGCTTAGAATTTGAAATCCGATTGGCATTTGTCTCGGCCCTGAAGATGGTGTTTTAGTTCGATGGTCGAGCGTAAAGGTCCGCATTGGCCTTTGAATCAAGTTTTTGCAAAACCTTGGTTTCACTATATGTCTTCTTCAACGAAATACTATGTGGGTATAGATTCATACTTTATATTCCGGCACGCACCCTGTATGTTGTGTTACGTAACCGTATGATGGATGGAGGGTGTCCTCTAGAAAATAATTGACTTTGCAAGGGAAGCGGGTCTTGAGCCTGTATAGCGGGAAACGCCTCTTAGGGACAAAGAGGAATGTTTTGAGGGTGCTCTTACTGTAGTTGGTGCTGTTCGAGGTATGCCTATCTCTTTGTCCATGCGCATCTTTTTGTCCTCAGGTAATGCCCAAAAAAATTTTCTTCGGTTTTTCTGTTATGAAATTCACAGTAGATATCAACGTCAACAAAATCTGGATTTGTACTCGGCTAAAGGCAATTGGCTTGTTCAATATATTTAATGGACCTCATTATAAAACCTGCAAATGTCAATCAGTCAACTGAGACAAGCGCAGTTCACTCCTGGACAAGTGGACATAGGCTTCTCCCGCGGATGTTCGTGTATTTATTACAGTAGCTACCCTTTTTGTTGGATACAGGCGTGAATGTTTATTTAGTAGAGGGCCGCAGCCAGGACCGTAATATACAGTTACGTCACAACGATGCCTACCAACTAACAGTAGGGCGTGGGAAATAGGTTACTCGTACATAAACGCTTTCCTGTCAAATGGAATACAGATCTATAGAATATAACCTATGTAGTAACTAGTAAATGATGACGTAATCGACTATCGCTACTTTCTGAAGACCTTTTGTTTGCAGTATCTGCGAAATGTTTCACTATAGAGCATACTTGGTTGACCATAACCATTAACCACATCATTGTTGTAGACCTCACACAGCTGAACACCTTCGATTTAGTCCAGACTTTATATTCAAACTCCTTAAAACCTTTTTAATAATTTCGTAAAACGGTTGGTTGTAGTAAGTAGCTGATAGCAATATAGCCTTGCCGGGGGCGTGGTTATCTGCTACTTACATATTTGAAGAAATATTCTTTCCTGGAATACAGGTGTGGCGAGCCATGAATAGTCGTCGTAAACGTGCCGCATTAATGCCTCTGCTAGCTTCGAAGAGTTTGAGTGATCTTAAGTTTTTTAAGCCCAACAATGAAGAATTCCAGACCAGACTGTTATCGACGGTGTCCCAGGCATGCCGTGACATTATATTGCCTTTGTTGTTTGATGTGATGGGCTACTCCTGAGCCCTGCAGCTTTCGATTACGTGTATTACACAAAGATTTTGCAATTTTTAAGTAAAATCTTATCATTTAAATAATAATAAGGAGGAAGAACAGAGGAGCAATGGGGTCCAGAGCAGTAAAAACACTGTGATCACCGGAGTATACCTCTGAAGTGACTGCGGTGAGATACAGATACTGCAGAAATCGACAGAGATTTCTCTAAATTTATTAATTGGATCGAGTGGTCTGCATGAGCAGTCTACTCGTGCGGAATGTTTGTTAGGATATATGTCATGAGTCAATTTTAGAAGTTAGTCCCAGATCTAACCTTGCTAACTCCGGCTAATCGTGTTAGCTAGCTTAGGTTACCACTCCAGGCGACGCAGGTGCTCTCGGGGCACCGCTGCTTCGGGAAGTACCTGTATCTCATAAGCAGGGAGCCGAACGCTCGCTGCCATCACTTTGTCCACTGTCTGGAGGACACGGCGCGACATAGTCTGGCCGAGTGTGCCGCGAGGGAACACCGGTGTGGTTTTAGTTAGTACGAGTCTGACAGACCCGTCCTGAAGATTTCCAAATCGTGAAAAAAATATGTTACTATACTACTGAGTTATTCTCGTATAACTCGAACCTACATGAGAAAAGGAAACGGCAATGCTTAAACACACTTTATCAATAAGATGTGTCGAATTATTTTTTTGCAAAGCGTAATTGAAATAACCGAAAAACTCTCCCATAATTTTGTCTATAGGTTCCACAGTAAAAGTTATTCATATTCATAATGAGGACAATTACTCCTTTATCGTTGTTCAGTTATTTCAGTTGCACCTTGTAAGCATATATGTAGGTTCTTTGTGCGACAAAACATTTCGCACCTTTAGGCTTAAAACAAAAAAGTAGTTTTTTGGGAATACGTGTTTAAAGATTCTGAATTGCAGTAAGAACGGGAGACGAGCGGGGGGAGTGTGAGAGAGATAACCGAGTCGTTAATGTTCTTTTTCTCTCTCTTTCAGCGTTAGCCGGTTGATAATATCGTTTTGTGCCCTTAGCATTCAAAATCAAACTTTACAAAAATTTTGACTTGAGTCCTTATATTACAGAAGGTGCGATTTGTTAATAACGACAAATTCCCATTTTTCCTAATAATTCATTTATGTTCAAGAGACCGCTGTTTTTTACGTAGAAGTTAATAATCTTCATAAGCAACCAAAGCATAATTAATTAAAAACTGAAATGATTATGCATAATTCTTAATGGTAAACAAGGTATTCGTATCAACGAACATATTAAATTATGAATACGTAATGTCTGACCCAATTTCGTTAGTCAGCTAGGCAGTTTTCATGCGTGGTTGGCTTCTGAAAGCCGGTCTGAACCAATTTGGTGCACACAAATAATTTTTAGCGAAACGAAACGGTTTGGGGACCAGTTAACAACGAAAGGGTAATATGTAAACGTTAAAATTTTAACGTTTACATATTACCCTTACAAGTGCTTCGTTTTTGTATTCATTTTTGCTGTGGATTACCTGTGACTTAAACATAACTGGCGAAATGTGGGTGTACTATTAGGTACACCTCTGCCTAACCCTTCGGGGATTACAGGCATGATGTTATGTAAAACATCATTTCTGGAACACCTGAATCATAAACGTTTGCAAAACTTCTCTAAATTTTCAATCAACGTAAACCCAAAGGAGGATTAATGTTTCCTCCTTGGAATGGCAACAGATATTTAAAGTGACTTATATTTTTCCGTCTCAATCAATTTGTGAGTCGCTTTCGGCTCTGATTTCCGATCAATATTTACAAGACGCCAATATTCACGATGGCAGGCCAAGGTAAAGAGGTCAGGCTCAAGGGCGAGGGAGTGGGGCACCACCTTGTACCTTCGGAAATATGGAATAGTCCTTCTTAGTTAAGAATCTGTTTCAAATAAGCTATAGGAAGGTATTCACTTGATAACGTATTTTTAAATATGGTTTTCCCGTTTGTTATGTTTCCTAAAGCTTGATAAAATATTTTTATACATGACTTTTCCTGTTTGTGTAAGTTGCTTGTATGTGTTCTATACCTTTGAACCTATTTCATCGCCTCCGGATAGGTATAAGTATTATTGGGTCTGCTGTATTATGTCCAAATAGGCTCTATTCTAAAGTTATTACTCAACGCAATTCGTAGACAGTAATTTAACCGGAACTGGTAGTAAAGCGTGCCCTTAGCCTCTGGTAAGATCATTTAGCAAAAACTCTTATTTACCAATCAATTCTATCGTCGGTGGATCTCATTATCTTTTTCTGAAACAAGTCCGAACAAATACACGAGCATTTTTTTTTGTAAATAGAACGTGTCCTATTCGGGTCGCGTCGATAGCGTATCTGTTTTGCTATTGGCCGTAAAACATACTGGGTCGCCGCTTCCCTAGCGACTAAGGACACCATGCTACAGTAAATCTTGGAAATACTCGAAATGCTCGAAAAGCTAAACCACGCTCGAATTTCCCGAGAGTAAGTGCTAGAAGTGCTTTCGTAAATATCGCACCGGATAAACTGCACAAATCTCGCAAGAAATATTTTTGAGAAATTCTTCCTGTATATGGAAGTGTTAAATAAATTATAACTGAACGCGTTGCAGATTTCAAAATACCTACCGAGTACAATATTTTTCGTTTATTGCAGCGCCGCTCGAAAAGAAAGATAAACTTAGTCATTTCTCAAGTTCAGTGCATTTAACTTTAGTTCTGCCTTTTCCAACCAAGATGGCTTCTAGACTATCAAACTATGAATCATGGGGATCATAAAATATATAAGATTACGTTAATAAAATAAAGTACCCACTTATGAAGATGGGAAGGCGACTTAGCAATCAGCACTGGTATTACCACTGATTGCAGACTCCAAATAGCCACTTATCTTTTTAAATTCCATTGCAAGAATATGACGGAATTGAACTAGATTCCGTCGAACGCCGTCGCCGTTGAACTGTAGAGTGAGCTCCCTTTAATCAAAGTGCGGACGACGTTAAATGTGACCGTGGAGAGGCCATGATGGATGAGCTTGTAGTTTATTTGGAAGTAAGTTTAAATGTAGAGTATGCACTTATACACGGTCTAAAGGACATCGACGCGCAAACTGTTAGCGTGAATTCAGCACATTATTGTAAGTTATTAAAAAAAGAAACCTTTTTCATACAAAAGTACAATACTGGGTTTTCATCAAATCAAAAACAAAGATCAAAATGCTTAAGATCAAAATTCACATTTTTTCATAGCCACAATGCGACACAAACACTTATAAAAACAAAACATAATCGAAACTTTTAGTAGTTGAAGACGATAATTTGATATTGAAGTTACACAGAATACAATGCATTGAGTAGCACCGTTTTTTCCGCAATATTTCTTGAAAGAACCGAAATGCTCTATTTAACGGCTACCTTGATTCATTTGAGTAAAACAGCAGCAGTAATTCTCATCAGGCTTAAAAGGTAGACCCCTCAAATTACTTAATCAGACGTCAGCTATGGGGGAACCGCACTGCGCCAGCTTTTATTTTAGAAGCGTGACTTTAATTTAAAAGGTGTATTACATAACTCGCGTTCATCCGGATATAAATACACCTAAACAAAAACACGCACACAGGAGAATTTTTTTCACTTTTTTTCCACTATTTTTTGACACATGTCAAATAGATACGTGACCATATCGGGAACTGTCCGTGTGATACAAAACGCTATGTCGCCCTCGTCGCGTTACACAAACCTATTTGTTAAATCCGGCGAGGATTTGTAGCAAAAATCCCATTTATTACGAACGGCAAATATAAGTCTAATAAGCTAAAGTGTAATTGCGAGATGTAGAAGATTATAATTTTTGTAAAACATGGTTTTTCTAAGTGACTGAAGGCATGGGATGGCAACATTTATAGTAGCATGGTATTTATAATTCCATGACTAAAAATATAAAAAAAAAACAGCCAAGGGCGAGTTGGACTCGCGCACCGAAAGTTCCGTACAAACTTGTAGGTATTTTGTTATTAAACTACATATTTACAGTTTTCAAATTTTTCCTATACATGTGCTGTAAGATATTGCTTCTTGCCAAATTTCATGGTTCTAGGTTAACGGGAAGTAACCTATAAATTTTGATTCCTAACTTGCAAGAAATTCCGTTAGAAATATCAACTTTATTTACTTTTTAAATGTCCAATTGCAGCTGATTTTTCTGGACAACTTATTTTGTCTGGGATGTGTAGACGCCACTATGTTCCATCGAGGCACAATAACCTTCATGATTCGGTAAACATTGATTAAGTGAAACAGGTAAATGTTATTATTAGATCATATTCTTGTTAATGTCTGGATTGTGCCAATATAAATGGCCACTATTGCGAATTATTGCAAATGTTTCGTGCCTAGTAATTTTATTTTATAACCGACGTAGGTACTAAACTAACAGTAGTTGACTCTTGACTAAAAATTATTTGATAAGTTACATTCTTAGTTGATTGAGTTTCTATCAGGGACAATAAGATCTGCGATGTTCAAAGCTGACAATAATGAAACAAAGTATTTATTAAAAATTTCTAGGAGGAACGTCTTTGTTCATAACATAGATAGGTACCTATTTTCTAGAAATATTGCTTCTAGGTTTGTATGTATCCTCCTGAAACACACGACACAATTCGCAAGCAGCAACGAAAAATATTTTGCAGAACTACTTATGAAATACGCGATGAAAATGCAATTTGGTACATTTGCATAATACTGAAATGTTACTTCGTTAATGTTTCCGTCTCTTATCTGGAGGATTTCAAGTTTAATTAGTTTTCAGAGTCAGCTGGGACTTTTTCAGTGGACTGTGCTTGTATTCAAACTTCGGTGAAGGCTTCAGCAAGCAGGCTTTATTTATGTTCTACTTAATGGAATTCTGTTGTGCCATCTGCTATGACTGAAGGTGTAGATGTACAGAGCTACTGTAGACAACTGGGGTTGTTGGTGAACAGTGAAATTGTATCTTTTTAAAAGGCAATCTGGCGGCAGTTGTATCAATTTATTTTAATTTGGTAATAAAATTTCAGAAACACTCCAAGAAAAGTTATTTAATAAATGATCTTTGAATTCTCCCGAACTTTTCGTTGTCAACTCGGTGTTCTATGTAACGTGTTTCGAATAAAATCTAATTGACCTTTAGAACAATAGTTACAATAGTATTATTGTTCAACAACTCTCCTGTGATCACATTTAAAAAAAAATTAAAAATTAAAATTAAAAATATTTATTGACATAAAACATTGTACACATATGCAATGGAATTCCCTGACTCCTGCGATAGTTAAAACTGTGTTGCAGGAGCCAGTGTCCTCCCCTAATTAAAGAAACATTTGTTTTATGACAAAAAATAAAAAAGCAAACAAACGAAAACTTCTACTTTCCTTGAAAAGAGAGAGAAAAAAAAAATATATAAGTATACAAAATTAAAAATAAAAGAGAAAAAAAATAATAATTCAAAAACTAAATTAATATTAATTAAATTCTACTAGAGCGCGTGTTTTTGTTTCTGTACGGGTGTGCGTGTGTGTGTGTGTGAGTATAATGAATGTGTGTGTGAGTATGTATGTGTGTATTAGTGGGTGTCAGTGAGTGTGTTCAGGCTTGAGTAAGTTCTTAGGGAGAGGTACACTCCCTTGATACATTTAATACATTGCTTCTATCTTTATATGGGTAATTGAGGTGTAATAAGGAATTACCAGAAGCGAGTTTCTTCAAAGTAATTTTGTACAAAACTGGTGTATTTTGTGCTAGATATTGTTCACTAAATTAAGGGACGAAAGTTGTTCATCTTTATCATAGAAAGAAGGAACGTAATAAGTTTTAAATAAACTAAAATATTATGCTCTCGAAATGTAGATGGCTATAGGAGTAGATGAAGACCAAAGAAACGATGGATGGACTGCGTGAAGGAGAAAGGAGGTGTCTGATGAGATGACGAGAAATAGAGAAGTATGGAAGAAGAAGACAAGCTGCGCCGACACCAAATAAATTGGGATAAGGGCAGGAGAATGCTGATGACGATGATATATGCTCTCTAAATGATGTAGAAGACAGCATCAAAGTTCGTTCTAGTTTTAAAGATCTAAGATTCTAAGTGGTCACATAGTTAGGAAAAGCGACTTTGTTTTATAAGTACTATGTATAGATATCGTGTAGCTAATGTTAGCAGGTTACGATATCGCCGTGAGTTATAATGGCCCTCAAGTGTGCCCACAGCCTACAATAGACACTCGTCCGTTCGATGGCGAGCTAACAAGCAGTTGATGTGCGATGAACCGAGCGAGATTATATACCTTCGATCACCAAGTTGCGAAAGGTAGATTGAGTATTTTTTTTGCAAGGTTGTTTACGTAGAAGGAATCTATAGTTTACTTGTGTAGTAACAATATTAAATGCATTCATTAAGAGACATCGCGCAGCATCATTTAGTCTGATGACTATTTTCAAGAGTCATGTTCTCCACAGAGTTCTTTGAGCTTAAACTCAATTCAAAAATGCATTGAAAGTTTAAAGTGTAAAGATAAAATTGAGGAACTGGCCGTGAGCGCGGTAAGACTTGCTAGCCGTTGGCGTTGGTTAAGCCAGTCTGTAGCCTGATTAGTGTTAGCATTAAAGATTGGTTAATCTTTTCAAGTCCTATTAAAGTGGAATGAACTTTCTTGTAAAGCTCGATGGAAAGAAAACATGCTACGCCGGGCAGCCGCGACAAACTCCCCAGCAAAAATTACGGTAATAAAGATGGGTAGTAGGTAGGTATCTTTATCAATATATTTGTGAGAGTCGGCTGCGAACATAACACTACATGTAATCGTTTGAACAAACTGTGATCGCCAGTCCGATTGCGTAGCGTTAGTATCGATTGTGACAATAGTACTCGTAGTCCCAGAGGACCAATCAATTGGCGTTCAGCGTCCAACTAAACCAAAAAGCCAATACCAGAGGTCGCTGGAAAATTCAAGAATTTAGACCTAACCAAACAAATGAATGTTAGTTTTCACAACAGTTTGTTTGTTTGGTTAGTTGAGCGCACTAATCTCAGGAACTACTGGCTCGAATTGAGAAATTTTTTAAGTGTTGGATAGCCCATTTATCGAGGAAGGCTATAGGGTATATATAACATCACGCTGCGACCGATAAGAGCGGAGCATAAATCTGAATGAAAAAATATTGCGCAGACGAAGTTGCGTGGATCACCTAGTGCTTAATATTTATTTATTTAATCATGGCACTCCAACGACTTATTCACTAATACATTTTTTGAGGTACTGTAACAATTAAACTTGTTAAATTGTCAGTTATAGGTGTGCACAGCACTTACATATTTCAAGTTTTTACATGGAGTACTTAATATAGGCAAAAAAAAACAAAGTCTAAAATCTATTTTATTGCTCTAAAGAATAACAGTCCATGACAAATAATAAACAAGTAGATAAGTAATAATATTAATACTAAAAGAATAAAGAACTTAATACTAATACTATAGATTACATTATTGTACTGGTTGAATTTCTAAGCGTTAAAAATCCAAAACTGTGCCTTCATTAATGTATTCATTTAGCTGTCGCCTAGTCTTCGTGAAAACCGGTATAAACCATGTGGAAAGGAAGAGGAGTAATTTTTTCAGTAGAACATGTACGTAATTTGACTAAACCGATGTTTATATTAGCATAATTCATACTTTCCGGGAAAAAATGAATTATGTAAACGATATTTTCAAAATGCAATTTGGATTGTGAGCCTTATTCCTTATACATTTCCCGATCGACTCGGTTTTTTTTGGAAGAAAATGTTTAATTTTAAAGTTAATTTTTGCGCTAACATGTACTTGTTCTTGCTATAACTCGTGTATGTACCTACAGGCCAATTCCTTGACCTGTTTGTAATTCTCTTCCTTCAAAAAACATTCTTCGTTATTTACAATCGAACAAGCTTAGGTTCACAGTTTATTCAGGCAGTTTGTTAAATAGAAAATAAGTTGTAGAATAATCCTATTGCAATTTGGTTTAAATGTATGCGGAAAGCAAAATAAGTCATTAAGTATGAATAAAGTAAACTGAATCAATATTGTGTGTATTTATAACAAGTATCGATTTTCAATTTTAAAATCGTTTGAATTTTCCGTTACGTTTAGGTACCCCGCGCGTTGTTGCCACCTGTCCAATCTTCACATAACTACATAAAAAAAATCTAGGTCTCCCGAACATTAGGCCGCGAGACCTCAACACTCGCTGCAACTTAAAAGCCAACCCATTTTTAAAACCAAAACGACTGAAATTAAAAAAAAAATCGATCTGAGTTTGCAGGGGCATAGGGGGTGGGGTCACATCAATTCAGCAATTTCATTATACATGATTGGAAGGCTGTTTGTTCGTGACTGGCGCGCCGCCAACTCGCTTGCTGTCTCAAACACTGCTGCCACTAAGTGGGGAGGTAACGAAGGTCGACTCTTCACAATGGCTTGGATCGTGGTAACGAGCTCACGGCATGCAGTGGGAAGATGGCCTTTGTTTGAGAACTATTATCTTTGGAAGGCTTAGTTCTGGACAGGTTAACGTTTAATCTTTGCGTGCTTTGTCCGTAAGCAGATAGGGGAGATTTATATCCACCGCTGTCCACATTTTAGGTGCAGTTTTTCGTGGAAAAAAGGCTTTACCAGGTTGTGCCGTAACGTCCGTCTTGTGCCTGACCATTGTCTGCTTGGTTGTGCGTGTACCATTTAACAGAAAACCTATTTCTCGCCATAATTTGTGGTGGGACGATAACAGTGATGCGCCAACATTAGTATGTTAAAGTCTTAACATAACATCACACTTATCATAGCACAGGCAGAGGTGTACGTACCTTTAGTGTAGGTAGGTCACCGAACTTAGTCCTATCATTTATTTTTCCTTCAGTCTTAATATTTAGCTTATAAAAAACATCTAGTAGTCGCAACTTTTTTAAAGGGTTCGCCTACTGTATTCCCTTTTTATGTATGTTTGAAGTACGACTGCATCGTCCAAATATCTCGACCGGGCTATCGTTGTGAACTTCTGCATTTCTGGCCGAGCTTCCAGCATTTTATGCAAAGTGTCGTGTACGACTCTGACGTTTATTTCGTTTTTATTGTTTTATGTGAATTCGAATTGGAGGCTGAAGTTGGCGCATTCAAAAGCTCTTTATGTTGCAGAGTAATAAATACACAATAAAATGATATAATTGTAGTTTATATAAAAAAGTATGAACTATAATTTGCTATAATGCTTTTAAAATAACTGACGAAGCCAGCTACTGCTGTTATGACTTTAAAAAATCCATCTTTAAATAATACAAAAAGTTTTTATTCGATTCTTATCTGTTCAACTGGCTGATCATCACTAAAAAAATCAGTATAGACATTACTTTAATGAAAAAAAAAAGAAAAAACTTTAGTGGCATCTCACAATTTTTTAACCGCATATGGCCAGAAACTTTTATTTTTACAATTATTAGTACTAAAAAGTTTACATAACACAAAGTGAAATCATTTTAATTTGGCACAGCAACTGTAGACAAGAAATGGTTTTATCACGAGCCCATAAAAACCAAACGGCCTTTTGACGCGTGGCCATTGACAAAACTAACAAAGCCGTTTTGTTTTTTTCAATACAATTTCCGCGGAATTTCACAAATGTTTACCAACAGGGCGTGTTGACTAGGCCATTCAGGCGCCAAAAGTTTTTCTGGCATAAGTATTCCACTGTTTGGGCAAAAGATCAACATTACTTTGTAAAACTGTTTTATGAAATTGTATTGAAAATAAAAAAGAAAGAGCATTTTGTTCCCATTTTGGCCACGCGCTGAAAAACCCATGTATAACGTTTTTAATGGTATTGAAATACTGACCATAATTTGATGAAGATTTATATTTTAAACCTTCATCATATAATACAAAAAGTTTTTAATCGATTTTATTACCTGTTTGACTGGCTGATCTTCAAGAAAAAAATCAGGACGCTCATTACTTTTCCGAAAAAGAAAAAAAAAGAAAAAAGATGATGGCAGCACACATTTTTTTACTGCAAATGGCCAGTAAACATTTTTTTTTTGCAATAAGTAGGAATAAAAAGTTTTCATTACACAAAGTCAAATAATTTTGAGCATTTTGTCCTGGCATAGCAACCGTAGAATAGAAAATGTTTATTACAATAGCAACCACAGTTATTATTTTAGCCAAAACGCTGTGTAAATCTGTAGAGTATTTTGATAACAATGTACTATGCCGTTTATATGCTAACTGGATTAGCATGCCATTAATTTGTTGTATAAAATAAGTAACATCTCTACAAAACGACCTCCAACAGAGCACTAAAGAAAAGCCTTACAAAAGCCTACAAATGACATTAAAGAGCTCACACTAGCTCCCTACCTACTCAGTTTAACTGCACTTACCCACTTAACGTGCTGTACCATTGTTTCTACTTGCTCTAAACTAAACAGATTAACTTATTAATACCTACTAATACTGCCACTGCATACAGTTAGTGAAGTTTGTGAGGATGGGCGAGACTGTAGAGGGGGAAGGGGCCAGAGAGGACGAAGTTGTACGGCACTCAGTGTATATGAATATTTTATATGTTTATATTTGTGCCGTGTTGATGTTGACGCAAGAAGTTTGCCGGCTCTCTGTCTAGGGAGTTTATTGTGAATAGTTATGTTGATGCGTAATGTTAGATTATGCATAGGTCTGTACCCATCCATAAAAAATGTATTCAAACTCAAACTCAAAGCATTTATTTCTATTAGACCATTACAGGCACTTTTGAAAAAATTGGAAAATTGGAAAAGAATGTCAAAACTCAAAAAAAAATTAAATACGCTACAGTCCCAATCACAGGGCATAATAACTTGTGAAAGTACTGTAGTTGCCCATTCGAAAGCGTAGATCTCTATGGAGAAGAATGGGCAAGAAACTCCATGGACACTCTTTTAAATCATTATGTTGTTACAAAGTCTCGGTTACATCATTCATGTCGAGATTAAACATACATGTGAGAACGATGTAGAAAGACGTGCGAGTGTGACGTGTGTGTGTAAGAGCGTCCAGAGTAAAAAGATAAAATTAACTAATTAAAATTAATTATTAATTATATTACGCCTGTACGTTACAGAAAAGGAATTAATAACATGGTCGGCAGCCAGAGGACCTACACAAAGTAACATTCTATTAGTCATTGCCAAGGATATTTTGACGTTTGAAAGACATTTTGAGTTTTTGGTAAACATTTTTTTATGATATAATGAAATTGCCAAGGAAATTGCACTGAAAAAACCAAGATGGTGGCGTTAGTTCCGATTCTGGCCATGTGGAAAAAACTTTGTACAAGTAGCTGATATAGAACTAAAACGAAGAAGGAAAATTTAGTAATTATTGGGACTGAATGTCGTTGTATAAATACAAAACATTTAAAAAATCATTGCCACAATAAAGATTGATAGATTCCAATAAATATTTAGCGATGTCTAATTTTCGACCTGTAGGAGGCACTTGTTTGAGTACTTACGACATACAAAAGAGTGCCTATGAATACCAACGATCAAACCCTATTAATATATGCAGCACGTCGTTTCTATGCCCTTCCTGGAATTCTGCTACTAATGCCTGTTTACGGATGTCCGGATGTTCTTATCTAATGACGTGCAACCGTGCATATATTCCAGGAAGTCCGATACACCGCGCCCTTATTCACGGGCCCTTGGCGCTTTCAATAAGGAAGAGCTGAGTCCGAAATTAGATGTTAATAAGGGTTTTGTCCACATGTCTATTTGTCATAAAACCCTGCTGAAGGAGGTGTAATAAATAACACATTGTTACAATGTTGTGATTTATGTAAACCACGAAACTGCAGGAACCATTTCCGTCTTTGTAAATATTTGCTAAAGATACTTTTTCGACTACCTCAGTAATTTAAACTTTTACCTCGTAGACACTCTGTCTGATAATTATAACGACATATTATCATCGGTTCTTATCGGTAGGTTAAAAAAAAGTAACATAACAAACTGAACGGTGTGGTCACGTAAGAAGACTACCTCTCATGCGATACGGTGCTTGTATAAAGATACAACTCTCAGTCCGTGCAAGTCGAGATGAATCGGCTCTGATCGTTACGGTAAAATATTCTTTCATATCTATGCTTTCTCTGTGCGCACATAAAGTTAACATACTGGTTTTCCGATCCCGACAAATCGACTTGTCAGCACTGGTAAACTGGTCTCCCTTTCACGACCACAAACAGAATGCTGTTTGTGTGAACATTTCTTTAGCTTGACGTTACTTTTTCAAGCAAAGCTTATGGTAGTGACTAACCTGAGATATTGATTCGCTCCTCATCGTAGTAGTCAAGCTTGTGCAGCTCCTCATCATCATCTGGTAATACAGGCTCGTCGGGCAGGTCGTCGGGGCGGCGCGCGCGCGTCGCGTTGGGCGCGGCGCTCACCAGCACGCACACCACCGCCAGCGGCAGCACCACGTCCATGGCGACATCACCGCGTGCCACCGACGCTGCTGAGGACGAACGATGATGCGTTACTATTGGCTCTAGAAAAAGACAGCGTTTATGAGCTAGGAATTCTTTAGACTAGGGTCAGATTAAACCCTGGGGAGTGGTAGATAGTCAGCGCTTCAGTTAGGGATTACCCGGTGCCTATTTAATAAAACAGACAGGCAACACCAGGATGCGTGCCCCGAGATGTTTTTCTGGAGTAAGATGACTATAGGCTCGAGAAAAAGATAGCGGACAACTAGGAACAGAATGGTGGGGAATGATAGAACAGAAATGAATGCAATGATGGTGAGCCTTTTCGTTGGGCACTGTCCGAGGCCTATTTCATAAAACGCATGAACATATGTATAACAATAGCTGTACTACCACATCCATATCGAGATGCTGCTGAGGAGGAATGTAACGCTATATTACGCTTATTTGAGAGAGTCGATGGCGGTACTAAAACACTTCGTAAATAAAACTGTCAAAGGATATCACAATAAATGCTGTTTATGACATTGGCAGGAGTTGTTTGTAAGCATTTATGAAATTCGTGGGTGTTATTGAAAAACAAAATGAGGGGTTAGTTCCTATTTTCACCGCGGGTTACCTAAAAGATTCTTGTTCAAGTACACCTAGTAATACCCGAACAAATCTAAACGTACTTAACAATCCTAAAGACGAATGACTTTAACTCCACATTTGAAACATTACAATGGACAACAGCTGTGTCTGAAATTCCCTGAGTAGGTACATATGTATAGTATCTAGTTTAGCAGCGAATAGGTACGTGCTAGTCAAACAGACAGACAGACTCGTGGGAAAATGTACTGTGCTTAATTGTTTTCTATTTAACTAAGTTGCTAGGAAAAAAGGAAAAGAAAAGAAACCAATCAACTTTGACCTATTTCCATGTTGATTCGACTGTGTTCTTTATTTCAAGAAATAAATTACTTCAGCTGAGGTAAAGTAGATGTTTTTACTGCTTATATTTTGAGGACAAAGACCTGTAATTATATTGAGGTCGGACTACAACACTTGATTTCGCTTTAACGAAATAATTCTAACGTTAATACTGAATTCGGAAAAGTTTCAAAGTTGTTACCCGTGATTTGATAAAACATTGACTTCGATGACTAACAAAAAGTCTTATCCGACCGATTGGAGAAATATGTATTTTTCAACTTTTTATTTTTCTCACTAAATAATTGTACGTATTTTGTTTTTTTTTTAGAAAACATCTTGAGGCATGTACTAGAATAAAAAAAGGACATGTAACATCCCCCAACCCGCCTTGTACCGACGCGCCACGTGGTGGGTCACTCCCCCTCCCCCTCACCCCTGCCCAAGGGTGGCCTGTGTCCCTGCAGTTGGAACATTATAAGCTAATTATGGTTAAGGTTATGTTTATATAAGTAAAGTTAACCCCGTACGAAGCAACAAGATCCCTCTAACTACGGGCTTTCCAGAGCACGTCATATCTCGAGATCTATAGCTCTATTCCTGTATCGTGGACGTAAGGCTTATTAATGGTCAACACAGCATACGACAGGCGTATGTATGTACATTGTAAGCCTGTAAGGTAGCCGCGCGGTTCTGACACCTGTCCAATTGGGAACAGCTCCAAGTTGGCAACCATCCTGACCGGAGCCAAATTAATTATACTCATATGCAGGGAATTCGTAGCGTTTTGCGTTTTGTTTGAGGAGGTAAATGTGGTCTGGAGATGAAATAGCTAGTAAATATTTACGTTTGATGAACAAAAGAATAAGAAAATATATTATCATCGTCATCAGCCTAGCCTTTTCCCAACTATGTTTGGGCCCGCTGCCAATCTACGGGCATGCAGCAAAATAGCATCAGTTTACATGGAGCAACTGCCCATTATGACCGCCATAACCCATTTACTGGGTAATACGATACTCTTTGGTGAGACTAGTTGTCAAACTTTCGACCTTGTAGTTGTTAAACCTTTAAGATCGACTCGTGCAGCTGCTATTATTAAGTCGAGAGCCCCCTCCAGAATAAGTAAATAACTTTTTACTATGATTGGGATTACAGAAATATTCTTGACATTTATGTAACTCTTATTGGCTTAATCACGATATTTTCCTTTAACGATAGTTAGTGATGTTTTGTATAAGGAAACGAATTACGAACGTCATTTGAGTTTAAAAATACCTTATGATGTATCGATGACGTCTTTAGACCTTCGGGAAACAGCGATAACCATAATTACTTTTTAAATTTGGTCTATTATCAAATTCCTTTGATTCCGCGTGATTTATGAATGTCTATATTATGTAATTTCGTGTCCAGGAGAAAAATTTTTTTTTACTTAATAAAATTCTTTATTTCGCTGACAAACAAACCGCAGCCTGAACCACTAGGTCTGAAAGCGTGATATTCTGTCTAATAGTTCCTTAAGACCTAGACGATATAAAGGGGTTGAATAAGAGACGAAAGTTTGTGAAGTTTCATATTTTTGTAAATAGAGAATCCCATCTGACAGAAGACTTGTACATTGTACAATAAAGTGTCATGATAAGTATCAATTACACACAATTGTTGACGTGTCAACAACAAGTATTGTACGGAACTGTTACGGAACGCTAACCGAAAGTTAACTGTTACAAGCAATAATTATAATTTTATCGCCATGAGGTTATGACATACAACTGTTGATCACGCATGTAAAGTGGTGAAACATTTTAAAAAGGGTGTATTTTTGATCGGAGGACAGAAATCCTCCATTGGAGTAGGTGAGGGATATATCGGATTCTCTTATGTCTGTACCCACGTCATGGCTGTTGCTCATATGCAGTAAGATGGACTCTCTGGGATCTCCGAATCGAAAAATCTAGGCAGGACTGTATGCCGATAGGTGAACGCATTAAGTTTCCATACCTCTTCTCAGTCAGGATTTGGGCCCGGTTGACATAACTGTGACCAAGACTGTCACCTGTACCTGGATCACCAGCTTTGCTAAACTTTCGCGGAATACAGATGTGATGTTCTTTCTTGTACTTTGTAGAAATACCTACAACGTAGATATATGTATTTTAAAATCATTTTTCATTTCCTTCACTTCCTTCGCCACGTGCGTCGTTTAATAATTCCACCTGTATGTAAGTCACAAACCACAATAAATAACATTAGTTAGTCTCACGAACAACAGGTTGGCGTGACGAACTGTTCAACTATTTGTTGTTGGCAGCTTTTTGACAGATAGCCGATGGAAAGTTACCACATCTGCCTGTTGTTCGGAGTAGAACGGATTTTGTTACAGTTGGTAGCTGTGAGATTTTTTTTCTTAATATTTCGTGGAAAACGTAGTTATACAAACTATTTTTTTTTCATAATATTGCAAAAAAAATATTTTTTTGATAATATTTATTGTCAGTTAGCCCCTCCAAATAATCCTTTGCTACACTGCACCGTTTAGAATCAGTATTATTTAATTAATTTAGACAAGTTTGTTGAGAAATACTTTCTTTTTACTACAAGGTATCTAATATACCTGTACCTTACGCTATCGGGACATACCTACCATCCTATATCTAAAAATAAAAAATAATTCACAATGTATCGTATCGATCCCAGCACTGTCCCAGGTGGCCTTCAATGAGAAACATTCTATTTTCACACAGCTTAACACAAATAAACTGTGTAAACGTGTCTAAATAACTACAAGCCTTTGCACTGGTTACAGGAGAGAAATCTCAAAAAGTCATCATTGTCGTGTTTTAAAACGGAAGTCGGATATCTACCTCCGGCTTTCGGTCCCAATGGCTTCGGGCACAATCGTATTGTCGCCAACAAATTGACAATTTGAATATGATATCTTCCCCGACCTTTTCCGCCCTTTCTGATTATTTTTTTCCACTTTTTGTGGTAATATATAAGATGTCGTTAAGATAAATACGAGTAACGTGGCCGTGATTGAACGGGCGGAAAAGTTTTAATCGGAATGTTATTGATATTACGTAGCCAACGATCTAGGAAATATAGCAAGTTAGTTTATTGGTTTCTTGGTAACATAAATAAAGTAAATATCTATTCATAAGCTAAAAAGAAAACATCGTATATTTTCGTTTTTCTCAATAAATAAGTGAATAGCCTTCACGTCCGTATTCCCGACGGGCCATCGAAGGCGAAGGGTAAACTATCGCACATGAACAGGTCACCGGCGGGGCGGCGTTGTGCAATACGTCATACCGACGTTCTCAGGTATAAGGGACGTGCCTATCCTCTTTATCGGCCATTACTACAATCTGAGGCTATGAATAAGGGATCCTTTTCCCACGGAACTTTGCTCTTTGTTTTATATAATGCCTGGAGATGACTTCTTTCTTGAAGAACGCTGTCCCAGTCAGCTCTAGGCATGAATTGCATTTAAACAAGGACAATGGGCATGTTTGTAATTAGCTAATGTCTCTAATCTAGAGCTACCTTAAAATGACAATATTTGTAAGATATGTGCTGCAGTAATTTTTTACATTGAATACAGGCAAGTGGATATTACTAAAGATTCATGTCCCTTTTTCTGAGAAAATTGTTTAAATCATATAAACCTTAAAAGTGGACAGTAGACAAGTCAATTGGGTGTTCAGCGTCAAAATGGAGGAGGATGTCACTTAGTCAAATTACGTCAGTCGGCGTAAACGATACTGTCACGTCAAGTTGCGGGGTTGTCGGGAACTGACGGTTTTTGTTTTCATTGGTGGCCGAATTTGCTATTTGGAGATAGGGACGCGAGGGAAAATCTCGATAAATAAAATTTAAGTACCAATAATGGATAAACGTAACGTACGTTTATGTCAAGAAGAAATTGAGAGTTTGTGTCGCATTTACATAGTCTGTCCTTAAGGATAAACTGGTAAAAGTCCAACAGCAGTGACAATGATGTCATACTGTTAATTAGCAACACACCCTAGCACGAAGTTCACGAACCCACCTCAATTTAGGTGTCGATTTCATCGATAACATTCGCTGGATCATGAAAAATAACGCGGTTGGATGCAACCATCCAACCGCGTTACTAATAAGTTACAATGAATGAGTTTTTAAAATTCTTTTATTAATGCACCTCTAGTCTCCGAGGAAAATAATAATTCTTCTGCCCTTATTCCTATTTACTTTAGGGTCGGCGCAGCATCTCTTCTTCTTCCATACTTCTCTATCTCTCGTCATCTCAGCAGTCAACTCCTACTACTAATACTCTTTCAAATGTATGCCTAGAAATAGTGCGCCGTATCCGTGCCGTCACAATCAATAACCCAATTCACCTCACTTTATCGGTATGCAATTTAGGTTGCAACAAATACAATCTATCATGGGTGTGGTGCTGACGTCACGTTAAACCAGCGCGACGCGACGTCAGTCAAGCGTTGACGGCAACCGGTCAACGCGTTGAGGCAGGCGCTCGGCACTTTGTCAATGACGTAGGTAAGCCCATCGCTTGTGCGATATGCTTGTTAGATAGAGTGGAGTTTGTGTCTGTTCGGTCTGATGTAACCTAGGTAATCTGACGTCACGATTCGGCATTTCTTGGTCTCACGGGGAATGTATTACAAATTAGGACGAATGAGAGTCAAAGTTTGGAGTTGTGCTGCCACTTGGATTGGGTTTGTGTCTAGTTTGGTACGTTGAAAAAGGTTTTTTAGTACCTAAGTTCACCGATATTTCGAAAGATATATTTTGTAAGTTTTATGAAATAAGGAGAGGGTAGCCGTTGCCATTTGTATAATAACAGTATTCAGTATGGTGCTAAATTATCATCTTTCAGTAAATGCAAAACCAAAACGGTTGAATATTAGCGACCTTATAGCATAAACGTGCCTACCAACGCAAACTACCTGGATAGCAAATGTCCGGAAGGTCATGCAAAATCTTGGCCTTATGGATGACGATGCTTACCAGCGAAGTGAATGGCGCCGCAGGATTTAAAAAGCCGACCCCGCGTAACGGGCGACGAAGACGGCAACGGCGAGGCAAGGAACAAGAAGAACAAGAAGGTACCATAACCATAAGCATGATAAGCTCACCATCTTCCCACAGCCGGTACATACGCCTTCTTTCTGTGCGAGGAAACAGGCCGTCGCGTCATCCACGACGCGGGCCCAGTGTGGATTGGTGGTTGTCACATGTCTTCGAATTTTCGTTTAAAGAACATGCCAGTCTCTTCACGATGTTTTACTTCACCGTTTCCCAACCTACCTAAGTTAGATCTTTATTATGTCTAATTAATAGACTGGAACTTATGCACAAGAAGACACTGTAGGAAGTAGTCCCTTCTCCGGAAATTACACGCCGTAGTCACAGGCGTGTGTCGTTTCCTCTCTCTATGTTTCTCGACACACGACACGTGTCACGGTTCTCATAAATCCTTATATCTAAGTGTAGTATTGGAATGCTATTGGATAAGCGAATTCGTAGAGCTAGAAGATTGCGCTAGTATAAAAGTTTCGGGGATAAAGTTTTGGGTCAGTTGAAGTTTTATATCTTTGTTTGTAGGTGGGGTTTTTATGAAATCGTTCGACTTGAAAAGTTCTATATCTACGGTATCTAAGTTACCTATATATGTACCTATTTGCAAACGACATTGCTTTCTTCCGTCGCAAGCGGCAATTAACGACTTTATTCTACTGTTGGCTTATAAATAAGTGACTTTTTTGGGCCTTAGCCACTTTCATCAGGCCTGTGCTGTTTAAAGGTTATTATTAACACCAATAATGAGATTATTGGTAAACATCAGACCAGAGGGCCTTAACAAAGTGTAATTCTATCAGTGATAACGATATAAAAAAGTGTTTTTTTTTATTGTCTAACGCAATTAGAAAACGATTATGACGTGTCTCCTAGTCGTGTCATACTATGTAGTTTAGCCGTAAAAATTAACATTTCAATCACAGAAACAGACCAACTTCTGAATAATTTACGTGTGACATTAATTTGTTTGTAATACAGTAATGTATGACGATAACGAATATAGGTGTTAAATAAAGTGTGGTACATAACAATTAGTAATCTTGCTCGATCAGCGCCGACACGCGATACTAGTGTTAACTAGTTTTAACTGTGTAAAATAATTGTATATATATTATACGCACTACCATTTATTCCGATTAACACCAGGTTAATAGATATTCCATTTTAATTACATAGAGAGTACTTCTGGAGTTTATTAAATATTATTGCCTGTTGTTGCGTTTTCATAATGTCAGACCTTTTAGGTCATTAACCTAACACTGTACCAATATCTACCATTTTCAAATAAATTATTTGATTGATTGTAGAAAAAAAAATCTGCGCTATAAGAACGGAATTCAAACTAAAGAAGTATTGACATTTGAGTGGAGTAAATTTGCCAGGAAAATTGGGAGCACTTTCTTTAAAAAATATTAAAGACCATCGACCCGTCTCGGGGTTTAATTCAGTTTAATTCAATTTACTACTAAATGGAGAAGTGCCATTAGCTATCTGTCGAGTCGCTAGTGATGCTGATACATGTGGCAATTGATTTGTATTTATATAGATATGTAGATAGATGTAGGCAGCGCTATAGACTTTTGCACAGAATTTGTCTAAGACGATCCACTTTTTGAAAAGTATTGACTTACCATTCCTGCCTTTCTCTCCCATCCCTGCCGCCCCCCGAACACAACACCTCGTGAAGTCCCCTTTTATTCTCCAGTGCTGTGACCTCCTCAGGGGCGAACCAAACATTTTATATTCTGAAGCGGCGCGCGACTAAAGGAACGTTTTCTTTAAGCTTCTCTCCAATTAGCAAGACGGATATAGAACAGGTTTATAATCTGGGATTGGATTAGGGTTGGGGTATTTTAAGCTATATCAATATAACTACTTATGCAGTGGAATGGACAACTCAAATACAACTGTTCTTAAATTATTAAGTAGCTACCCAAAATTTGAACACGCTTACTACGTCTGTAAATTTAATAATAAGTAGCTCTTAATTATTTCTTTAGAACGAGTCGCCTGCGCGATAGGACTTCCCATTGTTACAAACTATTAACAAAGTGATGATAATTAGAGCTCACCTTCGTTTATTTGAGAAACTCAAAATTTCATGCTTCTACTCCAATTGTGTAGGATGAGCGTTGACAATAATACAATGAATGAATTTGATAATTATATTAAGTAAGTATTGAAAATAAGTATGAGTAATAACGTTATGATATTTTGGTATACGTAAAATACTCTATTTGCTTATTTAAACAAGCCTTAAGCTGATAACAATGCGAGGACGTCCGCATACAAATTGTGACGAAGGGAAACGTAATCTCCTTTTCCAATCACACTAAAATAAACGAAAAATTGCTACGCGGCCAGACGCGTAGACGCAACGTAGCAAGGGCGTAGCAGTGACGCGCGTAGCTCTGAGTCGGGGATGAGCTCATAGCAATCTGCTACGAATCGGATCGGAAAATTGTCTTGAGATGCATTGAGGTGAAGAATTAAAATAATAAGGTGTGTCGGTAAATGTAAATTGCTGTCAGTGTTAAATTGTGTTGCAAAATTAATAAACAGGGATTTGGCAATAATATAAGGTTTTCTCAACGTATCGAAAATTTAAATAAGGATCTGTTCGGATATAGTTTAATCAAAATAAAAAAACTCATTATAAATTGTAGTTCAAATCCCGCCGCTATCACCTAACTTATTCAGTCATATGAGTACATATACTTAAAGGTAAAAATTACATAGTAACATAATATATTCTGAATTTTCCGAAGGGTTAGGCAGAGATGTACCTATTATAGTAACGATAAAAACACATTTCGCCAGTTATGATTATGCCCCATGTAAGACGGGGCGAGCCTATTGCCAACAACTGGGTACTAATCGAGACTTCGACCTTGTACTGAGAATATTTTGATGAAAAAAAACCAAAAACCCTTTGCCCGTCCTGGATGTAGAACATCACATTTATTACCTGATACAGTTATCCTGTTTATATACTACCTAGAAAATAATAAACTTACTCTTAAAATAATACAAGCGAATTCAATACGCGTCACTAACCTTCATTATAGCGTGAGCTAAAGAATCCTATGGGCTTTTTTATCGTTCACAATGATTAATAGTCACGGCAAATGTTCGAACAGCTTAGCTTGGCTTGTATTTTACGGCCGTGAGCTATGTGTTGTACATTTTATGCTTTTACGGTACTTAACTGTAGGTAATGCTGTGTTTTTGATAAAATGTTGCCTTTGATTGATTGCAACGGTTCCTTTAGTTGATTGTTTTACGTTGATGACTTGTGTTCCGTCCATTACATACCGAGATCCCTCCGTGACTAGGAAAGTACGTTGAACCATTGATCTTAATTGACGTTTTGTAGATATTTGTCAGTTCAGATTGCGAGACAGTAGCCTGGAGATCTGATACCCAGTCCTGTCCCAGCCAGTCCCATGTTTCTAAGCAACTGAGTTATGGCGTTTAGATAGACAGTCGCTCAATCTAAATTACTATGCTAAACCAACTCATAATTTGTAATGGTACGGTCGTCGTTATTGGCGCAAAGATCTTCAGGCCATAATAGCCACATACGGATTAAGGTGAGGTCAAACGGATCAGAAGGTACAACTGACTATGTGTGGTCTTTAGTGACCTCTGTACTGACAATATCAACACCAACGTCGTGGTGGAAAAGATATTGACCTAAATCTTGTCGTACCATGCACCGAGGAAGAAGATTACATAAGAATATCCTTGTCGGAAGAAACAACTACTATGTATGCTAAGTCAAAGCTTTACAAGCTTTACCCCGATCAAGTGTTCAACCGAGGTTGGAACTTATGCATCTTATATGAGGAGGAAGCGATGCACTCGATACCATAATAATGAGGGAAAAGTATAGGATATAAATAAAATTGTATGACAGAATTGTTGGTCTGATGCTCTAGTATTATTTAATTTAATATTTATTTACTCAAACTACAATGGTCTATAGTGTTAATAACAAAATAACTTAACCTATGTTAGTACTTAATTACTAAAACAGAGCGAGTCCAGTTCGTAAGCGCCCACACTAGCGGGCTATCTGCCCGGGCGGCTATCGATTGCAGGATAGTGTTGGGACTGCCACGCAGTCTGCGGAGTAGCGAAGCAGATCTCTTACGCCACAGTGCATCAAAGCTGTCGGTGGGTGCGTCTGCAAACATTGCCGAGGCACTACAAAAGCGCGGCAATCGCAGCAATATCCTAAATGTGTTATTGTATTATGAATATCGGTTTTCCCATAGGATAATAATTGTGTAAAATACTTTAATTATTAAAAATATCCCGTGCATGCGTGTTTTCCGAAACCCCGCCATTGTTACCGGCAGTCATTTAATTTTGTAGATCTTTGGTAGTCGTTACGGGTAGTTTCACAATGGGTATGGTTTTACCCAGTCGTGGAGAGCAGATAGGCAGTCGCTTTAAATAATATCCGTATTTACCTGCGACCGATTAGACTAGAAGTGAACATTATTGGAAAATGTTACTAAAAAGATTTAAAAAATGCAAAAACGTTTAGTACTAAAATGTTCCGCGCAGTATTTAAGCCACAACTTAAAATCTAGCAACAAAATTGCTAAATCACCACGCAGGACAATGAACACTGGATGTTTTCCATATTCCAAGCTCCACTACTATAGTGTGACCTCTCACATTGTGGTTGGAAACCGTCGTACATTCAGGAATGTTAGCAATAACACTCGACTTTGATTAATGCGACTATGTTGTGCCGTGACGGATCGTAAAGCTATTTGTTAACTTAAATATACACACATCAAAAGTGTCTAGGGATCAAGCATTTTTATGCGGATTTCTTGAGATTGAGATGTGGCTTTGTAATAAATTTATGATTTTATAAATTTATATGGATCCTTTTTGGTGCATTTCATAATTTGAACCAGGAACTCTCAATCAAATTCGAGTAAAAGATGAAAATAAGCTGTCAATATTTTCCCTATAAAAACATACAACGCATTGAAGACATTATTAGTGCTACTGTTTCCCTACTACTGATTAAAACCAACGTTATTATGGAGCGGCGACGTCATTTAAGCAGGGAAGAAATGCTCAGAGCCGTGGGAATGATAGAAGCTGGTTCCCGGCAACGTACTGTGGCTTTAGCTCTGAATACAAGTCAGAGTGTTATCAGTCGACTTTGGACACGTTACCGAAGCACTGGTACCGTGGCTGAGCGCCATGGAGGACGGTATCGCTGCACCACACGGAGACAAGACCGATACATTCAAATCTTAACTCGAAGAGCTCCAACAATAACCGCCATGATGTTAGCCGTGAGGCTTCATCACTCTTCAGGGAACTTAATTAGCGACCAAACAGTCAGAAACCGCTTGCATGAAGTGAACCTTCATTCCCGAAGACCGCTACGGGTACCACCTATAGCAATGCACAATCGTAGGATTCGATATCAATGGGCTCTTGAACACAGAAATTGGGCAGAAGAACAATGGCGTTTCGTGTGCTTTTCTGATGAGTCTCGTTTTGGTATGAGACCGGATACAAGACGTATACGACACTGGAGAACCCCTGGACGCCAACAGCGATTAAAATCCTGCCAGGAAGTCCATCCTTATAGTGGTGGAACCATCATGGTATGGGCGGGTATTTGGATCGGCGGAAGAACTGAGTTGATTTGGATCAGAGGCAACCTCAACGCTCAAATTTATGCTGAGACGATTGTATCAGACGTCATCGTTCCTCTACAAGTGCAAATCGGTCCCTTATTTCAGTTAATGCATGATAATGCACGACCGCACACCGCAAGAGTTGTAAGACAGACTCTCGCCACAGCTAACATCAATGTCCTGCCCTGGCCTGCTCAGTCGCCAGACTTGAACCCGATTGAGCATGCATGGGATATGCTACAGAGAAGAGCTCTGCCGAATATGGAGGGTATCCAGTCGCAAGAAGACCTTTTTTTGTTGTTGCAACGAACATGGGCGGCCATTCCACAGCGTGATTTGGATGAACTCATTTTGAGTATGCCAAACCGATGTTCTTGTGTTGTTAGTGTTCGCGGTAGAAACACGGATTATTAATTGTTTAAGTTACCCAATAAAATTTTAAAGAAAACTGTTATTTCAGTCTTTTTTTCGAACTTTAATGTTAGTGGTTCAAATGTCAAAAATCCCTTTATTAGGAAAATGGCAAATTTCTTTATTAATGCAAAGGTGACTTGGTTTATCGTTACTGTGACAAACGAAAACACTTTATTTGATGAATCCTTAAAGAAAATTTTAATTAATATCAATCAGGAGAAAAGTTATTGCAAAAATATATGTTGATCCCTAGATACTTTTGATGTGTGTAGTTGGAATGTTTTGTGGTTGCTCCCATAATGTTATAAGAGGGAGGAAACTTTAGTTGGGTAGTCATGGTATCCCTGGCGACGAGAGACGACATCAATTAGTCAAGGAACTCTCTGGCTAACAATGAACTAAGTAAAACATTATGCTGAAAATATTTTTAATCCAATTTAAGTTTCCATTAAAATAATGGCATGGAATGGTGGTTTATCCCGCTATCACTTTGTTGGATGGCTATAAAAATTTGCCCATGGCATGAACTGTTCTTTATCGTTTTTATCGATACGATAGATTAATATAAAACGAACTCTAAGGACTCATTCACACGGCTTCCGTCATTGACGATTCGTCATAAAACACGATACGTCATGACCGATGGACGTTCACATTGCACACGGAATCGTGTTTTATCAGGATCCGGCAAAAGAACGAATTGGTTTTCACATTAGTCCCGTGATTTTTCGGGAGCGAGCGCATCAGCGAATACGTCACAAAAAATTCACGATTCGTGTTTTGTGACGTACGTTATTTTTATAAGACGATATGTGAATTAAGAAGTGTCCGTAATTTTTCATGATTCTTGATACGTGTGAACACGGGCATCTAACAAAAAAAAAAACCGACTTCCAAAAAAAAACACTAAAAAAGTGGAAAATAACTTTACTTTCGGAAGTCGGTGGCAAAAATTTTTTTTTGCAAAAAAGTTTTTATTTTACCCTTTTTAGTTATCGTATCACACACAAATCATTGTCAAGTATCAATTTCGCAATTTCTTTTACTTGGATGACATTTTTTCCAGCTATTTTGATTTCAAAACCAAACTGCTGAACCGATTTTGATGAAATTTCTATGGGACCAATCGGGAAGTAGACCCATTCAGATAAAAGAAGAATTTTTCAAATCGGTTCATAAATGACGGAGATATGAGGTAACAAACACAAAAAAAAAACATACAACCGAATTGAGAACCTCCTCCTTTTTTTGAAGTCGGTTGAAAAGCATTACATTGAAACAATTTATTGACGAAATTAGAAGCTAGCAAATACAAAATCAATATCTGTCACTACGGGGACAATGTCCTAGTTGAGATGTTCAAACTTGATGAAAATCAAAGCTCCTCTGCTTTGATTTTCATTATGGAAAGTCACGTAATCATATCCAGTCACTCTACATCTATTATGTATGTACTTCTTGTATCACCAACCACGTATCATGTGGAAACTAAACACAAGATAACGACCAAATATTCGTTTTGAATGATTTTTCGTATATTTTAAAAACTACAGTCGTTTATTTTAAAGTGCTAAATTGCACAGCTCTGCAGTGCGGTGTTGGTTGCGCAGTATATCTGCAGTCAAATGGCGCGCATTTTATGAAATGCCCACTTATGGAAGTGCTTACACACGGTGAAATGTGAAAAATGCCTGAGCATAATAATGTTTTCACTCGTTTCGTTGGTTTAAACAAGTTAGGAATGAAAAGGCATAAAAGGCACAACTTCCTTTTGTGTTTTGTAACTATTCTGTTTGTGGTAACGAAACGTTTGTTTTGAGCGGTAAAAATGTGCATTATGTTAAAGTGTTATTTCTGTCTGTCGCCTTCAGCCTTCGGGAATGCCTGCTGTAGGAAATGCGACATCAAGGTGCCAGCCTTGCACAAAGGCTTTACTCAAATTTACAATAAAAAAACAATATATTTAATAACTATGTTGTCTTTAGTAAATGTTAAGACTTTGGAGCTGATTTATACTTGACATCTAATTAAAAATCACACCTTAGTAATTTTTTGAACTTGTCTTTTTATATGTTGAATACGCTCCAGGTTGGTCGAAGCAAGGAAACATGCTCAGGTGGAGATGTTTCACAAACGATGGGACACTTGATATCGGTCTTCCGTCTCTTAAAGATGCTCGTAGCTGTCTCAATTTCGTTTTTCATCGACATCCTTTTTTTTTTTTTTTTTTTTTTTTTCGGATGGGAAATCATCAAATGACTTCTCCCGCTCTGGGCTGAGCGGGAGGGAGTGTCAGACTTTTACTGACTAAAACCCACCCATGTTCCTTCATCGCCCTTTGTGTTCCGGGGCCGCGGTATCTCTTTCGAACAACCCGCAGCACCCGGCAGGCATCGGCCCTTGCGGGCCCCTTCCCTGTGCTGACATCTCTTTGAGGCGCGCGTGGAACACGAACGCGCCGTCGACACGGCCTGTCGTCCTAAGACGGAGGGACAGCGAGCTAGCCCTTAGCTCACCGTCCACACGTGCGTCTCCCGCGGCGGCTGGGACGTGAGGAGGAACGCTCTCTCTCACGTTCCGCCTCCTCCTTTGCTAGCATGACTGCTTCGCAAAAGGAGGTGACGGCTTCCCATTCCGTCTCGCTCCGGACCATGGCTCGAACCAGGGCCGGACGCGAGAGGTCGCCGCCGCCGATCGCCGCTATGAGGACACGGCGTTGCTCCGCCCAAGCGGGGCAGACCTCCACCGTATGCTCCACCGTGTCCTCCGGTCGATCCTCGCAGTGGAAACACCCGGGCGTCTCCTCCCGCCTGATTCGGTGCAGGAACCTCCCGAAACAACCGTGTCCGGTGAGGACCTGCGTCAGGCGGAAGGTGAGGACGCCGTGGCGCCTCTCAAGCCACTCCTCAAAGAGGGGACTTATCGCCACTATCGTGGCGTGCCCTGCACGGGGTTGCGACAGTCGCTCTCTCCATGTCACCATGAGATCGGCCCGGAGGTTTGTCCGCTGAGCGGCAATTAGCCGCGGCAGCGGAGTAACCCCCCGGCGAAGAACCTCCGCGCGCCATTCATGTAGGCGCGCGAGGACTATCGCCTCCAGATCCCATGGTGGCAATCCGGCTAGGAGGCTCGCAGCCTCGCCCGAGATCGTGCGGAACCCACGGACCATCCTTACGGCTATCACCTTTTGGGGCGCGTTCAGATAATGGGCGGCTCGCCGCCTCAAGGAACGCGCCCACACCGGGGCACCGTAAAGGGCCATGGACCGCACGACCCCCGCATAGAGCCTCCGGCAGGAGGCGTTCGGCCCCCCCAGATTGGGCAGGAGCCGCCTGAAGGCAGCCCCAGTCCGTTCCAGTTTAGGGGCCAAACGTCGGAAGTGCTCCACGAAGTTCCACCGGCTGTCGAGGACAAGTCCCAGGTACTTCAACGTCGACCCGACGCCGATGGAAACCCCTCCTACCGTCAATGAGGATCCCGACGGTGGCGCATTCCGAGGCCCATGAAAGCACATGGCCTCGGACTTGTGCAATGCCACCTCGAGACCCAGTTGCCGGATCCTCTCAACGACTATCGCAACCCCGCGTGTCATCAAGTCGGCCGCCGCCTCGTGCGACCTCCCCTGTGCCAGCACCAGCGTGTCGTCAGCGTAGCACACTACGCTGACGCCACTAGGGAGGTCGGCGCGCAGCACCCAGTCGTAGCCGATGTTCCACAAGGGCGGTCCTAGAACCGATCCCTGTGGGACACCGCACGACATCTCTCGCCGGTTCCACTCTCCGGAGCGACCGGGGTAGATGACGGCTCTGTCCGTCAGGTAATCCCCGACCACACGACGAAGGTAGGTCGGCACCCGGTGATACCGGAGTGCCTCTCTAATGCAGCTCCAGGGCATGGAGTTGAAGGCGTTGGCGATGTCGAGAGACACCGCCAAGACAACCCCACCCCGGGACACCGCATCCCCCGTCGTGAGGGCTCTTACGCGCATGATGGCATCCACCGTGGAGCACCCCTTGCGGAAACCAAACTGGTGTTCCGCAAAATCCGGACCCATCCCCGCAAGGTGCTCGGCGAGGCGGTTTGCAATGACTCTTTCAAAGAGCTTGCCCACCTCGTCGAGCAACACAACGGGCCGGTATGCGGACGGAGAGTCCGCAGGGCGCCCCGGCTTCCGTTCATCGACATCCTAAGAAGTCATTTTTAGATGTGTGAAGAGCTTTTATCTCAACGTCGAGAAAACACCATTTGACTAGCCTTTTCCCAACTACGAGGATGTTGTTGTTGAGCCTCGTATGTTGAGGTCGGCTTCTAGTCTAACCGGGTGCAGCTGAATACCAGTATTTTACATGAAGCGACTGCCTATCTGACTTACACAACCCAGTTAGTATGGACGGAAATGTCCATGTCCACGGAGGCACGGAGGAAAGTCGGTATTAAATGGGTGGTCACACATCCACGGACCGACCCTGACAAGCGCAGCTTTATCTATGGGATATCGTAGCCTGAAATAAATTATGTTATGTTATGTTAACCTGAAGATCGACCCGAGCGACTGTTGTTATTGAGCCACCAGAAAAAAAAAACATGATACTGTTCTAATGCTATCTCCAAAACGTTTGTGTTGGAATAAGGACAGTATTTGTGTATTTTTTCGGATCCGTCGCACATCTGACCTCGGGAACCCAATTATTGGAGGACATATCTCGAAAGTTCAAGCAAAAGATAGAAATGTGAGATTTTGAACAATTACCATTTTGAAAAGTTTTCAAGAAAATAATATTACAAAGTTTCCTTTTAAAATAATATTTCCTTAGAAGTTTTGATAGCTTTGAAATCTTATAAAAATATCGTATTCAATTGTTAGTTTTATCTAACATGGTAAAATTTATAATTATGTTCATATTTTGTTTGATTTTAATTAGAATAAATTACATATTTTAGTTTTACTTCCCAAAAATGTTTCCTATATGTGTAATCTGTGTAATTACTTATTTTACCTTCCTCAGATAAGATAAGCTAACCGCTATATATACAATCGATATGATAATATATACAACCAACATAGTTTGAAAAAGGCTAGGCAGATGACGATGATGATTATTACATAAATTGTATTTAAAGCTAAGCTAGGATCAAGCCATTTGCAAGTGACAACAGCAGATCACGTTTATATACAAGTTGTGAGAACACATAATACCTATATATGACTGTTTGTGATAATCTAAACATAGGCATTTAATTATTTGTCACAATTATTTATAATGCAACCACAAAATGCAGGCCGCTGTTATTTTCTAGGCATTTTGCTTCACTTTAGATACAGTTGGAATTTTCATTATTTATAAAAGGACCACGCAGAGTTTAAACCATAGTTCTTTTTGATAACGAAGCTGAGCAGGAGCACTAAGAAAGCTAGAACCCACCAAACTCAAACTCAAAGCATTTATTTCAATTAGACCATTACAGGCACTTTTGAATGTCAAAACACAAAAAATAAACTAACCAACCAAACCAGCACCAACGAGAGCTGTTTATTAGAAAACTAGTAACAGCACGGGCTATTACGTGGTTGGAAACAGCAATAGGGAACTGCATCTGTCTTCGTTGCTGCACTAGCTTTAAGTGATTTTTAAGATTTTTTACAAAAGCAGTTTTATGAACGTCTGACTAAATAAAAAAGAACCTAAAACATTGAACCTCATAGAATCAAGGTAGAATGAGTATTTATACTTAAATTACCTCCTCAAGCTCGTAGAGATGCATTAAGCGAGGATTTTTAGAAGGACAACCTGATCTTGTTGAACAGAGAGTTGATGTTCGTATCCTCACGATGTTTTCCTTCACCATGATAAACTTAAAAAGAACTTATGAATTGAAAAATTCATCGACTTGGAACTGGATTTGAGCTCACCTCGTGCATGATAGGTGTCCCCATCGTGAGGTAAGAAAAGCTGATATCGGAAATACGCACAATACTCGTGCCTGCTCTATACAATAGAGTGGGCCAGTAACAGACTGGTAACATTATTTAAATATTTGTTCCTATGCGGACAAACTCACAGGCAATGACTAGTCACATGCCATCGTCACCCTAATCAATTTATTTCCCCTATCCGTCATGAGTTTCACGATAATCACATACAATTAAGTCGGCACCCGTTTCCGATAGCGTTTCTGAAAGGAATGAATATTTAGCTCCAGCCGTTAACCTAGATACACACGCGACGGTATCGAGTTGCTTTCGACTCGGTTGGCCACTGAAGTGCGGTGCAGGAGCTTCATATAACTTGCGGTTATAATACTTAGTCTTTTATCTTAGTGTAATTAGTGAAAAAAGTTATGGAAATTCGATTTTTTAGTTATTATATATATAAGTTTATTTTAAAAAGATGTTAAAGATAGAAACAAAATCGACGGAATATGTTACCGATTTCCTTAGCTTCCTAGGTACGTAACAAGCACCAAGGTCATAACATGACTCAGGAGTTCCATCAAGAGTTTGGTGTACTAACTCATACACTAGAAGAATTTGTATTGTTAGAATCTACAATGATTTATTACAACAATAATGACTAACTACAGATGCGGATGACAATGGGCCATTCTGAATCACGTGTAGGCAAAACCATAAAAACAATTGCACAGTGATTATAAATAATTAAAAACTCTACGTTGATATCTGCCGCTCATTAATCTAAATGACGTTAATGCAAATTCTAATTAAAAAAGTTTATTTAATATGCAAGCCCTAGCATATATTACACATAATGCGCAGCATAGGTATATTACCTATGGAAATCATTAACAGTTCCCCAGGCAACTGCATATAGTATTTGCGAGCTATTTGTCATACCTATACGAATATCGGTAGAAGCTGTGTTGTTCCTTAGCATTAAGTCAAAAACAATTCACCTAACACTACCCTCCGGGGTAGCGAAGATGAAAATAAAAATGGTAAAATAATAAAATTAAAGAGAAAGAGAGGGAGAAATAGATATTGCATCGATTTCAAGCAACATGGATTCACCAAAAGAAGAAAAATATATAATAGTAGGAAGCTAGGAAGTAGAGTTAGGAAAGACGAGTTCCTATTATGAATATCAGACTCCACTATCATGAAATAATACCAGTACAGTCGGAAGCGAAAACCTCTTTAGGTAATAGGTATCGATATACCTAGCCTGGTGGCTTATGTATTGCTTATCGTTTGTTAGAGCGATATTACTAACTAGATTGTGATATTGTGCTAGGGTAAAATGAACGAGCTTTCATTTTAAACTTGGTATCTACGGACTTTGCGATAAACCTTCACAATAGAAGTGGACGTGTGAGAAATAGGTTACGTATATGCTGTTAAAAAAATGTGAAGGGTAAATAAACCTTAGCAATTTTAATACATCGTGACATCCTAGAGGGTTTTGGTTTAAATCATAAGTAAACCATTAAAAGCCACGTTTGGACCTGCCAAAGTTATGTACAAGCATGTGCCAATGTTCCCATTGCTACAGGGCTCTCTCTGTGAGTGGACTTGGTAGAGCCCACTTCCACTCACAGAGCGGAGACCTGCACCCATCGCACGGGCCCAGTGCGGATGGGTAGCTGTCACATGTCTTCGAATTTTTGGATCCAGGTATCTTCACAACGTTTTCTTCCGCCATTTTGAGACCAGTAGCGATGAAAATTAATTAGGAAAAGAAATGTATCTGCCTGGGTCCGGACTCACTATAGATACTCGTATAATTTTATTTCAATTTTTATAAAAAATATTTTAATTAAAATTGTAAATAAAAAATTCATTGATGCAATAGATTGAGTTAAAAAATATTTTAATAATATGGGACACACGACCTAAACCCCATAGAAATATAAAAAACAGTATATCTATGTAAAACCCCAAAAGTCGGAGCAGTTTCCACTGGGCTACTAATGTTTGCATCACAGTTGTACGTTTATCTTTCACATTATCCAATTCCAGTTCCGGACGTGGCGGGTCACGGAAGTAAATGCAGGACGAGTTCGATCGAACGAAAGTTTTCAAGAAACAGGAACAGATGGAAATGAAGAGAAGGATCGGAGGAAAAGAACCTATGACATGGACTTGACTGGATTTTGTATTAGATGGTATAACAGTATGCTTTTCATGCCAAAGTAGAAGGTACACGGTGCATGACCGATAAATGAATGATTTTGCAACAAGAACCATGTAAATTATGTTCCTAGACAATGTTATTGAAAAAACACTAATAACCTCTTACAGGTAGCTTGAATAAGCTATCTGTAAGAAGTTGTTAGTGTTTTATCACATTTAATAACTTTTGTTCCATGATTTACACCAACAAACAATCACGTTTCATAGTAAATAATCAGCTGATCGCGTCAATCTGTATGGGAAGTCTAATTTTTTGTAATAGTTCAAAAGTTATTAAATGTGATGTTTTTTTTTTTAATAATCCTATATTAAACGAAAGATAAAACTATTAAAGTAGATTTAGAATAAAAAAAGCTAGGTGTTTCTTTCAGTTTTCTTAGGTTTCTTCCAGTTTATTTTCTTACGAAGACATGTTGAGCAAATCACATAGCATTATACCCACGGAATGTTTTAGACTCGCATTTGACTGAATCTCAGACATCTCTCCAAACATATATGCCTTAAAATCAAGTTCCAATACGGATAGAGATCAATAGTTAAAGTAACAATTGAATCTGTTGGCCTTCATCGTCGCTGCAACAAAGAACTTATGGGTCGATAGTTTCTAGGGCGCAAACAAAAAGCCCATGTTAGATTAATGTTTCCCACAGATTGAGTGGCGGGCCGTCTGTCTATAGGATTTATATCAATACCTGAGTGATTCGGGGTTGAACGTTTTTTCCTGGTATTCGGCTAGACTAGGTCAACTGATATTCGTAAGATATTTACATAATAAACTGCTGGATATTAGTGGGTTTTAAGGTATTCCGGTCTACTGTGTGGTTTTTTCAATAATTTTAGTTAAAAACGATCTTTTCTTTGATGTTTTTTTTTTCATTTCAAGTATTAGAATGAATGTACATGGCACTTGGTGATTGAAGGAATACTTCATCATCTAGCCTCTTAGCTAATTTATTTTGTTAGGAATGAATCATCGCCACTTTTTTTCAGAATTCATCTCTAGCTACTTCCATCCATATGATTTCTTTAAAAATCAATCAATCAATCAATCAATCAATCAATCGTTTATTTTATAAAAAGGTGCACAGTTACAATAAAATATCACAAACAATTAAAATAGAGCACAGTTGCTTATTTGCCTGAACTAGGTTGAACCTGTGTCTCAGGCTACAAAGTGCAAGTAGACATCTACTTAAAATAAATAAAATTAACATTAAGTGAAAAGTAAAGTACTAAAATTAAAACTTACATAAAAATAAAAACAGCGTGTTCGCGGATTATTTACAGACAGCAAGTAAATCTTCTGTCTGCGCATAAGAGGTGGTTTTTAGAAAAATACATATGGATTTTTTACAGCTAAAATTATTTTACTTATAGATACTTAGTTTTCTATTTAACCTATTGTACAGAAATGGGCCTAAAAATGAAAAGAATCTTTCCACAAAGTCATGTTTGGAGGCTGCATTAGAAATGCATACTATATCATTCCGTCTCTTGTTAGACAAAAAAAAAAAATAATAAAAAAAAAACAATAACAACAACATACACAACAACAACAACAAACATACAACAAACAAACATAACATAACATTTCTTGTTGAAATAATAGGCTATTGCTTATTATGTCACAATGTGCTTGTAAGGTTGACATAATAGACTGATTAATAATTAATTAATAATAATTAGATAATATTTATTCATTAATAGACCGCCGTGTTGCCATCACTTTAAGTAAGTTTTGGGAGGAGCTCGTGGCTAAATAATAACAGACATTCGGGTCGATCTTTAGGCTAAGCCGCGCTTGCCTAGGTGGGTCTGTGGATGGGTGACCACCCATTACATACCGAGTTTCCTCCGTGCCTCGGAAAGCACGTTAAGCCTGGTCCAGTCCGTTGTAGATCTTTGACAGTCGTTACAGGTCAGTGGCCCGAAAGTCTGACAACCAGTCTTACCAAGAGTATCGTATTACCCTGTACTAACCGGGTTGTGGAGGTCAGATAGGCAGTCGCTCCATGTAAAATACTGGTATTCAGCTGCTTCGCGGTTAGACTGGACGCCGCCCCTAACATTGGGAAAGGCTTATAGGCATCTGCCTATCAGATGATGATCTGCCTACTCTGATCCTGATAAGATTATAGACAACACTAACTTCAGGTTAACATGAGTTGTGTTACCCGTCTTCGGAAATGCATCCCCAAGGGCTCGAGTCGGGCTTTGTGTTACCCTTTGGGGTTCGAAATGACCTCCCCTAAATAAATTAAGGTTAACGTTTGACGTTACGGTTAGGCAAATGTTTCCATAGTTATCGAAACTAGCTGGTAAGTTAAGGAAGAATTTAAATATTTTCTGTTGCTAGGTAATAGTTAACTAAAGCAAAATACATACAAGGTCGTATCCAAAAAGATTTGGATATTATATACATACTAATATCATGAATGCAACACTAACTCCTGTTCATCCGTTTGTTTATAAGCATTTATTTTAGCTGTCACCTCTAAAGGGCTAGCCTGGGGTCCTACCACTAGTTCTATTTCCAGTGTAGGAAAGAGATACAACTAAAACGTTCCTGCATTAAGGTGTCATGGTTGGATCACTGGTTTAGATTTTGCACACGGATAGACCACGAACTTGGTTAGAACCAAAGATCCTTCAGATATTTCTTATCCTGATAGTACCTACGTTCCCATAGGACCATTTCCAACTCCACAGGGGCGAAGCCGCTGGAAAAGCTGGAATCACATACACATTGCATACATATTATCACATAATCATATTTGAAAGGCGGCCGTTTTGGAGGACTATCTTATGTTGTACGTTCCACAAGTGCTGACTCATTCTATTTTTTTATTATTAACTTTTGTTTCACTGCTTTGTATTTTTTTGCACTCCTTTGGCAAGCATCCCTGATTGGTCAAGCAACCTAGTCACGTAATGCTGCCATGTCTTTACTAATACATTTTGTTTATAGTTTTACCGTGCAGCCACACGCGCCAGTACTTTGGCAAGTATGCTTGCTTGAGGCGTGGAGAAGTTATCTCGAGCTATTTAATATAGTTATGTCGAGTGCACAAGTTTGCCGCGCCGCCGCGCCGTAAAGTATACTTGTGCAAGTATGCAGATAAGGTGACTGTGAAGCTTTAAAGAGGTATTTAGGGCGGCGGATCGTATGTTTTCTTAATGGCCTCACCTATTTTTTCTTTGTTTTTTCTTTGTTTTTCTTTGTCTTTTTTTTTAAAAGACGTCTTGTACTAGTGTTTGTAAAAACCTTTTTGCAAAGTAAACATCATTTATCATTTACCAATTTTGCGGATCATAAAGTAATGGGTAATCATTTTATGCCACTGGCATTGACATTTGATACTGAGAGACTGCCATCATTCCACTGCTGGTCAAAGGCCTCTCCTAACGACTTCTAGTTCTTTCGATCCAGGGCTAATGTAGATCAGTGGCTTTCGGTTTTGTGCAGCTCGTCTCGCCATTTTCCACGAGGTCTCGCTGGCCCCTAAAATTATCATATTTGGGGACTGCTATCTACATTAACTGATAGTCAGTTAAGTACCAGATTTACTCTTTTTTAACCGACTTCAAAAAAAGGAGGAGGTTCTCAATTCGGTTGTATGTTTTTTTTTGTGTTTGTTACCTAATATCTCCGTCATTTATGAACCGATTTGAAAAATTCTTCTTTTATATGAATGGATCTACTTCCCGATTGGTCCCATAGAAATTTCATCAAAATCGGTTAAGCAGTTTGGTTTTGAAATCAAAATAACTGGAAAAAATGTCATCCAAGTAAAAGAAATTGCGAAAGTGATACTTGACAAGGATTTGTGTGTGATACTATAACTAAAAAGAGTAAAATAAAAACTTTTTTGCAAAAAAAAAACCGACTTCCAAAAAAAAAACACTAAAAAAGTGGAAAATAACATTACTTTCGGAAGTCGGTGCCAAAAACGTCAATGAAACAAACCATAGTCACCGACTTCCGAAAGTAATGTTATTTTCCACTTTTTTAGTGGTTTTTTTGGAAGTCGGTTTTTTTTTTGCAAAAAAGTTTTTGTAAAAGACAACCATTAGAATAAAATTGCAGACACAGAATATAGTTGATACCTATCAGTCATCATTTGAAATGTTCTTTGACAAGAAACCCTGAATAAGCGTTTCCCAGTGTTTCCCTCAACAAGTTTAGAAGATTAGTTTTTGAGGTACATTCATTTGCCTTTAAAAAAGTAATTTCTGTTAACTCAATTCACTTGCAACTGCGCAATTAGTTACTAAAAATGCAAATAAATATTCTTTAAATACCGCATTCATAATACTTAGATCATCATAATTGTTACTATTTCATTTAGTTTTAAGTAAAATTTTTATTGTATCCAAATAAATATTAATATTAAGATTTGAGAACTTATGTTGTTGTCACTGTGGTGAATGCCGCGCATACCTGTAACAGGCATAAATACTTTTATGTTAATTATTTTGTATCATATTTATTGATAGTATGGACTGCTGTTGGTGTACCTAATAAATAAATAAGCAGAATGGTATTTCAGTCGTTTTCGGCTAGGACACGGTCTTAGGCCAGTGCGAAAAATGCTTGTTTTTGTTTTTGGGGTCCACCATGGCAGGCTACTTTCAAGTTAGGCCTGTGTTACCACTTCAGATAACAGAAAGGTTGACTTGCTCCCCGTATTGTATAACGGCCTGGTGTCCGCCACCACGTTCAAAGCGCGTATTTTGCTTCCCGTATTTAGGTGCCTCTTTCATTTGTCGATTTGTAAGATTCAGTATCAGCAAGTCAAATAAATATTTTTTATTGTGGATACGTGATCCCAAGCGATCATATCGGTTACCATGAGCATTGATAACTTTTTAATTGTCTTAAGATTTAAACTTTTTCAAGGAAAGGGCTTGGAGAAATAGGAGACGACCCGTTTTAGTACTTGTAATTTGTCTAGACTCTCTTATCGAACAGTTCTCTTATATTAGAACGTTCGTTTATTTATAGCCGTTTATTTTAAAGGGAGAATTGCAAGCAGTACTAAGTCTCCCCCACCCCCAGGGTTTGGTTTACGCTTGCTTTCCCAAAAACCATATTCGCATTACTATTGAGATGAAAGTCGTTAAAAAATGTATAAATCATTCGGTGCGTGTGTGAAGTTTACAGTTTAAGGAAAAATAATTAACCAAAAGAGTACTTATTTTTACCGATACTTGAGGGCGTTAAGCGGAAGTCTTTCTTTACTAGGTAAGATTAGGTGTTAACCTAATTATGATGAAAGTGCGAAGGGCGATAGGTACATATAAAGGGTGGATTTTCGAGATTATTGGCAGCGTTATTCTACCCACTGATGTGTATAGGACTCCTCCCTGTGATGCTTCCCTGGTCTGCGCGAGTGTCGACCAGGTCTTACTCGCGATCTGGTGAATGCAAAATTTCAAGGACAGTTTCCTAAAAACGTTTTTCCAAACAACGGTTAAGGTACCTGCCCTTATTGACTCGTCACAATAATCCACTCTGTTTATTTGACGAACATTTACAATTAAACTAGTAAGCCACGATACGTACCTACACTGTATCGGTGGACATCGTGTAACTTTACCCCATGTCAAAGTTTATAATTGATTTAAATATTGATAGTTAAAACTTTATTGTATAGATCGCGAATAAAACTGAAAGAAAAACTAACAATATTCTCTATCCGAATATAATTTGAACTGTTCCAATTGGTTACAGCAGCCAGTAAACTCAAAATTAAGTTAAAAGAGACGATACTTACCTACTGATTGTTACGCAAGAAGCTTGTCACATCACCAATTTATTTATGCGTCCTAAATTACCAATATACTATGGCAACCATCAAAAAAGTATATCAAAATTAACACTGATTCTAAAAATAATTCCAATTTAAAATCACAGCACTCTTGCAGTCATTGTGTCACTGGCACACTAACAAAAAAAAGTATAAATTCGAAATTTAAAAAAAAATTAAGAGCCAGGTTTCACTTCCTCATGGAAAAATTGCGCGGGTTTTTGTGATGGTTTGTTATCATTTGTTATATTTAGTGGTTTTTTATTGAATTAATTTGTGTGAATGTTAGTTGTCAGCGTTGTGCGGAGCGCGCGCATTCGGCCGCTCAGGCAGGGGCGGCGATGTGGCGGCGTATCGACGGGGCGCGCCGGCGCGGGCGTTGCACCCCTGTCCTCAGGGACGGATTCCAAACACGAACTAGTCCGATATTGAGTGACATACATTGGGTTAAATTGTGGAATTGCATGCTTCTTCGATAACTCCCTAACTGCCTAGAGGTCTCAATTATTGAGGTGAAGCCTCTTATGTCGCCATGTGGCTGAAATTCAGTTTTGTACTCTAGCGATTGTCATCTGAATGGCAAAAGCAAATGACTGATTTCATATTTAACGGCTTTCGTCAATTGCATATAGCTTCTTAGGGGGGAGCGGCCTAAGGAGCTAAATGGCCAAATTATGCTCATCCCTGCTCCTAAAATTCCATCATTTCGTTGTAAAATTTGGAGATGATTGGGCTACCGATAACATGAATTAAATATGTCTACGCCAGATATTAATAGTTTATTCAAGCGTAACTGGCACCAAAAGGATAGTATTACATAACCATTTTATAACCTACAGTAAAGACATCCACATTCATCCCCAAGTGCGGCCCCTGCCGTCTGAATTACTATGGAGGTTTCACTCGCAACGGAAACGCCCGATCGTTCCCGAGATCTACCGAAGACCGACCTGTCTGAAGTTGTTACGATGCCCAGTATAAGTGCAGCTCCTCCCCCGCCCTTAAAATCTCCTTTATAAGGTGCAAAGAACGTTATAATGTTTGACATTAGGGTTCTTTTGATCGTGGTCAAGCCCAACGGGGCATGCGCGTCGCACATCGATGGATCGGGCGAAGCCAGGTGTTTGCAGAATACTAGTCGTTTATTGTGTATTAATCATAATTTATTTGGATCAGGTCCAATTTTATAAAACAACCTGCGAAAGAAAAAAATAATCTTATAAAAGAAGCAAGAAAAATCTGCAAATAAATAATTCTTGCTATTTTTCATAGTGGTTGCATGAAAATTAATTACTTACTCACTTCGGAAGATTTATTTTTTGCCTGGCAACTGCTGCAAGGGTTGCTAGTGGATTAGTAACGTAATTAAAAATGTTCTTTTGATTAAGTCCGCCTCAACCACAAGCCGAGCAATGACGTCTTTTTAGGTTTTTATTTTAAATGTTTTTATTTGTCAGTATTTATGCATGAGGCTGGCACAGGACCGAGGACATTGGCTCAAGAAAATAGGCCCTGTGGTGGGTGAATTCAGGCTGTTGATGATGATGAAACTCAAGACTATCAACTTTTTCATAAAAGTACTAAGTCGTTTACTGAAATAGGTCTGATACATCCCGAAAGTAATTCTAAAAATACAACATGACCCATCCTCAAATACCTTGTGCTTTAGGGACTAATGTGTTAAAAATTACCATCGAATTCAATCGTTTGCAATAGAGGGCTTTTTTTATTTTTATTTTGCACTTAATAATTATCTAATATTCTAATACTATTGTAACATTACGTTATATTATTATACGTTATTCTACCTAAGGCGAATATGACTATTAACAATTTTTCAAAATTTAATTAAGTATTTTAAAACGCTGTCTCTTCTTCATCAGGTGGTTCTCTTGTGGGAGCAGGATCTGAAATTATAAATTGATATTACTTGTCTGAAAACTGGGGCTGTACGACCTGAATAGCTCCATCTCTTTTCCTCACTGAAGTAAAAATAAAATAATTCAGGTGTAAGAGGCTATTTAAATAAAATAAAAATGATTACAAAATATCAACAAAACACCATATTTACAAAATATGAACCAAGTCTAACTCAAAAAAATTCGTAGATATTAAATTATGATGGCATGTATGCCACGAGCCATCATAGTTTGTACTTGGCCAAGTAGATGGGGATAAAAGTTACTGTGATGATGATTTGAGATGATAAGAGACCTCGCAGACTGCGTACTTTCTATCGGCCGATAGTCTAGTCAGGCCCTTAATCAGTATGAACGTGCATGCTAGTAGTAGTAATTAACGATTTTGTAAAACCGTTGTGTTTCAATTTTGGTGTACAATAAAGTATATTCTATTCTAGTGCGCATATTACATTATTACGTTTCGCTATCGGCCGTTAAATCAGTTTGATGGGCTACACGATTGACTTCAAGCTAAACTATCGGCCAACTGCTAGATGAGTATGGCGCTCTTATCCCGCGCGCACACTTGCCGACTGTTTAATAACTTCATCGGTCGACTCGGACGATATTTCTTACTAGCAAATTCTTCGAGGGACTGTTGCTGTGGTTTGCGCAGTCGTCAGATCATCACCAACCCGACCGTTTACTTGGCCTAGTGTGCACGCTAGCAGCCCACTTCGACAAAACTATCGGCCGAAAGAGAGCCCGCAGTCTACGGGCACTCTCTTTTCGCGTAACTCCATGTAAATAGGTACTGATATTCAGCTGCATCCGGTTGGAATGGAAGACACTTCCAAAAGCTAAAAGGCTAGGCTAGATGATGATTACGAATCTCATGAAGCAGTTTGTAATTGTAGCGAATGCAACATCACATCCAGGAATTTACATCTATTATGGCCGGTGAATGTTTAAACTACCTTGTAGCAACACAGCAATTCGTGACGTGACTGTTGAAATGTATCAGGGAAAACCGGTGCCACCATCAGGTTTCATTTAAGAAACATACTGGATTTAAAATTGTTTAGCATTTGGATTGGATTACTTACTGTACTCTTTTTTCTTGGTGCATACTCTCAACACGATCACTATCAGTATGGCCCCACCGGCTATAGACAATAGTGCTACTAGCAATATCTTTTCTGTTTCAGCGCTTTCTAGGCCAAGGCTGTTTTGCCCCATACCATCAGGAATGTCTTTTCTTCGATTAAAATTTTGATTTTTAAAGTTATTATTACTTTCTGGTATATTTTTCTGAACTTCATTAATTTCAACTACTTTTGTCTTGTTTTTATTACTTTTGTTATTAACAGTTCTATCATTATTTCCAACTGTTTGGTTTGTACTGGATTTGCTGTTTGGGTTTACTTTGGTTTTCGTATCAATTTCTTGGTCATTTTTAAGATTTGCTTTTTTCTTTTCTGTACTATTATTTACTGGCGATGGCTGGGTTGCATTTGTTACAATTTCTATGCCTGTAATATTGTATAAATCCAAGTCTATGGACTCACATTGTAATACTGCCATATTACTAGAAATGTTAACGCTAGAATCAAGATTTGGATGTTCACATCGTAAAAGAATTCTTTGTTTTACACTTCTTTCTTTCAGAATTTCATTAAATTGTTCTAGATCTGATGTGTTTAAAGACTCACTTTTCAAAACGATGGTTAGATCCTTCGAATCAGCTTGTGTTTCATTGATGGTGGATGACTTAACATTTAAACAGTTGGAAAGTTTTAATTCTACATGATTATTTTCAAGAATTTCCTTTGTTTTATTAAATACGCCAAAATCAATGATCTTTCCTCCGTCAATGCTTAAAAATGAGTTATTGCTACAATTATTCACTTTTTCCGTTATGGAAATTTTAATCATATGTCTTGGTTGTGACAAATTAGCTTTGTTCAATTCACGTTTTCCACTAGGAATATCGGCCTTTTTATCAGAAATTGCCATAGTAATGTTTTCTCCAGATTTATTTTTGCTATCATTGATATTTAAATCTTTATAACAGTTTCCAAAATGTATTTTGTTTTTTTGTTGTTCTTCTAAAATCATACAGTTCCAAGTAGCCAGTTCTTGCTTTGTTTCATTTTCTGATTTGGTTACTGTTGTTTTGTTGGCTATTTGGCTAGTAGGTGTAATTTCTATGCCTGTAATATTATATAAATCCAAATCTATGGACTCACATTTAAATTTTGTTGTATTACTAGTAGTGTTACTGCCTAAATTTAGGATATTATGATCACATCGTAGTAGTATTCTTTGTTTGACACTTTCTTCTTCCAAAGTTCCATTGAATTGTTTCAGATTTGAAGTATTTAAGGATTCATTTTTCAAAATAATGATTAATTCTGCTTTTGAGGGTGATTGCTTATTGTTTATTATAGAAGAGTGCTCATTTATACAATTGGAGAGCGTTATATCTAGATTATTATTTTGAAAATTTCTTCCTTTAATATTGTTTAAGCCCAAGTCGATGATCTTTCCTTCGTTGATATTTAGAGATGAGTTGTGGCTACAATTATTCGGATTTTCTGTTATGAGAATTGTTATAATGTTTTCTTGAAGATTTGTTGTTGAAGAAATATCTGTGTTTGTTATTTCTTTTCTAGGAGAAATTTCTGTCTTGTTGATTTTCATACCTGATACGTTCTTAATATCCGAAATTGGCACCACATTAACGTCTTCATATTTATTTATTTTGTTAATATTTTTGGTTTCATTATCACAGTTGATAAAATGTATTTCGCTGTTTTCGCTACGTTGTTCTTTTAAGGGTGATGTGTTTCTTAATTCTGTAATTTGACAGTTCCAAAGTTCTTGTTTTAGTGGTGGTCCTTGTAATATATGTTGATTATGTTTGGCAAATGATACATCTTCGCATTTCACGATGAGTAAATTTTTTGGAGTAACTGAGTCTTGTGTACAGTTAAGATACTTCGTTATTGTGTTATTTTTGACATAATTCGCTTCAAGATATATATTAATATATTTTAAAGAGTTAATGTTTTGTTTGCAATTGCCGTCTTTCTGAATTGGACATAATGTAGTCATAATTCCTTGAAAATCATAATTGTAATTTGTAGTGCTATCGTTTGATGATTCAGGAAAGTAACCAGTAAAGAGTGGTTGAACTGTACTGGTTTCATCTCGAGTTATTTCTATTTGAAGGTTTTCTGGGGGTTCGTAGAGATGAGTATCATAAGTACCATTTTCGAAGTCACTTATGCTATAATTCTTGGGTTTTCCTTCATCGACACAAACAATTTCGGCAAATTTACATTGAATTATTTGGTTTCGAGGTTTTGATTTCTCATTGGTTCTGTCTGAACCTTTTTGTATATAAATTATATTTACATCATGCATTATGGGATTGAATACTTCATGCACCTTACGGTGTAGTTCCTGTTCTACAGTTATATTGTTGTTAAATACACCAACTGCTTTTGTTGTGCTTTCGACCGGTGTCACTGTAAGGTTGGCAGCAGCTGTAGTTGGTAGATCAACTGCTTCTGTTGCGATTTCAACCGGTGTCACTGTATGGTTGTTGGGAGTTGTTGTTGATAGACTAACTGCTTCTGTTGTGCTTTCTACCCGTGTCACTCTAACGTTGTCAGCAGCTGTGGTTGGTAGACCAACTGCTTCTGTTGTGCTTTCAATCCGAGTCACTACAAGGTTGTCAGCAGCTGTGGTTGGTGTCGCTATGTGATTGTCAGCTATGAAAGAATGGTGTTGGAAGTTTTTAGGGATGACGTGGTTCTGACAGTGTTGCTGTTTACCCCGGCAGTCGAATTCCATGAGGCATGTTTTCTTTCCCTGATCTTTGTTCGTAGAATTGCATAGGTAGGTCAAGTTATTCAGATTTATTTGTTCCCTAAAATAAATAAATTTGATTTAGACATGTTACAAAGAAATAACTGCCTACTTTGTGGATAGGTGGCCATCCATTATCTACCGAGTTTCCTCCGTGCCTCGGAAAGCACGTAAGTCCAGGATGTCACTTGTAAAGTAAAGTAAAATTTATTTAGTACATAAAATAAGGTGTAACAATAAAATTGGTGACCGTTGTACAATCTCCCTCATACCTTTATCTTTATTATTCTAGATCATTGACAGTCGTTACAAGTAGTAAGTGGCCCGGAAGTTTGACAACCAGTCTTACGAAGGGGTATCATTATATTCAGTATGCACTGGGTTGTGGAGATTAGATAGATAAACTGAGAAACACATTGCCCGACCTAGGAATCGAACCCAGGTGCTCATGCTGACTGGAAAATAAAACAGATTCACTGTTACAAGAAACTGACAACGATATTCGAGATGGCGTATAATTTGTGTTTATTGTGTAGATTTGTACGAATGATGGACACGTAAATTGTTGCCAGAAAAGATGAATGTGGGAACTTACTTATTCAGTGGCTTTAACTTATAGTGGTTATTATGATGACAAGTTCTTTCTTCGAATACAATAATATATTCGCCGCATTCGGCCTCACAAACATCAACACCAAAGATGGTCTGTAATCAAATAAACAGGTAAATAATATTACCATCTCTAAGTTAAACAATGAGTGATGCAGGACCCTTCTACAGAAAGTATGTAAACAATTTTTTTAGTGAATTCGTACAATAAGTTTTAATATTCCAGCTTTTTCGAGTTCTCTGACATTTAAAAAACTATTTGAATATGAAATTATGAAAATGGAATGGGCCAGGGGCCTGCTTCCAAGATTTGTTAAATTTAAAATGTGCTTTTTGCTTTTCAGTTTTTTTCAGTAGGGTTTTTTTGTTTTTTCGACAACTTTTTTTATTCATCCAAGTTTTCAATGTCATAACTTTACTTTAGGTACCCTCATGACCCCTGTACTTTTCAATGCATCCATTAGCACAATGTTTTCAGTGCGTTACATTGAGTCCTAACGTAAAACGTCATCCAGCAACAATTTTGCTTTGAGTTACTTAGTTTGATGTACAGAACGCTTAGTTCCGTTTACACCTTGTATACAATGTTTAGTCTATGTTTATACCACCCAAAGACTCTCCTGCAAGGGTCAACATCTTTAGATATAAACACATCTTGCGAAACAATTAAAAAAAATATACAAATATGAGAGTCGTTACGTACAATTATAGATTTATAACAATAGCACGTGATGATTTAACTGAGTAAATGTGACGTTCTGTTCTGTTTGAAACACAGATGTTAAGTATTAGATATCATATTTTTCTTTCGAATTTAATAGCTTCAAAGGGATACACACATATACAGGGTGGCGGGTATAACGCACAAACGGTTACAATGTATTCAGTACATCATTTCGAGGCCTACAACTACTCCTGAAAAAGAACAACATATACTATGGGACCATAGTTATAAGGGAAAACTGCAGTCTCATACCAAATTGTATAACACGATCAAAATGTATGGAACAGCTGTTTTATTTCTGATATTTCAGAGTTAATTTACAGTAAGGGTTGTTCATTTGCATGAGTACTACACAGACTACACTTCTTTCAACTGAATTCCTTCTTTAACATTATATTTTATTTGAAATTGACTTCAAAACAGGAGGAGGCATACCAGTATTTATTAAACACTTTCTCTTTGCATAATTAACTTAACTTGGAGTAATGCCTAACTCAGAAAAATGTAGCGTTAAACTGAAGTTTAATACTACGGTACTGACTTGACTTGTTTTTTTACGAGATACTAAGTTTATAACACGTCTATTGCAAATAGTAAATTTGCCAGAAACATTATTTAGGTACAGTCATCAAAAAAAAAAAAAAAATTAACGTAGTTAACAAGTAACTTACCATCAAGTAAAAAACTGTGCATAATCCAAGCATATTCATTCTATATAACACCATTTTCACACACACTACACCATATATTTACACGATGGCCCAAAAACGTTCGTGTTACGTTTTCAAACCTCTATCTTGTTCTAAAAATGTTTTAAATTACATTTGAACAAACCCACTAGTGACTGCACCAGAGTTTTGGACACAATGGTGCGAACAATAATGTGCAATATGATTCATAATAAACTATAATAATTTTAAATAAATCAGTTCCAGTTTCCAGTAATTGGGTTTCCTTGTACGAGTAGTTTCCTTAACCTAGCCTTGTACGTCGCTAGTCGGTTTGTCAGTAACGGGAATAAATCTGACATAATTATTTATTATTTGTTAAGACCCTAACTGAAATAACACAGAAATAGAAGTTAGGTATTTATCCAACCAAATCACTTGACAGTGACGGATCTGTATTACAAGTACAGATGTGAGTCTGTCAGTTTGTATACAGGGTGTAAGTTAAAAAAAAAGACTATTGTGTACATTTTGATAGTGTCGCCATTCCACATCTATAATATGAAAATTATCTCTGCTAGATAACAGTTTGCTCGTCGATTTCCCCAACAACCTGAATAAAGTATCTGCGAAGTATGGCTTCTATTTTACTATGCGATTATCTGCTATCATTTCAATGTTCCCCATTTCGGCTATTATATCTTTCACGCAATCCTTTCAGCAATTCTTTGGTTTTCGTTAGCACTTACAAATATGCATATTTTCTTGTAGCTGAGATTCAAATAAGTATTTCCATAGGTACCAAGTAAAACAACCATTAACTTCTGAAAGAGAAAACCTAATCCCTGATCCTAATTTGCTTAGCCCTTTCCCAACTATGTTGGGGTTGGCTTCCAGTCTAACCGGATGCAGCTGAATACCAGTATTTTACATGCAGTGACAGCTTATCTGACCTGCATACCCCGCTATACCGGATAATACGATACCCCTTGGTAAGACTGGTTGTCAGACAAAAGAGAAAACCCTACACCTTAAAAAAATACTAGGTGCGCTCGCGGGCGAATCCGCGGGGCAAACTAGTGCTACAGCATATTTGAAGCGCAAAAATATAAATATTACCTGGAGTTACTTATAATAATAGAAGTGACCACATTTAAATCGTATAGTCATTCATGGTTGGTTATTAGGAATGTACGAGGATGAAATATATTACGTTTCTTTCCTTCAGTAATATAATTATGACTGTAGTTAAGTGTAGGTATGTTTCTTGGTTCATCGCTTACTTAATGTAGTTTATTTTAATATTTACAATAATAATTTTAGTTTTCACAAATACTAGGCGATGACTAAACGACTGCCTAAATAAAAACACTTCGATTTATCAACGCTCGGCTGAGCGCGGATAGGTGAAATTTCAACAGCTCAATAATATTTAGGCATTCATTTAGTCTGATGTACGTTTTTACTAACACCCTCAACTTGATTAAATGTGTGTATAGGTAGAGCTTAGTTAAATAGAAAACGACATATAAAAAGCAAGGAAGCCAATGTCAGTCTCAAATTATTAAATATAACTTACCGACACACTCAAAATCTTCTGTGAAAATCCTTCTGAGTACAAATACATAAATGTATACTATCCACGCGCCACGGTGTAAACGCCCGCCGACGGGCACACGTCTAGGCACACCAAAGAAGAACTTCTTCATCAGTTATTAAAAAAAAAAAACAGTATAAAAGTGTAATGTATAGAACGGAACAGCTGATTTATTATTATAACCGATGAAAAAATTTTATGCTGGATCTGGATACTAGAGTTAGAATCATGTACGTCTTCTCTTTATCGTGTGGTTAGTGCCTTAACTGGGATCAGAGTTTGCATGCCGCCCATGGGCCTCTGACTTGGCTTTTCTTACATGCCGTCGAGAAATATCTCTCAGGCATGCTGGTTTCTTCACGATGTTTTCCTTTACCGAAGCAAGTGATAATTATACAATACGCACATGATTATAAAATCAGAGGTGCGTGTCTTGGGTTCGAATTCCAGACCTATGACTTTGAAGCCATAGGTCACACCACTAGGCTATCGCTCCTTTTTCCCGGTGCTTTTTTATGTACTGAATTCATGGTAACAGTGTCCCCTACACACTATATTGTGCGATATAGCTGTTCTGTACTATACTGAAGCCAGGCTGCCTGAGAACAATGTAATCTGTTCACAGGTGTATGACCATATTCATCATACAGATCAGCTTTAGATACGACTAGATGCTCCGCCCTTAATCCGTTCAGTTCCATGTATTTATATTAAAGCCGAGAAAGGCCTGCTGTATTCTCCGAAAAGTTAGCCAGACAATACACAGACATCACTAGTTATATTTAAATCCTTTGTTACAGGGGGAAACCTATTGCCATTTAAAGCGAGCTTATTTCAGACTATGGGCTGCTGCTGAGGAAATCTTCTTGTAAAAATCCGATGACACTCTGCCCGAGTGGGTGATCGAACCCAGGAGCCATATCATAATTATGACTCTTGGGTTCGATAAGGTCAAGTGCACAGCTGAGCATGTGGTCCATAAGCTCAAATATGCACTTGGCCTAAGAACAATGGAAATTGTCATTGAAAATATCTGACATTACTCGTTTCTCCTTATGTATGACATCGTTTAGGCGAAAATGTTGCATGATTACTCTTTTTTAAACAAGCCATGTCTGTCCCACTGCTGGGAAAAGGGCTCGCCCTATCGCGTTATATTCCACCGTAGAGCACTCTATCCTCGCGCTATTGCGAACCATACTGCCTGGTACGCGTCCATGTCATCTCGTCACTTCTTTTTGGGCCGGACTCGACGGCGCCTTCCATCTTCTGGAACCCGCGTGGTGACCATGTGTGGAGAATCTTGCCCACCGGTCAGTGTGTGCGGCTTACGTGTGCCGCCAATCCCATTTGTAGTTTGAAAAACTCTTATTGTGACGTCCGTATGTGACCAAGTATGACGAAAGAAAGGAGTATGTAAGGATCGTAGCAGGTGGCGTTCTGTAGCTTCTGCCTATTCCTATGTGAAAAAGTCGTGTGTTTATTTATGTATGGTGTGGTGATAGTTGTCGTGGTAATAATATTCGCCTGTCAGCAATGTGGTAACGGCATTGAGTACTCTTGTTATCGTAACACGACCATTTTAGGTCAACATAGAGGAAGACACCCAAATAAAAGGATAACCAATTCGTACATTATAAAACTATGTTAAACAAGCAATTCACAGGAATATAATTTCATTAATAAATATATGTTTTATCAGCAGCATCCGTCACATTTCACTGAGCGTGTCATTGCTCTCGCGAAACGACGCTTTCTGTGAAACGATCTCCATACATATGTACATACACAAAGACTTTATAATTATGTTCTTATGATTTTTTTTTGAAATAATAAATACATACATACATAGAAATTCACACTTTTCTCCATTTTCTGACAGCATTGTTGTAGACGGTAAAAAATGATATAATACTTGTAGCAATTGATTTTCCGTATCATATGCAGAGAAACTGATTTGGAAACTGCAAAGCGAAAACTTAAGTTATCTGCAATTATGTGAGTACCTCATAGAAAAGTCTGGTATCGGACTCAATTAACGATGTGCTTTAAATAAAACCGTACCTACCTAGTCTTCTTAATTAACTTCATTGAAAAAGGGAAGTTAATAATCATTTCACCGTATTTATTCCGTACTTACTTGTTAAGTCAGGTGCATAATTGAATGACAAATTAAGGAAAATAATAGCTCATTTGTAAATTACCTTTCAAACATGTTAATTACCGACTTCTGTTACCTCAATTTCTTCCAGTACAGTTCTATAAATAGAAACGAATAAAAGGATAATGGCCTGCATGCAAATCCACAGGACGCACACTCATTGTCTGAGGCGGTGACTAGCAGACAATCAGAGCCTTATGAGTTATGACTAACAGCTATAGGGCGCAAATTAGCAAATTACAAATTATCATTTTAATTATCATAATGATAGAAGGACGTGTCCCACTGTAAGCGTCCAGTTGTTAGAATTGAAGTGAGAATGCGACATACATCGTAAAATCTTTTGTTGCTATTGTGAAAGTGATTAAAAGTAAGAATTAGAATGATTTAATTCCTTTGTTCGGCTTAAGTTTTTGTTAATTGCCTAAATATTGAGCATGGTGTTAATCAGTGTGAATGAACTATTACGAGTAGGTACATTTCTTTTTTTATTAAAATAATGAGTTCATAATTTGCTAACGAAAAACTAAACTTAGAACATGTTGATGCTTTCAGAGGAAAGCTTGAGAGGTTTTTTTTAAAGCCACACTTCTTTATCCTTAAGCTAAGGACATTACAGTTGTAGTTGGGTTGCAGCGCATCTCTTTTTTCAATATTAAAAAGTGCTTTGCCTGTAACGTGGTGTCATAAAAATACGCAAGCGATGCAGGAGAATTCTTACGATATCGGTTGCGTTGCGGTGCGACCTGCCGTGATTATAATTATTATCTGTAATTATTTTAAGTTATAGTAATTACTTGATAAGCAAAAGCAAAAAATACCATCAATTATTCACAATTGAACTACTAAGAAGGTATGATAATAGCTCCTGATAATAGCTCCTACCTCATTAGCGGTTCTTGAAAGCTTTGACAGTAAAAGCTCAACTTGAAGTTATGTCAAAACGCTAGCAATATCGCCTGTGCCTATATTACGAGTATTGTCACTATAGTTTAGGAGATAGCGAACATCATTATATCGTAGTTGACTGAGTGACACAGTGGTGTGAGATACAGCAATTATTGGACAAAAAAATACTCACCTATTGGACGAAAAGATTTTTGTAAAAAATTCATTTTGGTATAGATAGTTTAAAATTAGGGACGTTGTTAGGATGTGTTTAAAAACGATAGTGTTCTGTTTATTAGTGGTGCTGCTAGTGGATTTTGTTTGTTACACGGAAGCTTTAGATGAAAATGGTGATGGAGTGTGTATAGTAAAGCTCAGGTAAAAGTTTCGTCTTGTGTGTGGTGTACTTTGAAATTATGAATCGATTGAAACTATTTGTTTTCTTTATGCTTTCAAGATTTGTTTACTTACTATTTAAGAAAAAACACTACCCAATGTATAGTTTGGTCCTACAATATTAGATTTTTTATTTTTACGTTTTCAATAACTTATTACCAATAAATCTGCTTGGACTTTAACGCCAAGCTTTATTTGAAACTAGTACTGAAGCTTGCGATAGTGAAATTTAATATTCTGAAAAACAACAATATTGAGCTTCTGGTGAAGATCGAATACTGTTTTACTATGTTTTTTTTTTAATGTTATTCAACGTAACTATAATGTACTGACCTCCTTAATTTTTTTCTAGCTCTCGAAATCGCAGAAAAAGGCCATATAATGTGGCCATCAACAAATGGTGCGGAAGAAGAAAGTGTGTCGTCAAGAAATATAGATTTGAGGTAATTTACATTTTATTCTTTATTGAAATTATCATGAATTGCCGTATATTCCTATATAATTTAAATTTAAAAATCTTGTTTCCAATTTACAGACATATTTAACTTGGACGAATCACACGGTCTGCTGCAACGGCTGGCAGCACGATAGTGAGCTAGATGTCTGCCAGGCCATCTGCAGCACTGGCTGCTACGGAGGCAAGTGCGTCTCTCCGGACCAGTGCCAGTGCCTCCCTCCCGCGCACCTCGACCCTGAACGACCCAACACTTGCGTGACACCTGTCTGCGACCCAACCTGTGTCAACGCCGACTGCCATGTCAACAACACCTGCATCTGCAAGCCTAACTACACGCCCTACAACTCCACGCATTGCTTCAAATGCGATGAGGGTTATACTGCGGACGAAAACCTCAACTGTGTTCCTATCTGCGAACATTCCTGCGTCAACTCCACCTGTACTGCTCCCAACACCTGCACATGCTCTGATGGCTATAGACCGAAGACAAGTACCGTATGTGAACCGATATGCAAATGTGTAAACGCCGACTGTGTCGCTCCGAACACATGCTCCTGCTTCAAAGGCTACGTCCCCGTTAACAAGAGCACGTGTACTCCGAAGTGTAACAGCTGTGCCCATGGAGACTGTGTTTCTCCTAATAACTGTACCTGCCACAGTGGCTACGTCAAAATCAAAGGTGTTTGCAAGCCCCAGTGTGCCAAGACCTGTGTGAATAGTTTCTGCACTGCGCCAAACGTGTGTTCATGTAAGAAAGGTTACTTGAAGAGTAAAACCAGTGATAATGTCTGTGTGATACCGTGTGATAACAACTGTAAAGGATACTGTGATGATTATGGTGGGTGTATCAAGTGGAACTGTTCCTCGACGCCGATACGGTGAGTATGTTTTATTATTTTCGAAAAAGTATATCCTATTGTGGTCAGAGCTCTTTTTATACCAAATAGAGAATTACAATACGACTTTTGAGTTGAAAGCCGTTAGTTCGAACCCAGATACTAGCGCGGTACTATGTATTATTTCATCAATTACCACTGCTCACTGAAAACTTCGTGAAGAAACCGGCATGATCCGAAAAATTCGAAAACATTTGCCTTCCAATAACCCGCACTGGGTCCGCGTGGTGGATTACAATCCACTCTCTTTCGCAGAGAGGAGGTTGCATCTCAGCAGTAGGAACATTGTGATGTATCACATAGTGGCCAAAGTCCTTTTTAGTGTCAGGTAGAGAAGAGCAAGTGTATGTAATCAAAACATTGTTAAAAATGAAGAAGACCAAGTATTTGTCACTATATGCCATCATTAATAAACTGTCCTAGAAACTAACTTCGCGTCCCGACGGCAAGGCGACAAAACACAAAGATGAGACGAACGCGATAAGGGCTCGTAAATCATAGAAACAAATCAAAGGCGAGTTGCACACGTTAGGAAGTGCAGTGACAGGTTCATTCATCAGTGCATATCAGATTTATCGCCTGGCAGGACGTCGGTCGATATTGTATGCATGGCCACGTATGACGCGGGTCCGGTGACTGTGTTCACTAGCTTACATGCGGCGGCGCTTGCATTTTTATTGAATGTCAGGGAAGGAAGCGTGGACTCATTTGAATATTTTGCGTGTGCCGCTTTGTTATTATTTTAAATGGTTTATGGCTACATCTCGGGATATCACTTTATTTAAGACGAACAGCAAACTTATTTAACCACAGGTTTTCTTGTAGAAAAAAATCTCAATTTAATTCGTTAAAAGTTAATCATAGAGTAGTAACTAGTTAGGTGTGTTACTTATGTGCATTACCCCAGTCTCATTAGTAATAGGTACCTAAGTGTCGTGTAAAGTGTTATGGACAAAGTAATTATATCCTATTCCTGAACATTAATTAATTATAATTTTTAAACTGCGTATTTTAATATTAATCATAACAAGTAGCGCCATCTAAGCCGCCAAAGTTTCACACAGCCGAGATCAGTCTGTTCACGGCTTAAACTAATTCCACAGTGCAAAACTAGATGGTGTTAGTTGTACTGTTTTACATTTTTTGTTCGTATTTGTGGTGACTTGTTGAGGAAAAGAAGTCGGAATATTGACGCTTAATTATTAATTTAAATTATTTTGGATACTTTACTTTTTTTACTTTTTATTTTGTCTGGAAATGAAGTGAATATTAAGATTATATTTATAAAATAAATATGTAAAATAAAAATAACGGTTAATTGACATAATAATAAGAAAAGTGCGTTCTAGGTACGTGCAAAATAACAAGCATGGTTTCAGTAGGTACAGTTTATAGTAGATAGATTTTACGCTATTCTACATTATTTGCTAGAAACCCTAACAAAAGTATTGAACAGCAAAGTTGCTTCTTGCCCGTTGAATTTATTTTCACCATTGTTTTCAGCCTGTGTAATTATGTCCTCATAGTTGAAGATAAGCTATACTTAGTTTAATAATGAAACTAATATCATCATTCTCCTTTACTTATACCAATTCATTTAGGTAATTATATCCTATTCCTGAACATTCATTAAATATTATCAAACTGCGCATTTGAATGTTTATCACAACAACTAGCGCCATCTTTTGCGCCAATGTTTCATAAAGCCCGAGATCAGTCTGTTCATGGCTTAGATTAATTCCACAGAGCAAAACAAGATGGAGTTAATTGTACTGTTTATCATTTGGTCGTATATTATAAGATGCCTTTGAAGAGGAAAAGAAGTTGGAATATTAGCGCTTTATATATTAATATTATTGTCAATGTTAAGCTATGATCATCGATATGCAAGTATTTGAATTATATTTTGTTTTAATTTTAAATTCATAAAAGCGGGAAATGCCTTGCTGCTTTCGTTAAGGAAGTGGGTACTTGACTACCTACTTTCCTAATTTATCTCTCGCGATTTATACCACAACCATATTCGATATCGAAACGAAGTACAAATCGCACTTCCAAAATAATTGTAGGTACCGTACGTTTTATGCAAATCTTTTCGGCAATGTTTGAATTGGGGGATCCATATTTAGCTACGCCTGGGCTAAGTTTGCTAAGCCATGTGAATGAATAATAAAGCGAGTCCCGATATTGTGTTTACGTTACCAAACTTTTTGGTTTGTCTATAACTCTATGTCATAGTGGCATAATGGTATAGTGGTGGTATTCATCATTTGAGCAGCTCGTGGTTAAATAATAACAGCCGCTCGGGTCGATCGGCAGGTTAAGCCGCGCTTGCCTGGGTTGGTCCGTGGATGGGTGACAACTCATTACATACCGAGTTTCCTCCGTGCCTCGGAAAGCTCGTTAAGCCGTTGATCCCGGCTGTCATTTGTAGATCTTTGACATTCGTTACAAGTAGTCAGTGGCCCGAAAGTCTGACAACCAGTTTTACCAAGGGGTATCGTATTACCCGGTACGAACTGGGTTGTGGAGGTCAGATAGGCAGTCGCTCCATGTAGGATACTGGTATTCAGCTGTATCCGGTTAGACTGGAAGCCGACCCCAACATAGTTGGAACAAGGCTAGGCAGATGATGGTATTATTCATCATTTAATCAGATGCCAGTATGACATGCAGAAAGTATGAACGTGATAGTTACAAAATAGACAGTTCAAAGAAAATATGGACGGCTTCTCTAAAACTGCCACGTTCTCATCTAGTGGTGCCAAGCACAACTGCTTAGCATGGTATCCTGGGTATATATCGATATCAGGAATTTTTCAGTAGCAGCCACGGAGTCTGGTTAATGTCAATAGGGTCGCCCCCTGTAACATGGGTCTTCTCATATCTGTGGAAATGAGGGTGTACTATTAGGTACACATACTGCCTACTCCGTCAGGGATTACAGACGTTATATTCTGTTACGTTCGCCCAGAAAGTAAGTAAAAACGGAAGTGATGGAGTATAGCGAACCCCTAATAAATAATAAACACAAGTGCAATGCAATGTCCAATACGTTTAACGTCATTCTGAGCACCAACATTATTTAGAATAATCCTCATCAAAAGTCGTTTCGTGTCTGGAGATTGACTCAATTTCATAATGGTATTTAGCCTGTAAACGTCCTCTGTGTTGAATAAAACGGTAAGTAATAATTACCACGCTTTTGTTATCAGCCCTAAGTAAGGAGGTAACTGTACCTATTATAAATAATATATAATATGTAGATGTAGTTTCCTTATTCGTAAAATGTTTCCAGTAAAGTTGTAAATAATATGTAAATAATATCTAAGTACGCAAGTGTAAGGGTAACAAATGAACAATCTGTAAAGAATAACCAGCCCGTAACAGGTACTGCTGGGACATAATTTTCATCTCTGTGAGAGTGAATGGAAACCCACCATAACAACCACCCAAGATTTCACATGTTTTCGAATATTTGTAGGACATTGTACTCACGATATTTTTATTCACCGTTTTGAGACATAACTTTTTAAAAATTGAGAGAGTTAATGAACAGAAAGTAAAGTGTATGAAATGTTACACTTGGGAGTAAGGACAGTTTAACAATACAATTTCGTGGTTTAGTTTGGGAACTGTTCACTTTTTAAAATAATTAGTCGGAGAAGGTGCATTTGCCGCTAGATGGCGTTGATAGTGTCGTTTTTCCGATAAAAAATTAGACCTACTGTTATTAAAACTTTTCTCCTGTAAATGACCACGATAGCAATTTTTTTTTATTCAATATGCTAGTCATTAAAGATTAGTAGAGTTATCATTTATAAATCACATGAAACTCATAAGAGTAACGTTGATAAAACGGTTTGTACATTGACCGCACGCGACCGCATGGGAGGACTTTCGTGCTAATTCGACCGTTGACCTATGAAGGACGCAGTAGCTGCTGCATATACATACACAAACACCACATATTAGTGTGATTCTCACCCCAGTGCTGGGACATAGACCTGACGGCCTACCGAAGTTGCAATAACTTTCAATAGCATTTCTGCAAGACTCAACTGATATGTCATGAGCGTTTCAGTAGCTCATGTCGATCAAATGCATTATATTTTTTCATCACCGTTATTGCTGTCAAAATTACATTTTGTTTGGGGTGTTTGTGCTCTCTGAGAAGCAGCATCATTCACCAGGCCCAGTGCTGGTTGGCCTCTTTCACATACCGGAGGCCTGTGGAAAAATTACAGGCTGCTTAAGTAATGCTATTAAGAATTTAACCATAATAATACTATTACAAAGAGTACATTATTTAAAATTGGCAACGTTTATCTTATCGCGGTCACACAGTGGCAGCGGAGTGAGAACGCGAGTGATGCGTCAGCTGGGATCCATGTAACCGCAGGCTAGCAAGTGTTATCAGTAGCATGTAGTGTGTTCGGGGTGTGTGTAGCATCACTTCCGCCCTCTGCACTGATTTTGGTTGGAATTACGGCCCATTCATTGGATTGGATTTTACGCCTTGACTAAATATCCCTTTGACCCCGCAAATGCCAGTGACTCATAGGTAATGCACATAACGTAACCTAGCTTTTGGAGTCTGTTCCTGGTTCCTTATATTTTTTTGTCGAATCGTGAGTTCTGTAGTAAGTTCAACCTGCAGCCTGCAGTTTAAATCGTAGTTAAAGCACTAAGGCGAAACGTAAATATTATTTTACTGTTGGTATTTCAACTTTCGCGTGTGCTTTCAATTAGTTGTCGTCTGGGCCGTTAAGTAAAAACAGGCATCAGGTTAACTGTTATGCTAAAAATCATCAAAAAATTGCAATCATACCGTATTGGTAGCCACGTCAGCCACTTTTTAAGGAGGACCGGCAAAAGTTCATGACTTTGTAACAATCTCGTGCAACAAACGGATGTCCTCCAATTCCTTGTACTAAACTGATAAAGGGCTACCTCACAGAGATGCATCAACATAAATAGAGTAATATCACCACAATACCCGCTTATAAATAACTTTCCTTGTTCGATAGCTTCGCCGGCTTTGTTCCTATCGACAATAGAATGTTATCGTTTGTGCGGTATATACTTAGTAATAGCAATTAAAATGTATAAAAATGTTTGTTATAATGTTAATAAAATGCAGTCTAATTAAGTCACTGTTTAATGGATAGTTTTTAGTTGGGTTTATGGGGAATCTTTGAAACGAAATTAATTACGCCATCAAAAATCTTCTAGACCGAGTTGAATAGGTTTGCCCTATCTTTTTACGGTTTAGGTTAAGAAAAATCAGTGATAATTTTACGGGTAATCCGTTTTAATATCAATTATTACATACTAGCATTTCATTTCATCAAATTTTTTTTTCGTATTAGCAGTTCCGAAGATTACCCCCTACATCCAAACTTACAAAAATACAACCACCTCGGTATAATAATAGAGTATCATTCCATGCTTTTTACAGGCACTTTGGCTTTAGGGCTGCCTGTTTGTTACCTTTTAGCCATTTTATCAGGCTACCTACGTATTTATTACCAGTGCTCAAATTTATTCGGCACGTGACCAATGTTCGTTAACTCAAACACTAGGCGTCACCTAATGTCTAATTAAAAGCAAGCCGTTGGAGTTTCAACTTTCGACTCTAATGAAAATCCAACAGAATACTTTTATTCAGGCCTCCATGTAGTGTTAGGCACAGATATTCGAACATAGGTCTATAGGTTAATCTCAGAGGCCGTTAGCTTCCTGTAAGGCAAGCAATAAAAGTGCAGTAGTAATAAAGCCGAGCTAACCAAGGTGTTACCATCCTGTCACGTGCCATGTACAGTACATCCAAGTCTACGAAGAAAGTATGAAGCCTAGATTTTGCGAGTGCCAAATATTAGAGACGTGACGGCCGGTCTAGCCGTGCTCGCGAACGTCTGGAAACCATTCTGGGTTCGCGACGGTCGATGTAACCGCATAGGTTCATAAGTAAGAATGTGTTCAGGTTTTTAAAGTATCTAACTTTCTTAAATTCACTCACAGACACCGCATAACCTAAACCGATGGGTCTGTCTAGCTAGAAGCATGACGTTTTACACAAGATTTCCTATTACTACAAAGAACCGAGTCAGAGGTTTGGAAAATTCATCCCTAAAAGATTTAAATAGGGTTTGAAAGTTCAAGTGGAAGTTCGTTGTTTTACCGATGGGAAAATACCATACAGAATTTTCAAAGTAGTTTTCGTTCGAACAGCATCTTAAATTACAGTTTTACAATATTATTACGTTATAATTTGTTTTAATAACAATAGTTAGTCTATAAATGCAGTACACATATACAGATACTAGGTAGGTTAGTATTTAGAATTATTGATTTCCTCAAAGTTTAATTGAATAATTGTTATTACTCATTATGACTAATTCAAGTAAATTGCTCATTTTCAAACAATGCTGCATATGAAATAGCCTCCACAAGCAAGCTCTGAGCATATTCAGCCCTGCCACCATCTTGGGACATACTCTGTTGATATTGTTCCCCTAGTGCCATGCTATTGCTCTAAATATACTTGCTGAATAAATTATATTTATTTTGAATTGAATGACTAATTTACCTATTTAAATTTTTTTTAATGTTAATTGTTGATATTTATATTATTGTTCTTGTATTTTTGTTTTTAAAGTTATGGTAGTTCCCAACTAATTTGTACACCAGCCATGGTCAAACATGTTGAGCCAAAGAATCACTTGTAACACCTATAATAAGCATCATACCATGTATATTATCTACACATGTTTTTGCAAATAAAATGAATTTGAATTTGAATTAGTGTGGCACTGACTTCCACTCTGTGATTGGGAAGTGGGCTGTGGTCCACCTCGCGGGATCAGTGCGGGTTGGTCCACCATACTATCTGGCTGCTGGCTACTATTTTTGCTTTTCATATGAGACAGTGTCAATTTGTGTGTGCTCATTCTTGGTAGTATTTAATATCATTCAAACTATGTTGGGGTCAGTTTCTAATTGAATCAGATGTAGCTGAATGTCAGAATTTAACATGGAGTGACAATCTGACTCCCACAACCCAGTTGCTGGGACGCCTTGGTGGCTTAGTCTGCAGTGCGGAACCAAATAAACTACTTACGTTTCAGAATTGCATTTAAATACTTAATACTTCATTGCATTCCATAATGTGTACATATAACAATTAAAACATCGAATCAATTATGGACCCTGTCGAGCACAGCAAAGTTAATTTTTAATAGGAGAGAGCATGAAGGAGCCCTTTGTTAAGAAAAAAAAACATAAAAAAGTAGCATCATTAAAATAGTATTAAATCCTAGTTGCCTGGAACCTTTTGTTTACGGGTTTGTCCTTATGACGCCATTGCCATTTCATATCACCTTGAATCCTAGCTATTTACAGTAAATAGCAACAACATGCAATAATTACTAGTTATTTCCCTAATGAGTGCGGTTATATGCAGCTAGTACCAGCCCATCGATAACGACTCCTGCGCAACTGAAACACGTGACAGGATGGTACTGGGATCGTTTCGGTTGTTGTTTTCCTAAAGCATACCATTAATGTTGTCCTCTTTGTCTCGTATGTTTTCCTGGTATCTGTTGCACCGTTACAAGACTTGCAAGACATTTTGAAATACATAGTTACTTTTTTTACATACTTAGTTTTTTTTTTCATGTCAAAGCCAATTTAATGAGAATATAAATTTTTGCATCTGTTTCTGTTATTAGAACATTTATGCAGTGTCACCGGTTCGAAAGCACTGCTGCTACCATGGATTTCAAAGTCGTGGGCCGACAGTCCGGCAGAAAATTTAACGAATCGAACTCGGTACAAATCCTCCACTTCATCGGAGGAATAACACACAATGTTCCTAGGTCTGCATAACATCAAGCCGGTTTTTACGTAAGGTCAGGCAGAGGTGTACCTTTACATTTCACCAGTTATGTTTCAGTCCCATGTAATAAGGTCTAACTACTATGTTTGTATATAAAAGTATTGACAGGTTACGCTCGGGAATGGGCACGCCATTACATGAACTATGCCTAGGATATAACAATGGCTACTCTACTACGCAGTTTGGCAGAAGTAGGTAGTTACTGAAAACGGCCACCACACATGCCATAGTTAATAGAATAGTATAGAATAGGTTTGAAATAAGTAAGTTCATAATAGAAATCAGTGGAAATAGATATAGGTAAAACTCAGCATGATCATGAACTGCAGATTGTCTTATCTTGAGATTTTCATTAAGATCATAATAATATCAGCATAAAACGCATGTCCACCCATGGACTGATATACAGTAGTCCACCAGTAGGAGTGAGATCCGTCTATAAAGTAGTAAAACCTTCTCACATATAACTATACATGTAGGATTTGAATATTAAATTGGATTTACCAATAAAGCATTGCATGTGTGTTCGTGCTCATGCTCATACATAAAACCAATAAAACCATGAGCTACTACTGCTCTTAGTTACAGAAAATAAGGAATTTACAATTTTCTATAATAGGTAGTTATTCTGTGGCAGCTTATCGGTCTTATACTGTTGCCTTTGAAACTTCCTCACACTATATCTAGGCGGTCAATTTGTAAGTACCTACATACATGAGTGAACTAGCAATAATTTGTTTAATTGGCGAAATATCCTTATATTTTTATTAAATAATATTTTCCAGTTTTTACGAGGAACTACAAATTCAACGAGGTTTTAAATTAAATAAACCTGTATCGGTTATCACAATATAGTTAATTTTAAATTGTGTTTGTTTAGAGTCCCTTGCTTGAAGACCTTAAAACCATTTTTGACAAACTATGAATTGATCACATGATATGTACCATAGTGTCGGACCTAACTTCTGAATAGTAAGGTGGTGGAGTAGTGGTAGCCTCGTTAATAGAACGTATTATGTGGTCCAATCATCAATTAATTCCACCAATCGTGCTAATTTTGCCTAACCTAACCACAGCCTTGTTCTATTAAGAAAAAGTCAATGCCCCAATTTATTCATTTCTATATCAGCTAACCTGTTCCCTGAGAAGACTTCATTGGCTCTTAAGTGTTATCTTTTGTTAATACAATGGAGATGTTTATCTATACAACGCATTTAAGGCCTACTTTTTGGCAGATGGCCCATTGTCTACAAAACAGTGACCTCTGGCAGTAACTAAAACTCGTAGATGATGTCCTCAGGGGACCCTGAACGTCACTGCATTGCTACATATACATTTAACCCCGTATCTATAAACAAGTCAAAGTGTTTACTTGAGTAAATGTCATTTTTTAAGATACAATATTTGTTATGTAGTTTAGTAATATAAGTAGTGAAGTTAGAACTGTAAAAAGTTGGAATTCTTAGCTTTGCTTTCTTTGACAGTTCTTACTTCTTTTAAATTCTCGTCTATTGCATAAAGTAATTACTTTAACTTGACTATAGATACGGGTGTTAGACTTAAATAAAGACAATTTGGTACTCATAAAATCTCGTCTGAAATCCCCAAAGGTTTAAGTAGAACGTATTTGTACACCCACGTTTTGGCCGTTATATTTGTGTCTTATTTCAAAATTTTATATGATCGAAATTGAATCATCCGATCACCCTTTCAGATTCAAATCAGTATACTTGGTGATAGAAAAAGATTAAGTATATTATTTTATCAATTGAATTTTATTTAATGAGTTAGGTAATAATGCAACCTACGGGACCCACTGACCAAAGTATATATACATATTCGTGTTTACACGAAGTTTCTAAAATTAACCTGAAACGTTACATTATCCTTGTATGCTCCCTGGATAAGTTAGTGATATACCAGACGGATAAGCGCAGTGTTTCTTGAAAACCAGTGGATTTAACTTCACGCAAAAAAAAATTACACATAAAATACAAATACACAACCTACACTTTATATTTACAATATACTCATTTACACATATATAATTAGGTGATTTTTGTGTACAAAAACAAAGTTATTAGTCGAAAATGTGGTCGCTGAATGTGTTTGATCGAACTGTGTATCTTGTTGAAAATTAGGATGTTTTCGGTGCATACAATTTTGTTTGTTTGCTCTGTGCAGATCTTGTGTTTTAATCTATGCAGTTTCATATGACGTCTTTTATTTACCCACGTGGATCTAGACAACGTGACGTTCCACAAACAATAACGATCGATGTTGGGAAATTCAAAAGTACAGTCGAATTGACACAAGCTGCTAAAAAGGATATGTCAATCATGTTGAAAGTCGTTGTGGAAATTCGAAACGTTTTGGACCCACGTGGACAGGATGGCGTATAATATTTGGGGAAAACAAACGGTTAGCACTTAGTTGCTGCCAGCACTTGGGTAGTGTTTACAGACGAGAGCTTTTGAGGAGGTTTGAAAATATGTGTGGTGTTCGTGGCTACATCCCTACAGCCGCACGGGTCAATATTCAGGTTAAGCCACGCTTGCCAGGTAGGTCGGTCTGTGGATGAGTGACCATCCATCACATACTGAGTTTCCTTTGTGCCCCGGAAAGCACGTTAAGCCGTTGGTTCCGGCTGTTATTTGTAGATCTTTGACAGCCGTAACGACTGATAAGGGGCTCGAAAGTCTGACAACCAGACTAACCAAGGGATATCGTATCACCCAGTACTAATTGGGTTGTGTAGTTCAGATAGGCAGTCACTCCATGCAAAATACTACCTGTTTTTTCAGCCGCATCTGGTTAGACTGGAAGCCAACCCCAACATTGTTGGGAAAAGGCTAGGTAGATGATGCATTTGTCAGTGTAAATCTGTACAACTTTCTTACATAGGTTTACCATGTGGAGCAATAAGGTTAGTTGGTAATATAGGAGGTTCATTAGAAGGGATAGATTATGTTGTGAAAGACAGTGTCAATGAAAGTGAAAGTTTCAGGAAAAATGCTTGACGCCATGCAATTTTGAATATCAGCTACCTAATGTTTGTAAATTACAAAAAAATTAGACTTTTCAACTTTATCTCTGTTTTGTCGTATTTTTGGATGTTAAAGGTCTCTCAAGTGTGTTTGTGTGTCGTACAATGTATCGATTAATTTGATGGTAACGTTTTACATCTGTCAGCCCTTGAGATTATGTATACAAGGTGTAGTTTTGCATTCTCGTCAAATTCAAGAAGGTAAGTAATTATGTTAATGATTCTCGACCCGGATCAATATTAAAATGGGTAGGTAATTTTTTTTCTCAATATCGGAAATCGATAAGTGTACACACACCACTCGTATTAAAACGCGGCCCGTCTAATATTAGCCCTATAACCGCGCTTTCACTCACACAAACAAACGCAAACGTTTATTCTATAAACGGGTGATTCTCCTCTTTTCAGAAGGGCTTTATTCTGAAATAGTGTCAAATTAAAACAACTAAAAAAGCAACGTTTATTATTATTGACCAGGTACCGTAATTTATATTGATTATTTATGTTTTCTGTGACAACCTCCTGAATTTTCACGAAGATGCAAAATTACACCTTGTATAGTATGGTTATATGTAGATATTTAAGATTTAATTGGCACTGTCAGTTAGCAGCAAAGTTTGCATGCTAAAAAACAATGCAAAACTTAATTTACCAATAACGTTGATATTTAGTACTAGATTAATGTTGTCCATTTACCTTGAACCTAAATTCTTTCTTATTTCTCTTTTCTTTTTAATTAACTCTCAACATTGTAAACTATAACCCATGGGAAGTTGCGAGGTAACCCCATCACAAGTATCCTTATAACTTAACGCGGCTGCCTCAATTTTGTGCTGTAGAACAATTGTATGAGAAGCAATAAAAACTTTTTATTTATTTTTATTTAGTTTAGAAGATGTGTAAATACTGTCGAAGTCAATCACAATCTGTAGAATTAACATTTTGTATTACCAATCAATTTAACAATAAAAACGACATTTTCCTGGTACGAAAGTATCCAGAGAATTGTATGAAGTTTACGTCCCTCCGTCATGATAACTACAGGGTTCAATTTAATTAGATTTGAAATAAGATAAACCAAAAAATAATTAGCTATATTATAAGTAAGGGAAGTTTGTTTTTGTGTAAACTTTACTCGATGTGATGGATAAACACGACAATGCAACGGTATTTTAAAATCATACTTAATAAAACTACACTACCAGCGTTCATAGACCTCAAAAACTTATCAAATCAATGTTGTTAGATAATCTATCAGCTTTCTATAGCGAATCAAATTTATTTTTAACCGACTTCAAAAAAAGGAGGAGGTTCTCAATTCGGTTGTATGTTTTTTTTTGTGTTTGTTACCTCATATCTTCGTCATTTATGAACCGATTTGAAAAATTCTTCTTTTATCTGAATGGATCTACTTCCCGATTGGTAAGTAGTGTGGAAGTATATCCTATCAGATAATAGAAGTATTTTTCAAATCGGTTCATAAATGACGAAGATATGAGGTAACAAACAAAAAAAAATACAACGGAATTGAGAACCTCCCCCTTATTTTGAAGTCGGTTAAAAAGAGTACGCAAAAGATGCTTTTGAGGAAGATGATATGTAAGACTAGACAGGACACTTAAATGACGACTAATGCAGATGCCTCTATGGTTTTCCATGCTGCGCCGTTCACAAATAAATTGGGATGCGGACAGGAAGATAAAATAGTTAATAATTTAATAATCCTGTTTGCTTTATTTACATAGCTTTGATAAATAGTTAATTAAGCTAAATGTAGTCATACCTTGTTATAAACTATGTAGTTAACTGTTACGAGGAAGTCGTTACTGTTGTTAGACTGATACTGAAACGCGTATACAGGATGCTCTATTATTGTATTTGTTTTCTATGACGTTGCAATGAGTTGCTGTAATAGCTGATTTTCTATCCATATAATCTTTATATTTATTAGTTTATCACTTACTAAGCTAACCCCGTCTAGTTATGAAAAGGCTGTGCAGGAAAACGATAACTTTCTAAATAACTTTGATATAATCTAAGTAAAAAACGCTTTTTGTATGTAAATAGTAAAAAAAAATAACTATAAAGAATAACAGTCTTACACAAAACATCACTGACATCTTAACATGACTGATTATATGTTATGAAAATATATAAATGGCGATGATGATTAACAATAAAATGATCGGTATTTCAAAGGCGGAAGTTAATGGAAACGCTCAGGTAGGACGCTCTAAATTGACAGACACAGAGTCTATGGGCAATACCTTTCAAAAAGCTTAAAACCTACCTAATTCCGTTTAAGACCTGATTAAAAAAACTGTACTTTTTAGGGAAAAGAGTGAGTTTATGAATGCATCTTGCTATGAACTTTTTTATTAATTACTCATTGTTAGAAATTGATTGGCTATAGTTTTGTTTTGATTGTTTATTGGTCATTAGGTTAATGCGTTTTATTGGGCATTGTCCTTTCATTGGCTACGATGTATTGAACCACTACAAATATAACTTTGAAATGTAAATATATGTATACTTATGTACAACCAAAGCACAGGCTGATAAGAATATTAATTCAATTCGTCTGTTTAAAATCACAGTTTCATTTGTCGTAGCCGCGAGCAAACGTGACATTTAGTGTTCATCCTCACACAATAGTGTACACAGTGCGTTTACATTTTAATATTGCGTTGTGATTTATAAATTATGTATTCTTATCCCGATCGACGTCACGACGAAAATTTATTACAAAGCTCCGGACGTCTATAAAACTGTCTAACGTTATGCAAAATGGCATTGTTCGTCACTCGCACTCCGCATTAAGATGTTAAAGTAATCGACATCAAGTCTTCACCGCATTACACTCGTGAGCTTTCGTCCGCGTAGCGCGCGTATCAAACACATTCAGCTAATACTACGTTACTGCAACAAAATAATCACCCTGTATATCTATAACATTTCAACCTTTAATTAGGAATACTGATTTCATGTTTTTTTATTTCGCAGTTGTTCGGTTTTTTGTTACAACGAACGTGTTGATTAAGTTCATCAAAACACAGTTTAGACAATAAATAAAATTGGACGGACATTGTGGGCTTCTCTGCGGAAAGCGATTATTGTTATCACTCATTACTCAGTGTCCACAACAGAGTGGTACATTAATGAGTTATAAAACAAGGGAAATAGAACAGCAACGTGCATTTGCATAGGAAACGTGGAAGTAGGATAATACCCATGTGAGCAAAATGTTGGACCGGAAGCCCGCACGTGTTGTGACCCTAGTGATACTCCTACTACAGGTGTTTCAGTTTTGTGAATGTTTGAATCTACACGACAAAGGTGTTTGTGAAGAACCTGTTGCGTAAGGCATTTTCTTTATTACTGTATGCGGAGATTTTTTTTATTGTGAAGAATCTTCGCCGCTACTATTTTTGTTTTTCGAAAGACTGGCGCTTTAACGTAAGAATATAGTATAGATATAGAACCCTATTAAATCTATAATTATACGATTTATTTATGTATCAATCATGTCAATATTACGAACAACACAATCAAAATGCAAAATTTCTCGAAGAATTTATTACTTACAAACCCGAACATAAGACACATACACAAACACACACACGACACAAAAATAATCAATTGTTCTTCTAGTGAAGCAACGTGTGACCATAATGCGAATAAAACAAAATGTGAAGAAGAGCAGAGGTAAGCAGATGTCACGACAGATACTATCATTTGGTCACAATAGAACAGCCAATCCGACCAAATCTACAGTTCCAGCTTCTGGTTAAACTAACAACAAACAAAAAAAACCCTTGAAATTGTTCAAAAAATCCGATTCAAATAGGGAAGTAGGTACTTAATACTTTTATAAAAATTTCACGTGGACGAAGATCGCGAACAACAGCTAGTCATCTATAAATATTAATCTGATATGCTATATCTATACAATATACGTGAGATAGACTTTAGGCATCTTTAGAAACGTTAAAAAGTAATAAAGACTAGTATTTTCAAGTCCTTATTTCTAGTAAAAAATACAATACGTTTACTGTTATTAGAAACGGGCGTCAGGGTTGGATTGACTGTCTTATTGTGATGCACATTGCACATACCAACTTCCAACACTGTACATATTTGCACTCTTTCTTTCGTCATTATCACATACATCACGCGACATCAACAATTAAACTTATTATCATCACCTGCATTATTCACTTTCCGATATCTACTCTAGACTTTAGTCTCTGACTTGGGATAAGTTGAGCACTTCTACAAGTAAGACATGCTTCGCCCAAGGCAACAACTGCAAGGACAAGAAACTCACTTCAGGAATAAGTTATCTTATGCTGCATCCACACCGAAGTTACTTTATGTGTAGCTAGAAGTTGTACAAAGTTACTTAATGTTATCATGTTATGCAAAATGTTACTTAACGTATAGTTATCTCAGTGAGGATGCTCTATTGGAGCAGTCATGTCAAGTAATAAGCTACGGCATCCTCTAGTAGCCACCCTGGCTTGAATAATCTTGTGAAAACTTTGGAATATGAGCTTTGATAGATTCATAATATCCTAGTAGACAACACCCTAAAAGATTCTGGACTGGTTACGGAAATTCTGGCTGACTATCTTTAAAGGACATTTATTTATTTATTTAATTTGGCTCCTCAATAATGAGTACACTATTACATAAAAATAGGATAACATTTCAAACTTAAGTCTAAGTGCCCCATCACTTAAAGAAGAGCACTACATGCACTATATAATGCGTCCAAACAGCTAGTGTAACATCGAAAAACATAGAATAAGAACAAATTAAAACAGAATGAAAACAACAGAAATATCCAAAATATGAAGGTAGGCCAAACAGAATTTAACTTAAATACGTTAGTTATTATGCGAAGTATGATTTATGATTTTTGGACATTTGAATTTGACTTGGTACTTAGGCACTGCCAATGTCCAGAATCAGCCAGAAATGTTCCCACTGCAAATCCCAGTAAGAGGGAATGGGCATTTCACATTTATTAAATTCTTTCATGATTTCTTCTCTGTTTTTTCGATTTCCCTGCTTTCGATCCGTTCATAATAATAACATGAATAACAGAATAGACTGCATAGTACAGAATGATTCACTGCGTAGCAAATTTTAGTTAGCTTGTATTATTGGCCCGGAATTTCCCAACTGAAAAAGATACATGTAAGTATGTATAGTGTAGCAAATAGGACATATGCGGTACTATAAACAACGTGGTTTTGTAATAGTGCACTTTACCAGGATAAATAATCATATAACTATACGGAATTTTTCTTTTTACAATTCCGGCTTTAGGATTCAGATCTGGGCGGTCAACTTATTACATATTATTAAATATTTATATGTACGTAATGAGTCGATACACACTCGACTCTCTCATCGTCTGACTGCCTCAGTCTAGTCGTCGCAAGTGCGACTGCTCAGCATGTGGTCCTGGATTTGATTCCCGGGTTGGGCAAAGTGCTATTGGGACATTCCATCATTAATTTCTCAGTAGCAGGCACTGAGTCTGGAGTTGTGCCCGGTTGATGGCAACCGGCTCAACTCCTATTACATGAGACTTAAAACTTATCTGGCGAAATGTGGGTGTACTATTAGGTAGGTGCACCTCTGCCGAACCCTTCGGGGATTATAGGCGTGATTTTATGTTTATGTGTCGATATTTTAGGTAAAAATATTATTTATTGGAATCTAGCTCCTCTTTTAATTTTTTTGTTGTATATTTGAAATTATAAAAAAAATCAAAACTATCTGTTTTTGGGAAAATAAATACATGTTACTATCCTAGTTAAATGAACAATTGCCATAATAACGGGTATCGCATGCATCACGTATCATGGTTGGAAGTATGACGATACATCCGCTGTCCAACTATAAGATATAGTCCAATGCCATAAACACAACTATTTATTTAGATCGATAATATTGTTTTTATTCGCGAAATTTTCCGTTACATATCTGAATTCTCAATGTCACTGTAAATGTTGATAAAAATAATAATTCAATATCGGGATTCTATAGTGCTGTGAAAAAAGCATCAGATGTGGCTTCTGTTTTGGGGGTCGTGGCTCAATAATAGCGGCCGCATGGGTCAATCTTTAAGGATAAACAACGCTTGTCTTTGCGGTCTGTGGATGGGTGACTATCCATTACATACCGAGTTTCCTCAGTGCCTCAGAAAGCACGTTAAGCCAATGGTTTGTAGATATTAGACAGTCGTAATGGTTAGTCAGTGACCCGAAAGTCTGACAACTAGCCTTATCAAAGAGTGTCGTATCTGGGTTGTGGAGATGAATTAGGTGGTGGCTTCATTTAAACTACTGGTATTCAGCTGCATCCGGTTTGACTGGAAGCCGACCCTAATATAGTTGGGAAAAGGATAGCCAGATGATGATGTGGATTCTGTCAAATCGGAGTATACCTCTGCTAAATAAGATCCCACTTCCTGATATCAAAAGTAGCTACTGACTGTCGAGATCATGAATTTTTGTCGGCAAGAACTCAAAAAACTTCTCCGTCAATCTTTCTTCAATGGGATGGAGGCAAGAAGTTTTATATTTCTATGGGCGGAGTACGTTATCAAATCAATAAAGTCAGCCTAACTTTAGTTGGATAAAACCCTCAACATCCAAGCGGCGACGTCGGCAATGACATAAGCTGTAGTTACGATTTTCTCACGTTGAGAGTTTCGTTTGAGGAAAGTGCTCTCTAACAGACTTGTAGAACTCTAGTCATTAATCTCTTACATGCTCCTGAGGGCCTAGGTAATGTGTCATGACTGTAAGCTACGATGATGGAATTATAAATGTATTGTTTTGAACTTAGCTACCGGAAACCTTATGTCAATCCTGCTGAAAGACGTCGTGGAAATGCGAAACGCTTTGGAAGCGATTGTTACTTGTGTCAGCCTTCTGCTCCATTTTCCTGATCTTCTTTTGTTTCTTTTTTGTCATAAGTGCTGACCATTCCATAATTAGTGGATGCGTCTTTGGGGTTCTGACCACACCATATTTCTAAACTATTATGTCTAATGAACACTTTTCTTCTTTGCAGTGCCAGAGGGAGAACTACACTAGTAAGTTTGGCTTAAATACTAATTTCAACTAGAGCTTTGAATTCCGAATTCCACTTGTCTCTATGTGCCTCGAAATTGCACCTTATCTCTGTGCATGCTTAATGATTAATCAAAATAATATAATTTGACATTTTTCCATAAATTTCGAGAGTAAGGTACTTAGCAATTGGCATTTTTGAAAAGAACAAAAAAAATAAGTTACTAAAAAGAATCTCATAATCTGATTACAGATGATACCTGCTTGCTGCAAAGGATACGACTACAACCCTGACTTGGACAAGTGCATGCCGATGTGCAACCCGACGTGCATCAACGGTACTTGCACTGACGTCAACACCTGCACGTGCACGCCCCCGCTTACCCTCGTCAACCACACTTGCATCCCATCCACATGCGACAGCTGCAAGCACGGGAACTGCGTCGCACCCAACGACTGCAGGTGCCACAAAGGCTACATGCGATTAAACAACACCTGCGCACCGATTTGCAGTAAAGTCTGTGTGCACGGTCAATGTACCAAGCCTAACAAATGCAAATGCAATGACGGCTATAAAACTGACCTCAACGATGCATTTAATTGTATCCCAATTTGCGAGCCCGAGTGTGTTCATGGATACTGTTCAGCGCCTAACCTGTGTAAATGCAATATAGGATATGAAAAAACTAAAACTGATTCAGTTTGTAAGCCTTCTTGCGTTGGATGCGATTTTGGCGAGTGTATCGCGCCAAACAACTGCTCTTGCTTTGACGAATATGAACGTATAAATTCGATCTGCAAACCGAAATGTAATGATTGCAGTAACGGCGACTGTATCGCGCCAAACAATTGTTCCTGTCATACAGGATACGAACGCATTGGCTCAACCTGCAAGCCGAAATGTGATTCATGCAGTAATGGTAACTGTGTCGAACCAAACCAATGTACCTGCTTTGACGGTTATGAGCGCGTTAACAACACCTGCAAGCCAAAATGTAACTCTTGCAGCAACGGAGATTGTATTGCGCCAAATAACTGTTCCTGTTTTGAAGGATATGAACGCATTAACTCTATGTGCAAACCAATATGTAGCTCTTGCAGCAACGGAGACTGTATCGCTCCAAACAACTGTTCCTGCCATAAAGGATACGAACGCATTGACTCCGTCTGCAAGCCGAAATGTAGTTTTTGCGAAAACGGAGATTGTGTAGCACCTGAGAAATGCCAATGTCACACGGGCTATATAATAAAAGGGGAAGTTTGCACACCAATATGTTCACCACCTTGCAATAACGGACGCTGCTTGAAACCAAACCAATGCCTTTGTAATGATGGGTACAACCTGACGGAGACCGGCTGTAAGCCTTATTGCTCTACAAGTTGTATTAACGGGAACTGCTCAGCACCTAACTCCTGCACCTGTAACAGTGGCTATCGAAAGGATGACTTAGACCATAGCAAGTGTTACAAGCCTTGCGAGAAGCTATGTTTGAATGGCGATTGCAATTTGCACGGAGAGTGTATATGTTTTGCCGATTTTGAATATGATAACAGCACAAAGTTATGCACAGCTGTTAAACCGTAAGTAAATAACTCCGTATATTTGTCAATCTCACCGCAAAATTACAGATTTATATTTTCGTAATCAACAGGTTCTTGACAAACAAATTTTAGAGTCTTTCTTTTAAATATTTACAAAACTGCTGGAGTCCTACCTCTTCCAAATCTGCGAGTAAAACTGTTGAATATAACATAATCTCATGTTTTATTTCAGGATCGACTGCAACTTGTGCAATGGTAGATGTTCCGGAGATGATGACAAGAAAGAGTGTCGGTGTGAAAACAAAAAGCTTTGCACCTTCGGAAATGTGGTCATCCCTGCGGAGGAAGTTCATTCAGACGTCAAGTAAGACATCATGTTCATTGATACTGACTGGAGTTCACTGTAAAAGAAGTGACTAGTGCAGTATTAGAGCTGTTTATTGAATTTCTATGTTTTTGCTGTCAACACAATCTATGAGAATTGAGGACAGCGACACCCAGTGCCAATGTTGTGCTCCTGATTAAACCATGTCCCATATTTTGGAGTGTCTAAAGATGCAAATACCTGCACTTCTGAGGATCAAAAAGACCAAAGTAAAACCGTCAATTCGAAAGGAATGATTGCTCTCCGTTTTTATATTTTTCTCTGCAACTGCCCATTTGTCTTTCCCTACTCTACTATTTGGACAGGTATATGTTTTACCTAGAAAGTATTCAAGTGTTATTTCTTGTAATTTCCAGAATGGCCAGTATGAGTATGACGATGATTGCGATAGTCGGATCCTGTCTGCTGCTCCTCATAATGGTTGTGATCGTAATGCAGCGGATCTGGCACAAGAGAAACGAGTACGGAGAAAGCAAGACTACTACCAATGATAGTAAGTGTTAAAACCATTATTTTATGGTATTATGTACGCACGAGTATAACTGTAAAAATGCCAAAAAATCACAAAGGAAATGACACAACGGATAACAAGAAACTGTATACAGGCGGCCCAAATAGTGACGTCATAACAAAATTACATTCCTTATGCCCAGGGGATCCGAAAATACCTCATGTTTTTTCGCAATTCTTGTTCTCCGACGGTAAATATTCGCATCAGGAAGTGTACGTGAAACGTGCATTGGTGCAAATAACCAAGCGTTTTGAACTTATATATGAGAATTAAAATACCTCTCACGATTACTCTCACGACAATCGCGGACGGCGATGCATTGTTTGTAACTTGATTTGTTTAAAATCTATTAAGAGCGTGAGTTAAAGTGGTCATTTGAATATTGATTTCATTCATGTCGTTTGTATTGAGTCAGATCTTTTGTCGCACTTAGAGTTTTGCACTTTATGGGATGCATTAATTTTATTTCTCTTTTTTTGTTATGTTGCCAATTTAATAAGGGTTAAAGTATGAAATTGCCGTTTTATAGTAATAGACACTTTGAATTGACATTAGACCTTCATGGTGTGAGATATTCGAGTGAACCTTTTTACCCGACTGCGCCAGACATAACCCCCCTTGGGTTATGTTTTTCGAGAGTATGTATGTATGTGAGTGTGTATGTATGTATGTATGTATGTATAATTGTTTGGCACGCTCTGCGGCCTGAACGGCTCGATGGATTTTAGCTTGAGAGGTGTCGTTAGATTCGTATTTACTGTGAGAGTGACACTGGGTGTATCAAAATAAAATAAAAAAACAAAATGGCGGATTTTTGGAGCCAAATTCAAATGTTTGGCCCGCTCTGCAGCCTGAACGGATCGATAGATTTTAGCATAAAAGGTGTCGTTAGATTCGTATTTATAGTGCAAGTGACACCGGGTATAAATTTTGAACCAGAACACAACATAAGCTGGGAGTACCTCCACGCAGTGAAGGCGTTAAAAATTTGTTTGGCTAATCCTCTGCGAAATCTTTCACATTTGTAAACTAAAAACCTGGAAATAACTAAAATGAATTTAAAAAACTAAAACACCCGACTGCGGTAAAAAACTCAAGTTAAAAAAACAATAAAAAGCTAAGAACAAGCACATTTTTAATTTAAAAAAGTTGGAAGCAGGCGGGAGCCATTCCATTTTCATATTTTCAAACTCAAATAGGTTCCCCGCCTGCTTCCAACATTTTTCAAGGTCAAGGTCGTTTTGGACCCAGTAGGTGGCGCTGTAGTAAATAAATTTCGATGGTTTATCATGTTTCCATTACAACCATGCCATGCGCGCAGAGGCTGGTCGATAAATTATAGCACCATAAAGTGCACCAAATATTTATTATAAAATGCATACTGAATATTTAGTTTACAATAGTAACTTAACTAGAGGTTTTAAAAAAGAAAAATAAGGAACGTAGTTTGGGCATCATCTTGGCATTAGGTCCGGTTTCCACCAAAGTGAAGATGAGCGTATCTTCCAGAGCCAATAAAGGCTCTAAAGCCGGGGTGGGTCGCTAGTAGATAATGAAATCTACTAAGAGACACGCCCCGGCTGCGCACGGCTGCAGCAATTTACTGATGATTATTCTATAAATTTCCAGGTACACCTTTCGGCGGCGGCAGTGTCGTATACCATCACACAGCTGCAAATACGTTGATCTATCCAAGAACAAGCGGAGAATCTTTCACGAATGGAGGCTCTGGCGACGAAGAAACCACGACCGACACGTTAATACGACGCGAAGCTCAACTACCTTAGAATGTACCTGCCCACATCGATGTCATCGGTGCCTAGTTAAGCCAAATTTTTAGGTTCTAAGGAAGATAAAATGTTATTACTACACTTGAGTTTTTTTTAGTACAGTATAGAGCCAATTTTGTCACAGAGTAAGTGGTGGAGCTTTTGTCAAGTGCTTATTGAATTAAGAAATCTCATCAAACTCCAACGTTAAGGCGCGAACTACTTCTTCATCTGGAGGCGATGACTTAGATTTTACAAATGCCAACTGGGCGTCACCTGCCCTTCGTGCACAACAAATTTCACCCTCCAGGATTTGAATGAGGCAAATGATAGAACTGTCCATGTCACCAAACCACTGAAGGTAGTAGAACTTCTTGAAATGATCAATGTAGCAACCAGATTAGCCAGTGTTTTGCTGTCGGGAACGGTAGGAAAACTAGTTTTAAAATAGTTGAAATTGACTTGCGTGAAGTTGGGTGCTTTGGTCAGCCTTTGGAGTTCAATTAAGAAGCTCTGTACATAAGAATTTAATTCAAAATAATAGGTGCTACTTAATTTTGGAATCATACTTTAAAAACTACTTCAATTAATTGTCACAAATAAGTTGGATATCCTTATGTAGCACAATACCTACATCATAAAGATCTTGTAGTGGACTGCTACGTTGGTCTAGTCGTCGCAAGAGTTATTGCTGAGTTTAAGGGACCTGGGTTCGATTCCCAAATTGGACAAAGAGTTACTGCATTTTTGGAGTAAAGACATGTGCCACGTTAATAGCAATAGGCTTATCCAATAAATATATTGGGACTGAAACATAACTGGTGAAATGATGGTGTACTAAAAGTACACCTCTACCTTACCTTTTGAGGATGACACTCGTGATGTTATGTAGATCTGGTGGCAGTCGGGTCCGGATACTTGCGGGCCCGACTTGTCTGTCTGTATTGGAAGCTGAGCACCAAACCCAGGACCCTATACTCAGAAATCATAATTATGCAGGATGCACGTGCAACAGACACACAGCTTACGTACTCTGTATGCACACAACCTTTCAATTCCGATTAACCAGAACAAAATTAATACGACTCACACGATGACACGGGTCATAACAGATTGCAGCAAGTCATAGCTACACCCGCAAGCGACGCGACCGACGACGGTCCGCAGAAGCTTCGAACGTCCGAGCGCGACGAGCTCGCGACTGTCAGCGACGCACGACGGCGACGCTTAACGTCTTGCTATGTAAGCGACGTGGTCAGTTCCTCGGCTCGGCGCCATGCTATAGAATTCATTTGTTTAGATAGATTCTTGTAGAATGCTGTCTGAGCTGATCCTACGTCTGATGTCGAATCGTGGGCATTTATTCATTCTGTAACTCGTACAGCAAAATATGGTATTGGACTATTCCAATAAAATTATTACGATTTGAACTTCGGCAGGTTCGGTTCTTTCTCGAAGTCGCCCATCCGCTGACAGCCACCACCAGGCATGTCCACCTGCTTTATTCACCGTGGCTGTCCCGAAGGTACTGCTTCGCCGACCCTCCCTAGGCACCACTGTGACTTTTGTATACACAGATATCATTGTAGGATGAAGAAGTTCAACCATATTCGCAAAGATGGCGTTGCAGAAAATATTTAATAATATATGAATCCTCAATATCCGACATAATCAATTTAAAACTGGTTCGTCAATCTGAACATCTGAATTGAGGATTCACCTGGGACTCGAAAAGTAATAAATAAATATGTTGGAACATATTGTATCATTTAGTAGTAAATAAGTATGGCATCTACCAAAAATCTAGGTCCAGTACCTACTGATAAAATTCAAGAAATTAAAGTATGTTTAGTATGGCTCCTCAATCTATGAATCTATGTGGATAAGAGTATGAATTGGAAATAAGAAAGTGATTGGTCCTTTATATACTCGTATTCGACTTAATGAGCATTTAGTAGTAGGTGTGTTATTTGTAGTGTAGGAAGAAAGAAGTAGAACTAAGTGAATCGGTAAAAAACTCATTTAATTGGACTCCTGAATAACCTTACCTATCTTTCTACTATTTCCTGAGTTCTAGGTGGCTCCTCATTTCAGATGTTTAGATAAGGGGCCACTTTAACATTGATCTAACTTTTGAAATTATTATGTTAATAAAATTCCAAAATTGGGCCTACAAAATCAGTTTTTTTGACTAAATATGAGTATGAGCTTCCTTTCAAAATCTAGACTGTCTCCTCAATCCATGCGGACATGACGCTAACACTAACACTAACGCAGCAGGTCGGGTTCGACCCCGGCCGGACACCTAAAATGTTGGCCAACAAACAATGGAATTTTTTTTTTGTTAATTTTCATCACATTAATCCATTCAACCATCACGAACTAACATTACATGCACCAACAAGAAAAAAACTCTATTGTCGTATGGTTCGATCAGGAAGGAAATAAGAGTAAAATACTCATTAAAATAACATTTCCTTTACTTTGTTACTATAGTGTTGAAAAATATCATACTGCACATACTCAGGTTTGAGTGTGAATGTGGATGGGCATAAGAGTAGAGGACGACCAAAGAAAACATGAATGGACTGTGTGAAGGATGATATGGCAAGAAAGGAGGTGTCTGATGAGATGATGAGTAATAGAGAAGTATGGAAGAAGAAGACTTGCTGCGCCGACTCCAAATAAATCCCAAATAAAGCCTGATCTGCCGATCCATACGATCTACCGACTTTTTTTTATCGATTCAACAGGATGCGATCTTCGCTCAGATCGAATGCGCCTATAAAATCGTATCAACTAAAACCAACGTCAACCGAAACGTAGGTACCGTACGAACTACTACAAATTAAGATTACCTACATACAAAAACATTGAATGAGATTACTTTCACTGTTTCGAGTAACATTAATCAAAAGCACTATTTTATGAAATATAAAAGTAGATACTGTGATAATATTTTGTTTATTTTATTGTCGGGTGTGTTAGCATTCTCTGATTTTGTTTACTTTCATTCTTTGTATTACTGCAACAAGAAAAGTTCTATCTGTTCTGTGAGCGTGATCTATTATTTCAAAATACTTTTAAATAGTTGTTTTTGTACGACAGCGTCTGTGGTAGATTTTTTAATAGATCTATTAAGTGGATGAAGTTAAAAACTTAAAATACACATTTTTTATGCATGCTGTGCTTTTCATTATTTTATAAACTTACGATACGATCTTCCGAGAGCCATTTAATACAATACGATTAAGATCGTGAATCGATTCACGAGGTTACGATCCATTATGATCCAGAAGATCGATTCAAAGCAAAAAATCGGGCATCCTTAAATATAATCACCCACTATTACATGCTGTCGAAATGTGGGTGTAGTGTACACTTCTGTCTCGATCGCATGTGACTTAGGCGGTGACGGGCCAATACCTGGCCGCAAAAGCTGTAGCACCGCGACCAAAGGTAGTTGAAAAACACAATGTGGTGTTAATCAGTAAGAGTCTGATAGCCTTGGTCAACAAAAAACAACATTCGTTACAACCTATGGTTACAATCATCCGTTTTCCCACCTAGATGCAAAAATTGAGGATAAATAACGTTCCCTTATCTTTCGAACATAGGAAACCGTCTGAAATAATACGCGGTCGTAGAAAATAGAAGTGGGCTAACAACTATTAATATGTGTAGGGTTGCTTTTGGTGAAATTAAAGCCCCACTGACTTGGTGATAGTTTTATTGGCAACTTGCTATGTAATTCTTACAGTACGTTACAATAATTTATATCAGGTGGCAACCCTAACTGGAGGGAATGAAAGGGCCTGCGGGGCTATGACCTCCCCTAGCTGTCTAGTTCCTGAAGACTGCGTGGCTATCGAAGCAGGAACTAGGATTACTTGGGATCAGAGCTGGCTGCGTGGCTACCGCGCTCAGAACCTCTAGCTAGTGAATGACAAATTGTTCTTTTTTTTTTTTGACGTGCCCCCTCGCAGCATGCTCAACTCGTTAAGGTTGGGTTACTGCTTAACCGGACTATACGGTGGTGACCTCAAATGAATTTAAGGCCCCGAGCCAGAACATACAAACTAGGTTACAGTTAAAATTAAATGACCGCTCGCTAAGGGCACCCCTTGTGGGGCTCGAACCTCGGCTTAGGGCGTCATTAGGGGGGCAGTAAGTTGGGACATGCTGGGTCATGATATTATTATTTGGAGAATTTAAAGTTACTTGCTCAGTGGCGCGGTCTGGCTCGTTGCCGTTGGCCTAAGGGTCGGGCGGGAACAATTTGTTCGAAGACAGCTCTGCTTATAAAGCGGTTTCGCTTTACATGTGTGCCCAATAAGGACATGTAGTGGTCTGTACATGTAGTGCAGATAACTTCGACGGTGACGCTGGTTCCAATAGTTATACACATTGATTGTAGATGGCGTCACTTGTCTAAAAGAGTTGCTGTTGCTGTAAAAGAGTTGCTTGCTGTCTTCTATATTATTGATTTGCTCATCATAGTGCTTCGGATAAGTAACACTAGATGGCGCTGTATGTTTGTTACATGTTTTTACATTCCTTAATGATTCCTTATCTTTCAGGATGTGATCATTTTCTGTACTAGTAATTTAACAAGAAAAACAGAGAATCAGTTACGGCTTCGAATTTACCAGGCAACAATAAATTGTGGACAATATGTTGTCACTAAGAAGAGGAACAAGTGTTGTTCTCTTTGCAATATTTATAGTTCAGTTCTGCGATTACTGTGTTTCTTTGGAAATTCATTCATAAAAATGACATCAGTTAACATAATGAAGCTTCTATTCTTAAAACTTTTATTTATGGCAACTTGAATCAAGAAGTTAACCAAAGCCATTTGCTATAGGTACCTAAACTACCTAAACCTAACCTCTACCTAAACTCTAGTTTAGACCAATCACCGCACTTGAGATATTATCTATCAGATAGCATTACTAAAACTTTTGCGAACTTGTTAAAATGGCGACTTTTGTTTCCAGCCCTCGTCTTGATGATAAAGGAATATTACCTCCAAAGGTACGTATGTCCTTTTTTTCGCCGTTTACTTTTTTATCACAGTTTTTTATAAATAGCCGTTTGCCTAAAAATCATCCTAATTCCAGTTTTCCTAATTTCAGTTTCCACGTCCGATATGCTGTGACAATTACGAGTACGGCTGGGATCTGAACCAGTGCATGCCGATATGCAGCGTGAGATGCATCAACAGCCAATGTGTCGAGCCAAACAAATGCAAATGTAACGACGGCTATACAACTGACCGACTGACGAGTGTGTTCATGGATTCTGTTCAGCGCCTAACCAGTGCGAATGCTATATAGGATTTGAAAACGCAGAAAATAATTCGGAGTGTAAGCCTACTTGTGTTGGTTGCGAATTTGGCCAGTGTGTCATGCCCAACAACTGCTCCTGCTTTGAAGGATATGAACGTATAAATTCGACCTGCAAACCGAAGTGTAGTACTTGCAGTAACGGAGACTGTGTCGCGCCTGAGACATGTCGATCTCCCATTGAGAACACCCTGACGGAAAGGCCCTACACACCAACATGTTCCCCGCCATACATCAATGGGGACTGCCCAACACCCAACCAGTGCATCTGCAACAAAGGCTATGACCTGGTTTGCTCCGTAATTTGCAATCACGGATACTGCACGCGCCCAAGCAACTGCACATGCAAGGCAAAGAAAAAGGGGTCAATATTTAGTTTTAATGTGTTAACTTAGTTTGTTATATTTTTTGAAGAATTTTATTTTGTATTAATTGGGCATTTTACTTCACTTATTAAAGTTTTTTAAAAAGCATGTATTTTTGTTAACTAAACATAACTAAACGTTGCCAATACTGGATAGAGTCTTTGAAAGAAAGCGGAAAACGATGCCTAAACTTTGAATGGTGCGTTTTAATGGTAACATGTAGGTACTAATTTAATTTTGGAGTATTTAACAGGATACCTAGTTAAAAACTAGCCGAAAAATTTCCTGAAAAAAACACTCAGTGTTTCCTTTTATTGTACCCATAGTCGTTTCAAAAACTCTAAAATAATATTAATTAAAAAGGAGGAATACAAAAGTATGCATAATTGACTGAAGGTCATTGACTTATCTCTCTCTCCTGGCTGTATGTTTTATTTTTTATATTAGATACTTTCGGTAAACTTTATACAGTTGGTGTTGGTTTATAATTACTGATATGATGTCTTGGAAGTTCCCATCCAAGACATGATGAACGATGAAGCATCTTTAATTTATTCTTAGCAACGCGCTTCTTAAGTGTATCCCTTATCCATACACATTTTTGCCCTTGACAGGACCTACTAAATGATAAGTGTAGTTTTAGCGCCAGCTAATGTTACCACCGTGTGACGTACACCTTACCTTCTTCTGAGCTCTCTCATAACATGAAATATAAAGCTCCTATGGCGGCGTTTCCAGCAGAGATATGTGGGGATGTGCGTAAAACTAACCAATGACATGGCTAGTTAAGCTAACCTTGATCTAAACTATGTCAATAGGAAACAATACAATTGGTTAGTTTTACAAACATCCTCGCACAACTGCGCATCCTAAAAGTATGCGCAGATGTGAGAGGAGGTTAATCAATTACTAAATATTATTAAGGTAATGCATACATTTAATGTACCTTTGTACATTTATTGCATCACGTTCACAATTCCAATATTTGAAACATTTTAATGCGGCTATTAACCTATGTATAGTGCTTACATCATTTCGTTGCAATGCTAAACTTGTGCCATCTTTTTCCTGGAACTATCAACTATTGTTGGAGAATTGTCCTGTATTTCAATTCTAAATATAACCATGAAATAATTAGCAAATGTTTAAATTCCCAGGAAAACCTTGAATTATTTGGTTTTAGCTTTAAATTAATAAATTAATACGAATATTATGCTGAAAAGTTTACCACAATGAAGCTTTTAGATAGATTTAAGTGAAACTGAATTGAAACTAGCGACCAATCGCACTTCTGCTCATTTTGTATAAAGTACTTAACAAATTAGTGTTAGCAACACGGTAGTGAGCGTTTTTGAAAAACACTAGTTTATAATCAGACAGTGAGTTCAGACTCCGGCGAGGAAGGTCATCTGAAGTCTCGGCTACATTATTGACTAACTTGGTGGCTGCTTTCACCCAAATGGAGAACAATCCAGGAAAGTTTTTTAGATCTGGCAAAGGCCTTCGACAATATCAATCGAACTCCGTCTGTTTGGGGTGTAGTCGGGAAAAGCACTAGAAATAGAAAGCACTCAAAGAGCCTTTTATAAAAGTACCTTTCAGAAAGCTTTACAGCCCAACAGATCTAATCCATAAGGAGTTCGCTGTCTCAAAAGTGCGGCAATGTTAACAAAACCTAAAAAAAATTGATCCGATTATAAAAAACTTGTCTCTATGCGTGTCCACAACTTTACCCTACCCGAAAGCAATATCGCTTTCCCATATTTATAATAGTATCAGCAAAAGCTGCGGTGTTAAAGACATGAACAACTTTTCGTGCAGGAAAACTCTAATAAAATTGCCATCTCTTCATATGACAGTTATATGTATGAAGAGACGGAAGAAATTAAACTGGTTTAAAAATAACTGCAAATAACAACTCATTCACACGAGGACGATTCGTTTTTTTCACGATACGTAAATTTTTTTGACGACGGCAATGCTTTCTAAATGCCCATGTTCACGCATGACGAATCGTGAAAAATGACGGTCACGTCTTAAATCACTTAGCGTCTTTTTAATATCAGGTTCGTCAAAAAACACGAATCGTGATTTTTTTTAACGGATTCGCTGATGCGCTCGCTCCCGAAAAATGACGAAACTAATGTGAACACCAATTCGTTATTTTTGCCGAATCGTGAACGTAACGTGAACGTAAGCAATGTGAACGTCCATCCGTGTTTTATGACGAATCATCCATGACGGAAGCCGTGTGAATAGTCCTTACACACACATCTACACTCATACACACATCTGCACACACACACACAATCGCACGACATTATTAAACATAAGAATACTTTTTATTTTGATTATTGTACTATCATTTCGTTTTTTGTAAAAAGGTAATCCACAAATTCCTGCTTACCAAAATGCCTTGTTAACTATCACATCAACAAATACATAATATGTATTGTAATCGTGACACCGGCCGCCAAGATACAGGCGTAGCCTAGTTTTTCCAAAAATTTCTCAGTAGCAGCTACGGAGGCTGGATTTGTGTCAATAGGCTCGCCCCTATTACATGGGACTTAAACGTACTTGGCGAAATGTGGGTGTACCATTTAGGTGCACCTCTGCCTAACCCTTCGGGGATAACAGCCGTGATATTATGTTATGTCTTATTCATCATCAACATTCAGCTGACAGTCAGCCACGGCTGGGCATGGGTCTCCCCTAACCATCTAATGGATAAGGAATGAAAGTCACATGCGATCCATTCTGAGACCTCATGGATAATAAACAGATGTTCCCGTTTCCTGTAATGTAGCCAGTGGACACGGTATTCCTCACGAAATAAGAGAGCGCCAGGTCGGGTCGAGACTGAAGAGTCTTTGAGGGTGAACTAGTATCCAAATTGACCATACGAGATCTCTCCCGGCCATCTGGTGCGATTGCGATTACGACGATTTCGGTTGGGATTGCGCCTACAAACTTTTTAAAACCAATATTTACTTTAGATTTTTAATATTTGCCAATTAGTGGCCGTTATTTTGACAGTAAAATAAAATGGCGGACTTTCGGCAGGCCACGCTCCATACAAAAATCTTCCAATCCAATAAATGAGAAGTTTTATGTACATATTTCATTAAAGTCGATAACACGACTACAAAGGTATCATCTGGCAGCCCACCGTTCTGTACAAAAGATATGCAATTGGAATATGTACAAAAAAATAATGATCAAGAAAAGAGAAGAAACAAGCTTTCTATTAAAACTGCATTATTTAATCGATATTTCGATCTAAATAAAATACAAAAATAAATACAATTTAATACAAAATCCGAAATACTATTACAAACCTTACACGTAAATATATGTATTATTATGATAACCTTATCAATACTACATTGGTTGAAAAAATCAAAATAACTGTAAACACCGAAAACCGCGCATGCGCCCATGGTGCTACTACATTCAGGCGCTGCCAATGCCTATTTTTACACCATTTTACCCCATACTGAAGAAAAACCGCACATTCAGCTTTTCGTTTCGGATACTTACATGGCAAATACATTCCCGAATCCTGTTCGCAATCACAACTTACAAGTATCCCTTTTATTAATTTCCATATTTGGGTATTCTATATAAAATAACGGTTTTAATTAACTGATGAATTTCAAATATATTGATATAGAGCTTTGATTTTTTATTTTTTCCTTGTGATAAATAAAGCCCGTTTTGTTCAAATAAGGATTGCAGTTTTATAGCGTGTCTCATATTATTTTGGCCCATAACGATTTTAGGAATCCGTGGTGAAAAGCAAAAAACGGAACCGCTATAATTTCATTTTGTACTTCCGTTTGTCCGTCCGGAATGCACACAGCGGTTTCTCTCGTTGTCTATTGGCACTGTATTGATGAAATTTGGAAAGAATTTTTGTAGAAAATTTCGAAAAAAAGAAATAACCAACTTCCAAACAAACACTAATAAGTGGAAAAACTACTTACTTCCGGAAGTCAGTGACTTTTGTTTGTTTCATTGACTCTTTGCCACCGACTTCCGGAAGTTAGTTTTCCACTTATTAGTGTTTTTTTTTGGTCGGTTATTTTATTTCAGTCTTTTTAATTATGGTATCTCACACAAATTCATGTCGCGTATTCATTTTATATTGTCACTAAAAATTATTAGCATATCATCCACATAGACATAGAGAAAAAAAAGTATGTATTATAGAAGATAGCTCATAAACTACCCCAGCAATGTGATTAATTTATATTTATACCGATCAAGCTTCATCTACCAAAAAAAAAAATAACATGAATCGGACTAGTAATCGCGGAGTTATAAGGTAACAAACATCTAAAAAACAAATATAGAGCTGTATTAGGAACCTCCTCCTTTTTATAAGTCGGTTAAAAAGAAACCATGCACCCAAGTGTGGGGTTGGATCCTGTGGGTACTTAAAAAGATGATGAGGCTTCGGAGTGTTTTTTTTTCGGTTAGAATACCAAAAGTAACTTAGTTTTTCATAGTTCTTTTGAGAAATACTACAAAATACATGCTTATTCTTGTGGTTGATAAAATTAAATATTTATGCCGGACTCGACTACTGAACCCTTGACTACAGGCGATCAGACACGCACTTTGCCGATTTTTTTAAACTCTCGCCGAGTGCTTTGGCAAGAACCTTCCTGTCACGCAGTGGGCTCCAGAAGACGGGCAACGCTCCCGAGGGAGGCCTAGCATTCGCTGCCATGCTAAGAAGTGAACAGATGAATAGTGAAAGGCTATGTAAATATACTTCTTTAACACCAAGCATAGACTGCGGAGATGGACTTAATGCCATAAGCATTTTCTATCGTGGTAGGTTTAAATCTGAAAAATTTAAGAATCAATTTTATGATATACTAGTAGGACATATAAATACTTTAAGTAATTATAAGCAAGAATAAATAAACATACATATCCAAAAATACTAAAACAAATACGACCAAATCGATGGGAAAACATAATCGTTGTGTCGAAACTGCCAGCTTCTTGCGAATGTATTCACGATCTTTTAATTTAGCAGATAAGTGATAGGCTGCCATCTCGATTTCTTGGGGGAGCGCTATGGGGGAACTTGACCCAGCAGGGGAGCACGCCTGCATACATACAGGTTACATACCATACAGGTTGAGAAAATAGTGCAGTTTGATACAAGTGAGGAAACTTTGTTACTGCAGTCAAGGCCGAATTCACAGCTGAGCCGCAGGCGAGGGTGTTATGGAGCCGAGAACTGCAGTAATAAATGCCCGCGTATATCAAACGACGTTTTTCAAACTTTCGATGAATAATAATTCGAATCGATTCGAAACCAACCATTTTTTTTTTCGATTTTTTCGATTTTAGTAAACTGATGAATTAATTTACTTTTTTACCTCGTTTTGCTTTCGCGAGGTTGACGGGGAAGCAAAGGTATGAAGCCGCTAAAACAGCCTAATATGAAAAATAGAAAATTCAAATATTGCTTAATTTAGAACACAAATAAATGTTAATTTGTTGAAAAAGTAAATAATATACAATATTAAAAAAAAACATGTTTATTTATGATATTCTATTTATATACACAATTTAAATATTTAAAAAAATATTTAATTCGTACAGGCATACGCGACTCTTTGCTGAGATAAGTAATAATAATCACCGACTATAGGAATTGAACCATGTTGGACTTAGTTTATAGTTTTCTATGGATTTGTTTTTCTACGATAGTTGTAATTAATGCAAAAATCCACTTGTGTGAAACACGTGTTGAAACTAATTGTAGTGTGATAAGAGCCAGTTTTCGAGGAAGTGTATTGAAAAAGTTTTAACTGGGGAACTATGTATTATATTCTTAAAAAATTGCCCTGTGGCAAATCGCAAGGATAGCCAGACGTTAGAAGCCATATAAAAAACATGATTTAAACCTTGTTATGTTTTATCGAAAATCTGGTGTTGATCAGGTGTTCCAGCTGCCCCAATTCGAAAACGAGACCACATAAAATTATTGCATCTGAAAAATAGAAGCGTTTACCGAAGAACCAATTAAATACAGCTGGCGCCTTACTCTTGGTCATGAACATGTAGTTGCAAGCAGGCTAGGTCACCTAGCACACAACTTGATATAAATAAATAAATAAAATTGTAACTTTTAAAAGCTTGAAGTTAAATAAATGATAGAACTTCCTACTACGGAACCCATGAAACACAATTGCAAAGATATTGGTATCGATCCAGGAAAAATGTGGGTTTTGACAGTTATTTATAAATGTTTGTGGTTTTTTATGTATTAACACAATATTATACATTGGGTACACAATCAAGCGCAGTGTATTAACAAAAATCATAGTAGTACAGTATTCATTTTGTGTAACGACACCGACCAAAGTGGTCGTTAATTATTTCAAAATGTATTATTTTTCATTACTATTAATTTCCGTTTTGGTGAGTGAAATTTTATTATTTTTGATTTATTATTATTCATACAAAATATTGTGTTTGTTGTTAAAATGTTAATGGGTTTTCAATGAGGAGTTTGTCAGCCCGACGTTGAAATTTGTACACTACCCAGTTAATCACCTTACAATTGAACGTGTGAAGTATGGATGCATTGGACACCTCTGCCTAACCCTCCGGGGAATAAATGCGTGATATTATATCCATGTATAATTGTGTATAAATTCTAGCAGTCAAAACGTGGCTACCTTAGTGATAAGAATGTGATAAGTACTACTGTGGGCGGGATTATTCACAAAACGAACAGTATGCGTCATGGCGATAGTGAACTTTTCTGAAATTGGTTTCAAGACAGGATGCATTTACGTATAGAGGTAGCTCAGCAGTAAGACAGATTGCAGCGAAACTTTGTATCTTTTTCCACTAAAACTTAGTGATGTGGTGGGTCGGCGCAGCATGTCTTCATGTTCCATACTTTTCTATGACTAGCCATCGCATAAGTCACTTCCTTTCTAGCCATATCATGTCTCTCACAGTTCATCCGTTTTTTCTTTGGTCTTCCATTGACATTCGTATAACTATATGTAGATACAATGCGTTTAAATAATCTAATACTAGCTTATGCCCGCGGCTTTGTCCGCGTGGAGTTCGGTTATTGTCACACGGGATAGTACTACAGGGATAAAAAGCATCCTATATGTTATTCAGGTTATAAACTATCTGTGTACCAAACTTCATCCAAATCCGTTAAATAGTTTTTGCGTGAAGGAGTAACAAACAACCATACATACATACATACAAACTTTCAAAGTTATAATATTGGTAAGGATTATTAATTATTGCAGAATGCAAGCATGTATCGTAACAGGATTTTTGTCGACAGTCTATGTCACCCGTTTGTTGGTGGCCGACGACCAAGCAGGTGGGTTACCATGATCTGTAAGTGCCCATGGTAACCCCCTAGGAGTATTTGGTTCCAAAATACTAATACTATTATTTGGGTGCTTCGGCCAACGATGTTACGCTACTTTGGTGTAGCCTTTGTTTTCACCACACGATCCATATTTCTAAAGTGTTTCTCGGTTAGGAATGTTTTCTAAATGATGCTTCTTTATTTGAGATCTGCTTCCACTCTTCTCCTGATAGTATCATGAGATTAAGTACGTAGGTAGCATTCTTTTCCATCAATATTTCCTAGCCAGAACGATGAGATGACAGCTTTTTGTTTAAGTTCGATGTTATTTCTTCGGGCGGACACTCCCTACTCAATACACCGTGGTCTGATAGGTTATCGATGTCCTTAGATTCTACAAGTCGTGTTATCTACTTCGTGATGAATGTGGTTTACTTCTTTAAACATCAAAGTATAATGTTTGTTGTGGCGCAACTCAAGAGGGTTATGTCCAGCAGGCGACTGCGCTCGGCTGCGTTGGTTAAACCGAAATTCTGCAGGAGTCAGGATTTGTGCCCCTGTTGATGTTAGTATGCTGGACGCCTTATACATGACTGGAAAAATGTGGGTGTAGTATGGTTAATTGTACACCTCTGCCTAACCCCTTTTGGGGATTTCAGGCGTGAGTTTAAATGCTCCAATCACCTATTTATTTACAACGGATTATAATTGCGTCATGTCATCGATTAAAATTAAATTCTATTTCGAGTAGTGACTCACATCGCTCTTAGGGAAAATTATTGAAATACAGGTGCCTACACCATGATTTTAACACAATAAAATCAAGTTCATGCTAAGTACCTACCTACATATAACGTAGCAAATTCTATTATTATTTAGTTAACTATTTATGTAACTTTGCCTTCGGGGAACGAAAACGATGAGATGAGATATTTACAAGAAAACACAATCCTGCACCTGCACCTGCAGTCTACCTTCAGTCTTTACTCAGAAGTAGTGCTTGTAACCAAAGATGGACGTAGTGACGAAATAGGTTCGATCTCTATTTGGTACATGGGACTGAAAGATGCCTCCCGAGCCAGCGAGAAGTCAGGAACCTACCGTGCTCTGGAAAGCATGCCAAATCGTTGGTCCCGGTAGCCATTTGTAGATCTTCAGCAGTCGTTAGGTTAACCAGCAGCCCGAAGGTCTGACGCCCACTCTCACGAATGCGTATCGTGTTCCGCAATAACAAGGTTGTAGAGGATCTCAATTATGGAGACATACTGTATCGATAAGGACTTTTGAAATATACGTATCTGTACAGACAAAATAATTATTATATTTTTTTTTTATTTCAGGTAGCAAATACCATTGCGAAGGATATCCAAATGACAGAGGAATCATGGAAGAAACTGTAAGTAAAGCAAACGTAACTATACTTTTACCTTTATTAAATTTTCGTTTATAAGTGTTACAAATATTCTTAGCAAATTTATGTTTCACTAAAGGCGAGGTTGACGATTATAATAATGTTTTACTAATCTATTTTAATATTTCTTTTACAGCAAAGAAACAGCTAGACCTCTTTGCGCATGTTCTGAGTAAGTATCTAACCTAGGTATTAATGCTAGGTTTTTATAAGCCTTCTTATTAAAAACCTAATGATTTGCGAGTTCTTACGAACATTGCTCGCGAAGACTTAGAATAAACTTTTATTTGCCTTCTATTATGACATCGCTTCAATTTTTTAAAACAATTTTGTTTTTCTCTTTTCAGACACAAATTTGACTCGGCACTCGATGTGGTAAGTCAGATTCATACTTTTTTGCAGTTGTTATACCTTCTCGTTATTCGGCATCGTATGAAGCTTAGGCGCTCTCTCTTGTTATCATAAGAAGCCAAGTTAGCCGCCGTTTTTGGAAAATAACGAAGTACCGATATGCAAACTTACATTCCCATTTTAACCTCTTTAAGGGGTAAATCTACGAAAATCTATATCTCGTTGTATTTACATACATATATGTTTTCATAAACTCATAATAAACACGCAAAATTCAAGCTTCTAGAGCCAGTGGCATCACGTTTTCTTTTAGTTGTTATATTGAATAAATTGACGATTTTATTAAGTAGACATGTAGTTGTAGGTGCCATCATACGATACTCTGCCGCTGCTCTGCTCTGTCTCTTCAGAAAACGCAAGCGTAATATTGACAGATGTTACTTTGTAGCGTTATGAAACTGAACGAATTCATTGCACTAAGTACGTTACAATGAACACACTGTTTAAACATAGCAATTTCCTCGTTTTGATAACAAAACAAGATCGTTAATGACGTTATTATTTTCGATTTGAACATATTTTTTTATAATTAGTTTGCGCGTTGAACGAGAAGATAAAACATAAATACATAAATAATGTCTCAATTGCTATTTATGAAATTATATTTATTTAGTTACCTAAAGAAAATTACGTTGGTATGAATTCTTACAAATATTGCGTTTGAAGCAAAACTGTGCGTAATCATCATAGGTAACATGTGGATATAGTTTCGAAATAAAGCTGTTAAATTAGAGAGTGGTATTATCCACATTTTACTTACTTCCTTGAAGTTTTGGCAAATATACTTCACCTATTCCGATCTCTGGTAATCATGCTGTTTTAAGATCCTACCTTTTATTCGGTAAAAAAATGGGTAAAGGTACGATCTATGGGCGATCTTAGGCTGGATGTTATAATTTGCGCACTTCTTGTAGCCTGCACGTCAGGGGTAACCCTTGGACTTGGAGCCTGGCAAAGTGATACTCGATCGTCTGTTACGATGACGGAAGGTCTAAAATGAATCGGATTGTCTACCGAAAAGCTTATGTCAATTGTCAATCCTGTAGTCGTTGTAGAAATACTAAACACTTTGAAAGCGATTGCCACTTCTGTAAGCCCTCTTGGGCAGGCTTAGCGTAGTACGGAGTTTCTATAGGATGTGAGGTTAGCTCAACTGTTTTTGTCACTGAGGTGGGGCCTACCGTATGTTCGTGTCCGTTAGCACAAGTCGTTTTACGCGGCGGCTAGAGAGACCCTTCGAGATCTGATGACGAAATTGAAGACGCTTTCTTCAATTGTCACCCAAGAAGGATGAATAGCAACTATTTAGGTTGTAATTTTTTTAATGGTGTTTGATATTAAGGGATACTATTAAAATAGTAGTTTTTGTTTTCAGTGCAAATTTCAGGAAGAACTGAAAGATAAGGAGTCAAAAACGTGAGTACCTATTAATTACATTATTTTTGACGTAACCAACAATAATGTTCTTTATCTACTGTCCTTCATTCTTGTTAACATAAGGATCATGAATTTTTTTCAAAAAGATTGGTGAATGGCACATACCGCTGGCAGCATAGACCAGAAAGCCAATTCCCGTCATTATATTAGTCGAAGTATTATTAAAAGATTAGAACTGAAATTAGCATACGAACGATTCTTTTCAAATACGGGGATTGTCCGTTTAATGTATGAATAGTTCTGCTTCTATCACTATACATACATGTATTGTGTGGCTGGAGCCAGAGAGAACTTGGAGCGTAGTATCTGGCAGGCTTTATGTTCAGATTACCTTCATGTATGACTTTACGGACGCTTCATACAAATCGGCGTCCATATTTCGTAACACATTTTCTATTTATTACAATCCGAAGGATAAGAAAGGAAGTTTTTGATCCGCTCTATAAATTCGAAAAAATAGATATTCATCTAATACATATTCGCATTCGTCATCTTGAATTTTCATTCAAGAATTTACTCTCGCATCGACATCCGTCAATGTTGACAAGTTCCATACTTACCTTTCCATCGTATTGTGGCTGTTTGAAAAATTTACGTTGGTTGTGGCATTTCTTTTTTGTCAGAGCGGGTTGTAGCTCAAAATCAAAGCAGCAACAACGCAAATTTCGCTCAAAGAGTGTTTCCGGCATTTGAGCCTAACAAAACAACGAATAACGAAATAATAAAGGGAACATACAACCTTGTGGAATCAGAAGTGCTATACTATACCCAGACCCAATTCTCGATAGTGGAAATATCACGTTGTATTGGGATTGACCTATCTTCAAGGACTATTGTTGCCAATAAGCCTGACATTGTGGTGATAGATCGATTGGAGCGTCGCACAATGATTGCTAATATAACGGTCCCGCATGACGCGAACCTCGTGAAAGCAGAGAAAGATAAGCAATTCAAGCATCTAGATCTGGCTCGCGAGGTTGTCGATATGTGGGACGTGAGTACAGGTTGTGTTAAATAGCCAATAGCCTCGACCAACATCTGAGGAGGCTCTCGCTTGGCAGGTGGATCAAGAGCTTGATTCAGAAAGCAGTACTTCTGGACTCGGTGCGCATTGTTAGAAGGTTCTATCAACTCTCTCTCTGGACTGTCTCGTTGATTGAGTGCTCGCAAGCACGACTGCTGAGCATCAGGCCCTGGGTTCGATGCAATGGTCAGGCAAAGTGTTTTTGGGTTTTTCCATCAGGAATTTCTAAGTAGCAGCCACGTAGTCTGGATTTGTGTCCGTTTTATGCAATAGGCTCACCCCTATGGGATTACAGGCGTGATGTTTACGTTATGTTAATTATTTACTTTTTCTTTACAACGTACCAGAGTTATTTCCTAAATGACCACAAATGCTAAGGTCTCTACAGTACACAGCCTTGCAATAAATTTCAACAAATTAATACAAAATATTAAATCATTTCAGGGTAACCGAAGTGAATAAAGTATGTGAAATCATTAAGTAAGTACAAAACTATAATCACGTATACAATAAATTTTCAACTTCCAGAAAAAGAATTCGATTCAATGTGACACTTTTCTTGCAGAGCAATCGATGAAAAGGTTTCACTAACGGCAACTGGTGAGACGACTACCACTCCCAAAACAACAGCCGCACCAACTGGTGAGACGACTACCACCCCCAAAGCAACAGAAGCACCAACTGGTGAGACGACTACCACCCCCAAGGCAACAGCCGCACCAACTGGTGAGACGACTACCACCCCCAAGGCAACAGCCGCACCAGCTGGTGAGACGACTACCACCCCCAAGGCAACAGCCGCACCAACTGGTGAGACGACTACCACCCCCAAAGCAACAGAAGCACCAACTGGTGAGACGACTACCACCCCCAAGGCAACAGCCGCACCAACTGGTGAAACGACTACCACCCCCAAAGCAACAGAAGCACCAACTGGTGAGACGACTACCACCCCCAAGGCAACAGCAGCACCAACTGGTGAAACGACTACCACTCCCAAAGCAACAGAAGCACCAACTGGTGAGACGACTACCACCCCCAAAGCAACAGAAGCACCAACTGGTGAGACGACTACCACCCCCAAGGCAACAGCCGCACCAACTGGTGAGACGACTACCACCCCCAAGGCAACAGCCGCACCAACTGGTGAGACGACTACCACCCCCAAGGCAACAGCAGCACCAACTGGTGAGACGACTACCACTCCCAAAGCAACAGAAGCACCAACTGGTGAGACGACTACCACTCCCAAAGCAACAGAAGCACCAACTGGTGAGACGACTACCACACTCAAGACAACAGCCGCACCAACTGGTGAGACGACTACCACCCCCAAGGCAACAGAAGCACCAACTGGTGGGAAAACTACAACAACTCCAAGAACTGATGGAGAAACGTGAGTTAACAATTCAATGTAAGCGGGTATCTCTAGAGCCCAGTCTTGTATCTCAGTAATAAATACCGAACAAGTAATAATTGTCATTACGACTGTTGTTAAAACTAATCATAATTTTGTTAATATTTTCCAGAGTTACTGATCGATTGAGAAACTATTCTCCGGAGGAAGCTAAGAAGTATCCATTACAAACTCTGCTACTAATACTGTTTTGCTCATTCGGTGCTGGCATTCTTTTTGCCGTTGGAGGCAAATTAGCATATGATCACTACAGGAAACGATCTTACGGTATATTTATATTTTTTTATCACATTAGAACTGCTTTTATATTACTTATCAACTGACGTCCTTGAACAGCTACGGAAAATGGTTAAAATAGGCCAAACATCAGACCATTTCGCCATTAGAGTGGTGTTGTTGGTATTCGGCCCAAGGATCATAGCTCGTATAGTCCTAATTAAATCCAGAATATTAGTGGGTTAGTGGAGGGAAACATATGTATATGACAAAGAAACATCGGCAACCAGGTACTTCCATCGTGAAAGGTGTAATCCTATCCAAAAATTGTCTTTCTACAATTATGATGCATGACCGTTAAACTGAAACCTCGATGGCAATGCTTTCGAGGCTCGAGAAGTTATTGTTTACGTCATGTTTACATTTAAAAAAGTTGAAGACGTTTTGTTGATTAATAACTAAAATACGAATCTTCAGTGCTACGGTTTTTTTTAAATTACAGTATGTCTTAGATCTGTTTTCTTTTATTATAACTTTTTTTTTTCAATAGTAATATTACAGCAATACGTATGGGTGTAATATAATATACGCATGACCTATGCCTTTCATGATGTCCTTAAGTGACCTTTTTTCTTGCACTTCTCCTGCATTAACTCTGTCGTATAGTTATAGATGATAGATTTGGATGATATTTGGCGCAGGGATAGACCTTGGCCTGGGTTGGGGGGTTACAGGTTGCACATTCCCGTGGGGTACTTTCCCACAATCATGCAGGCAAAGCTGCGAGCAAAAGCTAGTAAAAATGTAGGAATGCAGGTCGAAGATTTTATGAGTTACCACTGATTAGGATAGGGTGCTTTTCAACCTGGTAGGATTTCCAAGTTGAAAAGTACCCTATCTTATTTAGTTCGTGCTTCACCAGTTTGCCAAGCGTCGAAATTCTTTCAGACATAGTTTTCTCTGGCGCAAAGGCCTCAAGCATTAAGACGTTAGGAGGTAACGTACCGACAGACTGACAGGCAGACAGTGTTTGCTCGCATTATTAATATTAGTACCTATCCATGGATAAATTAAAAATGTAGCATTTTATCTTTTTTCAGTTCTCCCACCGGAACAAGGCATGCAATTGTAAACAGGATCTCGACGCAGATTTTTATTGAGTCTACCAAATTAATGTTGTAATCACGGGTCATTTTTGTACAGTTGCACAAATAAGAACTTATAATATATTTATGTTTCCTAGAATTTAGTCAATAAATTATAGAATTTAGCCGTGAAATAGTAATTAGCTACTTGGTTAGAATAGTAAAAATTTCAAAATGCAACTGTTTTTCATTTAACCTTATTTTTCACTAGTTTATGTTGTCTATACTAATATTATAAAGAGGTAAAGTTTGTTTGTAAGTTTGTATGTAGGGGTAATCTTCGGAACTACTGATCCGATTCTAATTTTTTTTTCACTGGTCGATAGCTACGTTATTCGTGGGTGCTATATATAGGCTATAAATTATAAGGACGAAGTCGTGGGGGAAGTTCTAGTACAAAATGAATTTAATAAAGGGTTTGCACATGATGAAGTAGGTATGTAAAGGGTTTTCAAATTCTGAAAATGTATTTACAGTCAGTCAAAATCTGAATAACAACTATGAATATCTGTTATTCAGATTTTTTCACTTTACATGTAATGTCACATTATCAATTAAAATTCTATTTAGAAATGTTGGAACTCTTTACTATAATGAAGTTTTTATTATATAAATAATATCAGTATCATGTTGCCTAGCCTTTTCCCAACTATATTGGGGTCGGCTTAGTATATTCCAGTAGTTTACATGGAGCGGGAGCGGCTGCATATCTGACCTCCACCATGCTAGTATTGGGTAATACGACACTTTAGGACTGGTTGTCAGGCTTTCTGGCTACTGACTACCTGTCACCAAACCACTGTCAAAGATATACAAATGACAGCCGGGGCCAGTGGATTAACGTGATTTCCGAGGCACCGAGGCAACTCGGCATGTGTGTGTAATGGATGGTTACCTATCCACAGGTCAACTTATGCATGCGCGGCTTAGCCTGGAAGATCGACCCGTGCTGTTGTTATTAAGTTATTATTTAGACACGAGCTTCTCATGAAAAACTATCAGTAGTCATGTGAAAAGTTGTTTGCTGTGTGTCGGCTAATATTATGAAAAAAAGAGCCAAGTTCGAGACGGACTCGCACACAAAGGGTTCAGTAGCACCAAACTATATAATTACAATATTCTTAACGCTCATTCATAGGTCAATTTACTTTTTTTAACACGAGCAGCACACTGTCTGGATTTTTCTCAGAGCAAATAAAATTGTGACGCGTGTTCGCTTGAATTACTAAACTTTATTTTCGGCCAGTCCGGCCAGTCTGGCAATCATAAAAAGCAAGTTGGAATAGTTTTTTTTTTGATATTTCCTACTCTTTTCTGGTATTCAACCTCAGTTAGTGCTATATAGATTTTTTGATCCTCATAAGGCACAGGATTGATTGCATTTTCGGAACTTTCTCTTTTTCCATTCAGGAAAAACTTTTAAGCTTTGCCGCCATACAAATTTATGTTTATTACGTTATTTTCCTTACCTATACAGTTAGTTAGTTCGTTAGTGGCCGCCGAAAACTAAAAAGGCGCCAATTTTGGTCATTGGCTTTTATTTGACCACCTCCTAGATTGACCTGCAAGATGCTGTATCCAATGGCACGGTTGGAGCAGTGGCTGAGGGACCTGGCCGGATTCCCACCGTGGGACCTGGAGGCAAAGACCGTCGCGACACTATATCAGTGGCGCGAGGAGGCCAAGGTTCGGGCGAGAGGCTTGTGCAGCGACAGATAACGCTGCACCGGTCTCAAGTCATGGTGGCAGAATGGCGGGGGTGGCTAGAGCTTCCTACTGGCCTGGACACAATCTAGGCGATCCGACCTTAATTCGACGACTGGGTCGGGAGGAAGTACGGCTCCCTGAAGTTTCGGGGAACGCAGGAACTCTCGGGGCACGGCTGCTTCGGGGAGTACCTGTGTCGCATAAGTAGGGAGCCGTTACATGTAATGGGGGAGTTTTATACCTCACGACGGGATGAGCCCCACAGGTCAAGCAAGCCGGCACTAGTCCGGAGCAGCGGAAGTCGCATTAGATCCCGCTGCCCCCCGACGCAAGTGTGCGAGGGAACACTAGTGTGGTTTTAGTCAGTACGAGTCTGACAGACCCCTCCGCTCTCCCCGGGGTGGAAGAAATCCATTTAGGAAGTCCACATCGAGCAAAACAAAGTGGCTAAGCGATTGGCTGCTGCGCTGCGTGTGGCGGGTTCGATTCCCGCACAGAACCAATATTTTTTGGACTTTTTAAAGTTACTACCAGTTGTAGTACACAAGCAGTCGGCGAGCTCGTAAGCAGGTCCTGCTGTCAATGGACAAAGAAAACGATAGTCTTAGAAAATACAAGGTGTAACTGTAAACGGACCCTTCACGAACCATTCTATACCTACATCAAACTAAGTAACTCTACGCAAAAATTATTGCTGGGAAACGCCTTTATTTTTGGAGTGCAAAATCACTGTTTACGGTAGAACTTAATGTAACACTAACGCACTCAAAACATTGTGTTCATGGGTGTATTGAACAGTACAGGGGTCATGGAGGTATTTAAAGTAGAATGATTACATAAACTTGTATTAAAAAAAAAGACTTGTGGAAAACGTGGAACTTTGGCTATGATTTTCCGTAACTTGAAGGTTCCCAGGTTTAGTTTGGAACAAAAACAAAATCGCAATGACGGGGAGAACAAATACTTTTTGGATTCAATAACGGTTATTTTTATACCCGTTACTTATCTTAACACATCGGGGGGCTACGTGAATAACTCCTTATCTATACCCTCATTAGAGTAACAAAACTGTAACGGAAAATACCAAAATTTACCTGATAAATTTAGAAGGGAAATTGGTACGTAATACAATCTGTAAAAAATACCCGCCAAGTGTGAGATCGACTAGTGCGGCGGTTCCGTACTAAATCATTCTAAATTCTACTAAGTACTAGTACTAGTATACGGGTACGTGATGATCTGAATTAGTATAATTTCCAATCCTGAACATTTTCGATGATGAATCAACAAAAATATTTTATTTAATTCCGATTCTGTGAAAAATAATTGTGAAATAAATGAAACTTGCCAACGTGATAACTTTTATGACGATGGACGGCACCTACGACCTAGAAAAAAAATGACATTCCGGGGATATGCTCGGGGAAGTTTAGACTCTGTTTCGCTGATTGCTTTTCTTGCTTTTCACGGTTTGCCGTTTGCTTTGTAAAAGATTTCTATTAAAGATAATACAGGCTGGAAGGGACACCGACGCACAAATATTTACCACGTACACAATACATCATCTTCATGATTATTATTTTTTATTTGATTTTTTTTTATTATTATTTTTAATTTTTATTTATTAATTATTTCCTTAACAACTGTATGTAAATAATATTAACATTATGGTACGCAGTAATGAATTGAAAATTGAATCATCTGAACCCCCACGTAGAAATGATGTGGCTTCAGAATGATGTACTGCATACGTGGTAACCGTTCTTGCGTCGGTGTCCGTACCACCCTTTATTGTCAGAAATTACATCAAACACAAAATATGACGAAGTGAAAATGCATATTTCGATACTTACGAATACATGTGCATATTGAGAAAGACATCGTCAAAAAATATTTTACAAATATCTTTCCATTGCCTTAAATAGAAGTAGCTTAACTTGACGTTAATAAACACGGACCCCCAAAAATGCTCCATGCCAATATAATTAATCTTTGTGGTTTAAATTGTTATCGAAATTTCGTAGTTAAAGCTAAACTCGGGGTTTTCTTGTTACTAATGCACACTGTTAAGAGCCTAACTGTATTATTCAATATCAAGCTATATATTGTATTACAGTAGAACTTTCGATTACATTTTGTTAAAATACATCGACTACACGTGCACGTTGCATAGGATTCCTTGAAGATGTATTTTTTAAGTTTTTTAATATTTACTGGATCGGTAAGTGACTTTTTAAGCTCTATTTAAGTTTAACAAGGTTTTGACGTTTTTAAGGATAAGTTAATTCTTTGTTAAAACTCCTTTTTATTTATCTCACACACAACCTTTTTAAATAAATCTTATCTTAATCATGGTTAATCTATGATTATGACAAGATTTATTAAATAATTACTTAAACATAAGTGTTTTTAGGTCGTCACAATATCCGGTCATCATGAGGTAAAGATTTTTGTATGACGCGTGGCCGGACTAACTTCCGCCTTTTTTAAAATAGCGGTCACGCATATAACCTGTATTAATCAATATCTGGTATCAATACAATTGTTTTTTGCATGAGACAAATCTTATAAAGCGTCACGTTTGCGAAAATTTAAAACTTAAGCCATCAAAGACGTGCTGATGGCGAAGATTGTAACTTTGATGGCATTTACGTTACGCTTTACAACATTTTGTCTAAATTTTTCTTCAATCTCAATTTTGTTTTTCTTTTAAGTGATACAATACTTGTTTGTATGACTTAAAAGAAATAAAAAATCCGACTGAAAAAACTAAAATGCAAAATACAGCAAAAAATATTTTAAATAAAATAAAATTGGAAGGTGGCGTGACCCATTCCACACAATGGGTCATTTTGTGAAATTTTTCAGTCTGTTTTATGTTTTTTAATTACTTTTTTTTTTATCAAAATAGCGTTCACGCATTAAATCAGTTTTTGTCCTACAACTGTCGAAATATACGAGCAAGATGAAAGAAAACACAAAATTTCTAAGTTCAAGCACGTTTAGTCTCGGCCTGATGATTGGTAAAATAAACAAAAGTGGACAACATTTTAGAGGAGCAGCAGAATGCTTTGTATAATTTACGTGTTTTAATTTTAGGTAATAAATGCCGTTACTGCGGATTATACCTTTAAAGAGGAAGAATTGAAAAATCTGTAAGTTAAAAACTTATTAATAAGTTCACACATAAGCTTTGCATAGGATCAGCGTCGCCTTAACACGAGCCGTTCAGTATTATTTTTAATCGTTGTTTGAGTGTCGAGCTCCAGTTGTGATGCTGGTGGTCTCGACTTAATAAAACTGCTATTTTCGATGTATAGACTATAATTCAACTTGGTTACAAAAAAGAAAGGGCCGATGTATGCGCACGATAAGTGACGGCGAGCGAGTCTTTTCTTTTGTGTAACCAAGTTGTAACCAACTTTTTTGTAACCAATCACAACTGGAGCTCGACACTCAAACAATCGTCTTCAAAAAACTTTACTTTCGGAAGTCGGTGACTATTGTTTGTTTCATTGACTTTTTTGCCACCGACTTCCGAAAGTAAAGTTATTTTTCACTTTTTTTAGTGTTGTTTTTGGAAGTCGGTTTTTTTTTGCAAAAAAGTTTTTATTTTACCCTTTTTAGTTATCGTGTCACACACAAATCCTTGTCAAGTATCAATTTCGCAATTTCTTTTACATGGATGACATATTTTTTCTAGCTATTGTTTTAATGACGACGATATGAAGTAACAAACACAAAAAAAAATATAACCGAATTGAAAACCTCCTCCTTTTTTAACCGACTTCAAAAAAAGTAGGAGGTTCTCAATTTGGTAGTATTTTTTTTTATGTTTGCTACCGCATATCTTCGTCATTTATGAACCGATTTGAAAAATTATTCTTTTATCTGAACTACTACTCTACTACTAACTAACTACTCTCTACTTCCCGATTGGTTCCATAGAAATTTCATCGAAATCGGTTCAGCAGTTTGGTTTTTAAATGAAAAAATTAAAAAATGTGATATCCAAGTAAAAGAAATTGCGAAATTGATACTTGACAAGGCTTTGTGTGTGATACAATAACTAAAAAAGGTGAAATAAACTTTTTTCCAAAAAAATAACCGTCTTCCGAAAAAAAACATTGAAAAAATGGAAAATAACTTTACTTTCGGAAGTCGGTGGCAAAAAAGTCAATGAAACAAACAATAGCCACCGACTTCCGAAAGTAAAGTTATTTTCCATTTTTTTACTACATACACTACACAACGTACACTAATCAGCATTGTAACCATCACCGAGCTAACCAGCTGTACCCATTTAGTATTTTGAGGTGGTCGCGGTTGGACGCGGAGGTTGGACGCGCCGACATCGACACCGTGGATGGTCCGACGCACGTCGTCGAGCAGTTTACAGTGCATACGTTGGGTTGACAAGTGGTTGGTACCTGGGGCGAAGTGATTGTTGTTGATGCGGTGCATAGTTCTAGTTGATATGTGTGCGATGACTTTATGCGTGGCTGCTGTGGCTGCTGATATACGGAGTACTCAAACTTAAAATAAAGAAAAAGCTTTATGTTCTCGTAAGTTAAGCGAAAAGGCGTCGCTATGACTAATCTTAAAAAAAACCCGCGTTTTTGAGTATTTGGGAAAACCCGTTAATTTAAAAAGCCATGGCATATACAGGCTGTTTGCTAAAAGGACCGACACATCTACAACCTCAGACCAAAAAGTTTTGACGAATTCGAAGTATATTTCGCGAAATATAGAAAATTATCTTTATTACCGTGACTCATATTACATACATAGGTCCTGTGGGTGATAACTGGGAACCCTTTTCCTTAAAAAAATGTATCGGTCCGACTTCCAAACACCCTGTTTAGGAAAACGTCTTCTATATTAAATTTTAACTAATATTATTTACATTGTTTTTGCAGTACAGCGCCTGCCACCTTAATTTGCGCATGTTCAAAGTAAGTAACAGGTTTTAATTTTATAAATAATAATTATTTAGGCTTCGTTCGTTCCTTTCGCAAGCGCGTCTACTGAGCAAAAGATCCTGGGTTCAATTCCCATGTCGGGCAAAGTCGTATTGAGTTTTTCTACCAGGATTTTCTCAGTAGCAGCCACGGAGTCCGGATTTGTGTGAAGACAAGGATCGTCTCCTATTAACCTGGGAATTAAACATAACTGGTGAAATGAGGGTGTGCTATAATTGTTAGATACACCACTGCCTAACCCTTCGGGGATTACACGCATGATGTTATGTTATGCTATGTAAGTTATGTTATAGTTATATTTCCAATAAGAGTAAGTATCAGAATTTTGATTCATAATGTGCAGTCGATAAGATAATGAATAATTTTAAAGGTAAATTCTTAACGTTTCCGCCGTTTTGTAAATAATAATGTATTTACCTACATATTAAAAATAATATTTTGTTTTACAGGTTTACATTAAATGACTCCTTAAAGGTAAGTCAACTGTCTTTTTGATCTATACTAATAATATAATATTTACTCTGTACTAACTATAATAAAGAGGGAAACCACGGTTTGCTTTGGATATAGGGCACTACCGTTCCGATTCTGACCATTCCTAGTTCAGGCAAATAAGCAACTGTGCTCTATTTTAATTGTTGTGATATTTTATTGTAACTGTGCACCTTTTTATAAAATAAACGATTGATGATTGATTGATTCTTTCACAAATGGCAAGTTATATTATCACTGAGAACATACGCTACGTTTATATATACGCTATGTTTATAAGAAAGTATTTTTATTTGCATAATTGTGGCATATAAATATGTTAGAAAATATGCTTTACGACACATTCCGTTTAAACATGGCTAAAACAATAGTTGCATTTTTTTAAAACATTGGTTTAAATTTAAGTACTATTTCCTGGAGGATCCCCCAAATGTAGTGTGGTGGGATCTTTAGGAAAACGCCAGATAACTCGATAAAACAATTTATTAAAACTTTAACACCTTCGTATCTTAACAAAATCTTTCTTATTATATATATATAATCGCCATCTTCCATTTTTCCTTCATACGTTCAGAAACATACTTTTTACAGTTTAGAAATGCTTAGCTATACAGTCTACTAAAGTATACAAAACTTAAATTAATTCTACTTACACAAACATAAAATAAAATAAAACACTGTACATACACACAAACATTAAATAAAAAGAACACTGTACTACATACATCCATTTAAATTTGAAACCATCAAACAAAAAAAAAAATACTGAAACACTCATACACCATAAACACAATTGCGAAAACGTGTGTCAAAACTTTTGTTTTTGGTTTCAGTGCGACAGTAAGACTGGGCTTCTTAACAACGAGTGAGTAATATTAACATGAGTTTGATTCATTATATATTTCAAAACATATATATCGATGCTTCCGACAACAAAGGTCGTAAACACCAAAATAGCACTTTTGGTAATCAACGAAAAACAAAAAATAATTTCGTTTTTGGCTTATATCTTTTTAACTTTAAAAGTTGTAAAATTGTGTTCTATACAAGAAATACGTAAAATATGATGGTGTTTCATAATATATTATTGCTATTTATGTCAAAGCCTTATTTTAAAAGTTAGCTTGGACATACACCCCAGAAAATTCAAGAAGTTGGTATTTACGACCACTAACAAATCAATGAAGAACGATTTGTCTAACGGAAGTTAGAAGTATGCACCAGTTTTTAAATACAATAGTTCTGGGTTTGGTTTTAAAAACCATATACTGAAATAAAAATGAGTGTAAACACCACGATCTGATGCGATGGTATGTAACAAACATGGAAATATCTGAAGCAAATCAATGAATTTAAGACTGTAAGTTGAGTTTTCATTACTTGTAATAAAAACAATAAAATAAAACACAAATTGAAATAATTAAAAAAGCTAAATGGCTAAATGATTACTTAAAATGTTAAGTAATCATTTTGTTTCATTGATTTCAAGAAGATTTTATAATCACGACATTTTTTTAAAACGTATTGATAATGAATTACAAAAAAATATAAGTAAACATTCTACCAAGCTTACTGCTCTAATAATTTTAATAAACAATGCCCATTTTCACCAACGCCCTTAAAAATTTAGGTAGTTCATCTTTCTAGATCTTGTTTGTTCGGAAAGCTTCTGTACTATGGTCTACCTAACTTTTAGTGTCGTTGGTGAAAATGGGAAAGTGTTATCGACAAGATAATAAGACAGTAGATGCAAAACATAATACGACGATGAGTTATCAATTACACAATCAGATACACAATCGTTGCAGATCTTTGTATTTAGCTGCGGTAATTGGTAGTTTTTCCGTATATAGCTGTTTTGGAGTCAACTGCTTTACTCGATTATATTGTAATTCTAACATTTCTTCTGTATTTTCTTTTGATATATTCTTCCCTTTCTTTTACGCTTGACATCTTCGAACAACTTGATTCGATGTGTAATTGCATCTTCTTTCATTGAATACTTGAGTTCTATTTGGTTTAAATTGGTCTTTCTGCAAGTTGCTACTCTAATGTTTCTCCAATTAATATTCTTTAAGGTTTCTTTTGTAAAAGTGTTTGATGCTATTTCACTCCAGTTCAAAAAATCTGAGTAGTCCATCACATTGACTATATAAGGCCTTGGCCGCTTTCTAGCTGATTGAAAAAATGAAGGCCACTGAGATGGACTCCAAACTATGATTCTTTTAACTTCCCTCTCTATTGTAGCGTGCATTGAATCTGCTGGCATATAAGTATGTCCCGGCAGTAAAAAGTTTATTTGGATAACTTGTAAGTTTTTAGAAAACATTAAATAATAATTTAATGTGACTAGAACGGTTTTATTTTTGTTTTGTCCCCCACACGAGTCGCAACAGTAAATTCCGAATGCTTTTTTCATCAGCAATTTTTAAATATTGATACAAACAAGTTGCGATTTCATCGCTGCCCTTTTTTCCATCACTTTCTCCCCATGTGAAGCAATATCCATCTTGAGTACTACTTTCGTAAATAGTAAAATTATAGACTGCATATTTCAATTTAATTCTCCTTTCTTCTTTTAATTCTCCAAGACCAAGTGACATTACGACAATTGTTTCTCAGCAGAGCTTACGTTTTAAAAATGATTGAGGGGTGTAATTACAATTAATTATGTATTCATGTTTTTACGACCGACAGCTGTTTGTACGTTGTATTATACGACCTGCACGGTTATTCGATTCTAAGCAATATGAGTTATACATACCCTCTTTTCTAAAAAATCTTGATTATACTAGTAAAAATTTTGGGTGTAAAAGTATTTTTTTTAGGCGAATATTTTTTTCACATTTTTAGATCGACGCAGCGCCAAAAATTAAGTAGGGCTGCATTCTTAACTCATTTTCGCCAAAATGGCGTTTACGACATTTGTTGCCGGAAGCATCGATATTATAATATATAAACACCTTTGCAAAAAAAGGGCACCTTACAGTCATTGGTATTTCTATGGATAATATTAATATTTGTAGTATGTCATTAGCATAAATTAATGAGAATATATGTAGTTTTTAACACTTAAGTCCTGGAATCGGTGTTTTAGTCAATGGAAACAGAGAGCCGTGTTAAAATGGACATTTTTATGGGCAAGTATAATGAAATTAAGACTACAAGTATTTTATGGTATTTTAATAATAACGAGTATGACCTCCCCCTACTACGATTACGGCATGTTATCGTCTTGGCATGCTTTCCACCAAGCTTTTGATGGTGTCCTGTGGAATGTGTTCCCACTCAGCCGAGATCCCACGTTTAAGCTCCCAGATGTTTTGTGGAAGTGGTTGGACAGATCATACTCGCCTTTTTAGGCCAATCCAAACGACGAATACTGACCTCTTGCATTTAAGTATCTACGTGCCCAGAACGGTGGGCCCATTATCGTTTATGTAAATGGCATCTTCACCAATTACAGTCAGTGCGGGTTATGCATGTTGACAAAGGATTTCTATTATGTACCTTTGCGCATTTAGTAGCCATTTTCAATTAATATCTCGGTACGATATCTGGAAATTACGCCCGGCCAAAACATAACGGACCCTCCACCATAAGGGTGATTTCTTCAGAATACACGTCGGTATAGCGTTCCCCTGGTCTTCGTTACACTCGCCGACGTCGGTCCTCACCATTCAGACAATTTCGAGCCTCATCGGAGAAGAGTACGCTACTCCAGTTACCTAGTGTCCAAGATAGGCAATTTCTAGAGAACCTTAATCGAGCAATCCCGTGCTCACGGAGTAACTTGAGGGTCCGTGCTGGTCGTCCACTGCGTATATCAGCCGCTAAAAGCCTCCTTCTCACTGTCCATAGGCTAACTTGTGCTCCTCGTACCTCTTCAAGGTTTCTTTTGAGTTCTATGTAACTGCATTTGAGGTTTCACTAAACAGCGGTAATCTCGTGGTTGTGTGCAACGTTTTCTCCCAGAACCTTGCCTTCCCTGAACGAAACCTGGCTCTTGGTTTCGATTCCAGGTTCTATGGACGGTTGAAGGACTCACGTTTAACTTCTGTGAGACGTAAAATTGGCTACACCCCTCTTCCAGCAGCGCCATAATTTTACTAGTCATTACTGCTTTTTCTGCTATTAAAATCGACATGAAGATATCTGTTTTAAGTCACAATACGAGGAAGACAGGTAATGCGACATACAACAAAAGTTTCGAGTTTGTAAATAACCTTTTTACAAACCCAGACTCTTTATTACGTGCCAGTAACATAGTTTGGCTATTAAAACCTCTATAGAACTAAATGAGTACCAATAATGTAGAAAAATCAAAACAATCACTTAATTTTTAACAATAAATAATTAGCCGAATGTGTTCTTCGTGTTCTTCTTTGGGTGTCGATGAACTCAAATAATACCCGACAAGTATTAGTCGAGTGTATTGTAAAAGTTCTTCATTTTAAAGATAAAACTTACAATAATATTTTTATTTCAGGGATGTTGATAATTTTTGCGGAACCTACTTTAAGTAAGTATTTTACTTTAAGGCAATATAATTTTCCTTCTTCCTATTAACTCGGAAACAGTGAGTCCCACCTGACGGAATTTACTAGGGTTCCGTACCTAAAAAAGGGAAAAAGAAACCCTTATCGTCAACCATGTGTCTGTCTGTCACAGTTGTTTTGAAAATCAGTTAGTTTTGGAAATCAGCTAAAACCCTTTACGAACTAACTTAGTTATGTAGTTTGATAAAAATATCTTGTCTACCAAGCTACGGAACAGCTCTTTGCCCTTTCATATTAAATACTGGGGTATGCGTCCCACGACGACAAATGAGTCCAGACTTTTAGTTTTTATAAATGTGTTTAAACCGCCTTCTGAGGCGGCCAGGAAAACAAGAATTTGTGGAATTCCAATAAGTGGAATTATGAACTAATAAAAACTATTTTCTTGCAGAATATTAAACGACAAGAATGCGACAGTCCCATCGACTACAGAAAGTGCTGCCAGTACAACTACCTTATCAACGAATTCAACTGAAAAAGCGTAAGTAAACCCACTTTCGTTTAAAACATCAGTAAAATACTAAATATTTAATTAAACCATGTTTTTTGAGAACAGAGTAAGTACTATTAAAGTAGGAACAAAGTCCTGTAAGCTTAATTTTCAGGGTGAGGCTAAAAAGATTTGAAATGAGTTGCTTATAGCATAGTATAAATCTAAAATATAAAAAAAAAACGAAAAAAACTTTAAATTCCGAATTATGTATATTATTATTGTGCGTCGCGTAATTTACGCTGCATTTTACGCTGCGTTTCTTATCATAGACTGCTGTGTATGATATGATGAATGAGCCCAGACTTTTAGTTTTGATAAAACGTTTGTCCCTTCTTCTGAGGCAGTCGAAAAAATAATAATTTGGAATCAATCTCTTCATCTTTTAATGTCTCTCTAATTTGTGAAATCATGAATCCTTTTCCTTCCATGTTCTTGCAAAATTATAAATGGCAAGAATGCCACATCCCCATCGACTACAGAAAGTGCTGCCAGCTCAACTACTTACTTACTGTACTAACTGTACTACTACTGTACCATCTGTCATACTGTAACTGTACTATTACTGTTACTTACTGTGTGTTGTGTACTTTATCAACAAATACAACTGAAAACACGAAGCAAACATTCAAATATATCTTTCATTTTCATGACAGGTGTAAATACAAGTTTTGAATGTCACAACATTACTTTGAATACCTCCATGACCCCACTTTTCAATGGATCCATCAGCACAATGTTTCGAGTGTGATGCATTGAGTGCTACCCATAAACCGTAAAAAAACGTAAAAATTAAACGTTTCCCAGCAATAATTTTTGCGCAGTGTTACTTGGATTAAAGTTCTCATCACCTAGCCGTTAAATGTATAAGAATGTAATTTGTAGAGATAAATAAACGTCATCATCATCTGCCTAGCCTTTTCCCAACTATGGAAATTTATTTAAGTATTTATTTTACGGCTCGGTGATGAGAACTTTTACACCCTGTAGTTAGCCATGTTTAAAGAAGATAGTATTAAAGGGATAATTATGTCCTGAACTTTGTATAACTACCAAGCTTATACCATATCCTTCGAATCTTATACGTTTTGTGTGAGGCCAAAGGAACCTAATAGTGAGGGTTGTGAGTCGCGTAACGTAATAAACATCCTTATGAGGCAGTCAAAACAAAAAAAATTGCAAATAATTTATTTTTTCATTTGCTATCGCAATTAGTATATTAAGAGAGCAATGCTAACTTTGTTTTGCAGAATAACAACCCTGGTCCCAACTACAGCAGTTCCTCTCCATTCAACAGACAAGAATAACTCGACTAAAGAAGACGACGGAGAAAAGTAAGTAAATATTAAAATATTTCATATTATACATATTTAATTAGCCCAGATATGTTTAAACAATTTATTTTAGATTAAAACTTTCAGTGACTGAGTACTTTAGCTTTTGTGTAATTATTTTTTAAACCTAATGCAGAAATAAGTTTTTAAACTGACATGGTCGCTGAGAACACTATCATTATCACATTAATAAAATAAAAATTGCAATGAATAAAAAAATAAAAAATAAATATGAATGAAATAAATACAAACATGGTAAATATCCCGTTTTATGGTCTAATGCCGAAGTATAATACCCGTACAAAGGTGGACTGAATGCCTTGGACATTTTCTACAAGCGTACCTTTTGGTGATGAAGATTAAATAACACACACACTCCTTACGAAGTATAATACCCGTACAAAGGTGGACTGAATGCCTTGGACATTTTATACAAGCGTACCTTATGGTGATGAAGATTAAATAACACACACGCCTTACTTAGTCTCACCTTAGATATGGTTGAATTTGCTAGATAAATTAGGTTTTTCACTGTTTTAAGCTGCCCAGTCGGATTTGAAAAAAAATATTTTTGTATTAGCTAGTTTTAAATAATTGTGTTTCATTATCTATGATTAAGTTTTCGATGATTTCATAAAAAATGGGTACCGTGTTTTTGGTTGATTACCTAAAAACTATATAAAATCCATAGATGATAAATAAATGAAATAATACTAAATACAATTATTTTTCCTTCACAGTACACTTGACGTTGCTTGCCATTGTGTAGCGTAAGTATATCTTCTTCTATACATACATATAATAAATCTGTAGACGTGGCGTTTCTCTACATCGAAAATATTTATAAAAAAAAAATAGTAGGGGTGTTAAAAAATAACAAACAGAACCCATTTCTACTATTTTTAGAATTTTTCTATGCTTGTCTGTATGTCTGCAGTCCGTGAGTCTACGGCTATGTTTGTTTGTTTAAGTATCACGTGAAAATTACAAAAGTAATGTGGTTAGTTTCAATGCACAAGTATTGTGCGTAACTTAGAAAAGCTATTACTTTTTGTTTCATTGCAATCCGTGCTCTTAATCAAAAGATATATGAATTTAAAGTGTTCAAGAAGCAATCATCATTATTACTTAAGATACGTGCAACGAAACCTATTGAACCAAATTGATACTAATGAATAAATGTGCTCACAAGATCACTTTTAAATCGACTGCCCGAGACTGATAGCAAAAGGTACTCTATATGGCGCTGCATTGAAAATCTACATAATATAGAGTGATTGTTCGATCGCTTTCCATGTATTATATTTTAGCAGTTTAACTCCGTGCTCGATAGATGGCCTTGAGTATTTGACGCCAGTTTCTGAATCGCGGTGTTAAGATTTTCTATGAATGAATTACGCTCGCAACAGTATGTGGTCGTAAATTTTGATTGATTAAACTCCTAAATCTATACATATACAATATTAAAATTGTATAAATTCAAAATGATGTTCCGAATTTCCGAAATGGCGCAACAACTACTGCATGTGTGCTACTTTTCACATTTTTGCACAAATATTCCTTTTTATAAACTTTATTGTTACAAATATTCCGTTTTAGGCTACCTTTTGAAGGCTTCTGTAGCACAGCTAGTTATTAGTATTTCTGGAGAGTGTACTTTGGTTGTAAAAGGACATTGGGTGTTATCGTGATTTCAAAAAGACACTAAAAAATACGATCATCATCTATTTAATTTGATCACATTTCTACGTTGTATCAAAGTATTGTTCTATAAAATAATAGTTTCATACACGTCAATAAAACATCATTGTCATCACACGATCATCATTATTTATCACAGCAATATTTTAATACTAAATAGGCTTGCGTTTGGCCGCAACTCGCCTGATGTGAAGCGATGATGCGGCCTAGGGTGGGGCACGCTTGCCTAGAAGAAACAGATTAACTCGAACCTTGAATAGATCCAGATTATAGTGATCAAGGAACAGAGAAGCTGGCAGTAAATTCCGCAGACTAACAGTTCGCACAATCAATTGAAGAGAAAATGCGAGATGAACTTGATTGAACGCTTGACCAGCAGATAGCCCAACGAGCATTACACGCATTAACGACCATAAGGTTCAACATATGATAAAAAAAAATCAAAATCTGCCTACTATCGACCTTAAAGTGACCAACTGATTCAATGACCACTTTGTACCGATATGCCCAGTGTCCTTTCATCCAGCAATTAATGACTTTTGCATGTTATAACTGTGTTTTATTTGGTACTAATTTGTTGGTTTTTATTTCTAGCGAAAATTCTTCATTCCCGAATGGTCCGGTAAGTGTAGACATTGCATCATACTCCTTTTTCTAGGTTAAGAATCGACGGCTGATCAGGCTAATAAAATATCGCAATGGACCGTTGTTTCTCAAAGACCTATCATAAATTGACGATAAACCACCCAGAGGTCATCTGATTTTATAAATATATCCCCCATATTTGTAGAATATAACATAGAGAGCTAGAGCATGCCACGAGCGACCGCGACGCGACATGCGACGTAACGGTACGCACGTAACAGAAACAAGTCGCAAGTTGAATCACATTAATGTTTGTTCTTATTTTCAGAAAAACTGTACAGTTTTACTAAAATCAAATGGGATCTACAAACCTTCACCAGAAACGTGAGCATTTAATTATACTTATATCGTTATAATGATTAAACATAAGAGTATTTGTCCTTCTCCTAATACGGAATCCGAACAACCAAATAATATTTTATACATATTTTTCTGGTTGCCAGTTATTTATTTTACTTTTGTTATTCGTATTCAAATCTGTCATTAACAAAGTAAAGGAAATTAAACATAGCAAATACTCACCATCACCATATTTTCAAAGTAACACGTAAAGGGTATCTCCACAGAAAATGTTTTTCAAAGTTTGAACGTTTTCTAGAAAACTACTTCGTCTTGAAATAATTTCATTTATTTATTTATTTATTTATTATTAAACTTACACACGCATTTTCATTGCGCTTTACGTTCAGTTATTTCACAGGCAGGCTGCGTTGTTGCTCTAGTGATCGCATTCAATGAGCATTCGGTCCTGGGTTCGATTCCCACGTCGGACAAACCGTTATTGGGTTTTTACTGTTTCTGCATTAAGGATGTCTCGATTTGTATCCGGTTGATAACAATAGGTTCGGCCCCTTTTACATGGCACTTAAACCTATGTAACTGGCGAAAAGGTATATCTCTGCCTAACTCTTCGGATATCACAAGGCGTGATGTTTATTATTATTATTAATAACTAAAAAAGGGAGCAATTTGTTACAGGACGGAACAGTTCAAAACGATATGCCAAAACATGACGTGGGAGTAAGTATATTACAATATTTCGTACTTGGTTTTAGATCTAACTAAATTAAGAAGATGTTTTAATTTTTTTTTTCTGTTTACAGATCTGTGACACCACGTGATGATAACAAAACAGCGGCCGCATTATCATATTATGTAAGTTGAAATAATTTCGTAAGCGGTACTTCTAGACAATCGCATCGTTAGGAGGTTGCTTGGAGGAGATGAGAGGAGAAACTCAAACTCAAAGCATTTATTTCAATTAGACCATTACAGGCACTTTTGGATGTCAAAACACAAAAAAAAACTAAGCTACAGTCCCAGTCGCAGGGCATAATAACTTGTGAAAGTACTGTAGTTGCCCATTCGAAAGCGTAGATCTCTATGGAGAAAAATGGGCAATAAAATCCATGGACACTATTTTAAATCATTATGTTATTACAAAGTCTCGGTTACATCATTCATGTCGAGATTAAACATATATGTGAGAACGATGTAGAAAGCTACAAATAACGTTGTAGCCTTATTTAAATGGATCTGTTTGAATGAACGAGTCCATTATTACTATAATTCTATTCTATTTTGTTCCAGACTATTTGTAGCAAAGACAAAACACAGTGTTTATCAACGCCGTCTTGGGATTCTGTGTAAGTACAGACAATTATTTCATATCCATACAGTACGTCTTTTGGGTGAAATCGCCAGGGTAGGCCGCGAAATTCAAATTTTGTTACGTTTTTTGTAATTTTCTGGTCAATGTCGGGCTGTATGTTGATTAAAATATGATTCGACGTTCATTTAATACCCGTTCAATGACTATTTCATGAAAAAGACATTCATTGGGATTATATAACTTCGAGGGTTGTATTGATGATTTTAATGATTATTACTTTGTAAAATCATATTTGTTACGGTTGCGAAACATATTTTAATCAACATACAACCTGACATTGACCTACAAATTGCGAAAAACGTAAGAATTTTTTTTCTTGGGTAACCCTGGCGCTTTTACCTTACGCTCATGTATTATACTGGTATTCAGCTGCTGCATCCGGTTACCTAACCAACCGGTTAGGTTAGGTTAGACAACCATCACCTGTTAGACAACCGTCTAACAGGAGATTGGAAGCAGTTTCCTAACATTGTTTTTGGTGATGATGAAAGTTATAGTAGGTCTTTAATAGCTTTGAGTTTGCTCCAGACTTTCAACTCGGAATAGTCGGTTAGGAAACACCGATGTTATCTAGCAATAATAAAAAAAAAACACGAATAAAAGTGTTATTTTAACCAATATACAAAATGATAATAGTGTTTCAAGACAAATACATATTTTTTTCGCATCGTGAACTTGTGCGTTTGTTCGCTAGAAAACACATACACATACACTGGTCTCTATTATCATTAAAAAAAATCTTTATACGGCTGGGTACACAACCACACCAAAGATGGTCTTTTGATGAAAGTGACATAAGCAGCCCGAATAATATAATATATTATTTTTTACAGTCTACTTTCTTTGCAAGCACTATGCGCATGTGTCAAGTAAGTTGTTATTCTTTATTATTCCATTTATTCATTTTTATACATCTTTATCTATATATATACATATGTACATACATATAATAAAATTGTAACAGGCCAATGTCTATACATTGAAGATATTAAAAAAGGGGGGTCTTTGTTAGAGCAACAGAAGCCAAAACAACAGTTTTTAGAATTTTTGTCTGTCTGTCTTTCTGTCTGTATGTTTGTACGCGCATCACGCAAAAACTACTGCATGGATTTGAACGCAGTTTTCACCGCTCTACTGCTAGATCCTCAACTTAAATATAGGCTACATTTTATCACAGGAAATGATCTTTTTCCGTCGTCCGTCGTAAAAGCTTGTACGAAATAAAAACATTTAAAAATTAAAAAAATAGTAGCCCACCGGCACGCGGCACCGGGAACAGGGTCATTTATATTATTATTAGTTCAGTTGCTTATAACATTCCTGCTGCTGGTACAAAGGCTTCTTCTCCATGAGAGTGAGTGGGTTGTGATCTGCCACAACGGTCCAGTACGGGTCAGTCGATGTCACATGGTGCCAGTTTCCTCATCATGTTTTCCTTCACGTTTTGACTTCAGTCATTTCATTTTAATTTCAATCTTCGGATTTATTGGATAGTTTAAAAATAGGTATTACTATGAACTAGTATTACTGACCAGTGTTTTATTGATTGTCGAATTATCATCTACACCTTGTACGAGTATTAAAAACAAATTTTTAATTTCGTTGTTTTTTTCTCTTTCAGCAAAACTGTAGGGAATGTCACGGTAAGTGAAAATTTAAACTTCTAAAATTATACTGTTTTAAGCTTTCACGCTTTTTAATTAAACTTGAAGTGAAAATCACGGTAGATATCCCGTATGTGACAGTGCAAGTTTAGTTATTATTATATATAATATTATAAAGAAGTAATTAAAATTGTTTGTAAGAGGTGATCTCTGAACATTCAAATGCGATTATAAAAGTTTTTTTACTAATAAAAAGCTTTAGTATATCCGAGCAATTTAGGCTATATTTTATGGCATAATTGATTCATAAGCAGACGAGATCGCGGGCAAAAGCTAGTTAAAGATGAAAAAAAACAAATAAGACAATTATAATGTATCATAAGTGGTTGGAAATAGTTTATTTAGAAAACAAATAATCTTACAGTATTGTGTTATTTTTCAGATACCTTGCGAAAACAAAGACGATTGGTTAAGATTGAATGCATCAATGTGAGTATCTATTGTTCATGAGATTTGTTGACTAAAGGAGTGACCATACCTAGATATCGACGCGTAATGTACTTGAGCGGGTCAGAAGGAACTTTATGTCCACACAATGTAAAAAAAGCGAATAGTCCGACGCAACGTGAAGCGAAGCGTGATGAATGACGTTATTTTAGCTTTTATTACATCTAGGCTCTTCCAGACCACCTCAACCCCATTTCGTTTTTATATCATGTTGTTGCACAAATCGGATTTTTATAATGTGAATCCGATAATTTCTGATTAGTATAGACTAGTATTTTCCGAATAGATCCGGCTCATTTGGGGTCATCCTAAAAATATTGGTAATTTGGTCCACGTTTCGTGCCTAACAAAAGAGAAACATGAATTGTAGTCCTCTGGATGGATCGATAGTGGTGATACGTTTATGCATTCACATGGCATTATTTGTTTCAGATCTGGTAGAATTGATAGTATCTGCGAACCCCTACAGTGAGTATTTCCATACCTATATTTTTATTTTTGGAATAAATTAGGTACGTGAATACAAAAAATAAAATAAAAAAACATTAGTATCCTTAAATGATAATATAAATAACGTGGCATTTTTTTATTTATGGCACGCCTTAATTAGAACAGTTACGTTAAAGGTATGTGATAATGGACAGTTCATTTTCATTTTTATTTCCTTATTATCACATCATATATCCTTTTCAGGAACCTCACTGCGAAGTCGGTTGAAGTAAATACTACCGAACCCGAAAGTACTACCGAACCCGAAAGTACTACCGAACCCGAAAGTACTACCGGACCAGAAAATACTACCGAATCCGAAAATACTACAAATAATGCAGTGTAAGTTGTAGAGCGTTGGTTATACTGATAAAGACTGAATGATCCGCTTTTGTACCTATTTTTTACTTTCGCAATTATTGTTGTACGGGGTGCAAGGGACACCGACGCGAAAACGGAAACCACATACTCAGTACATCATTCTAGTCAAAATGTATGGAACAGCTGTTTTTTTTAATAACTTACGAAAAATTTCTGTGTCGGGGGGGGGGGGGTCAAAATGATGTACTGTGTAGGTATGTATGTGGTTTCCGCGTCGGTGTCCCTTCCACCCCGTATACGACACTATTGAAACATAGCAAAATCAGCCATAACGTCCCCACAGCTGGGGCGGAGGCCTCCGCTTCATGAGAGGGAGTGGGCCGCTATCCCCACGCCTGACAGTACGGGTTGATGGATGTCATAATAATATTTTCTTGGAGTTTTTGGATCTAGGGCATGCTCACCATTTTAAGAGGGTACATCCCGTTTGGTAACTTTCCCGTTTGGTAACTTTCCTGTTTGGACAACTAAACAAAATAGCGTCACAAAACTGCGGTTTCGTAACTATTTTGATCTTCAAACATTGAGTCTCGTTTCGTAAACTTTTGAGCATGCGTATATTCATTCCCGTTTGGTAAAGTTTTTGTTCGGTACGGTACGAACAAAAAGTTTACTTGTGGTATTTCTTAGTCATTCTCCTGAGAATGACTAAGAAATACCACAAGTAATATTCTCTACACTCTTTTTTGTTTTTAACTTTCCGTTAATACTCAAAGAAGGTAGGTACACAAAAATAAACCTTCCTGCTATGGGAAAAAAACACTAATATGAATTATAACTAAGTAAACAAATAGTTCCAATAATGCTTAAAAAAACTACAGACGTATTTAAAAAATAATAACATTGAAATAAAAAGTCACAAATTGTAACAGATCAGTCTTTTTAGTGAATACCCAACCAAAAGTACTTGGCTTGCATAATTTCAAGGTGGTATTTCAATAATTGGTGTTATAAATATACAGTAGGTACCTCCTAGAACTGTTAGAAGGAAGCCATCGTAAATATACTTCTGATACTTTCAAACAAAAATACAGACTGTATTTTTAGTTGAAATAGTATGAAGTTTCTAACCTATCTACTGTGAACTATCTTATAACTAAAATACCATCTTGAAATAATTATTTTGCAAGCCTAGGATTTTTATTATAAGTAGGTTAGAAATACAAGGTGGTGACGACAATAAATGAAAACACTGGAACTACTACTTCTTAGTAATTATTTTCATGACATACAAAGATCTTAGTAAATTTTAACGGTATTATTGAACATGGCGGCACCAACATCTACTTCATGGTTATGTGCTCCTAGTACTTCCTGTTCAAATTCCAAATTAAGTTCTCTTGTAACAAACCTTAGTGTGCTAGAGAGAGACAAAAAATAGCAATATCAACAAAAAGTTTCCTTGTAACTTTGGGAGCTGACTGTACTGTTAAAAAAACAGTTGAAATTTATGGTTGGCGAAACGGGACTCAATGTATGAACATTAAAATAGTTACAAAGGGGCACTGTTTTTCAGTTGTTTTGCACGTCTTCTGTTTAGTTGTCCAAACAGGAAAGTTACCAAACGGGATGTACCCTTTTAAGGGGTAGCAGTGGCGATGAAACAAGGTAATGTGCCTGTAATACCCGAAGGTTTAGGCAGATGTGTCTTTCTAAATGACGCGTGTGTTCGTGATAAGTGAACAGAGTGGAGGGAGGCCTTTGCCTAAGGGTGGGGAAGAACAGATTATGAAAAAAAAAAATTCAACGTATTTTTTTGTACCAACAGAACTGACAAATATGTGTCGGAAGAACTTCCGACACAATATTCAACGGGCGTGGTGGTGGGCATCGGATTATGTGCCTTCGCATGCGGCTCGCTCCTCGCTATTGCTGCCAAAATGTCTTACACTCGGTACAGGAGGCGAACCTATGGTAATATATGTGTATTTTCTGAATCTCCATTATCGCACAACTTTTTTATGCATATACATAATTTCTGTTAATCGTCTCTATAGTTTTAGTTATCTGTTGAGAGCCGACGCAATCCAAAAGGTTTAGATAAAGTGACTTCTACCAGGGGTAACATTGAAATTGACGACATCGTAGTACATTGAAAAGTTGTGATTTAGGATCATTTTAATAGTATCGTTAAAATGTTTCAGCAGTAAATCAAGGCCGGCCGTAATTGAAGAGTGCAGTCATCAGTTAGCCATCATCCAGAATCTAAGAAACAAATTCCTTCATCCTTGAGTTCAGCTGAACGCAAACACGTAAACCTCGAAACAAAAATTCGTTGAAACATACGTAATTAGGTGTTCAATAAATTCTCGGTAGCTTTTGAGGTGTCACTCACTATCATATTTACCATTGTTATAAAAGTAATTGTAATAAAAGAATGTGCTAATCATTTCCTCGTTGTTTTACTTATTCAACATAAAACCCATTCGCTGCATTTTCACCACAGAGTACTTTTATCTATATTTTCACTAATCTTGTGCATTTCTCCCAGGAAATGAATGCACTTCGGCAATCATCGCCTGACTTCGGAAATGAGATATTCTTTTCTCAGATCTAATACACAGACAGCTGTGACAGCCATAGCAATACCTACTTGCTTATTTTGTATTACCAAACCCATAAACTCATTAACAACTCTGCAGTTCCAAAAAATATTTCAATTTAACTAGGTGTGACCGCAGTGGGTAACCCTACACAGAAAAGAATTTATATATTGCGGGTAGGTACCTAAACCGTTGTGGCTACAGGAAAATGCTCTTAGGAGACTGTCCGTAACTAAAATTCATTAAATCATCACGAGATGACATCATGATTTACAGTCCAATTAACAGACCACCACCATTCCGCCACTTCTTCTTCCCAGCTAAAACACTAGGAAATGGCGTTTTGGGGGACTGTCTCTTGTAAAGCAGCCTAATTCGAATGAATGACTTTTGATTTTAACTTTCTATCGTAGAGAGGAGGCCTGAGTCCCAGCAGTGGGACGTAGGACGTATAGGCTGATGAGTTAAGAACGTGGGCAATTTTCACAAAAAAACTTTTTATCAATAGTATATCCCTCTCTAACTACCACTGCAACCGTAGGTGCGCAATGTGGAACACTCTCGGTGCGCAGGAGCAAGTGGGGACAGGCTGGGTCAAGATATTTGGGAAATTTAAAGCTACTTGCTCAGCGGCGCAAGCTGGCTCGTTGGGCAAGTGTCGGACGGGATGATCCGTCGAAAGACAGTGAGCCCATTTTTATAGCTTAACTCGCTCGGTAGGGGAAAAAGTAGTCAGTTACAATACTATTATAGACCGGAGGTAGTTCGAAATATTAAGTGACATTTCTTAAAAAAATACTAAATAATGTATCTTTCACACATATGAAATTATAATATTTTCAGAATGTATTTATATCTATGGATGATACTGATTGTGCTAGTTGCAATCCGTCTGAGTAAAATGCTAAGATAATTCTATTTTCGATAAAAAAAAATCAACGTATTTACGTTACGTTTTCACTTTGTTTGTGCTAGAGCCTCTGTTTAAATATTTTATATAGGCTTGAAGTCTTCAAGGGTTAACAGAGACTCAAAGCAAGGAGTTCCTTACCTAGGCTTTACGCACAATTAATGCTTTGTGTGTATGAGTGAAATGTCCAAATTGTAGCAGAGCCGCTTGGCCTTACACCTCGTCGGTCGCCATCGGGACGGGCTTGGGCACTAAGTACAACGCAAACTGTCCGAAGTGTGTTATTTTTAATTAGTCTATTATGACCCCATCTGGGCAAAGGCCTCCCCCTCACACTTTTCATCTAGATGTTTTACGATATGAAATCATGGAATAAGTACTTCATACTTGTATTAACAACCGATAGATTTCATCTCTGAACATACTGCTTGTCTTGAAGCTGAATGCATGTGGGGAAAAAAATTTCTAATTTGAATGTGTTTGTATTGACATACGAGTCAATCTCCAACAATACAATCTCGTAGTAAAATTAACATCGGAATAGATGATAAATGAAGAAAGGAGAAAATCTAAGGTAGAAGGTGCAAGCAAAAAAATACGAGATTAATTAGATCGCTTTTTGAAGGCGAGACCACGGTAGCGGGTCGCCATGAGAAGTGGAAAAACCATTGCCTAAGGGTGGAACACCACGAGCGGTATAAATGTTGGGGATTACGTGTAGGTACCTATACCCCATTAATCGTACTCTCATTAAATTTCCTAAAATAGTACCGGAAACTGTATATCGGAGCCTGATTAGATTATCAGGTACGTTTTAAGGTAAATTGATTAAATTAGTTTGTGGAAATATTAGCCAAGTGCGAGTTCGAATTACGCATCGCTTCCGTACAATGCATACTAACTGTCGTTAAAAATCGGTTGAATTTTCCCGCTCTTGTTGTGAAACAGTATAAAGCATTTTATGAAAGACAAAATTAATTCCAAAATTTTAGATTGTATTAATATTGTCAATACCTTACAGTAAATTTTGGAGGTAAACGGGTATTTAATAGGATGTGCTAAGGTAGCTCGCGAAATTCAAATTTTCTTACTTTTTTTTCTCCTTTAAAGGCAATGGCGCCCCGAATCAAAGGATTGACACACTACACTAACTTTACAAACGATAGTGGATGTAGCTAGTGTTAATGTGGATATATTTCTAGTATGAGCTGATCTCTCTTTGTACATAGGTAATTGCTATAGGCTTTTCGAGCATTGTGTAGTCAGCTCATATTCACCAGTAGGTGGACGATAAAAATATGTTTCTTTTGAATTCTCTCTGCTCCGTTTATTTACTAAGACGTAGGTTAAGAAGTGATTCCGAGAAACGTAAATGGTATAAAAAAAGTTGATGAGGAAAACCAAAAAAGTAGCATTAATATAAGTTTTGTGTATTAAATTCTTATCAATGTTATACGAACGGACTTGTGGTTAGTTAGCCATTGCCAATATTTTTGATAATATATTTACAAGGAAACAGGAAAACCAGAGCTCGTATATTTTTTGGGATTTTTATCATTACTATAAAAAACCTAGCAGTGTTCGCAAATATTCGGAGCTGTGACTGCAAAGTGCAAATATTAATTACTTAATTTTGATTGAATCCACAACTAATGTAGTTAACAGTCTTCAAAATGAATTTATTTCGTTTAATATTAATTTCTGTTTTGGTAAGTAATTTTTTGTATTCTACTTTACTTAAAACATAGGTAAATGATAAGTTTTTACTTTAAATGAATAAATTAATATCTTCACTATCCTGCCCTTATCCCAATTTATTTGCGGTCGGCGCAGCATGTTTTCTTCTTCCATACTTCTCTATTACTCTTTATCTCAGCAGTTACCTTCTTTCTAGCTATCTAAATCTTAATTTTAAAAAAACTGTTTGACTTTATTTTTCTTACAAATAAGGAAGGCCGGTTCCATGGCGATGATGAAGTACGAAATATTACGGCGAAAAGATGGAACTTCGGTCACCTCCCCTGTGTATAGGATTTAAAACAAAATTATACTTTGTAATATCAGATTGATAATCAGCGATCGGGGCCTCAGACAATCGTTAAGAACCACGTGGTCTTCTTTCTTTTGCGGACGTTGTTTTTGAATACCTATGTACTTATTCCAAATATTCTATTAAAGCAGCTAAAAATAAATGTCGTTGATGCGAGAAGCACATGACCGATGGATGTGGTGACGCCCGGTCTATGCCTAGTTGTGGACGTCTATAGTCTGATATCATGATGATGACTTGTTATATGATGACTGTTTAACCCAACCCGACAAATATTTTCTTCTGAGCGTAGCGATGGCGAAATAGTTCAAAAATGTCTGGCCCAAAAGTTAGATACGTGAAATAAATAAGTACTCGAAACTTACTAATTTAATCCCTTAAAAAAGATGCTGGTCGAATACATAATCACGTCCTTTTTTGGAAGTAAAATATAAAAACGTGGAACGTTATAAGGAGAGGGCGGGTCGTAAGCCATCGCGGAACGGGTTAGGTGCATTCACAACAGCTGAAAGCAGTACCTACACCATTTCATGATTTCACATATCGCAGCTGACGCTTCTTCAATCGCATGTAATAAAACTCCATCGTCCACTCACATACAGACTGAGGGTGTCATACCGACTGCGTTTTGCAATTCGGTGACTCCAACTCAAGTTTTATTGATTTTCTATATACCTAATATTATAAAGAGGTACAGTTTGGATGTAGGGGGTAAAATTCCTTCCCTAATAGGTAATATAAATTATCACTTTCTTCTTTCTTCATCTTGTGGTTACTGCCCAACCTGGTGTCAGAGTTTTTATGCCGCCATGGGCTACTGGCTTGACTTTACATGCCGTCGAGAAATATCTCTCAGGCATGCTGGTTTCCTCACGATGTTATCCTTCACCAAAGTAGGTGATAATTATACAATACGCACATGATTCCGACAAATCAGCGGTGCGTGTCTTGGGTTCGAACTATGACTTGGCAGTCCAACGGTAACACCACTAGGCTATCACTGCTTGTGCTACATTATCCCTGATTATAGGCTATACTTAAAACGTCCTTAAGGGATAATTTCAAAGTATTACCAAGCGAAGCCGTGGGAAAAAGCTCGTAAGAAATAAATCTAAATGGACGCACGATTTAACTCGTGTCATATACGATGATCATCATTTGCTTAGCCTTTTCCCAACATGTTGGGGTTGGTTTCCAGTCTATCTGGATGTAGCTGAATACCAGTATTTTACATGGAGCGACTGCTTATCTGACCTCCACAACCCAGATGGTACTGGGTAATACGATCCTTGTCAGTAAGACTTGTTGTCAAACTTTCGGGCCACTGACTACCTGTAACGACCGTAAAAGATCTACAAATGGCGGCCGGGATCAAAAGCTTTACGTGTATTCCGAGGCACGGAGGAAAGTCCGTATGACATGGACGGTAACCCATATACGGACCAGCCTAGGCAAGCTGGGATAAATTAAACAAAATACATAAAGTTAAGGGACATAAACAAGAAAAACTACTACAAATTAATTCTGAGATGATTCTGTTCATATGATTTTATGATTTGTGTTTTCCGTATAAAATAATAACGAAAACTTTAAATAATCTAAATGGATATCAAAAGGTATCAAAATATATAGCAAAATAAAAAGAACATTATTATGGCAGTATAGAGCCCTTCCAAATTATAAGCAATACACTGCTAACTTAAAATAATTTATTTTTACCTAATCCAGAAGTCACAAAATAACCATCACATAAAAATACTACACAAAAGAAATCCAAAGCCACATGGTCAATTATAAATAATTCTAAATTTAACTTTCCTAAAAAAGTAAGTAAAAATGTATTTATTTCAGTAAATCTTTACAAGTAAGTTACCGGGGCTTCCCATTAAGTAATCCAATGATACTTGTGTTGGGAAAGCCTCGCTCTTCCGATGTAAAACAAAAATTTTGACTTACTAAACTAACAATATGAGTAACAATAATATTACAGTAAGTACCTAGAACCTATTACTGCAATTTAAGATATAATTTCAAGATTAGGGGATCCTACAACAATTGCGAATGATTTTAATGACTATTTTATCGACCAAGTATCACAATCAGTAAATACAACTATGTAATTCCAAAAATAAAAAAGGACCTTCGAATCGTAAGATTAACACTAACGTAAGCTCAATTTTTCTGACCCCTAAACTCTAATGGAGGTTGATGGAAAAATAAAGAAACTAAAGAATACTCAAAGCGTGGTTTATGATGGTATTTGCACCAAAGCATGTTTCACAGTCTATTGCTTCTCATTTAAGCTACATAATAAATCTATGCATTTCTACTGGAATTTATCCAGAAAAAATTGGAACAGCTGTTGTTATACCACTTCACAAAAAAGATGGCAAACAAAATATTGGAAATCTTTGATCCCCATCTTCTCAAAATTATTTGAAAAAATCATACATAGTCAACTATATAACTTTTAGAAAAATATAATATCTTGGTGAGCGAACAAAAAGGATTCCGCAAGGGCAAATCTGTTAACATTGCTATTTGTGACCTAATCAAAACTGTTTTGACTGGTATGGACAAAGAAAAAAACAATATGTGCTATTTTCATGGACATGAGCAAAGAATTTGACTATGTTCACCATAAAGTATTGCTCCAAAAATTAAACATGTACGGAATAAGAGGCAAAGCACTCGACCTCATTTCTATATTTGTAATAGGAAACAAGTAACAGAAATTACACGAATATGCCTGAGAACACGAAATTAAATTAAATATAGATCTCACACTAGAACCATAAAATCTGGAGTCCCACAAGGTACTGTTTTGGGTCCCTTATTCTTCCAAGTAAACGTAAATGATCTCTTAAGACACGTCAAGCAACTAATAGTACTGTTTGTAATAATAAAATGTGACAAACCAAATGATTATGAAGATGAAATCAATCAAACATTAAGTACAATTATTCCATGGTTAATAAACAATAATCTTAAAATAAATATGGACAAAACAAAAATAATACACTCTCACCAAAGATCTCAACATAAAACTACATATAAATGTTAATTACGACGGACAGAGAGTACACTCTGTAACAAATACCAAAATTCTGGGAATTGACATAGATTACAACTTACACAACCTCTGTAAAAGAATCCTCATTCGCTCTCTACAAACTCTCCAAAATTGTCAATAAAGAAGCCGTCTTGATGGCATATCATGGACTTGTTGCACCTATATTAAGATATAACAAAATATGTATTCTGGGGCAACTCGGTAAACAAGGAATTTTATTCAAAGCCCAAAAGTAATGCATCAGAGTGATGTGCCGTGTAGATAGTACTTACTACAAGCTGTCAACCTTACTTCAAAAATTTAAAAATTCTTCATTAGCTTCGCTGTACGTATACGAACTAAATCTCTTTATAAAATTGAATCCAATCTGTAATAAGACTGCATTTAGAAGCTACTATAGACAATTACGTGACAAAAAAGTTAGACGTAGAAATACCGTATGGGGAAACGGTATTACTCAATAAAAGTATTATTCGTATGGTGTCACTGATTTATAACAAATTGCCGAAGTCATCTACTTATCTATTTAAGAAAAAAAAAATATTATACTGTAAAAGACCACCTCGAAGATAAACTTCGAGGTAATGTAATTTAATAAGAAAACAACTGAACTGAATAAGAATAATTGTGTCATATTGTACCTAATATATTTGCACACCTCACATGGTTATGATACAGTGTACCTTTAAAACCTTTTGTAACATCCTCTGAACCTGTGTTATGCAAATAAATGATTTGTATTTGTGAGTTAATTTGTGGTAGTTTTTTGTTCGAGAACACAATAAAATTTTTCTTCTTTCTGCTTCTTCTTCTTGCTTTCACTTCGAATGTGAACCGACTGGTTACAGTCCTGACAATCTCTGATAAATAAAATCTGTGTCTTATAATCTGTGTGATATTACATAGTGAAGAATTATTTTTACTATTTCAGCTGTATAACGCAGAAGCTGAGGAATCTCATGTCATCGAGGATGAATTGAGTCCGTAAGTTACAATATTTATTTTTATTAGATGCAAGGGAGAGAAGATTAAAGTACTTAAAACTATAATTATAATTCGAAGAAACTTCTTTCACACCACACAGGCAGTATTTGACTAGGGCTGATTTTCGATATTCTTATCTTAAGAATAAATAACTTTAAGTCAGAAGAGGACACAGAGACGGACTTAATGCCATTGGCATTTTTTACCATGCAGATGATTGTTTTCTACTCATATACTGATGTAAGGAAAGAAAAACATTTATTTGTCGCAAGGACATGACGCGCATAAAATATGAAATATGTACGATACAAACCATCATAACTAATGCCGTTGAAAGCAATTTTGTCCAACAGCAGTTTATGGTACACCTTGTCGAAAGCTTTCGGAGAATCAGTTAACACACGACTGCTTCACGACATTTTTCAAATTCTTCTGCGTCACATGTTATACCTAGCACGATGACCGATTATCACACAATTTTTCAGTCAGCGGTGCCACTTCAAGACATCCTTGTATGTACAGTCTACACTATACAGCTACGCTCAAATCAAAATTCGGAGCGTTTAATGTTCTCCATTAAAATAAATTATGTTTCCTTTACAGCGACGATTCCTGCATCGAAACATGGATTGTAGACGTTGATGGGTGTGAATGTGGCCTGTAAGTCTAATTTACCCATATATTTAAAAAGTTAGATACTACTTTTTTTTAAGTAAAGGTGTGAATGTCTTTTTCTCTGGGACACCAACCCAGAACCATACACGAATTTAAACAAATAAAGTATAGATAGGTTCGTGTTGATGGCGTGATTCTGGAAGAACACTGGCACTCTTAAAAAAACCTTCATAATTATGATCTATATTATATCTGTGAATCCTTTGTTGGAGATCCAAATAAATAAATAAACAAATATGGATTCTAAAAAAAAGGCGTGGAGTATAACTAACTCACTAAAAGCCTAAAGATAGATTATCATCCTGAAATCGAAAAAGTTTATTTTTGTGTTCAGTATCCATCTTTATATTCTTTTATTAAAACTTTTTTATTGTGTTTTGAAGTCGGTTTTCTTTTTTTCATTTTTAATTGTAATAATAAAATAATAAATACATCTGCGTAACTCTTGTGTACAGGCGTGATGTTATATTGTGTGATTGCGTAAACAATGCATATTTATGCGATAGCAGCAATTGCGAGTAATTTGCTGTCATTTTTTGAAGAGTTCCGTTGTCTGCCTCCGAAAGTCATCATCATAATTATATATACGAAATTTAAATGGGACCATTTCCATTATTTCGGAATAAATCTCTTTCGAAAAAAAAAAGAATTGTGCAAACACGTTATACAAGTTGTTGCTTTGCATCCTCGTCAAATTCAAGGAGTAACTAACTGTGCTAATGATTTTCGACCCGAATCAATAATAAAATGGGTAGGTATTTTTTTATTTTTTTTTTCTTAATATCGGAAATCGATAAGTGTACACCACCCATATTAAAACCCAGGCCGTCTATTACTAGCCCTATAGCCCCGCTTTCACACACACAAACAAACGCAGACGTTTATTCGATAAACGGCTGATTCTCCTCTTTTGAAAAGGGCTTCATTCTGAAATAGTGTCAAATTAAAACAACAAAAAAAAAAGCAGCGTTTATTATTATTGACCAGGTACCGTAATTTATATTGATTATTTATGTCTTCTATGACAACCTCCTGAATTTTGACGAGGTTGCAAAACTACACCTTGTATATGACGGAGTTATGCCCGAACATACATAAAAAAAATGATAACCTCCTCCTTTTGGAAGTCGGTTAAAAATAAAGTGTTTTGTGTTCAGGATGATGATCTATCTGTAACTTCTAAGTTATTTTAATTTTATTTTTATTCAGTGTTTGTAAATGTATCTACTAATTTGTTGGTATTATTTTAGCAAATCAAATCCCACAACATTGAAGAATAATTCGGTAAGTCTTGTTATTATAGATATTTAAACTTTTTTCACCCTATGTGTGTGTTCATCTTTATTTGTTATCCACTTGCAACAACAATTTATATGTAAATACTCTGTTCAATTATACAAGTATTGACTGGCTAGTGACAAGGTAGTATTGTACCCAAATAATGTTACGTGTAAAACATTGTTAAACCATTTCCGTATTTTACTTTTTGCTGTACTCTACTGGATCCTTAATGTGAATACGGTTGACAAAATCTTATAATGGCTTATACATGCCATTATTAGATCTTGTCAACTTTATGGAATGCAAATATAAAGATAAGAATATGAATATGTTGCCAATCAGTCCTTGTCTCAGAGTAAAAGTTATCCATTACTATGAATACAATGACGCTTTATGATGATTCCAGTTATTTTAATAACACCATAATTTTTTTTAATGTTGATTTTATGTTTTAGGAGCCCATGAACTGTAAATTAAAAGACTCTCTGAGAATAATTTTTGGACAAAAGATGTACGTATCTATTTCATTCCATACGAGGATGCTAAATGTTGTTGATAACAACTGTCAAATCGTGGACGGAGGCTTGTTTAGGGATCCTTACCTTAAAGCAAAAAAACCTGTGTCAATGTACACAGGTTCTTTTGAAAAACTGCGGTTTATCGGCGTGTCAGGCCACGGTCGTCAGTGTTGCATCACTACGGAAGTTTATACCCCACCCAGGGGAGCGTGACATGCTTCAGCGCCCCGCCCAAGGGTTTAGTTAGTAAGGGTTTAACAGACCCCTTCGCTCACCCCAGGGCGGAGGACAACCTGTGAGTTTTTTACTTGTTATGAAAGTGCAGAATTACACACAATCCGTAAAAACATATGGCTGTCGCGGTCAACTAGCTTAATTAAGCCTTTTAACAGCCTAGCTTTTAAACTAAACGACGCTAATTAAACGCGTGACCAGCGTGAATGAAATTCTGCCATTCAACCACACAGCCAGGAAATCGCTTTAATTGAATTAACGTTTAACAACTTGCCTAGCCGAGACGTTATTAAAATTACTTGTCTAGCCGTATATTTAACAACTTCTTGTACCCACTTCTAGTGATGTAGGTAACTTTTTTTTTAAAAAAAAAAACGCCCCTTATTAACTTTCTGGCCTCTTGTCAGAAAACAGAAATAGAGTCTTTATTTTTCGGCATTTTCGTAACAAACACTCTGTTCAAAATTTTTGTGTGGTCCAGAATGATGTACTTAGTATGTGGTTTCCGTTATCGCGTCGGTGTCCCTTCCACCCCGTATACATTAAGAGGAGGCTCCCTAAATTTTATGTTAATTTGCGTTAATATTCTGAAACAGTCACACATACAATCAAAATGGAAGTTTAGCATATGATTTATTGGATCTTTTTCTGTCCATGTACAAGACAGTTACATAATTGTAACATTTTTGCTCGATTCATTTTTTAATCGAAAATCATGTCTTTTTGAAAGATTATTACATTTTTTTTCGAGATTGCTCGACCTTTATGTCTGAAATAAATGTTCACAGTAAGAAAATATAGTTTACTATCCAGCCACAAGATATTTTTTCTCTAGATCAATTATTACTTCAGTTATAAACGAAATAAGAATTGAGACTTACGACATTTAGTTTCGTGCTCGAACGCGATCAAAGAGCGCACGCGATAGTCAACTTTATTAGTGACATGTTAGCGTTTAGCACATAACGGTCCAACCGGTTTCTCAGTGCTGCGCCGTGCGCCATCGTGAGAGGGTGTTTCGCTCGCGCGCGCGTTCAATAGGTATTTTATTTGGGATTATTTTAATAAAATTCATATTATAACACCATAATGGGAAACAAAGATAATAAAAGATATGTTCAGAAGAGAAAGAAAGTCGATCGTTTGAAAAATATTGCAAGAATCATGAGAGAAGCAAAGCAGTAAGTATTTTATATATATATAGGTATTCAAAAAAAAAAATTGTATTTTTTTTTTGAATACCTAATTATTATTTTGACGGAACGTCTAATCAAAAGTATAAAATTGTATGACACAGTCGTGTCGATATTCATACAATTTTATACTTTATGCTATTGTAATACGATCGTATTTTCAATGGAGCATGTCACAAGCTGATCTTAATCTTCTAGACATCTTTATGATGATCAGATTTTGATTTGATTGCAGCCGCCCTATATTTTCATATCTGCTGATAATATTATTGCATGCAACTGCAACCTAGCGCGTGGCTTCAAGATCAGCTTGTGACAGTTGCGTTCGAGATTATGAGAACATAAGAAGCAATGGAGGCGATTCGATTATTATAAATAAATATTGTATAACAATATTATTTTATATTATAATTAATATAAAATTGTGTTGTTATTGCTTATGTTTTTTTTTTTTACATATATACAAGGTGTAAATTTAATTACCCTTTGATTAAAATTACATCTTGTATTTTATTAAATCGTTGAAAATGTTTTATCAGAATAATGACTATTATGTAAATACTTTCTTAGGAAAAAAAATGAAGACCAATTTCTCGAATTAGAATGTCATCCGGAACAGGGAAAGTTATTGGAGACGCCTTCTCAATTGCATAATCTAGTGTCTATTTCTGCGAATTACGAAGATAAGTAAGTACTTCTAATTATTTTGAATAATTAACTACTTATTTTACTACAATGGCTGACAGTGATGACAGTTATGTTTTTTTTTAAGGTCTAATCATAGCAATAACACTGAAAGTTTGAACAATGAAAACAGGTATGGAAAATCTCCGCCGTCGTCCAGCGTGATGCATATACCTTTATTTTCAAATGCCGATCGTGACAAAAACACCATTTCCACTAATACTATTTCCAATAATAAAAGTAACAAGGTAAGAATAAGGCTCATACTTGATACAAAAGTACTCATTGCCAGCTCAAGATGCTTAACGTCAAGAACAGCTTATTTGAAGTTTAAAGTTTAACTATCTACTTTGAACTTACTTACATTTACATTTATGGCTAATTTTTTTTTCAGATCGAAGTCCAGGAAACATATGATTTATATAAAGATGGAAATTGCCCTTATGAGGTACTAAGTTACGGTGAAAATGTAAGTTTCAGTTCAATTCCCGGACGTTTTACTTTTACTTCTTAAATGTATTTGGACTAAATGTATCCTTGTTGTTTATGTTTACCATAACTATATATCATTATATTATTTCAGGTATGTAATGTATTAACTGGAAGACGTATCATTGATATACAGATTTTTTTTGATAAATTGAAAGTGGTTGCTGATCATAATTCTCTTTTTAACTGTGGATTAAGCTCGATTCAATTGGTTTCTGAACACCAAAATGGACTTTTTTCTCGGCTAAATTTGCAGTGCATGATGTGCAATAAAAAATTTCAAATAGAGGCAACGGAACAGAACATCAATAAAGACGCTGTAGCCGGAATACTGGCAAGTGGTGGTGGTCATGCTCAGTTAAAACAATTCACAGCTGCTGTCGACCTTCCCGAAATTAAGGAGAAAAATTTCCTTAAACTTCAAGATCAAGTGGCGGATGATTGGGAATATACCGCGTGGGCTGAAATGACAAAAGCCGCAGAAATAGAAAGAGAAGCCGCATTAAAGGAAGGCCACGTAAATAAAGACGGCATAGCAGTAATAGACGTCATCGTAGATGGTTGTTGGTGTAGACGATCATATCAAACGAATTATGCTGCCAATTCAGGATGCGCAGCTATAATAGGCAGACGCACGGGTAAAGTATTATACATGGCAGTAAAAAACAAGTACTGTTGCATTTGTCAAAAAAGTGGAAATGCTACAAAAGACCATGTATGTTACAAAAATTACAACGGGCCTTCTACAGGCATGGAAGCAACAATCATAGCAGAAGGTTTCAAAAAATCGATTGAAATGCACAACATTATTTATGGACGATTTATAGCAGATGGCGATAGCAGTACCTACACAAAAATTATTGAGTCACGCCCCTACGCAAACATTACAGTCGAAAAGATTAACTGTAGAAATCATATTTTGCGCCGATTTTGTAATAACATGCAGAAACTCATGACCGACACACGTTACCCTATAAAAGACAGAAAGCTTGTTAGTAAAATGAAAATTTTGTCAGCTCGCAAATACATCTGTGACGCCATTAGAATGAACAAACCAGACAAAAACTGCGACAACTTGCATCATGATATAAATAATTCGGTGTATCATGCCTTTGGAAAACATTCCAAATGCAAAAAAGATATATGTTCGCACACTGAAGATAGTATCACGCAATTTGACGCTTCCAGTCTATGGCAAAGAATTAAAATGCTTGCAGCTAACGTTGCTTCGCACTCCAGAAGTCTCATTGAGGACGTCGACAGCAACGTTGTTGAACAATTTAACGGAGTCGTTGCTAAGTTAGTTGGTGGTAAACGTGTAAATTACTCTCAACGTCGTGGCTACCAAACTCGATGCGCCGGTGCTGTTATATCGTTTAACACAGGGAAACTTTTGTCAACTGTTCATCGAAGTATTCACAATAATACACCCAGAAAAGCATTAAAAAAATACGAAGAAACTATTTGTAAGAAAAGAGAAAGAAATAGACTGGCACAACGAAAAAAGAAGCGCCATTTTGCTAAGTTTCAGCCTTCGGATAGCAACTACGGTGAAAATGCAGAACAACCAGATATGGATCCAAAGACTTTTGAAATGGCGAAGAAAACTTTTCTAAAAAACTTAAAAAAGACAGAAGAAGAACGGGCTCACATTACTAAGCAAACAATTTTGCAAAGTGAATGTGGCGAGTGGCTTGAGCTAAGACGCAACCTTTTGACGGCTTCCAACTTTGGTAAAGTCGTAAAAAGAAGAAAGACCAATAGCTGCAAAAATATAGTGAAAAACATGCTCTACGGAGCTCCTATAGACCATGTTTCGTCTATACAACATGGTAGACAACACGAGGCGGTGGCTTTGGAACAATTGTCCAATCTACAAAATATAAAAATTGAAAAATGCGGACTTTTTATCGACGAAGTCCTTCCGTTTCTAGGGGCTACTCCGGATGGAATCACCAATGATATGGTCGTTGAAATAAAATGTCCCATAGCCCCTTTTAAAATGGGGATCGATGCCGCAATTGACCAAAAGAAAGTTCATTTCTGGAAAAAAAAACAAAATGGTGAAGTGAGTATTATGTTATAAACTGGGTTCAGGGTATTATGAATACGGGAACATAGACGAAAAGACATACATACGTAAATAAACACATACCAATTAAAACCATTTCCGATCTTTTTCGCCTCACTGCAGTCTAGTAATTAAAGTTATGTATTTTTTTTTTAGATTGTCGTAAGCAAAAAATCTGACTGGTATTATCAAGCTCAAGGTCAGATGCATATAGCAAAAAAAACAAAATGCCTATTTGCCGTATGGTATGGAGATAACAAATTCAAAGTTGAAGTACTGGAAAAAGATGACGAATTTTGGAGAAAGGAGATGGAACCCAAACTAGTCTCTTTTTACATGGATTGTTTGCTGCCTGAGTTGGTAGATCCACTATATCCGAAAAAAAAAAATATACGAGATCCTGAATATGTCAGAAAACGAATAGTGCAAGATGAAAATAGCTTAGGAACTGCAAATATAACAGATGCGCCAGTATCAAAGTCAAGGAGGCTAGATTTTAATCAATTTTAAATTAAAACCTATACAGGTTGAAATTTTAATCACCGTTTCCGTCTAAGGGGACATTGTACTGAAAAAAAAACTGCTGTTCCTTACATTTATGTTAGCATCACTCGTCAAAATGTAGGGAAAACTTGTTTTTTTTTTTTCATACAGGGTCAAATTAAAACGGTGTTGATATCTAAACATAATAAACCAAAAAATATATTAATTTATTGTTTTTTTTTTTGGGGTCATCTATCGCAGTGTACCGAAAACGGAAACCACATACTCAGTACATCATTCTGAAACCCCTCACATAGAAATTTTCCGTCGTTTATTTAAAAAAAAAGTTTTCGCGTTGGTGTCCCTTCCACCCGGTATAGTTGAAATATCAGTTTAAAAAAATAGGTTTTTTTTTGTGTTAATTTAACAGACGTCATGGATATCGATATCTAAACACGATAAAACAAAAAATCTGGGTTCTCAACTCATACTTCAAGTAACACCACCAGCGCTCGTTGACTTCAAAAAACCAATCATCAATTCAAATCTTTTTAATTTTGTCGTGTTTAGACAATAGACATACCCATTACGTTTGCGGAGTTTCGCTAGCTAATTTAATTTGACCTTATTTTGAATAATGTATTAATTAGTGTTAAATAAAAATTAATAATTGCAAAAACTATTTTATTTCATAATATAAATAAAGGTGTCTCTATTCCATTTATGTTCGCTATTCTAAAATAAAAATAATAGGTACATTTTGCGTCGACGCGACGCTCGGCTTACTCGCGCGTCATGAAGCGCGAAGTGGCGGGATGCATGGGGCGGAGCTTGCGTGAAAATTATTTTAGAGTGCCTGGTCTTAAGCAGTTCTTTAGACTTTATAAATAAAAAAAAATACAATTGTGTTACAAATACATATTGTTGCAGGATTAAAGCCCGTGAAAATCTATGTAAATCAATGGAATGGAGGTAAGTAACTAGCCTGTAACAATTAAAAGTAATTAAAAAAAACACCTTACCAATGACAACAATACAATATTTATAAATGTTGTTTTTTATTTTATATAAATATTCCTATATTTACAAATGTAATCAATAAGTTGTAAAAATAAATAAAGGAAAATAAAAAAAAAACAACAATACTAACCCATTATTATTTTCACAGTGATATAGCGATTATCAAAGATTCTAAAGAAAAAACTGAGCTAGTAAATATCAGATCCGTTAAATGTGGTATTGCGACGACGACATCTGAGAAACCTGTAATTGACACAGACACCGCAACTGCGACACCTGTTACTGCCACAGATGGCACACCTGCAAAACCTGTTACTACCACAGACGGTACAGCTGCGAAACTTGTTACTGACACAGACACCACAACTCCGGAACCTGTTACTGCCACAGATGGCAAACCTACGAAATCTGTTACTCGCACAGACACCACAACTGTGGAATCTGTTACTGCCACAGATGGCAAACCTACGAAATCTGTTACTGGCACAGACACCACAACTGTGGAACCTGTTACTGCCACAGATAGCAAACCTTCGAAATCTGTTACTGGCACAGAAACCATAACTGTAGAACCGGTTACTGCCACAGATGGCAAACCTACGAAATCTGTTACTGGCACAGAAACCATAACTGTGGAATCTGTTACTAACACAGGCACCACATTGGTGGGATATGTTACTGCCACAGATGGCACACCTGCGAAACTTTTTACTGACACAGATGGCACACCTGTGAAACTTATTACTGACACAGACACCACTGCTCCGGAACCTGTTACTGCCACAGATGGCAAGCCTACGAAATCTGTTACTGACACAGACACCACAATTGTGGAACCTGTTACTGCCACAGATAGCAAACCTTCGAAATCTGTTACTGGCACAGAAACCATAACTGTAGAACCGGTTACTGCCACAGATGGCAAACCTACGAAATCTATTACTCGCACAGACACCACAACTGTGGAATCTGTTACTAACACAGGCACCACATTGGTGGGACATGTTAGTGCCACAGATGGCACACCTGCGAAACTTTTTACTGACACAGATGGCACACCTGTGAAACTTATTACTGGCACAGAAACCATAACTGTGGAACCGGTTACTGCCACAGATGGCAAACCTACGAGATCTGTTACTGGCACAGAAACCATAACTGTGGAACCGGTTACTGCCACAAATGGCAAACCTACGAAATCTGTTACTCGCACAGACACCACAACTATGGAATCTGTTACTAACACAGGCACCACATTGGTGGGACATGTTACTGCCACAGATGGCACACCTGCGAAACTTTTTACTGACACAGATGGCACACCTGCGAAACTTGTTACTGACACAGACACCACAGCTCCGGAACCTGTTACTGCCACAGATGGCAAACCTACGAAATCTGTTACTGGCACAGAAACCATAACTGTGGAACCGGTTACTGCCACAGATGGCAAACCTACGAAATCTGTTACTGGCACAGAAACCATAACTGTGGAACCGGTTACTGCCACAGATGGCAAACCTACGAAATCTATTACTCGCACAGACACCACAACTGTGGAATCTGTTACTAACACAGGCACCACATTGGTGGGACATGTTAGTGCCACAGATGGCACACCTGCGAAACTTTTTACTGACACAGATGGCACACCTGTGAAACTTATTACTGATACAGACACCACTGCTCCGGAACCTGTTACTGCCACAGATGGCAAGCCTACGAAACCTGTTACTGACACAGACACCACAATTGTGGAACCTGTTACTGCCACAGATGGCAAACCTACGAAATCTGTTACTGGCACAGAAACCATAACTGTGGAACCGGTTACTGCCACAGATGGCAAACCTACGAAATCTATTACTCGCACAGACACCACAACTGTGGAATCTGTTACTAACACAGGCACCACATTGGTGGGACATGTTACTGCCACAGATGGCACACCTGCGAAACTTTTTACTGACACAGATGGCACACCTGTGAAACTTGTTACTGACACAGACACCACAGCTCCGGAACCTGTTACTGCCACAGATGGCAAACCTACGAAATCTGTTACTGGCACAGAAACCATAACTGTGGAACCGGTTACTGCCACAGATGGCAAACCTACGAAATCTGTTACTGGCACAGAAACCATAACTGTGGAACCGGTTACTGCCACAGATGGCAAACCTACGAAATCTATTACTCGCACAGACACCACAACTGTGGAATCTGTTACTAACACAGGCACCACATTGGTGGGACATGTTACTGCCACAGATGGCACACCTGCGAAACTTTTTACTGTCACAGATGGCAAACCTACGAAATCTGTTACTGGCACAGACACCATAACTGTGGAACCGGTTACTGCCACAGATGGCAAACCTACGAAATCTGTTACTGGCACAGAAACCACAACTGTAGAACCTGTTACTAACACAGGCACCACATTGGTGGGACATGTTACTGCCACAGATGGCACACCTGCGAAACTTTTTACTGACACAGATGGCACACCTGTGAAACTTATTACTGACACAGACACCACTGCTCCGGAACCTGTTACTGCCACAGATGGCAAGCCTACGAAATCTGTTACTGACACAGACACCACAATTGTGGAACCTGTTACTGCCACAGATAGCAAACCTTCGAAATCTGTTACTGGCACAGAAACCATAACTGTAGAACCGGTTACTGCCACAGATGGCAAACCTACGAAATCTGTTACTGGCACAGAAACCATAACTGTGGAACCGGTTACTGCCACAGATGGCAAACCTACGAAATCTGTTACTGGCACAGAAACCATAACTGTGGAACCGGTTACTGCCACAAATGGCAAACCTACGAAATCTGTTACTCGCACAGACACCACAACTATGGAATCTGTTACTAACACAGGCACCACATTGGTGGGACATGTTACTGCCACAGATGGCACACCTGCGAAACTTTTTACTGACACAGATGGCACACCTGCGAAACTTGTTACTGACACAGACACCACAGCTCCGGAACCTGTTACTGCCACAGATGGCAAACCTACGAAATCTGTTACTGGCACAGAAACCATAACTGTGGAACCGGTTACTGCCACAGATGGCAAACCTACGAAATCTATTACTCGCACAGACACCACAACTGTGGAATCTGTTACTAACACAGGCACCACATTGGTGGGACATGTTAGTGCCACAGATGGCACACCTGCGAAACTTTTTACTGACACAGATGGCACACCTGTGAAACTTATTACTGACACAGACACCACTGCTCCGGAACCTGTTACTGCCACAGATGGCAAGCCTACGAAATCTGTTACTGACACAGACACCACAATTGTGGAACCTGTTACTGCCACAGATGGCAAACCTACGAAATCTGTTACTGGCACAGAAACCATAACTGTGGAACCGGTTACTGCCACAGATGGCAAACCTACGAAATCTATTACTCGCACAGACACCACAACTGTGGAATCTGTTACTAACACAGGCACCACATTGGTGGGACATGTTACTGCCACAGATGGCACACCTGCGAAACTTTTTACTGACACAGATGGCACACTTGTGAAACTTGTTACTGACACAGACACCACAGCTCCGGAACCTGTTACTGCCACAGATGGCAAACCTACGAAATCTGTTACTGGCACAGAAACCATAACTGTGGAACCGGTTACTGCCACAGATGGCAAACCTACGAAATCTGTTACTGGCACAGAAACCATAACTGTGGAACCGGTTACTGCCACAGATGGCAAACCTACGAAATCTATTACTCGCACAGACACCACAACTGTGGAATCTGTTACTAACACAGGCACCACATTGGTGGGACATGTTACTGCCACAGATGGCACACCTGCGAAACTTTTTACTGTCACAGATGGCAAACCTACGAAATCTGTTACTGGCACAGACACCATAACTGTGGAACCGGTTACTGCCACAGATGGCAAACCTACGAAATCTGTTACTGGCACAGAAACCACAACTGTAGAACCTGTTACTAACACAGGCACCACATTGGTGGGACATGTTACTGCCACAGATGGCACACCTGCGAAACTTTTTACTGACACAGATGGCACACCTGTGAAACTTATTACTGACACAGACACCACTGCTCCGGAACCTGTTACTGCCACAGATGGCAAGCCTACGAAATCTGTTACTGACACAGACACCACAATTGTGGAACCTGTTACTGCCACAGATAGCAAACCTTCGAAATCTGTTACTGGCACAGAAACCATAACTGTAGAACCGGTTACTGCCACAGATGGCAAACCTACGAAATCTGTTACTGGCACAGAAACCATAACTGTGGAACCGGTTACTGCCACAGATGGCAAACCTACGAAATCTATTACTCGCACAGACACCACAACTGTGGAATCTGTTACTAACACAGGCACCACATTGGTGGGACATGTTACTGCCACAGATGGCACACCTGCGAAACTTTTTACTGTCACAGATGGCAAACCTACGAAATCTGTTACTGGCACAGACACCATAACTGTGGAACCGGTTACTGCCACAGATGGCAAACCTACGAAATCTGTTACTGGCACAGAAACCACAACTGTAGAACCTGTTACTAATTCAGGCACCACATTGGTGGGACATGTTACTGCCACAGATGGCACACCTGCGAATCTTTTTACTGACACAGATGGCACACCTGCGAAACTTGTTACTGACACAGACACCACAGCTCCGGAACCTGTTACTGCCACAGATGGCAAACCTACGAAATCTGTTACTGGCACAGAAACCATAACTGTGGAACCGGTTACTGCCACAGATGGCAAACCTACGAAATCTGTTACTGGCACAGAAACCATAACTGTGGAACCGGTTACTGCCACAAATGGCAAACCTACGAAATCTGTTACTCGCACAGACACCACAACTGTGGAATCTGTTACTAACACAGGCACCACATTGGTGGGACATGTTACTGCCACAGATGGCACACCTGCGAAACTTTTTACTGACACAGATGGCACACCTGTGAAACTTGTTACTGACACAGACACCACAGCTCCGGAACCTGTTACTGCCACAGATGGCAAACCTACGAAATCTGTTACTGGCACAGAAACCATAACTGTGGAACCGGTTACTGCCACAGATGGCAAACCTACGAAATCTGTTACTGGCACAGAAACCATAACTGTGGAACCGGTTACTGCCACAGATGGCAAACCTACGAAATCTATTACTCGCACAGACACCACAACTGTGGAATCTGTTACTAACACAGGCACCACATTGGTGAGACATGTTACTGCCACAGATGGCACACCTGCGAAACTTTTTACTGACACAGATGGCACACCTGTGAAACTTATTACTGACACAGACACCACTGCTCCGGAACCTGTTACTGCCACAGATGGCAAGCCTACGAAATCTGTTACTGACACAGACTCCACAATTGTGGAACCTGTTACTGCCACAGATAGCAAACCTTCGAAATCTGTTACTGGCACAGAAACCATAACTGTAGAACCGGTTACTGCCACAGATGGCAAACCTACGAAATCTGTTACTGGCACAGAAACCATAACTGTGGAACCGGTTACTGCCACAGATGGCAAACCTACGAAATCTATTACTCGCACAGACACCACAACTGTGGAATCTGTTACTAACACAGGCACCACATTGGTGGGACATGTTACTGCCACAGATGGCACACCTGCGAAACTTTTTACTGACACAGATGGCACACCTGTGAAACTTGTTACTGACACAGACACCACAGCTCCGGAACCTGTTACTGCCACAGATGGCAAACCTACGAAATCTGTTACTGGCACAGAAACCATAACTGTGGAACCGGTTACTGCCACAGATGGCAAACCTACGAAATCTGTTACTGGCACAGAAACCATAACTGTGGAACCGGTTACTGCCACAGATGGCAAACCTACGAAATCTATTACTCGCACAGACACCACAACTGTGGAATCTGTTACTAACACAGGCACCACATTGGTGGGACATGTTACTGCCACAGATGGCACACCTGCGAAACTTTTTACTGACACAGATGACACACCTGTGAAACTTGTTACTGACACAGACACCACTGCTCCGGAACCTGTTACTGCCACAGATGGCAAGCCTACGAAATCTGTTACTGGCACAGAAACCATAACTGTGGAACCGGTTACTGCCACAGATGGCAAACCTACGAAATCTGTTACTGGCACAGAAACCATAACTGTGGAACCGGTTACTGCCACAGATGGCAAACCTACGAAATCTATTACTCGCACAGACACCACAACTGTGGAATCTGTTACTAACACAGGCACCACATTGGTGGGACATGTTACTGCCACAGATGGCACACCTGCGAAACTTTTTACTGTCACAGATGGCAAACCTACGAAATCTGTTACTGGCACAGACACCATAACTGTGGAACCGGTTACTGCCACAGATGGCAAACCTACGAAATCTGTTACTCGCACAGACACCACAACTGTGGAACCTGTTTCTGCCACAGATGGCAAACCTACGATATCTGTTATTGGCACAGACACCACAACTGTGGAACCTGTTACTGTCACAAATTTCACACCTGTCTACGGTATGGATATGTCTGGCATGTAAGTACAGTTAGTTTTATAGCTTTTCTTTGAGATTTTTTTTATGGGTCACTATTGAATATATTTTTTTTTTAATTCATTTATTTATAACACCTTAAACTATCATTACAAGGATCAACCTAATGCGACAGCTAAGAACGTTAACTAAACTTGCAACCAAATTAGAAAAGATTAAACTAACAACATTATTAAAATATTACATTATTTAAAAGCACAAATACATAGCATATCATAAACATAGTATAAAAATAAACTTAAAATTAGATATTATTTCGCCTGTAACATAATATAAATAGTTGCCTTGCGAATTCACTAAAACAACAACAAAAAATATGCCAATATTCACTGGATTTTTCGAATAATATGTAAATCTCCTTTTCAACATCCTTTATAAAAAATAAAATACCAGGCCACTCAGAAAGTATTGCGATAAATAGTTTTTATATATGGGAGACTGGCCAGTTAGAATCTCTTTCGAAAATATGATTACTTGTAAGTAAAAATATGTGTGTTCCATTTTCAAAATTTCCCTCCACATTTTTTGCGAGCCATTTCAAAGTATCGTGTCTTACTGAAAAATGGATCTGCGCCGGGAACATTTTAGAGCTATGATTTTTTACGATTTCAAGTGTCGCCTGAAACCGAATGAATCGGTCGATAGACTTCAAATAGCAATTAATGGATGAAGGCCCCTCCAAGGCAACCGTGTATCGTTGGTATAACGAATTTAGGCGCGGTCGACCAACCTTGGGGGATGAAGAAAGAAGCGGTCGCCCTTTGACGGCTATTACGGAAGAAAACGTGCTAGCAGTGAAAAATTTAATCCAAGATAATAGGCGAATTACATATCAGGAGATTCAGCACATATTAAAGATTGGATCGGGAAGCGTTCACGAGATTCTACACGGGCATCTTCGCGTGAGGAGGATAGTATCGCGCTGGGTGCCGCACTACCTCACCGATGCTCAGAAGCAGGCCCGGGTGGAATGGTGCCGTGATATGCTGAACAAATTTGAAGCAGGCTCGTCTCGGCGTGTTTATGACATCGTAACAGGTGATGAGTCCTGGATTTATCAATACGATCCAGAAACCAAGCGCCAGTCGACAGTTTGGGTGTTTCAAAATGAACCAACGCCTACCAAAGTGAAGCGATCTCGAAGCGGGGGGAAGATTTTGATCGCCAGCTTTTTTAATTTGACTGGCCACTTGGCCTCAATTCCCTTACGAGATCAAAGAAGCATCAACGCCGAATGGTATACTACCAAATGTTTACCAGAAGTTTTTTCTGTTGTGAGCAACAAGCGATCAAACACAGGGCTCCGCGGACTACTGCTCCACCACGACAATGCGCCTGCACACACCGCGCTCAAAACGAGGGACTTCCTGGACAGTACACCAGTCAAACTCCTGGGTCACCCTCCTTACAGCCCTGATCTAGCACCGTGTGACTTCTTTTTATTTCCAAAAATAAAAAATCAGCTCAAGGGGATACAATTTTCGTCGCCGGAAGATGCGCTGGCTGTGTTCGTGCAGGCTGTAAACGAGGTGTCTGCGGCGGACTGGAAAAAGTGTTTTGAAAATTGGTTCAGACGCATGAATCTTTGTATAGAGGCTGGTGGAGAGTACTTTGAAAAGATTTAATAGAAATATATGTACCTGTAGAACAATTTTTTTTAGTGTCGCAAAATTTTCTGAGTGTCCCATGTATAATAATAAATCCCAACATATCCCTGCATGAAAATATTCCAGCAACCGGCACGATCATTTTTCATTTACCTCTTCATCCGATGCTGTGTAGATGCCACTCCACCATCAAAATTAGATGCACCATCTCCTGCATCAGTAATAAATTCGGGACCCGAAAAAGTCCTCGCCGCACCAATCGTCGTGATATTAATATAAAAAAAACTTTTCTACTTGACTATACAAATCACAAAATTTGTCAACGGGTCCAGTTGACCAATTAAAAATTGCCTTATGCATTTTCGTCGATAGGACCCGCGGGTTCTGCCTGAGTGGAATCAGTTGCCTAGAGAGCCCTACGCAAATTCCCATCTTTTGTTGAGCTGTTTAAATTCTGATTTGAGCTTCACCTTTACATGTTTGCACTGACTGGACAGATACACTCAAATCTGTGTCGTTCTTTCTTCAAAAAACCATTTGAGACGCGAATCTGCATTCCCCTCATATGATTTGACCGAGATAATGTCTGAACATAAAAACCCATTACCTGTGAGATTGTTTCGGTGTTTCTCCTCAGTGCAGTCATATACAAAACTCCGACCTCATCAAGTTTGTAAAAATGTTGACGAGTATTTTTTAATAACCTTCTTACAAAATAATAATCATTATAATGTTGTCAAGTTCTACTGTGAGCTTGTTGTTCACTGCAATGTGCAGCAATATGGCAGTATCCACATGCCCACGTGCCTCCATGAAACAACTCCAATACTGGTTGCTGACACCAATACGGGTTAGTTTCCACCAAGTGAATCGCAAAAATCCTCCTAAAAGTTCTTGTCAATAGAAGGAGCAGGACATCAGAATTAGTAGGCGTCATCATTAGATATCCTAATATTTGAATATCAAAACCGTTGATTTAACGCACTTTTCAAGACACGAATTTACAACCACAAAATAGATCGGGTCTTTACACGAGAGCAAACGCATGTCCACATAGACATAATTATAATCTATGTAATGTCACAGTATAAATATGGACAGTATGGAAACTAAGCCTAGTTGAGAAATTAATTACCTACGCTCCATTGACCACGGACTTATAATTCGATAACGATTAAAACAATAACAATAAATCATTCTTACCTTTCAATTCAGCAGGAATTTTAAAATACGATAGCTCCGGTTTTGATGAAGCCGAGTTCAAACAGCCGTATCGCGGAGATAAACTTAAACGTGACCACTCGTCTTGACGCGCCACTCAATACTGAGAGCACCACTCCGGTCGTTTATGAGTCTCGTCGTTTGTGTGAGTGTGCCGTTTCAAGCGTTTGTAGGTAGTTTCCATACTGTCCATATTTATATTGTGGTAATGTACTGTGAGGACAAGTACAATGGCGGCTGATTCGTGTTTGAAACTTTTAGCGTATCAAAACTTTCGCGAGTGAACGGAGCGCTCCGCTTCGGATGTCCTGTATAATAACTTCTTAGAAAACCCGTCTCACGCGCCCGCCGCGTCACATAGCGCTACTATTTTGAGAGCGTGAACCAGCGCAAGTTTTAGCGTTCGCCCTTAATCCCAGATCGCGTAGTACCGCCGTCTATCTTTGTGTGCACCATTCATCCATCGGTCAATATATTGAAGGCGATCTTCTGCTTACCAGTGTATTTTGTTTGTTACCTTTGCAATGGACAGAGTTTCATAATATTATCCTTTAATGTAAGCCTCGCAAGTTGACTCAAGCAGCCTGATCACAGAAATAATTAACTTTTTTCAGGAAGGAGATAATGATGATCATATGTGCATGTTCTAGGTAAGTTATTATTTAAATTATCTTAAAAGCGCATTATTACATCAACATAACAATATATTTCATCAGAATATTGGGTTCATATTCCATACAGTCATTTAACGCATGTTACCGTAAAAACTCAAATTAAATTTCTCAGGCTTTTCCGTTAAGCCTTTGCTTAGTTTTCATGTCATGTGATAAAAGTTTAGACATCATTCGTAAGATACAACAATTTACACATAATATGTATAATAATGGTTGCCGACTGTACATAACGAATGAATTAACAACTGTTAGAACAAAACTATCGTGTTTTATTGACACATTTTAATGACAATGTATTTTACTTTCAGCTCACATACAGAAATTGATGCGGTAAGTTATAGAGTATTGATTTATTAAGAAAACGTATCACTGTTATTATTTCTGCAAAACATATTTCAGAAATCTTGACCATTTTAGGATTCTTGGTTTTACGGTAACAATTACGACTTTGCCGATAAATTGACCACCCTGGCAATTAGGGAATTTTACAATCTGCATCTTGAAAAATGTATGGGTTGGAAGTCATGAACTTAAGCTTTGTCACAATGTAGGCGCCATGTCGTGGGAACATCTACTTACATTAAATCACAATTATTTACCGTGAAACATCTGTGGATTAGCTATTTTATTTTTAGGGTTCTTATAGATTCGTCTTGTCCTTCTGTCTGTCTGTCTGTCTGCCCGTCCGTATGGCACGGCCATTTTACTCCAAAACTGTTGGCACCACGCGGTTTAAATTTAGAGAACAGGCGCCTACTATGAACCGCTTCACAAAAGTGACATGAAATTACGTATTTTAATATAAAATAGGCCACCCCTTTTTAATCCCTATAACTGAGGGTTGAAAAAAATATCTTCGTATCTAACTTTGTAGGGTGTTTATCGATAGCTCTTATTATATGATATCGACGTTCCTTAAATACTTATTTTCTTGTTAATAGTGTAGAATTCCTTAAACTTCTAAAAAAAGCGGTTTGGGTAGTTTTGTATGGACCAGTGGAATGATTTTTTTTATAGCGGCCATTAATATAATTTTTGCTAACGTATAGTGAAATATAAAATAATAATGACTCATAAAAGATTTTTGCCGAAAATATCTATATTTTTGCTGAAATATCTGATGTCGAAGTTTTACTTTGTAATTGCGGCCTACCACGGCTTAGTTGCGTCTCACCTAAGATACGGCATCAAATTTTGGTTAAACTCTACCGACGCTAACACGGCATTTAAGACCCAAAAGAAATGCATTAGATCTATGTTTGGGCTAAAAACGGTCGATACATGTAAACCATATTTTAAAAGATACAAGCTATTAATTCTTCCCTGTATGTATATCCTCGAAACTGCAATGTTTGTTAAAACAAACCCCAATTTATTTCCACGTCTGCAGGACGTGGTGCCGCGTAACGGAGGGGATATGGCACTCATGCGCAAAAGTATCGTCTGCATGGCTCCAATTATATTTAACATATTGCCTCTTTGGAAGGAGTTAAATGTTTCTTTTGCAAAAAGCATATTACGAGTATAGTGTCTCCGAATTTCTTGCCGAAAAAGTTTTTTGTCTGACTGATTAATTGTATCTTTCTCCTGACTTAATAGTAAATTTTATAAATGAAGTAATCAAAAATTTATAAAGTTTCCAAATTATAATCTTTGTAAGTGCCTATTACAGGTAATGTTATGGAAATATTAATTACTTTTGACATGACTGTGTATATTTTGACATTTATTATTATACATATATTTGCTAAATTCACAGACATAGATTAAATTATGATTTTATTGTATCTTTTTACTTTTGACATCTATTATTGGTATTACAGACCGATTAAATTATGATTTTTATTTATTTACTATTTTTGTCATGTTTAATTTTGACATTTATTAGTTTTGCTAAATTCACTTCAAATTAATGATATGGAATTGAAATTATATTATCATGGTAAAAAATCAAAATTTTTAAATTCAAAACATTTGCACGCCATAGTATGTGTAAAACAAGTCTGAACAACTTTATTTTATGTTATCCTACATGCACTTTTTATTATTGTATGTATACACATGTTTGAGTAAATAAATATATCTTATCTACTATTATGTAGTCAATAATACCATAACTTTTAGTTTCTATGCAAATACTACGTATATTTATATTGTATTTATTTCTATGACTAGAAACACAATGACCATCTGACGCGACGCGATTTTTTTTTCCATGTGGAAAACAGACAACGTAACATAAATAGCCACAATTATAATAAATGAACATGATTTTACTTTTTTCTTAAAATATCTCGGCTCCGATTTTGGAAATACATAATTGTTCTTAGAAGAAAATGAATGTTTTAATGTATTCTTTCTAATGAAATACTTTTCATCAGTGGCCGCAGACTTAAAAAATCATGCCACTTTTACCAAATCCCCTTTAGGTTTTAGAACTTTTGACGACAATCGGTTTGAATAAGTTTTTAGATTCGGCTTTTGAGAGATGGAACATTTTAATGAAACTGCAGAAATTGCTTTGTTTTTCATTAAAATATGCACTATGAAAAACCAATTTAGTTTTGCTGTTGAGTGTATATTTACCGGAGCCGAAGTCGAAGATTGGCTAAAAGTAAATAATATGGGCTCTCTACTCGCATCATCGGCAGCGCGAGGCCCATTATCTTGAAACATCATTTCTCGATCGACCATCTACTTACTTTTAATCGATTTACGGAATAGTTTTAAAGATTTTTATTTGAGTCCCTACAATATAATTAAACAATATGCGTCAAAATCACGAAATCACAATATCGAAATCACGAACATGAGGTTTTGTGAAAGTAAAGGGAAAATGGGTTTAATCGAATTTTTGAGAGGTATTAGCAAATCATACGGAATAAAACTGTTTTTTTTTTAATATTTAATTATGACATTTATTCCATGTTTCGTTCATAGATAACCCAAATAATATAATGTTATCTCTATATAACATAAATAAATAAATGAAAATAAGCTTTACGAGATAATTAAAATTACTTTGCAACTTGTCAAAAGTAAATAACACTTTGGAATGTGTGACCTCTGCCCCGGCGCGTCGCCTCTTCCAACGCGCATTCGTAACAGTTTATTCAATTTCGGCGCTTGTTAGAGACTTAACTTAGACTTGACTTCCTTCGGCAAACACTCAAAATATGATATCATTATATTAGCAGTACAAATTTACAAACATTTTTTCTCATTTTTACCATTGTGTTTAATTTTTTCAGGCGAACTGTAAAGCTCCCGGTGCTTTGCGTAAATTCGGTTCAGATTTGTAAGTACCTCCTTTTTGACTTTGTTCACAAATATTTGTTTAGTGAAACTTAGGTTTTGCATAATAATCAAGCATTACCCCCTAATACTCGTTTTAACCAACACCCAGATGTGAAAGCTAAAACATTATTGCACTATAAGTTGAGATTTGAATTCTCGGTTCCAATCTGAAAGTTGAAAATCTATCATTGTACTTTTGTTTAGGAATTCATTTAAGTAGAAATGCATAATATACATACTTTTGTCAAACGAATAAGCACAAAGATTGGCCGTGATATCATCTTATCATCTGACAATAACTGAAAATAGAAAGATGAAGTGAAAAAAGTATTACTTGGTAACGGGTGGTAGAATTTACAAAAAATGCTAAATCGCTTGTAAAGCTATTGTTAATTTAAGGTATTATATATTTTTATCAATGATTAAACGTGAACGAATTTGTTTCAGTATGGCCATACTAGATCATTATTGTGAATCCGAGCAGTGAGTTACTTTTATTACATTGTGAGTATTCTTACAATAAAATACCGAAATAGTAAAACTTCATTATATTTACGTTACAGAGAAGAAAAAGCAAAATTGGATAAATTAACAACAGAACCAACGACTACTACAGCTAAACCTACAAACAATATAATCACTACAGCTATGCCCGCGAGCACTACAACTACACCCACGGACACTACAGCATCTACAGCTAAACCCATTGATACTACTACTGAACCCACGAGCACTTCAATTACTACAACTATACCCACGGACACTACAGCATCTACAGCTAAACCCACTGATACTACCACTGAACCCACGAGCACTGCAACTACTACAACTACACCCACGGACAATACAACATCTACAGCTAAACCCACTGAAACTACCACTGAACCCACGAGCTATTCAACTACTACAACTACATCCACGGACAGTACAACATCTACAGCTAAACCCATTGATACTACTACTGAACCCACGAGCACTTCAATTATTACAACTTTACCCACGGACACTACAACATATACAGCTAAACCCACTGAAACTACCACTGAACCCACGAGCTATTCAACTACTACAACTACACCCACGGACAATACAACATCTACAGCTAAACCCACTGAAACTACCACTGAACCCACGAGCTATTCAACTACTACAACTACATCCACGGATACTACAACATCTACAGCTAAACCCATTGATACTACTACTGAACCCACGAGCACTTCAATTATTACAACTTTACCCACGGACACTACAACATCTACAGCTAAACCCACCGAAACTACCACTGAACCCACGAGCACTTCAATTACCACAACTACACCCACGGACAATACAACATCTACAGCTAAACCCACGAGCACTACGACTACTACAGCTAAAGCCACGGACACTACAACAGCCCATTCTACAAGATCAGTGTAAGTTTAAAATAGTAACTATGCTTAACTCACTTCGTATTTTTTTTCTATTAATTTTATGTGCATACTTAGCACTTTATAGTTGGTCTAGTGGTCACAAGCTGAGTGTTTTTGGGTCTTTCCATCAGGAATCTCACATTAGCAGCCTGGAGTCTGGACATGTGCCCAGTTGGTAGAAATATAACATGCCCTTCACAACTGAGATAAACACATAACTGGTGCAATGTGGGTGAACTACAGGTACAGTCACGAGCAATTAAATATATCGCAAAATTCAAAAGGGAGTGTCACCTACCTACTGTATTGATCGATATAATCACTATTGAATTTTGCGAAGTGTTAACATTTCATTGCTCGTGGCTGTACATCTATGCATAACGATTCCCCTTCGGCCGCCTACGAAACCGGAGTTTCGAAACTAATTTCAATCGAGGCTTTTGTTGTACTTGTACATAACTGGTTTCGATCAAGCATTTTATTTTACTTGGACGTAACTGGTTTCGATGAAGTATTTGTTATGTTTCCTTCGGCCGCCTACGTAACCGGAGTTTAAAAATGTTTGCAAACTTTGCACTTATCCCAGGATTCCCAATATGTAAGTTCAAATTTGGGGTCCACTGGAGATTCTTTGTGGTGCGAAATCTCATCTATGTCTCAAGTTTTTTTTTATTTATCAAGAAATATTCCGTGATACTGCAATAACTCGCAATTCTACAGTCTCATAACCGAAGAACGTGGCTGATGCATTCGATATGCCGACCAAAAATGTACGGACCTTCCTATTCGGGCATCTACTTCTGTTTATGTTAATGGACTCACATTTAAGTATGCCGAAAGAGTACATCAAAACCGGCATGACCCAACCGTTGAAGGCATTTTACTTTTCTCAGGCGGCCAAAGAAGCTTTCCTTCAACGATTGCATCATGTCAGCAACATTGATGCCCAGCACTTCCAACGTACCCAAATACTTGTTAGTTTCGGTTGCTGAGAGGGATCAAAGATTTATGGAATCCGAGAGCTGGGTTCCCACAGATTCCACAATCTCCCCTCACTTTGCTTGCATGGCCGCATATTTGTCCACATCAAATTCCATCTGATAGCGCAACTGAAAGTTTCAGTTACCTTCAGTAGCTCAATCATTTGAAAATCGTTGGGGGTGAAGAGCATCAGGTCATCCATGTAAAGGAGGTGAGATATAACATGACCACCCCTCTTTAACTGATAGCCTAGATTTGATTCCTCCAGCAGCGTGCTTAGAGGATTCAAGGCTAAACAGCACCAAAGTGGACTCAAACTATCGCTCTGAAAAATACCACGCTCTATCCGTATCGGTTCGCTATTCCTCTGGATATGCCGACATCCTGGATAGCGAAAGACTTTTCCCCATTGCTCCATACAGGAAATTATTATTACTGGCCAGAAAATCCGGAAAAGTTCAAATTTAAAGCTTAATTTTAGGGCTTTCAAGGGTAATCTACCATTTTATTGTAATTCTCCTCATTACACAGTAATTAGGCATCGAAGTCTAAGTCTACAGTCAAATCTCTAAGCGACTTCTAGGTATAGTTCCACACTACCTCCGTAAGCATGGCTCACCGATGTTGGATGAATCCAAGAAGCCAGAGTATTTTACATATTTTCATTAACTTCAATTAACGACTGCCACCGTAAATACCGAAAGCGAATTGAAAGTTAATACACCGAGGAACTGAGTCCTCCATAGTGCAAACACACACACACTACTACACTGTAGTGTACTTTACACTGCAAATATGATTGCTACTCACGAAAACTAAATTACTTAAAACATTAAATAGACACAAAATAATTCAATAAAATAAGCGGTGGAGAAAATACAAGGAATCACTGCAACCCGCGCATTAAAAAAATGGCACCAAATATATTGGCCCATGTACAGTCGCTTAAAAAGCGCTATGGATTTTTCAACTAGGCTTCTGAACTAGGCTAGCTTCTGCCTGCAGATTCGCCTGCACCCAATTTATTTGAATGAATGAATGATATATTTATTTGCAAGAATACATATAGCTAAGATAAGTTCTTAACTTATCTTGTGTTAACAGGTAAAAAAATACTTGATCGAAACCAGTTATGCAACAAAAGCCTCGATCGAAACAAATTTCGAAACTCTGGTTTCGTAGGCGGCCGAAGGGAACGATTCGGAGATCGTGACGTTATGTTATGTACACATAGTTTTAGAGTTTACATTGACCTTCCTCAGTATAGTCAATATTAAGATAAATCAGGCTAATAAAGGTTATTTACTTTACAAGGTTAAAAAACGTTGCTACTGTAAACTGTTTTGCTTAACTGGATTCGGCTGCTCGCTCTTGCTTTTATTTTTATACTGACATTTCAGGACCGAGCCTATAGGACCAGTATGGATAGAACCTGAGCGATATTCCACGATCACAGTTGTAGCCATTGCATTATGTGCGTTCACTTGCGGCATACTCCTTGCCATGGCCATCAAAATGACATACGCTCGGCACCGAAGACGAGTAGCTTATGGTATGTGGTTTTTAATGTATAGTTATAAGGTTCAATGAGAGGATTAATTACTTACCTACCAACACGGCTATTTGGTTCGTTAAAGTACTGAGAAGACCAGCGCAGACACAGGCGTACTGTGTACACAGGCGGGGTCTTCGAAATTATTTGATAACGAATGGTGTGTCTGACTAGGCCCTATGGATCTGGTTGATTTCAAGTCTGTATAGTGAGGCGACGCTATGCTGGTACATGGGTGAAGTGCTTTATTCTGTCTATGCTTGTAACTGAAAATTCCTGGGACGGCTTCTTAGGTCTAGCTCAGATTCACCAGCCTCTACTATGCCTACATTTCTGCTATACCGTTCAGGAGATGCAGGCTTTATCTAATGTTTGTCAATACTTATAATTCGTTGAAAATATTTCAGGATTGAGTCGTCCACAAATCCCGTAATATAGAGTCATAGTCATCAGCCAATCATCGAAGAGCTTCTGAGACTGGACACAAGACTGATCAAGCATTTACTACTTGAATGACGGAGACTGTTTCATGATGACCACCAGATGGCAACACCAGTGGCAATCACTTTCAAAGCTTTTCGTATTTCTACATCGACTCTCATCAGGATTGACACAAGCTCTTCGGTAGCTAATCTCAATCCGTTAGTTTCGTTATGATACACGGTGATTGGTAATTGGGTGCAGTCCTTGAAATGGGTGACATTAGAGCTAATTTACAACAAATTGGACCCGATAACTAGGAGTCCAATCTGAGTGGTTTCGGAGTAATAGAATTTTTAAGTTTTTTTTGGAAATTGGTATCCTCTCGACCAAATATTGTTAATTGTGACAAATTTATGTCGTTCAGACCATTGACATGATACTTTTCAGATAGCGCATGAACGAATTAATCTTTCGAAAACCAATTTTTCAAAAAATATCTCAAACTTTTGGTTTAACAGAGTCATAAAGTTCATAATATGAGAAAAAGGCAGCTTACTCAAAATAAATGTATGACACTTAAAGTGCAAATTACAGAAACGACTTTCTTGTCTTATGAACTTTCAAAATTGGTATCACAGTACCCACTTCAACATTATGGATAATAATAACAACAGTTGTTCCAGACAAGGTAGTATTTTGACCGTACTGGTTTGTACGCATTTCTGGATCAATATAAATTTTTGGTAGTGGAGGAAAATTTCCAAAAGAAGATTTGACCCTTAATTATCGGGGTCAAATTTGTTTCAAATTAGCTCTAGTATCACCCATTTCAAGCAGTGCACCCAATTATCAATCATTCTGTAGTTATCAGTATAAAAATATTACTAGTACTACTAAATACTTTTTAAGGTAGGATAATATAGGTACCTAAGTTAAGAGAAAAAATAGCGTTTGATGTTAGTTTTTTTTATAAGAAGACTAAAGTGATCATTCACCTGTGCAATTACCAAAATTTTACTAGGTTTAGGTTATCACCAAACTTTTGGGGCCAATTTAATATAACCAACGTGTGACAGGAAACATTCGACCATTTTACAAGTTTCTTTCATACATCTTTTGCTTTATAAAGCACTTGTTGTGAAAATGCCATGATTTAGACATTTTTTGACAAATATGTCGCATTGTCGGTTACATTAAATAGGGTCCAAGTTCTGATCACAGGTTCATATTATGCTCTATTGACCATTCATTATATGCCTCAGAGGAGAGCCATCCTCAATTTAATAATATTTTACATTGTTCTTTGCCTAATTCATTAAAATAATTTTCAAGACATTTACTCGCCTTTGTTTTATTCACCCTTAACGCATGAATGCACTTTGCTTAACCTATCATAGGTTCTAACTGTTGGGTCCTATGTTTACGCTTAATACACTAAATTGGGCAAAGAGTTATTGGATGGAATTAGGCATTTATCCCCCAAAACAGTAAATCTAAATATAAAGGGTGATTAGATAAACGTCGGCAATACTTTAAGGGAGTGACAAACTCGTACATATGAACTACTTTTACTATGGGACTAACTATGATATACGACAAAATAAAATATGTTGTCCACATTTTTTGAGTATCGTGACCATGTATGGCGCGATTTCAGGGTCGATTCCATAGTTCTTATGGGCCTTAAAGTTTAAAAAATCACCCATTATAAAATCACGTTTCACTATGTTCGTACAAATCAAGCTCCGACACCACCTAACCGATTTCAATGAAATTTTGTGTAACTGAAATCTTAAACTATTCAATAAAAAAACTTGACTATGGTTTGTTTCATTGACTTTTTTGGCACCGACTTCCGAAAGTAATGTTATTTTCCACTTTTTTTTAGTGTTTTTTTTGGAAGTCGGTTTTTTTTTTGCAAAAAAGTTTTTATTTTACCCTTTTTAGTTATAGTATCACACACAAATCCTTGTCAAGTTTCAATTTCGCAATTTCTTTTACTTGGATGACATTTTTCCAGCTATTTTGATTTCAAAACCAAACTGCTGAACCGATTTTGATGAAATTTATATTTATATCTATGGGACCAATCGGGAAGTAGATCCATTCAGATAAAAGAAGAATTTTTCAAATCGGTTCATAAATGACGGAGATATGAGGTAACAAACACAAAAAAAAACATTCAACCGAATTGAGAACCTCCTCCTTTTTTTGAAGTCGGTTAAAAAAGCTAGAACCAAACAGTGTGTTTGGAACCGTTAGGTGGCGCCTTTTGAAGCGGCAGCGGGGCGCTCGTTATGGACATTTATTTATATAAAACCTTCGTGACTTTTGTTTGATTGATTCAGTTTTTTTGACACTTCGGTTTTCTTTTTTGCAAATAAGTTTTTTATTTTTCCACATTTAGTAGTATCTTATTAATAGGTTTATCCTCAATAGAATGGAACTAAACATACGTAACTGTCGACATTTGGGTGTACTGTACACATCTGCATACCCCCTCAGAGCAGACAGACGTGATGTTATGTTATGATATTGTGTAAACAATAAACATCCAAGCGATTGTAGCGGTCACGACAGATTTGTTGTCCATTTTTGAAGAGTTCCATTGTATATCTCTGAAGATCAGCATCAGATCTTCACCAAATTTATACGGGGATAATATTCTTCCAATAAAAAAGAATCATCGAAATCGGTTCACAATTGGCAAAGATATTGCGGAACATAAACGAAAAAAAAACCCAGTGAATTGAAAACCTCCTCCTTTTGGAAGTCGGTTAAAAAGTGAATAAATATGAATTATTATTTCTGAGCAATTTCAAGTACTGTTCTGTTTGTAATGCACAGCAGCTGTTGACAAGTCGCTTTCTGAAACTGAAAGAAAAATATACACATGAGGAAGAAACGCCAACGAAAGTACTTATGAAATACATTATCTTAGGTTGATTACAGCCCGTGGCAATGGTTCAGACAGAGTTACTTGTGCATTAATAATATTAGAATGGATTATCTCACGATGGGGAATTTGTCCTCATATTGTTGTGTTTATTATCATTGTAGTCCACAGAAACAGTATGTAAAGCTACCCGCGACTGTCAAATTTTCCTAATCAACCTTGAACCTAATTTTTTAACGATAAAGTTGAAAATCTATTAAATAAATTCGACAGATTGTTGTAGCTTGATGTGCTGGTGTTTGTACACGGTGCATCGATCAGACATAATATGTGAGCCCAACCGTCGACACATGGTTATTATATAGGTACTACCTTCCCCTTCAAAAGAGGGATGATGTAATGTAGGCTACTGACTTAAATCAAAGAGGTTGTACCCGTCTAAACCCTCTAAACGGCTCATCCAGAAAGAATTGTGAACCAAGTAATTAATTCTACATTCATTCATGATCAAACTTAGGTATTGTTACTTAGTTCTCTGGGATCTAAAATAGTAGACTAGAATAATATGGTGTTTAATCACTCACTTTGTCCATTGAAAATGTTTCTGTTCAATGATTTGAAATATTTCTTCTTTATAATTGCGGCAGTCATCAAAATTATAACAGTTAAAATGAGAACAGAGCCCATTGCGTAGCACCAGCTAGAGTTATACCTTTTAGAAGAAAATATAATGTTACAGTGTAATCAACTGAAAAATATACACACAGTACTACAACAAAAAAATAAGACAAAATTGTCTTATTTTTTTTATAGTATGTATTGTGAAATTATTTGAAACCGATTACAATGAACTGACATTACGGATTGCTTACCATGACGACGCCCTCTCAATTTTCAGTTTATTATTACCATTGTGACCACTGTCATCAGTACTTTCTTCATCGAGCACGACGACCGGGTCAGTTGTACTTATCATAACAGTTGGCTCGGTTGCATCTTGAGCTTCGTCTATATCATATTTAGTTACACTTGCTGAAGTAGTAGTCATTAAGCATATGGTTTTTTCACATTTTTTGCCAGCAAATGTACAGTTGTCTACACAGTCACACGGCCAACCGTCCGCGTCAACTAGCCTCATTTCTTGGTGAGGCTCACACATACATACACCAGGGGCAATGCAAGAACCTTCGCAGTTATTACAAATTGGAACGCATAAAGCAGCTTTTTTTTCTTCAAGAAATTGCGATGTATCGAGCTCGTAACCGGGGTAGCACTCGCAGATGTTAGGAGCGACGCACGTGCCATTGCCACAGTTTTCGTCGCAGTGCGCCAGGCACGTGCCACTTGACTCCTTCTTATACCACCCCGGGTCGCAGACACAAGTTTGTGGACTAATACAGGTTCCATGCACACATCCAAAAGAACAGTAAGGCTCACAAATATCATTTGCGGCCTTTTCATACCCATGTAAGCATTCACATGTGTCTGGTGCTATGCAAGTACCATAAACGCAAGGTTCCGAGCACACTGGCTCGCAAGTTTCTATCGAACCCTTGATTACTTTTGTCCATCCGGGCTCACAAGTGATGGAATTAATACAATCGCCATTAGCCGTATAACTGGCACAGAATGGTTCGCATGTGTCGTGTTCTGATTTTTTGTAACCTGGAAGGCACTGACAGGTTTCTGGGGCCACGCAAGAACCGTTGAGGCACGGTTCGGAGCATATGGGCTCACACACTCCGTTTACGAGATCATATCCTGAGTCACACAGACATGTGTTTGGTGCGGTGCAAGTTCCGTGGTCACATCCTTTAATGCAGAGTGGTGAGCAGTTGTGGGTGTCGAAGACATCCGGAAGGTAGCCGGGGTTGCAGGCGCACACTCCAGGAGACTTGCAGTAGCCATTCACGCAAGACGGTAAACAATCCGGTTTGCAGTGAATACTGAAATTAATTTGGTAACTTGAGCAAGTGTGGGTTATGAGGAGTTCCCAACATTTATAGATTTGTTATTTACCTAGTTCCGTTATCAGTTTCATCTTGAATGTAGCCCTCGCAGCAAACGTTAATTTGTGCCGGTATCAATTTCTGAAAACATTTTTCGAAGATTAGAAGCTGAATGGCATACCTAGTTAAAATTCCAACGTTGATTATACATTTTTCGAAATCAACGTTTTTTGTTAATGTGATGAACGTGATTTCGAAAAATGTGTTCTTTAAATCAGCTGCTGCTGGCTGATAATGTCTTAATTATTGAGTTTTATAAATATTGCATTGAGCTCACCCGGACCGTCCTGGTTCCCATTGCAGTTGCTACTCTCGTCGCAGTGCACCAGAATAAACAATTTGTCTTTTCATAAGCCTCCATGTAAGTATATAAGAAGGTTTCAGGAACATCGCGGTAATCCCTATTCGGTAATCAAGTAAAACATTATGTAGGTATGACTCAACAACATTAAATGGAAAATTGTGGTCAAATAACACAATCATAAATCTCAATACCTATGTTTTATTCTGATTGGGTTCACTATCGCAGCAGAGAAAATGCAAGCTCTGTATAATATAACTTAGACACAGACTGACACAGACCAATTTGACGTATAATAGCGTTGTTTGCATGAAAGTGATAATTATGAACAATACTATTCAGTGAATCATACTCTAAAGTCGCGATTAACAATAATCAGAATATTTTACATATTTTTGGTGTATGTTGATTTGCTTATTTGCAAAATAAATAGTATTTAAGAAAATTACTTTATTTACAAATACTCACATTTTTGTTTCCACACATACTTGACCCAATGTTTTTGTCTGTATAATAATGAAATCCAAAACTATAATTCTAAGAATATTAACTATTACCAACTTTTTCATAATGCAACTATGGTAACAAGCTAATAAAAAAAAAATTAAAACATGAACTCGTCCAACGCCCGACTAGTTCAGTACAATAAAGGAGAAAAAGTTCACAGAAACGAGATAATATTTTTACGTAAAACAAAATAAACTTAAGCCCGATTGTGTTTAGAAACAAAATACAATAATTATGTTAATCTTAATAGGTGTGGATACAGTCAACTGGCAAAAAAACGTGCTCGGTATAATGGGTTAGTCACCAACTTGACACGAATATAGGTATCCTAAATAATTATAGTCCTAATATATATATATTTTTTTAATAGCCGCATGGTTGGTTTAGCCAAGTCTTACACCCGTATCTATAGTCAAGTTAAAGAAATGTCTTTAGCTTAAGCAATTGCATTTTTTTTATGCAATAGACAAGAATTTTAAACCCCACCACTCTGCCAGGTGGTGGGGTTAGTAAGAGAAGGATACAGAAAGAAAGAGACGGATATAGATGGCGGGAAACGTAGTGCCTATCTCTAATTAAATAAGCTTCGAATAAGGTAAGTAAATTAATATGCGTTTTATTGGTAGGTGAAACGCTTCTATTTTAACTAACTGTGGTTTATTTTCGACAATAAATGACATTGTTAGTGAAAAAAAAGGAAAAGAAATTAAATTACATGAGCTATTTAAGTTCTGTTGCGCCGACTGTACTTGAAATAATCACGTTTTGTTTAAGGATCCGTGTGTAAGTACGTGAGAATGACTAAAACATTTGTTTTGTACATCTTAATCATGTTATTGTAAAATATACCTCGTATAAGTTACAGCATAATATGATTTAAAAGTAACTTAACAATTCCTTGATTCACAAACATGAAAATAACTTTAATAATGTAATTGCAAAAGCGGGACAGTCCTAAAACAAATTTATTTCAATCTTAAATACAAAAGTACCTATTTTACTTAATTTAATTAAATGTTGAAATAAACACGACGATGTACGGAGACGTAAATTTACTAGAAATCAAAGAACTGAGTTTTTATTGCAGACATCATACTGGCGTTTTGCCTTATTGAACCCTTTTGTACTAAATTCTTGGGCTGGAACAACCACGACACCATCTGTAAGTAATAATAATTTAATTTATAATTTAGGAATATAAAAACTTTGCAAAAAGAAAAATACATAATTTGACTATGCAATAGCATGTGACTATTTTTTACCAAAAATAATGAGCCAATTTTTAAGACTAGGATATAAAAGTATTTATTGGCTCGATAGATTTTGCGATATAGCCTCGTACGGAGTGCTGAACGAGAACTCGGATTCGAGTTGGGCGCGAGAGACCCCTTTCAACGCCTGATTTACTTTACCCAATAAGAGGAAGATTTATGAACTTGAAAAATAAACTTAGGTATTATGCATTATATAACGAATATTATTTTGCACTAAAAATTATTGCAATTAATTAATAACTATTGTCTAAAAAAACATTGTAACCATGGGCGAATGTTTCGACGGACTGTCAAAATAAGTCAAGACAAAAGAAGTGGAAATTACCGTCCTCATGTGACTTTTTGCTCTTGCAACGCAACACAAATATGATCAACAGCAGCATCAGTAAAGTGCTGATTGCAGTTGCCAGAATATATGTCCAGTTGGACAGCATCCTGAAAAAGTGAAATAAAATGTGTGTCATCATTCATATAAAGTCAATTATATTTCAAATAGTTCACAGTCTTGACGACTGTAATCTATTCAGACATTTCAATCATCTTGACGACAGAAAAAGTTAAACTTTACCTATGCAGTAGTTTACTGCACAGATTTGCTTGTAAAGGCATTGTTAGGTGCTACTGGAAGTCTGCTTATACAATACTACTTACCAATCTTTTACGCCAGTATTTTTATCGTTTTTGATTGTATCAGCCACACATGTTCCGTTCAGAGTACTTTTATACCATCCTGGATTACAAATGCAGGAGCCAGGACTCACGCAGAAGCCGTGTGAACACCCGCCTGAGCAATGAGGTTTGCAAGTATTGTTCTCTAGTTCTGTATACCCGGCAAGACATTCGCAAGTTTCGGGAGCTACACACGTGCCGTTGATACATGGCTTACTACAAATTGGTTCACAAGTTTTGTTAATAGTGTCATTGGTCCGATTCATTGTCCATCCTGAGTTACAAGAACAAGTCTCAGGCCCAACACACGTTCCATGAGGACATCCACTTGAACAATGAGGTGTGCATGTGTTGTTCTTTGATTTTGTATATCCTGGCAGACATTGGCAGGTCCCTGGGAGTATGCAAGTGCCATGTCCACAGGGTTTTGTACATATGGGTTGACAATTTTTATTCATAGTGCCATTAGTCTGTACCATTTCCCATCCTGTATGACAAAGACACGTGTCTGGACTCACGCAAACACCATGAGGACATCCATCAGAACAGTGAGGCTGACAAACATTTTTCTCAAACTTTTCATAACCAGCAAGACATTCGCAAGTTTCTGGGGCTATGCATGAGCCATTCACACAGGGTTTGGAACAAATTGGTTGGCATGTTTTATTGTCACTTGCCATTTCATATCCTGAATCACAAACACAAGTCTCAGGTTCTTTACAAGTTCCGTAAAGGCATCCCTTGGAGCAGTAAGGCTTGCAGCTGTACGTATCTGACTTCACATACCCCTTAGTGCACTGGCAGGCTTCTGGACCAACGCAAGTGCCGTTAATGCAAGGTTTGGTACAAATAGGTTGACATGTTTTGTTCGTGGTGCCAGGCGTTTGTACCATTCGCCATCCTGGGCCACAGACGCATGTCTCAGGGCCAACACAGGTGCCATGCGGGCATCCACTCGAACAGTAAGGCTTGCAGCTGTACGTATCTGACTTAGTATATCCCTTAGTGCACTGGCAGGTTTCTGGACCAACGCAAGTGCCGTTAATGCAAGGTTTGGTACAAATAGGTTGACATGTTTTGTTCGTGGTGCCAGGCGTTTGTACCATTCGCCATCCGGGGCCACAGACGCATGTCTCAGGGCCAACACAGGAGCCATGCGGGCACCCACTCGAACAGTAAGGCTTGCAGCTGTACGTATCTGACTTCACATACCCCTTAGTGCACTGGCAGGCTTCTGGACCAACGCAAGTGCCGTTAATGCAAGGTTTGGTACAAATAGGTTGACATGTTTTGTTCGTGGTGCCAGGCGTTTGTACCATTCGCCATCCTTGGCTGCAGACGCATGTCTCAGGGCCCACACAGGTGCCATGGGGGCATCCACTCGAACAGTAAGGCTTGCAGCTGTAGGTATCTGACCTCACATACCCCTTAGTGCACTGGCAGGTTTCTGGACCAACGCAAGTGCCGTTAATACAAGGTTTGGTACAAATAGGTTGACATGTTTTGTTCGTGGTTCCAAGCGTTTGTACCATTCGCCATCCTGGGCTGCAATCGCATGTCTCAGGGCCAACACAGGTGCCATGGGGGCATCCACTCGAACAGTAAGGCTTGCAGCTGTAGGTATCTGACTTAGTATATCCCTTTGTGCACTGGCAGATTTCTGGACCAACGCAAGTGCCGTTAATGCAAGGTTTGGTACAAATCGGTTGACATGTTTTGTTCGCAGTGCCAGGAGTTTGTACCTCGCGCCATCCTGAGTCACAGGCACACGTCTCAGGACCAACACAGCTGCCATGGGGACATCCACTGGAGCAGTAAGGTTTACAGATGTTTTCGCTCGATTTTTGGTATCCTGGCAAACATTGACATGTGTCTGGGGCGATACATGTACCATTGACGCAGGACTTACTGCATGCTGGTTGGCAAATTTCATTTGCAAATGTATATCCCTTGTTGCACATACATTTCTTCGGCGCGATACAGGTGCCATTCCCACACGGTTTCGTGCATTGCGGCAGACAGTTGTATTTATTTCTGAGATCCAAAATATAACCAGTGTTACATCCACATTCATTGGGAGAACGACAGAAGCCGTTCGTACAAGTCTTTAAGCATCTTGGTTTACAGGTGAGTCTGAAAGTTACATTGATTTATTGATTTTAATATTGAGTAGGTATTATGTTAAGCAACTCGCACTTTAAATAATTTAGGTAATAGGGTTGCTAACGATGTTTACTTGAGGTAAGAACGCTGCTGCTCAACGCTACATTTCTTTACTATGTTTTAAAACAAGTGGGCCTGGCACAAACGCGTGGAGTGACCGTAACCTAATTTCACGTTAATTACATTATGTACAGACCGTCGTTGAAATTTAGACGACGTAGATTATGCACTAAAGTGCATAATATGTAATGAATATCCGGAAACAAAGATAAATAAAGTCATAAATTTTTCGTTTTTACTTACGGCTTATATTTTATTTTGTAATAACCAGGACAGCAGTCCGATATTGGGTTTCTCAATCGTTTCTGAAATAGATAATAAGAAAAACATACATACATGATGACTGTAACAGAATAATTGCAATAGGTCCCTTAGGTGGTGATTCAGAATATTCCGAATATCACACAAGACAACTTTCCCTAAAGGAAACTTAGGGAAACAGATGAAAGACCGAAAAAAATTTAATCTAGGACATTTGTGAGAAAGACATTTGCGCGAAGGACACTTGCGCGAACCCATTTGCCCGAAAACACATTGGACTTTTGCGCAAACGGTCATTTGTGCGAATGGTTCTTGCGCCAACGGACATATGCGCGTATAGACATTTTTGGGACTGATACTTGTGCGACTGGACATTTGTGCGACTTAGGCCCGTGAGCTTGCTTAAAAACAAAACATAATATCACGCCTGAGATTACTTGAAGGGAGGGAGGGAGTTGTAACCGTGCACGGTAAGTTCAAGACTTTTTTTTAACGGGTGTCATTTTTTGTGTTTTTTTCAAAATATTTATATCTATATATATATAATTTCAAAATGATAATCCAAGATTGCGCCGAGGAAAATTGTCGGTTTTTCCCTAAGTAGCTCTAACTGTACACCTTTGTCCGCGACATCGTACGTGCGGTACTTAAAAAAAAAAAGATAATTTCTGTGATAAAATGTAGCCTTTATTTTAAGTTAGGCATTTAGCAGTAGAGCGGTGAAACTGCGTTCAAATCCATGCAGTAGTTTTGCGCATGCGCGTACAAGACCCCCTATATATATATTTTTTTTTTATCAATATCTGCAAAATACAGACATCGGTCTGTTACAATTTTATTATATGTATATATATAGAAATATATAGTTGAAAATATATAGTTTCTGAATGTGACCAGTAGTACAATGTGTCGATGTCAAAATTTATAAATTATTTAAGTAAATCGTTTTTGGTTTAATAATAATTGTATTAAAACATTAAGTGTATTTGGACAAAACCACCGCATAAATAATGTCACCGAGGGATTCAATGCCAAATTAAACCGTGCATTACACAAAAATACGGTGACGTTATTAGGACTGTATTTTTTTTAAAAAACACTATTTCAGTTGCTTGCTATTCACATGCTGATAAAATTCCATGTAAAAAAAAGAAAAATATTAATCGAAAACGATAACTATATTCTCAATATACAAATGCCATATTATGTTTTTAACGATTAATTTCAATAAACGATAATGTAATTTCCACAGAGATGTTTAATTTGGAATTAAATTGATACATTGATAAATTATTTTTCTCTCATGTCTTGCGCCGAAAAACTTTTATTTCATCAATTTAAACTTTTAGTTTTTGAAAATACAATATTTAACATAATTTGAGGAGGTTTCCCAGTTAGATGAACTACAGGTACATTATTTTGTATAAATACCCATGATTCACCCATTAGGTGAACCAAGGGTACAGAAACATAACCGTGGAACACCTAGGTGAACCACTTTGGTGTTCCACGGCTCACCAAGAAAGGGAATTGACACTGACGCACAAACGTTTACCATAATATGGTAAACGTATATTATAACATATATTATAACATATATTATATGTATTTAGTACATCATTCTGAGCCAAGAGTCGTCGTGTCGGGGAACCGCTTCGTTTGTCACTTCCTGTGCGTATCCGATCTGCGGTTATCCACTTAGCGGTTCATTCTTGGATTAAAATATTCTACTTATGTTAAATGTAAAGGGACTATAAATAGATATTACTTTTTCCTTTTTAGAGGTTTTTTTGTTGGGGTTTTTTATGTTATACTTCAGAACGTTATTGTTTGATAATTTGTTAATAAACTCCTACATTAAAATAATTAATCATTAAAAATTGTGTTTATTTTGAAAAAAAAAAAAACATTCTAAGATTTTTTTGCGATACATCAAAAAAATATACCTTAATGCATACAAGGTGACAACAAAATACGTGAAAACACTGATAATACTAGTTTTTAGAAATATTTTAAACTATCAAATAAATTCAAACATCGAAATAGAACATCATTTATAAATTTTGGTTCACTAACCTATAATTTGCATTAATTCGCACCAGGAATAAAAAAATTATCAACGAATTTGGCAAAGGTTTGTGAACTAGCGAGTGGGCAACATGTGATTAGTGTTTATACTTATGACAGAAGTACTGGATATATTCGATTGAATATTTGTATGTAGACTGGGAACATCATGATGTACATATGTGTATTAGCAGGTTAGTGTTTTAGAGAAGGGGAAATGAACGAACCTAGAGGTATATTTCCCCTCGTTAAAAACACTAAAATATCCACAACTTCTCTTTTATATTACTTTTATGTTAAATTAGACCAAAATAAATAGATGTTTTGGAATAGTTATAAACGTGTAAGGGTCGTGGATACTCACCATGACCATGCCGCCGATTGTGACGGTAACTCTTTTGCGCACCCCATTGGATGTGACGATACGCCACCCAGTCCTAGGAACTCGCTCGTAATGTCTGGAGAAAGAATAAATTCAGTTGTTGGTCAATCATCATCTGCCTAGGTTTTTCCCAACTATGCATGGGTCGGCTTCTTGATGAAAGCAACTACAATAATTATAATGTTTTTTTTGACCCACTTTACACAATGTTCACCACCAGCCCTTGGATCTGAGCCAATTTTTTTTTCTTACTTTCATTCGTTTCATAACAGAACGCTTGTAATCCTTGAAGGGTTAGGCAGAGGTGTATCTAATAGTACCCACATTTCGTCAGTTGAATAAATACATTTATACATACATAAAACAAAATATATAAAGTTATGAGAGATTATCAAGAAAAACTACGACTTAATTCTGAGACGAATCTGCCAACTTCTTGTGTATGTGTTCTCGAGCTTTCACTTTGAATGTGATCGGACTGGTTATCGTCTTGATATTCTGAGGGAGCGCATTCCAAAGGAAGACCGCCTGGACAAAGAAAGATTTTATAAAACGAAGAAGACATCGTAGAAGACGATTATTGACGGAGCGAAGATTCTTACTCTGAGCAGAGCATAAATATTGACAGTGAGAAGTCAGATAAGAAGGAGAAGTGGGTTTGTGAAGAATAGAAAACAGGGTTGTCAAAGCCCTCAACGCTCTGCGCTGCCGGATAGGTAACCACTTTAAAAGCGATCGGTATGCAGATTCATGATCATACTTGCGGAGATTGAAAACGGCTCGAATGCAGTTATTAAAAAGTCGGTCAAGTTTATCGAGGAGATCATATTAAGGTCATATTACCACACATCACCATAGTCAATTATGGGGAAGGTCAGGGACTGTACAAGCATTGCATTTATGTGTGCTGGGAGAATATTTTTCAACCGATAGACCGACTGCAACGTTCCGGTGACTTTCTTGCTCACAATCGCGACCTGCTTGCGCCAGTCAAGGCAAGTGTCAACATGCAAACCCAGATCCTTGACGTCAGAGCTAAACGGAATGACTGTGCCGTCAAAGGTAACTGGTGGCACCGTTAAACCATACAGCCTTTTCAAGCTATGGTTGCTCCCTACAATAATGGCCTGACACTTGGCTGGGTTAACCGCCACCCCGAAATGATCAGACCAGTTTTTGGCAGCTTGTGAATCCTGGTTTAGCTCCTCGACATCGGATAAGCTGTCAACACCCGCCCGACTGTAGAGTTGCAAATCGTCAGCGTAAAGATAATACACACACTCTGAAGCTCGGTAGTTATGAGATCTATAAAAATAGAGAACAAAAGTGGATATAAAATACCGCCTTGAAGGACGCCAGTTTTAAGATCACACCAGCTGGAGGCAGAATCACCAGCAAGAACCGACTGCTGCCGCCCCCGAAGATAGGAAGGAAACCAGTCCACCACCTCGTGAGAGACCATAAGATAGGAGAGGATGGATAAAAAGGACTTCGGGACTGACGAAAAGCATTCGAAAAATCGATCAAAACTAAAACCGTAACCTTTGTGTCTTCCATACCCCGCCTTATATCGTCAGTCACTTTAAGGAGAGCAGAAATGGTACTGTGCCCGGGCCTGAACCCGGATTGGAAAGGACTTATGAGGGAGTTTTTGTGAATGAAGTGGGAGAATGGCTTATGTACACAGGCCTCGAGTACTTTGGATAAAAAGGGTAGGATGGAAATTGGACGAAAGTGACTGAGAAGATTGGGAGTAGGGATTTTAGGTAGTGGTCGAACATGAGCTTTCCGCCACAGGGAAGGGAAAACACCGGAGTAAAGGGAGAAGATAACTATATGTAAAATTGTTGGAAGGAGCTAACCAACTGCTGTCACGATCATGTGTCGACTGATGTTATCACAGCCAGCGGCTTTGGATTTAATGGATAGGATAATCTTTTTGATCTCTCCCGGACCGACTGGTATGAACGCAATAAGAGTAATATTGGGTCGCGTCAGACCAGCAAGGTAGTCAAGAGTTCGATATGTGGTTAGACTATCAAGGGTGGGAACAGTGGAGAAATGACGATTTAGATCGTCTAAGCCAAATCTGTTAGAAAGCTTTGAATGCCGCGATCTGACAATACCTAGAGTTCCAAGGAATTTCCAGATATCAGCAGGAGAAGCAGAAGTGATCTTATCAAGAATGTGGCGGCGTTTAGCGTTGCGTATCATCTTGATTTAATAATAACGTTTGTACCTTAAAGATATTTGCACGCCATGAGAAATGGCAGTCATGTCGTGAGCCAATCTTATTTAAAATCTTGCATTATTTTAATTCTGTATGTATACACATGTTTGAGCAAATAAAATTTCTTATTCTTATGACGATGTGATGTGCATACTCCGAACCCAAAGATTCTAGGACCGATTCGAATCCGATGAAGTAATCAAGTGAGGGGAAGAACGGTTTTAGCTCCTATGACACAAACCTCTAGAAAAAGCAACTCAACCGAATCTTTACAGGAAGTAGTAGAGAGAATTTTAAAAGGAAAATCAGTACAAAGTTGTACGTATGTATATACATAGCTACACCACCTCCTCTCTAATATCGAATGTTATTTATTTATGTACACACAAAACATTACAAGAACAATGGCGCAGCGTGTAAGAAGAATAAATTAACTACAAAATGAATAACATTCATAATAAAGAGATAATAAAACATCCATGCTTATATAATAAAATAAATATATATCAGTATCATCAGTATTTGAGTGTCAAAAAGTAGAGTAAGCGAGAAAAACATTGCATGTCTTTTAAATCAATTGTTCTTTGAGTTAAATATTATTGCGAATCAGTCACTTGTCAATATTTTTGTCTCGTCAATATTTAGTTCTTCAACGAACTCGTTCCCGTCATTCCGGGAATTCAGATTTTTGCTACCGGAAAGAGAATATTTTTGTAGTTCACAGGATTCCCCCAGTTGCGGGTTCCAAGAGATAACCCTAATGAGTGAGTCATCTACTTATCATATTTCATTTTAAACAACTAAAAGTGTGACGAATACAATAATAAATGAATCCTCAGTTACTTAAATAGAGATTTATGTTCATATAAACGACATGGTACTTTAATATTTCATTTTAAACATGATTATTATTGAAATTTCAACAACAATGAATATGGCCAAGCATCTTAGCCACCTGATGAGGCTCTCGTACGTAAGACAGATGGATCAAAAGGCTTGATACAGAAGTGGTACTTCTCCAGGATATGGCACGTATTGTTAGGTTTTTCTCTCTGGAGCCATGAACCACCGGTGGCTTGAACTTTCAAGCTACTGACGGTCGATGCCAGCAAAATGTGTTTCATGATTATTCCACTTTTGGGAGTGATCACAACATTCTTTACAAATAGTTAGGCGCGGTGTCGCGGCGAATGACATATTTTCGCATTAATTGCGTCGCGTGCTTACAGTTCTATTTGACCGCCTCAAGCCTATTTCGCGACTACGATTTTCCTTCCGTTTATTGCCTAATTGAAATGACAACCTAATCATCTGCGTACCACCGCACTGCGTATCTGCGACCACTATCCATGTACTTGAAGTGAAACAGCTACACCCCCCCTTGCCTAACACCCCTCGAGATGCAGAACCTGTTCGTGGGTGCTCCTTTCATCCTGACACAAGCATTAGAACCCCTGTAGGTATAGACAAAGGTGTGTCGCTCTAAACACCAGTTTCCACAACACATATAGAGTTGACTGAAGCCCTTTCATTAATTGCCCTATGCCTTTTTGGTGTCCACGAATAAGGTACTGTTGACTTTCTTCTGTTTTAACAGATGTTTTCGTTTTGCACCTTAAAGGGCCTATGCCCTCTATCCTACCTCGCTATACGTCCATAACCTCTATGTGTACCTCTTTTTCTAAATTTTGATAATAGTGAGCTTATTAATAAGTTATCATTAGATTTTAATTATATTATAAAATGGTTCACTTACAGAGCACCCAGTTTGGTACAAATACCATTTGCTGCTTGATCCACATTAAACAATTGAATTAAAACAATTAAAAATAACAACAAAGACAGCGGAGACCCCATTCTCGCAAACGCTCAGTGATACTGATGGCGCTCCGAGCTATTTTAAGATTTTAAAATCAACTCAAATAATAAAATTATCATCGTCGATGATTAATCCTTTGCGTCTGTTATGTTTTCAACAGGATGACTGATAATAATGGAATAATCCGCAATCACTGGAGTACCGGAAACAATGACAGACATTAACGTCAAAAGGGAAAAAAATACTTTTAAAAAGCAATTATTAAATTACATTGTTTTGGTTGCTTATTAAGTTATTATTGTTTTGTTGCGAGAAAAAGGTTATGATTTAAGGTGAAATTCAATTTTTCTTACGTTTTTTGCAATTTGCAGATCAGTGTAGGGTTGCATGTTGTCTAAAATATGATTTGCGACCGTAACAAATATGGCTTTACAGAGCCTTTTAATCATCAATTATCAATACCACTCTCTAAGTTCACTTAATCCCATTGAATGACTTTTTCATGGAATTGTTATTGAATGGGATTAAATGAACATACGAGGGTTGTATCGATGATTAGATTGATTATAATTCTGTAACTACATACGTGTTATGGTCGCAAAACATATTTTGATTAACAAACAGCCTGGCACTATCCTGAAAATTGCAAAAAAACAAAAAGAAAATAAAGTTATTTTCCACTTGGGGTGTTTTTTTTTTAAGTCATCCCTTTCACTCAAGGCATCGATATCACGCTAGAGAGCCATACAGTCAGACATGGAGTTTACAGTTTTATATATTAGTACACGTATGAGCACCACCGGATCGGCATCACGATACCTCATATTTTCTACTAGCTGATCCCCGATTCGGGGCGATGCCGTCACGATGCTCACTAAGTTTCATTGAAAGAATGATGAACGACTCGAGTAGCGCCGGTGCTGAACCGGTTCAGTGCGTTGTAGAAATTAAGTCAAAAAAGTGACAACTAGTACTTTTCAGTTTCTAGGTATCAGTTATTCATTTCAAATTGGTAGGCCAATGAAGATATCCAAAATAAATGGAATACGAACTCTGGGGCCGTGGAGCCCGAGTGTTCACAGTTTTTTTAAGGAAACAGCTGCCACATGCACACAGGAGCAGCTGCCATAGAGTGGTTATACTTGGAGATGGCCAGGGACGTGACTTGCGCGACGTACTGCAGGATCTCCTGGGGCCTGAGTATGTTGTAGTTTCCTATCTGAAACCAGGTGCGGAATTGAGTGAGGTTCCGCAATGCCCCAAGAACAAAATCAGCAACCTGACAAAAAACGACTACGTCATTGTATTAGGCGGATGCGGCGACAAAAATCGCTATGATATCAATATACATCTACACCGTTGGCTAGCATTAACTGCGAATACAAATGTGATCATCTCGGAAGTACCCAAAAACAGGTTTTTACAAGAATCGAAACTTAACTTAGGTTTATTTGGAATAAATATAAAAATGTACTGTACCAAGTGGATGAAATTATGTAGAAGAAAGAATCCTTGAAAGATCACTATTAAAAGAAATATTATGGATAAATTATCATTTCCAACTCTTACAATATGAACAAATGATTCAAAATAAAACTAAAAAGTCCTTTGAAAACAAATAAGTACAGGTTAACTTAGTTTCTGACAAACATGTACTAGTCAATAAATTAGACGATAAGAATCAAACAGCTGAAATAAAAACACCTACAAATACTTTTTTTCGTGAATAAAAATGTATACCATAAGCACCAAAACATTACAGGACTCCTAGCAAAATCTGACATGCTCACAGTATGTCTACATGAGTTATTAGAAAAAAGTATACAAGTGGACCTATTATGTATTACGGAGCATTTCATGATGGAAGGCTATGAAGTTCATCTCAATATACCTAACTACTGTTTAGCTGCATGCTTTAGTGGCAAGGAAAATAAAAGAGGTGGTGCTTGTATACTCATAAAAAATGGTCATCAGTGGAGAGAATTACCGAAAATCGCAAAATTATCTATAACGGATATTCTTGAATGTTGCGCCTTAGAACTTATAAATTGTAGAATTGTAATTGTAAAGAGTACCAAAACCAAGCAATTTTGATGAATTTATGAGTAGATTAGAGATATTATTACGTGTTCTGACAAAAAAACCATTTAAAAATGTTGTACTGGCGGGTGATTTTAATATAGATATATTGAAAAAAAAACACACTCTAGAATTCGAAAATTTATTATTAAGTTTTAATTTGAAATTATCTATACGTCAACCTACTCATATAAAGAGCAAGACATACATCGACAATTTTGCGCATAATTTTAGTTTCAATAAGTGTCGTAAAGCTGTAGTTTTGGAACTGGCTTTGTCTGACCATACGACACAACTACTCAATTGTTCGATTAGCACCACAAGTACTAGAAATCATTGGCGGACCTCTAGACGGGATTATAGTAAAGAGAACATAAACAAATTTAAATCCTACCTCAATAGCCTATCGTTTGAGGAAGTATATGAAGCTAAGGATCCGAACATTGCTTACAATGCCTTCACAGAAATGTTTTCTTTCCTATAATTATACACAGTGCTTTCCTGAAACTCTTATCTCTGTAAAAGTGAAAAGAAGGCCTAGTTGGGTCTCTCATGCTATTAAAATATGTAGCAAAAAGAAACGTAATTTATTACGGCAATATAGACAAAAACCTACCGAAGTGAATAAAATTAAATTTAAGAGTTATTCAAAATTGCTTAGAAAAAATATTTATTTTAAAAATATACACAAAATTAAAATATCAAATAATAGATCTAAGACTACTTGGAAAATAATAAACCAAACAAAACTAAACATACCAAAAAACACTATAGACAAAATTCGATATAATAATGAAACTGTAACTGATGAAAATTATTGCAAATTTATTTAATGATTACTTTATAGATAAAATTAAACCTATGACTAGCTCGGGAACCACATTCACACACTAAACATATTTTAGCCAGAAAAGACTCAATGTTCATGGGCCCAAGTCTAGCACTTGATATATTAAAAATTATTATTTATTTAAAAATACAAACAGTGTAGGATACGATGGTATTTGTACAATTTTTTTTAAGACTGTAGCACATGAAATCTGTAGCTCCATAAGCTACATTATTAATTTAAGCATCAGTGAAGGTATATTTACAAATTCGCAAAAAATCTATTGTAAAACCACTATTCAAGAAATAGGATAGCTAATGGAATTTTACAGGCCAATATCATTAATACCAATAACTTCAAAAAATATTGAAAAATATATTTACAGGGAACTTACTTAATACTTATTTTGAAAAAAATCATATACTCTGTGATGAACAGAAAGGATTTATAAGGATGTATAAGAGGAAATATAGGTATATTCAATCTAATACAATCATTCTTACTTAACAAAAACCAAGTAACGCAAATTAGTAGAATAAATATGAGCTCCAAACTTGAAGAGATTTTCACGTCATGCGAGCGTACCGACCCTCATGGAGTTTCGCAAGGCAGTGTACTCGGACCACCCCTGTATACACTCTATATTAATGACTTCCCAAAATCCATTAAGCATCCCATGACTTTGTTTGCGGATGACAGTACGATTACTATACCATGCCATAATAAGAATACATATGAAACGGACATAAAAAATACATTTATTGAAGCGGTAACGTGGTTGAATAATAATAATAATTTGAAAATTAATATAATTAAAACTTAAATTATGCACTTAACTTATCGATCATCATTATTCTCTAATCTTGACATCGAATATAATAATAATAAAATATTGACAGCTAATACCTACTACAAATTTTTTAGGCTTAACAATCGACAGAAACTTAAATTGGAAAGCGCATATTGAGGCTCTTGCCAAAAGAATAAGCAGTGGTGCATATGCGTTATATAAACTATCACGTACTCTAAATATAGAAGCGCTATTGACGGCCTACTATGGTTTAGTTGAATCCGTCATTAGATATGGTGTTATCTTCTGGGATAACTCAACCGATAGGTATATCATCTTTAAAAGACAAAAGTGCTGCTTGAGATCTATGTTTAACCTCAAGGCTACCGATAGCTGTAAAAATTATTACATTAAATATCATATATTAACATTGCCTTCACTTTATATATTAGAAATAGCAATGTTCGTAAAAACAAATCCACACTTGTTTCCTCGTATGGCAGACAAATTTCCAAGAAAAAGACTTCATGATAGCAAACTATGTGTAAATACATCAAAAAGCAAAAGTGGTTTTTGTATGGCACCAATTATCTACAACAAATTGCCCAAAAGTTGGAAAGAGCAAATTATATCTAAACTTAAACAAACAATGAAATTGTTTTTGGCACAAAAAACATACTATAGTATCACAGAATTTTTAAACGACTCATAGTGATTATGATAAAATATAACTAACATTGTAGTAATTATGGTCATGTAGTAGTGGAGAACTTAAGTATGCCTATATTGTAGATGTAATTATAATTGAATGTCTATAAAAGTGATGTAAATCTTCATTGTGATAATTGTAATCTGTAATATTGAACAAGGAAAATAAATAATTGTATAATGTAAATTACTGAAAATTTGAAATTTGTTAACTGTGACTGATATTTAATGTATAAGTGTAAAATTTAAAAATCATTGATCTAATAATAACATTATCTTAGAGATATTTGCACGCCATGAGAAATGGCAGGCATGTCGTGAGCCAATCTTATTTAAGATCTTGCATGCATGTATTATTTTAATTCTGTATGCATACACATGTTTGAGCAAATAAAATGTCTTATTCTTATTCTTGAAATGTCAAAACGCCCAGTTGAGGCTTTCCGTTAACCAATTGCTGGCTTTTGCTTTGGCCAGAGGCTTTAGTGTTGTCAATTGTCATATAACGTGGCAACGCCACCAGTCTCTTAGGCAAACTACCAGCTGACAGCGTTGAGGAGGAGCTTTTTGACGCCCTGTTATAGTTTGCTCACAGTTTATTTAATAGTTTTTAATTGTAATAATGTATACAGAGTGGAATGGGACAGCGACGCGAAAACGGTTAACACGTACTCAGTACATCATTCTGAACACCCCCCCCCCCACGAAAAAATTCTTCATCGGTAATAAAAAAAAGATAATGAACTGAGTACGTGGTGACCATTTCCGCGTCGGTGTCCCTTCCACTTCGTATGGTTATTTTTCGAAATATAAGTTTGCCAGTAATACACAGTAACCAAATATTTATTTACGAATAATACAAAATCCGGACACCCTAGAGTTCGGAATGATTGTTGAAGACATCGTACTCGTGTTTCGACTTATTAAAAACTTTTGGAGCAATTTCTTGGGCGGGAACTACTACGGCACCATCTGTAAGGAAAAAATTCAAATTTAAAGCGAAATTTATAATTATATACAATAGACATGTACTTCTTCAGATTCCGAAAATGCAATTCATGTTCTAAGTAAGACTTCGGTAATAGAAGCTACTAGTTACTAAATACACGTTTCTATAATACGTAAATGCTTTGCATACGATGAGGAAAAGTGAAGTTCAATTTGAAGTTCTCACGAATTCATGGCCCTCTTAAATCTTGATTAAAAGCTACGAGGTTAACTATCAAACGGTCGGTAATAGACAAATGTTATAAACTTATTTATTCTAAATTTTATAAATAATGTTATGTCGACTGCTTTACGAGAACATTCAAGATACGCTCGAGTCTAGAATGTTCCGCAGTGGAATATTCTAGAAGATTCGAGAATAACCCTACAATGTAACTTTCTCGAAACCTCCAGAAAGTTGTGGAACTTTCTGGAAGGTTCCAGAAAGCTGTGGAAGTTTCTCGAAGAATGGGTCCGGCATATGAACGTTCCAGAAAGTTGTAGAACTTTCTGGGAGGATGGGTCGCCCAAATGAAGGCTCCAGAAGTGCGATATCTAAGTGAAAAGTGATAAATAGTGAATTTGTGATTGATTTATAAAATGTTTTGTGTTAATTAAAGATATTTGGTGTTAATTGGTAGTTTTTTTAAAATTTATACCATATCCAGCTCGTAACAATTATAAACACGTCATGTTTTAAAAAAACTAGGTAGCGTTGAAATTTTCTATTTGACTACCAGACGATAGTAAAATAAACTATGAGAGTAAACAATATGATGGACTTATAGAAGAACCAGGGTGGCTTCTGTACGCAATGTTAATAAGTAGAAAGTTGTCTAGTAACGTCAGCCCTTTTGAGACAAACATTTAAAACTAATACATTTTAGTAATCTGTCCTAAGTAAAATTAATAATTATTACCATTCTTAAACGCCAGATAGCTAGTAGAGGTACTTACCATCCTCAAGAGATTTCTTTAATTTTGAACGCTTGATATAAATAATAATAAGTAACAGCAACAACACAAAAATGCTGACGGTGGCTAAGACGTACAGCCAGTTGGACTGCACCCTGAAAATGATAGTAATTCTTTATCACTGCTACAGAAGTAGGTTAAGTTATTGAGAAGGTTTATGAAAGAATGATCTGAAGATCTGAAGATCTCATGGTTGAGACTAAAACTCTGTTTTAATCTATCATTAAAGTAAGGGAAACAAGAACTTATAGTTGAGAATCTGGTTATCTATTAACGGCATATGTAATGAAGCCAACAGCAATAAAGTAATAAGCGCCTTCTTTTCAATTGTGGCTCAAGAACGTTGCTTACCAATTTCTTTTTCTTGTATTTTTACCGAATTCGATCGTATTAACCACACAAGTGCCATTTAGACTACTTTTATACCATCCCGGATTACAAATGCAGGAGCCAGGACTCACGCAGACCCCATGTGAACACCCGCCTGAGCAATGAGGCTCGCAAGTATTGTTCACTAGTTCTGTATACCCGGCAAGACATTCGCAAGTCTCTGGGGCGACACATGTACCATTCACACAGGGCTTGGTACATATTGGCTGACAGGTCCTGTTACTTTTGCTGACTTGTGTTTGAGTCATTTTCCACCCGGAGTCGCAGAGACACGTTTCAGGACTCACACAAACGCCATGGAGGCAGCCATTAGAACAATGTGGTCGGCAAACATTCTCTTCTGATTCTACATAGCCGAAGCGACATCCACAAGTTTCGGGGGCTACACACGTGCCGTTGATACATGGTTTACTACAAATTGGTTCACAAGTTTTGTGAACAGTGTCATTGGTTTGAATCATTTTCCATCCTAAGTTACAAGAACAAGTCTCAGGCCCAACACACGTTCCATGAGGACATCCACTTGAACAATGAGGTGTGCATGTGTTGTTCTTTGATTTTGTATATCCTGGTAGACATTGGCAGGTCCCTGGGAGTATGCAAGTGCCATGTCCACAGGGTTTTGTACATATGGGTTGACAATTTTTATTCATAGTGCCATTAGTCTGTACCATTTCCCATCCTGTATGACAAAGACACGTTTCTGGACTCACGCAAACACCATGAGGACATCCATCAGAACAGTGAGGCTGACAAACATTTTTCTCAGACTTCACATAACCAGCAAGACATTCGCAAGTTTCTGGGGCTATGCATGAGCCATTCACACAGGGTTTGGAACAAATTGGTTGGCATGTTTTATTGTCACTTGCCATTTCATATCCTGAATCACAAACACAAGTCTCAGGTTCTCTACAAATTCCATAAAGGCATCCCTTGGAGCAGTAAGGCTTGCAGCTGTACGTATCAGACTTAGTATAGCCCTTCAAGCACAAGCATGCGTCTGGACCAACGCAAGTGCCGTTAATACAAGGTTTGGTACAAATAGGTTCACATGTTTTGTTCGTGGTGCCAGGCGTTTGTACCATTTGCCATCCGGGGCCGCAGACGCATGTCTCAGGGCCAACACAGGTGCCATGGGGGCATCCACTCGAACAGTAAGGCTTGCAGCTGTAGGTATCTGACTTCACATACCCCTTAGTGCACTGGCAGGTTTCTGGACCAACGCAAGTGCCGTTAATACAAGGTTTGGTACAAATAGGTTGACATGTTTTGTTCGTGGTGCCAGGCGTTTTTGCCATTCGCCATCCGGGGCCGCAGACGCATGTCTCAGGGCCAACACAGGTGCCATGGGGGCATCCATTCGAACAGTAAGGCTTGCAGCTGTAGGTATCTGACTTAGTATATCCCTTAGTGCACTGACAGATTTCTGGACCAACGCAAATGCCGTTATTGCAAGGTTTGGTACAAATAGGTTGACATGTTTTGTTCGTGGTGCCAGGCGTTTGAACCATTCGCCACCCGGGGCCGCAGACGCATGTCTCAGGGCCAACACAGGTGCCATGGGGGCATCCATTTGAACAGTAAGGCTTGCAGCTGTAGGTATCTGACTTCACATACCCCTTAGTGCACTGGCAGGTTTCTGGACCAACGCAAATGCCGTTAATGCAAGGTTTGGTACAAATAGGTTGACATGTTTTGTTCGTGGTGCCAGGCGTTTGTACCATTCGCCATCCGGGGCCGCAGACGCATGTCTCAGGGCCAACACAGCTGCCGTGGGGACATCCACTCGAACAGTAAGGCTTGCAGCTGTAGGTATCTGACTTCACATACCCCTTAGTGCACTGGCAGGTTTCTGGACCAACGCAAGTGCCGTTAATACAAGGTTTGGTACAAATAGGTTGACATGTTTTGTTCGTGGTGCCAGGCGTTTTTGCCATTCGCCATCCGGGGCCGCAGACGCATGTCTCAGGGCCAACACAGGTGCCATGGGGGCATCCATTCGAACAGTAAGGCTTGCAGCTGTAGGTATCTGACTTCACATACCCCTTAGTGCACTGGCAGGTTTCTGGACCAACGCAAGTGCCGTTAATACAAGGTTTGGTACAAATAGGTTGACATTTTTTGTTCGTGGTGCCAGGCGTTTGTACCATTCGCCATCCTGGGCCGCAGACGCATGTCTCAGGGCCAACACAGGTGCCATGGGGGCATCCACTCGAACAGTAAGGCTTGCAGCTGTAGGTATCTGACTTCACATACCCCTTAGTGCACTGGCAGGTTTCTGGACCAACGCAAGTGCCGTTAATACAAGGTTTGGTACAAATAGGTTGACATGTTTTGTTCGTGGTGCCAGGCGTTTTTGCCATTCGCCATCCGGGGCCGCAGACGCATGTCTCAGGGCCAACACAGGTGCCATGGGGGCATCCATTCGAACAGTAAGGCTTGCAGCTGTAGGTATCTGACTTAGTATATCCCTTAGTGCACTGACAGATTTCTGGACCAACGCAAATGCCGTTAATGCAAGGTTTGGTACAAATAGGTTGACATGTTTTGTTCGTGGTGCCAGGCGTTTGAACCATTCGCCACCCGGGGCCGCAGACGCATGTCTCAGGGCCAACACAGGTGCCATGGGGGCATCCATTCGAACAGTAAGGCTTGCAGCTGTAGGTATCTGACTTCACATACCCCTTAGTGCACTGGCAGGTTTCTGGACCAACGCAAATGCCGTTAATGCAAGGTTTGGTACAAATAGGTTGACATGTTTTGTTCGTGGTGCCAGGCGTTTGTACCATTCGCCATCCGGGGCCGCAGACGCATGTCTCAGGGCCAACACAGCTGCCGTGGGGACATCCACTCGAACAGTAAGGCTTGCAGCTGTAGGTATCTGACTTATTTACCATTCGCCATCCTGGGCCGCAGACGCATGTCTCAGGGCCAACACAGGTGCCATGGGGGCATCCACTCGAACAGTAAGGCTTGCAGCTGTAGGTATCTGACTTATTTACCATTTGCCATCCGGGGCCGCAGACGCATGTCTCAGGGCCAACACAGGTGCCATGGGGGCATCCACTCGAACAGTAAGGCTTGCAGCTGTAGGTATCTGACTTATTTACCATTTGCCATCCGGGGCCGCAGACGCATGTCTCAGGACCAACACAGCTTCCATGGGGACATCCACTGGAGCAGTAAGGTTTACAGATGTTTTCGCTCGATTTTTGGTATCCTGGCAAACATTGACATGTGTCTGGGGCGATACATGTACCATTGACGCAGGACTTACTGCATACTGGTTGGCAAGTTTCATTTGCAAATGTATATCCCTTGTTGCACAGACATTTCCTCGGGGCTATACATTTGCCATTCCCACATGGCTTAGAGCATTGTGGCATGCAGTTGTATTTATTTTTCATGTCTAATATGTAACCTGTGTTACACCCACATTCTTCTGGATCACGACAGAAGCCATTGGTACAAGACTTTGAGCATGTCGGTTTGCAGACGAAACTGAAAAATATGTGCATTTTGCTTTATTAGTACATTTGTTCTGCTTATAGTTAATGTTTACGAATCAGTTACAAGATAATAAGTTGATATTTGTAGTCACGATATATATCTTACACAACATAATTATAATATCATACACAGCACGCCGCGCGCCGCGCTGGCGCGTTCGGGCGCTGAAGCGGATCTCACATCGCATTAGCTTGTATGAAATCCACTGAAGCGGAGACGAGAGATGTGTTGTAAAACCACCAACAGAATTTCGTTATTTACATTTCTCGTCTCCGCTTAGCTTTAGTGAAAACGGTTGGGCAGACTTGAGAGGAGATGTCTCGTAATTGTTTAGGACAGCGAAGACGAGAAGAGACGTGAGCGGCGTGCGGTGAGCGGTTTGCTGAGAGCGGCGTGCCGCTTTGAACATTTCCTCTCCTCACCGTTTCGCACATCTCCGCTCGTCTCCACTTTGGTGGAGTCCAGTCCCACAAGTCGCCCGAACGTGCGGCGCACTGCCACAAAATCTTCCACCACTTCCGCCCGAACGCGTCGACGAGCGGTATCGTGTGAGAATCTTACATCAAGTTTACTTACAAATTATAATCATAATCTCTCTGATAACCTGTACAGCATTCGCTTTTCTTTGAACTCTTATACCTCTGAAAGATGAAAAAACATTTTGTTATTTTGGCGTTTTGAAATCGTTAAGTTCATGACACCATGCTAATTAACAATTTCTCGCTACGTAGGGTAAAAAATTAACAGTTCAACTCACAGGAACAAAATGGTATGATTGTGTGCTTCTCACTACTCTTATTTGGTCACACCAAAACCAACAGTTTGGGTCGTCCTCCATAACCGCGTAAGTATACGAGTAAGTTTCATAAACATCTTCATAGCTCCTGTAAGAAAAATAAAAACGTTCTAACTACTAAGGACTACCTTTGCATTATTTGGCTCCGGGCAAGATTGGTCGAGGTTTTGGCCGAAGCCGAAAGTTTAACAAACAATCGCCGAAATTGAACAAACTTATTTATGATTGCACGGGTGCGCGATGGAAGAGGCGACGCGCGGGGGTAAGGTTAAACATTTCGAAGGGTTTGAAAATTTTCAGGATAAGTTTAACAGCCAACGTTGGGTTTTAATATCGCCATCATCTGCCTAGCCTTTTTCCCAATCTTCTTCTTTATCGTGTGGTTAGTGCCTAACCTGGTGTCAGAGTTTTTATGCCGCCCATGGGCCTCTGACTTGGCATTACATGCCGTCGAGAAATATCTCTCAGGCATGCTGGCAATCACAACTATATTAGTCTTCTTCTTCTTCCAATGGATGATTCGCTTTTTTATAATAAAATGAGATTTCCTCACAGAACATCGCGAACACTCGTGGTATGTGTGAACTTGCATGTTTTAAGTGTTCGGTGCTGATACCGTCATGGCCAGCAGACTTACCTCGCGACATAGCTCCTGAACATTCGGCTCATTCGGTTAGTCAGTGGACTGTGAAGTTATCGTTAACCAGCTTTTACAGCGTCGGGCACTAGTTGTCCGGCATTTTGCTGAACTGCGCCTCTTTGGTGCAGCCGTGAGTCACACAATATTTCTTGGTTAGTTTTAAACATTATTTTGTACTTGCTTTTTTTACTGTTTATTGTGTACTTGTGGCGTGAGCCAATAAACGTTTTCCTTTATTTTCTTTCTAAACCTACCAGCTACACAACTATGATCGTTGATGGGAGGCTTCGACTTTTTATAGTTCAGAATGACGCGAGAGGGGCCTGCTTCTGTACCAAAATAGATGCAGAGCCTGTGATGAATGGGCACATGCTTAATTTTCAGGAAGTGATTCCATCAAGGATTCTGTTTGTGATTTTTTGTGATTTGGCTATAATTGTTTATAAGTACATACATAAAACTAACTGTAATTTACGTTTCCTATGAAAATAAGTTTAGGTTATATGCTATGATAACACATAAGAATTTTTTTATAAGAGTATACACAATTATGATATTTTGAGCTACCAATGCCCCGGTGGATCTCATTACAACTTACTTTGGTTTTTATTACCCCGTACTCATGGGGAATGGGAGCCAATGTTACTTTTTTTTCAATGATTGTAATTAACTTTGTATGGCATTTTTTATATGTATTTCTATGTTGGTAGGATAAACCTAATCGGTTTTACTATAGAAAGCGAAATCAAAAAGTAATTATTGTAAAAAGTTATTGGAGTTTTAGCTTAAGTGGCGCCAATTCCCCCGTGTGACTAGCGAATTACAGACAGCCACATAAAGTGTAAACAGGACCTGCAGTCGATGGCAGCTATTTAAGTTTAATCTTAGACTATAACACCAACTGCATCAGTAAAATGTGATCTGTTGTAAAGATTTTACTAGTTTGTAAATACTTTATCCTAATACTGGCAAGAAAGGAAGCAGGGTGACATATAATAGAGAAGTATGGAAGAAGACCTGCTGCGCCGACCCCAAATGATGGAATTGAATTGTGATAAGGGCCGGAGAATGATGATGATGATGATGACTTTATCCTGATACTGATCTAAAAATTTGCTTCATGGAATTTTACGGGCTATCCCGAAATTTAGTACATAATTGAAAAGCATCTAGTACGTAGTACATACGCCAGCACATCAAGCTACAACAATCTGCCAAATTTCTTTAATAGATTTTCAACATAACGTTAAAGAATTAGGTTCTAGGTTGATTGGGAAAATTTGTCAGTTTCGGATAGCTTCATGTGTGTCTGTACATAGTTTTGGACGGCTCACTTACCATTCTGCTCTGGTACAAATTTTACTTTCCACATAACTAACATCGTACAATTTTAATAAAACAATTAATAAGAATGACAACAGAGACCCCATTCTCGCACACATTCTGTGATAAAGTGCGCTTTTAAAGATTTTATATAATTATACTATCAACTGAAGTTATCATCGTCTCTGAGTGATTATATTTTTAGGGTTCCGTACAGGGACCTGTTTGTCGTCTGTGCCAAATTTGTCTAATTCTACAGTTACCATTTGCATTGGACTATCTTTGACTATATTTGACTATCACGTGGGGTGTGTGTTCAAAATATACGGCAATAAATCTGACGAGTTAACTTTTAAATATTTGCGTGACCATGGAAGTTTCATGTTATAAATATTATCTTAATCAAACTGAAAAATCCATTAAAGACCCTAAACACTTTTGGACCTTTTTTTACTCTAATGCCTATATACCTAATACATTAAATTATAACGATGAATCATTACACAATGAAGATTCTATTTGTGAGGCTTTTTCGTCGTATTTCATTTCGACTTTCCTCAACCCCACTTCATCTAACACTCCCTGTCCAACTCCTGTATTCCCCTTTGATACTAGCAGAACTTCATCTGACATCAGTCACATAGAAGTGAATGCTGATGTTGTGACCGGTTTAATACGCATCTTGGATCCAACTAAATGTGCTGGCCTCGATAACATATCATCTAAATTTCTATTTAAACTCGTCTTCCATTGTGCTGTTGAGATAGGTAATCTCAATGTTGTTTTCAGAGTCTTTGAATCAAGGTGTTGTCTCTAAAGTATGGTAATCTGCTTTTATTACACCCGTACTTATGAAGGGGTCAAAAACCGAGATTACAATTTTTTTTTATTTTTTTTTTATTTTGAACAACAAACAATTACATAATAAGGCATAGAGACCTAAAACTTAAAATTAACAATTATGTAATCAACAGCGTTACTCACAGCATACAGTCAAAATAATAATAACATGCTTCAAATACCAGTTAAAAGTAACAAGGATATAAAGAAATAAATGAGAAAAAAAAACGAAGATTTTAAACTTTGAAATAATAAGTAAGTGCAATTATACAGTACAATAATATAATCTAAGAGGAAAGGATAAAATGTCTAATTCTTTGATTGCCGTGTGAGTCGAGTTTCGGAATCTTTCACGTGTTGCACAGAATATATCGATGTAAAGAAAGTGTTTATTATAATCTAGTGCTCGAACACCAGCATTTGTTCGATATGCTCTCACTGCAAACAACGGTTGCTTGCGCACTGTACGCAAATGTACTCTTCTGGGAACTAAATAACAAATCCTGTTGCAAATATCGGAGCAGTCGTAGGTGTTTCTGCAGAGGTCGTACAGGAGCACAGGCTCCAGAAATGTCCGCCGGCCAGTAAGACTTAGAAAATTATATTTCCGCAGTAAATCGACATAAGACACTGAAGAGTGAAGGCACTCGTAAGTCAACCATCATCATCATCGTCATATTAAAAAAAATTGTACCATTTTTAGGCAGTTAGAGTATTTGATGTATAGGGGATTCCACATCGCAACTGCATACTATTGAGAACTAATTAATGTTTTGTATAGATAAATGTAGGTCTGAGGTCGCCCGAATTCAGTGGCTGATCGCAAAAAAAAAAACGGACATAGGCCAGGCTTTGTTAACAATTATATTGATGTGTACATGAAGATGAACCTTATCATCAAAAATTACACCCAGATCGCGAACCATGGTAACTCTATTTAAGGTGATACCATTTAGGGAGTACTGATATGGATAATGATAAGCAGGTCGATGTGGTTTACACAGATTATAGCAAGGCATTTGATCGGATCGACCACGATACCCTGATAAAGAAGCTAAGCTACATGGACATCCGAAGGGACCTCTTGAAGTGGTTATCCTCTTACGTTAATAACAGGTCACAAGCAGTAGTACTCAATAATTATAATTATGTCCTGTTGGGTAAATTTGTCCAGCGGAGTGCGTCAGGGTTCGTTGCTCGGTCCTTTTTTCTTTGTACTCTGTGTGAATGACATCGATCAGTGCCTCCATTCATCTAAACTACTATGCTTAGCCAATGACATGAAAATCTTAACAACTATTTTAACGCTCGAAGATAGACTACCACTTCACGGGTGACTTGTATCGGCTTGAAGAGTATTGTCCTGCTAATAAACTCGATCTCAACATTCTCAACCCATCCAAGTGTTCGGTGATCACTTACACTAGAAAACGTGCAGTCCTAGCTACTACTTATACTTTGGCGGGCCAGATCTCGCCAAGGTGCAATACTATTCGTGACTTGGGCGTCCATCAAGACAGTGAGTTAATTTTTGACACACAAATTGACGCAACTGTCAAAAAAGCTTCTAAACTGCTTGTGTTTATAATACGTCTCTCTGAGTGTTTTTCAGACGCTAAAACGCTAAAAATATTTTATTGCACTTTTGTAAAAAGTCAGCTAGAGTATGCGTCTCAGATATGGAATTCACGTTATCATAAATATATTGACCGCATTGAAAACATCCAAAAACGTTTCATTAAATATATCTGCTTTCATCAAAAGATTCCATATCAGTCAACCGATCATCTTGGACTCTGTAAGAAGTATCATCTGCTACCACTAGTAGATCGACGTAAGATTGCTGACTGTTTATTCTTCCTGAAAATCCTCAATAATAACACTGAGTTATTGTCAAAATTTTATTTTAATGTGCCGAGTAAAACTTTTCGATTTAATCCACCCTTACGTGTACCTCATACATCTTCGAATTATAGGCAGAACAGTTATGTCGTGCGCGCAAGCAGTTATTTTAATGATTTAAGCAAGGAATATGATTTAGATCCATTCACAGTTAGTGTTAATTCGGCTCGAAGGTGCTTAAGCCTCAAATTTTTCACGTAGCGATAGCTTAGAAAGTTTATTTTTGTTATCTTCTCTATTATTTCTATTTGGTAATTGCAAACCAAATAAATTTACGTTTTTGTATTTGTTTATTTGCTTCTTACTTTAAGTGTTTCGTTTTTGTGTTCACACCATATGGTAGTATTATTATAAGTATATACGTGAGGACTTGTAACTGACTTTCTGGTAACTATAGTTTCCTTTTTTGTTCGCTTTTATTAGCTGTAAGTCCTCCATGCGCTGACATAAATAAATACAAAGTAAAAAAAGGAAAATTATTTGCTAAGGGTGATTAGCACTGCGGTGCAAAAGCCTCCCAAAATAAATGCAACAAAATAATAAAATATCAGATTTTTTATTTATTATAAACGTGTGTGTGAGGAGCTTGTGGCTATATAATAACAGCCGCTCGGGTAGATCGTCAGGTTAAGCCGCGCTTGCCTGGGTTGGTCCGTGGATGGCTGACCCATAAATATCGAGTTTCCTCCGTGCCTCGGAAAGCACGTTAAGCCGCTGGTCCCGGCTGTCAATTTAAGATCTTTGACAGTCGTTACAGGTAGTCAGTGACCAGAAAGTCTGGCAACCAGTCTCACCAAGGGGTATCTATCGTATTACCCAGTATTAACTGGGTTGTGGAGGTCAGTTAGGGAGTCGTTCCATGTAAAATACTGGTATTCAGCTGCATGCGGTTAGATTGGAAGCCGACCCCAACCTAGTTGGGAAAAGGCTAGGCCGATAATGATGATGAAACGTGTGTGGCAATACGGAATGGAATAAAACCCATACTTCAAGAGTCCGAGTCGCTCTTGGTCATAAGTGGACACACGTTACATTTTGTTCTTTTTTTGTTTCCTATCCATAAAATTAACATTGTTGGTGGTTCCCTACAAATCCTAAAATGTTTAACCGGACGTACTAAAATGTTGTTTATCATTTGCCCGCAGCTTCGCCCGAACAAACTACCGTAATGTAAAGTATCCCAACTCATGACTTTTCCGTGTGTCAGAAGCAAAACTATTCAGTCATTAACTGGGCGCCTGCCTAAGTAAAAGGAAGAATCCCTCTCTCCCTCTCTGAATCTGGTCCAACGCACACTTGACACGCTTCTAACAGGATGAGTGACGTTATTAGATTATATAAGTACCTATTCCATAATCAAAACAGTCAGTACAGGAAATGTAGTTAGATTAGGATCTGCCAAATGTTATTTAAACAAGTTGCATATAGTCAATACCTACATAAATTGATTGTATTTTTTCTTTACAGCGTAGGCTACTTTGTGAGTACCTTATGAACCGCTTTCATTTTCTTTGCAGATTAAGACATGGGTGTACTCAACCCTGCGTGTCAATAGAACTGACTAGGTTAAAAAATAAACGGCTAACCCCACACAGAAGGCACAAAGATACACTCCTTTAAATGAGTTGTATAAAAGGTTCGCACTGGAGAAATAATCGTGTATAGTCAACAGTGATAATGTTATTATAAATATTTAAGAAAATGCAATAAGGTTTGGTCCTATTTTTTACTATGTTAGGGTTTTTGTCTATTTTTTTGCCAGAGAGATCGGTGTATAATTCGACCTATCTGATGCAATTCCAGTTCTGTTTTTAAGTACTGGTACGACCAGCACTTTCAACATACCGTCAGGCAGGTGAGAGAGCGCAATACACAAGTTATTATTAAAAGGGTAATGCTAGAACTCTAAGTCAGACCAAGAAACTTATATACTAACTGGAATGAGTACAAACAAAATTAATTTAATATCAAAAAACCGTTTTAAAATGAACTTTATTTCAAACAGAGTTCGTTTTACTTTAATTCATTCAAAGGGGGAAAATACTTTGGAGCGCGAAAGCTTCGCGGGTGGAGTTTGTCCTTGTCTAGCAATTTCCAGTAACAGTAAACTGTTTAGCAGTTTAGTAGCTGTTTAGCAGTTTAGTAGCTGTTTAGCAGTTTAGCTATCAACGTGACTTAAAAGTCACGTTGATAGCTAAACTAGCAAATAACTCGTAGCGGGATTAATTAGTTAATATTCAAATACTAATATTAAAATAATTATTTCATGCGAAATGGAATTCCTTATGAAACTTACTAAGGAACAAATTATGAACGCCAAAATTTATGAAACTCATGTAAGAACTGCATGGTCATGAAAAAAAAAAGATAATAATATTGCCGATACACTTTCGCGATGAAGTCGTATTTTTGCTTTCTGAAGTGCTTTTGATTGTTTTTCACTGAAATCTTCTACTTTAAATATGGTAAAATCGTCTTGTGTGAAGGGTTATATATATAGTCAGGGGTTTGCTGGATGTGGAATTTCTTTTTATAAATTACGACTAGGGTGACAATGTTCTAGGTCAATAAACGAGAATCATGGAAATTTAAATCACATTCAAACATAATGAAATAGCTAAGGCTAAAAAAAAACTGTTCGGAGATCGGGCTTGTCATCGGTAGTAGTTTGCTGTAAAATATTAACAATATTGTTTCGTTTCTATGCAGATTCCCCAATAATGTGAATCTTCAGCAACGGTGGGTTGAAGTTGTCCCCCTTAAAGAAGAAGTTAAGTTATAGCCTAGTTTGCAGCCGGCATCCATCATCAGCGTCTTCGTACATTACAGAGTTTTTTTTTTACCTTTGGAAAACTAAAGGTTATGGAGATACGTTACCGCCGCTACATTGCCGGCAACAGTCAAAGGAGGTTTTTTTAAATATTAATATACCTAAAAATAAAGCAGGAAGTTCCCATATATTTATTTAAAATTGCTCATGCTTTGATGAACAGTCTAAATAGGTGTCGGCTTCATCAAGTCTAACACCCCGTAATTAAGTTATACGACAATAATAAGTGTCTCAAATGTAAGTATAAAATATTGGATACCCTATTAGAAAGAGATGGCATCCACTCTCGAAGTTGTCTCCCTCGGAACACTTTTGAGTTGCATGTCATCATTCCAGTTAGTATATAAGTTCCTTGGGTAAGACCCAAGCATTTCACTCTATTCATATTTTTAAGAGCTATTTTAATCCTTATCCATTTTATGAGTTGAGACTTAATGAGACTGGTCCTATTTACTCGTAGACCTCAGTATAAATCACTGACTGCACTGTTCCAACCACACATTTACGATACCAAGGGTTCTTTTGGTGTGTAGAACTGCCAACCTTCAGGAGTGTACTATATCACAGTACAACTCATCAATCACTGCTTTATGATTAATATCAATACAAAAATTCCCACTACAGTATTCGAATTGATCCTGGAAATCTATAGGTATTGCGTTAGTGATTATGTACCTACCACAGATAATTGAAAACTGTTATATTCGAGTGTCAATAATAATTGGACGTTTTACACTCCATACGTACAACATAAAGTAAACTTATAAATTGTTTCGAAGTCTGTTATGGATACTATAATTATTATTTCCAACTTTAAAACTACCTACTATTGTGATATCAAGCCAAAATAGATACAGTAAATTGTCTTATCATCTCAGCATCCGGTTGTTACAAACATTAGCTACCGGGAATGGCCGTCCAAAATCGTCATGTGTTGCTAGTTGCCTACCTACTCCTTTATTAAAATGTGTTTCTGCTCATTTTGAAATCAATTTGTTGTTGAGCGGGTATTTTCATCATAACAAATTGTTAGTAATGGCTTAATATCGTGTCCTGTTGTTTATTACAGGTTGATGGTGGTTACTGAGGACGCCAAACTCGTGGCTCATATTTGGGCCGACCCAATTAAGATTTCCATTGATACACTAAGAGGAAGTAACGGGTAGAAAAACACCAACCTTATTAAGTTGCAGCGTTACTGCTATGTAGAATGATAATATCGAGAATACAAGACTCATTTTAATTTATTATTTTGGTCACACTGCCCCTTGAAGTGTCAATACTATGGTTGTCAATGTTATTGTAACGTCATGTCACACAAACTGACAATCAACGGCCACCAGACCTCAACAATTTGTTTGTTGCTTTAATTAGTTTAATTGCTTGTTTATTGAAAACAAGCAGAAAATATACAACAAAATAAAGAATCTCGCTTTAAAATCATAAATCAAAATGAATTAAAACAAACTATGTTGATGTTCTCTTCATATCTACAACGATTCTTACACACGTAAAAGAATTGTGAATGAGTTTTGAAAATGATACGGAAAAACATTGTTGATTTTCTTATATAAAAGTGGGATATGCTCACAGAAGAATCTAGCAAGGATATTCTAGTTTATTCCTTGTCATGGAGGAGTTTATAGAGATGATCCGGCAGCTACCTTGTTTATGGGACACGGGATGTAGAGAGTATCGCGACATGAGAAAAAAAGACGCGGCTTGGAAAAGAGTTGTGGCTGAATTAAAATGCAAAGATATACCTGACAGTAAGTTGTGCTGATTCGGTTTATTTGAGCCCAAAGCTTGCTAGCCAAGCTAGCTTTGTGAACTGTTGTTCTAAGGACTTGTTAAAGTAAGCACCAGACACAGGTGTACAAGCTCAATACATTACATAACATAACATCATGCCTGTAATCCCCGAAGGGTTAGGTACATTTTAGGACACCCACATTTCACCAGTTATGTTTAATTAGGGGGGGACCCTACATCAACTGGGCACAAATCCAAACTGTGGCTGCAAATGAGAAATTCCTTATGGAAAAACTCAATAACACTTTGCCTGACTCGGGCGTCGAACCCTGGATCTCATACTCAGCAGTTGCTCTTGCGACCACTAGACTGACGAGGCGGGCCATTAGTAAATTTAAAGTCTTTCACTGGATTTTGCAAGGAATAGGTTCCGTGAAAAGTCCAGTGATATTTGATGACGATTTGTGATAAATTATCTATGTATTAAAATTTAAATACAGGCCAGTAAATTTTCTTACTTATTATACATTGTAATAAGTCTCAGAACTAATTATCAAATGACTGCAAAGAAATCAGAGGTTTGATTATTATATATTTGATTTATTGATGTTTCAAGATTTTTAAAGCCTATGTAAATTAACCTATGTTTATAAATAAAGGTTTCATTTTTGATTTTTTTATTTTCAGTAAAAACTGCAAAAGCGGAGTGGAAGAAACTGCGGGACAGTCATAGAGATTCCTTAAAACGAGCCAGAGCCTTGGCCAATGGAACAGACATGGTCATCAATAACAAATGGAAGTACGCTGAGATCATGGAGTTTCTTCTCCCCTTCATGAAGACCAGAAAAAGAAGACGAAGTCTCACTACGTCCAGTGATGACAACAAAGAGTCATCACCGTCTCCTTCAGACTCCTTCCTAGAAGTGCAACCCTCCACTTCAAATACTGGCACACTGAATTTCACATCAGAATCTCAAACAAACAAAATAGACACATCCCAAGCTGAACACATCTTCAGAAAAAGAAAAATTGATAATGAAATTGGAGAAATAATGATTGATATGGATGATAGAAACAATTGCCGATATGGAGAGCGGAACAAACATCCTTTAGATTCATTCTTTGAAAGCATGTGTGAGACAACCAAGCAATTCCCAACATGGTTACAGTATACAGTGAAAAGAAAAATATTTAATGTCATCTCAGAAGCAGAGGACACATTTGAATCTTATAAATCTCGAGAATCAGTTTTTTGATACAACTAAGGCTAACTTATTATTAATTATATTTTTTTTTTAGAAAATGATTACTGCCTTTTATAAAACACACAACATTAATAACAGCTCAGCATGTCTTCTTCCATACTTCTCTGTTAGTTGTCATCTCACAAGTTATCCCCTTTCTAGTCATGTCGTCTTTCATGCAGTTCATCCATTGTTTGTTTGGTCTACCACTTTTGGATTAGGCTTGTGAGTGTAGCAACCTGGCTTGCTTTTTATTGCTCGTACAGGTACATGATTATGTCCAAATCTCAAAGCAATAGGTAAGTACTGTCAATCAAAGCACTCCAATGTTTGCAACAAATTATCTAGCATAGAACTTAGTTACAGTCAAAACACTTCCATGATAACAATTTAACTCTAAAGCGCTTTTACTGCGTAGTAATGGAACGGGTTATGATTTGATGAACATTCCATACATTTGTCATAGCAAGTTTTCGAAATTCTATACTTTGCAATGGTGAACATTCTCAATTAAATAAGTCGTCATAGCGTACCTTCTAACACATTCAAATCGATCTTTTGAACTTTATGAATACAGTAAATTGGTATGTTAAACTTCGAAATTTAAGTATGACAGGCGGTCGTTTTTTTAAGTACTGCTTGAAAACCTTTTTCGCCCGTGGTTTTTCGGACCGGGTATATACTGCCGAATTAAATTGTACATAGATATTAATCGTATTAATTTTAATCAACAGGAAAGCCATCTTGAGACAAGCAAGTAACGCACTGCAACAGCAGGTTCTTGAGATTGCCTGTTCTGGTTCATTGGAGCAGATTGAGTAAGCGGAGCGGAACGAGGGAATGATGTAGCGGAGCGTAGCGAGGGACCTGTGCTCACTACAACGCGCCACGGATATTTTTATCTGTGCGTTTAGTCTAGTTCTTTTTCAAGTCTTGCTGCGTTTAGTCTACACCTCATCGATTAGCCTTCATTTAGTGCTTAGTCCTTTTCTGTCGCTCAGAACCGTCATTTGCTAAATGTCACAGAGCGTGCGCTGCTGCCGAGCGCATCGTCGAGTCTGCCGCGTGCGAAAGCACTCCCTCTCTGCTAGATGAGGCGCAACCTTATTGTGATAATTACGTAGGCATTCAAAAACCAGTCGAATGCATAATGGCATTCCGTTTAAATTATAGATTCCCTACATTTGTTGCACAATTTCTCAGTCCAAAAGAGGAGCTACAAGGCGCTCTGTTGCCTTTCATTGGTCGGTGTCGGTTGTCGGGGATATGAACACCCATAATCCTAACACAAATCAAACAACTTGTAACGAAGGCACATAAACACATTGTAACTAAATCCAGCGATCGCAATCCATGAACAATAGCTCTGGTAAAGAAGTACCCATGGCGGCATTAACTAGCAACTTATGGTTGGTTCTAAGCCGTCTTAAATCATCTAAATAGGGACCTAGTAGCTAACAAGTATTAGTAGCGGGTACTGCTACATAATATAAACACAATTCTGTGGCTCTACCATGACATCTTAATGTAGGAATGTTTTAGTTCTCTACATTGGAAATAGAACTAAAACATTCCCTTAGGGTCCCAGATTCTATGTCAGGTGGTAGGCGCCTGGCAAAATTATAATAGCAACATCTGTTGTAATTGAGTTTTGTAGGAACTTCACTATTTGGTAATTCTGTCTTTATTCATGCTTATACGTACCTGCTTATATACTTTAGTTAAGCAGTATAGGGAAACAACTACCTTCTGACATGAGAGAATATAAGAGATATCGAGGTACCCCTAAATCTGGGTTTACGGTGCTGCGCCGATTTTCTGAAGCCAGGTCCGTAGCGCCAATTTTATAACAAAACATTTGGGTATTCATAACATGTCATCCGTTCGTCGCTCGCGGCAATAATTTTATGTTAGGCCACGCCCTTTTTATGTTAGCAAACGATGTTTCTTGTTTGTAAAACACGATAAATTGGCGTAGCGGACCCGGGTGTACATGGTGCAGCGGACCTGGCTTTAAACTTGCAACTGTGCAAGTGAGTCAATAACGAAGGACAACATCAGGTCGTTATTAATTTTTAGAAAGCGATTTTCATAACTTTCATGAAATACAAGGGACCACTTTCGGTATTTAGTGGTCATTGCCACTTATAACATGCCAAAGCCAACATAAAGGCACCACTGATAGGCCTTGCCTGCGTTTTTGTTATAGGTAGACTTAAATAAAATAATATTCCCTAATTGTATTGCCTTCTTTTTCTAAGGTCCCATTCACAACCACGGGCGATTCGAGTACCTAGCTACTACAAGTAGTGACGAGTGGCGAGCACCTAGACAATGACTGTTTACTCGCTACTATCTTATCTGTTTACACCACTGTCCATAGTCACTCTACCTACTTATATCTACTTCGCTGAACATTTGACCAATGTAAATCAGGCTTTAAGACGAAGCGATTCGCGTCAAAGCAAGTTCTTTAACTTCTTTTGTCTGCTGCCGCCGCGTCGCGGGTTTCCAAACCCGTCGCTATACGCTATCGCTTGAGCGACAACTCGTGGTTAAAAATAAGTAGGTACCTACTTATGGCGTTATCACATTCACAAGTTATGGACGCTGTACTGTAGCGCGTAGCGGATGTGTGGTTCGTCATCCTCATCACCGTGGGTATCCTACCTACTTCATAGTATGATGTGTGTTGTTTGTGACCAGTTCTTGAGTCAGGACTTTCCCGAATGACAAGGCCCTTTTGAGGTTCTGAAAATCGACATCTTACAAAGTAAGCGATTGTCTTTAGACTAGTTTATTAAGTATGTGCTTCTAATTTTAGGCTACCTGTCCGTTAGAGACGGAGCTTAGAGCTGGAAGGATAATATTAAACAATACCTAATTTATATTTTTTCCTCCCAGTAGGTAAGTAGGTAGTGATGGTTAAGCTATATTACGTACAGCGAACCAGATCAGAAGACCATTGGTGTTGCCTTTTCATGACCAGAGATCGGATTGGTACCTAGAGCAAATTTAACTTAATTTCAAGGACGTAACACGTGGTAGGTGGCTCCCTCTAATTTATAAATTTTATTACGGAACTTAAAAATACTTCGGTATTTTAGAGAGAAGTAGTATACACATGTTAGTTACTTACCTAATTCCTTCAAGTTTTTTTTTTTGTTAGGACAAGCCCGCCACACTATTCCCAAACCACTGCATCTCCTGAAAGCCAGAATCAACAGTGGCGACCACCAGAAAAGCGCCGAGACGATGAAGCTCGACGAAGTCCCACAGAAACGATTTAACTGTCTTGGATCCCGCAACGAATTTAATCAGAAAAGAATAGCAGAAAGGAAAAGTACCTAGTTTACATAAGGTTTAGACTGAATTGATAGATTTTTTATTTATTTATCGCACAATGTGCAATATGTCTGTATGTATGTGTCTGTAGGTACTGTGTGTGTTGCAGTTAGGCACAGGTTAACCATAAAACTTATAAGCTCATGGCCCTGTTAGGGCGCAGTAAGGTACCTAAATATTTAAGTTCGACTTTTTCCGATATCTGTTTATAATACCGACACGCTACACGCTACAACAGTCGCTACGGAGAAAAAAAAATGATATACATATTTTCAACAAAACGAATCAAGAGATACGCATACATAAGGTTATGTATCTACTGCTAGTGTTATTCATCGACTTTTACTCATATACCTATTTTAAGCTCGTCGAATTCTTTGACCTGCCTACTGCAAAATTGCTTTTAGAATTTTATTCATGATATTGTGTTCACTTTTTCAGTGTAAGTTGTCACCCTACGCTTGGATCCTATAGCTATCAACTTGTTCGTTAATAACGAAATAATCATTATGTTATGAACACTCATACTTATAATTATTAATTATATTTCACAACAGTGACTGAACCTAATTATTAAACGTTTCGGTATAAAATGACGAAAAAATGGTTTGTGATTTGCTTTTGTGCTATTGTTTACTCCATAGATGAGGTGGATGCTAAGTTTTGTGAACGAACAGAAGCGTAAGTCTTTATGGTTATTTACAAATTATTGTTATTATAATTACTAACCTGTACAAGGTGGAAGGGGCACCGACGCTTAAACGGTTACCACGTAGGCATTCAGCGCTTCATTTTGGACACGCCCACATGCTAATTTGAAAAAAAAAACAGCTGCTACATACGTTTTGACCGTTTACCTAGGGTATTGCAGTTCTGTAGGAAACGGCTGTTTTTTTTTAAATAACCGACGATAAATTTCTATGTGGGGGGGGGGGGTTCAGAATGATGTAAGTCAGCATGGTAACCGTTTTCTTCCACCTTGTAAGGGTTACGGCTTGGGTAAATCTATGTGAGATTTGGTGCATCGATAACCAAGGTAGGTAGACCGAAAAACGTTTAACTATCCAATTTTCAAGTCTCTCTACAAACAGCACAACTAAAACGTTTGTTTCTTTATTTTTCCAGAGTAACACGGATGGTGGAGGAAACCTTTAGTACTGCTTATATCAGGACCTATCGTGGCCAGTGTTTTTCTAGTTATGGGTGTGTTAGAACACAGTGGTCTACTTCCATCAATCGCAGATATGTGCCGGTAAGTAACAATAATTAATTACTCGTATCTGGGTGACTTAGGTGGGTACTTACATAATTCATTTATTGGTGTGATTTTTTTGTTTTTTTTTTTGTTTCATCTCTTAGCAAGTGCGCCTAGGCAAAAGTTCATTGGATTCAAGAAAATCCATGTTTCAAAAATATTGAGTGAACTTTTCGTTGAACGTTAAAAATTAAGTTTTAGTTGTTATTTTATTAAGCAGTTAGCTATATAAGACTTACGAATCTGATGGATTTTCGCCTAAGTTATAACGGAGTCCTTGATTGTTGTAAAGGGGTCATACGCTGTGACGTTAGAAAGGAATAAGGTACGGTCTACGTCGAACAAAAGCAACTTTTTTTAAATGTACCAGAATCGTAAAGGAATTGTGCTAGCCACCTTAAATAACTATCGATAAGTAATGGTGGCCAGCTATTCATTCAATTCATATAAAAAAAAAAGATTTTCAAATGTCTCTGACTTAATATAAATTCTGGATGTTTCAGAAAAGAAAATGGGAGACAGTAAAGTACTGCTGCAGCGGCTACATCAGGACAGACGACTCATCCAATGACAGGTTCCTACCTACATACCACATTATTTTCAAATAAAACCACTGTGGCTACTCAGCAGGTTTAACTGAACTGAAGTTGAAGTCCTGTTACAAATGTGACGCTTTCAAAAGACTTCCTACTATCGCCGTCTTAATGATTATTTATAATTTCAGCGACATTGTATGCGAGCCAATATGCATGCCAGCTTGTAAGAATGGACACTGCAGAGCTCCAGCTGAATGTGCTTGTGACGTTGGGTACATTCCCGACCCCAAAGTTAGGCACAACTGTCTTCCTTCCTGCGAGAAAGGCTGTGACCACGGCGCTTGCGTAGCACCCGACACTTGCGGATGTGACTTCGGATATAAGCTTGTGAACACCACCTGCCAGCCTGTCTGTACCGAGCCATGCCACAATGGCACCTGTGTGGCCCCAGAAACATGTGAATGCCTCCCCGGCTACAGAAAATCTGAGAAGAATCTATGTGAGCCGTATTGTTCGAACGGATGCGACAATGGATTCTGTACCGCACCCGAAACTTGCCGCTGCAATTCTGGATGGCTCTTAAAAGAGATTCAAGACGCTTCAAATAAACATTGTGACCCAATCTGTTCGGAACCTTGCAGTAACGGAAATTGTGTTTCTCCAGACACTTGTGTATGTAATCCTTCGTACAGGAAGTCGAAGAGCGGTGTCTGTGAGCCGGAGTGTACCCCGCCGTGTGGCAACGGAACGTGTATGGCCCCACACACATGCAGTTGCTTTCCTGGCTACCACGTCGATACGGACTATAAAATGCGGAATTTATTAAGTTTATTCCCAGTATGTGTACCAACTTGTGCTCATTGCAGAGATGCACACTGTGTAGCTCCAAACAAATGTGTGCCCATAGAACCCCTCAGAAGCAACCGGCAATCACGGGATCATTACGACTTATATGATGACGAATCTATTTATGATGACTATAATTATTATCGTGACGAGTTTTTCAATTCATTCGTCGGTAATGGTGATACAAAAACGAAATCAGTCAAAAATCATATTCTTACTAGTACACGTCTTGTTGAGACAAACGCGGATGGAACGGGATATTCTCATGAAACGAGAACTACTGAGGACATACATACGGAATCATTGAAAAGTTCTTCTGATATAAATACATACTCTGTTGATAGGAGTACGGAGTCCTTGAGTAATCCATCTGTTATAACTACACATTCTTATCACAAGAATACGGTAACAGAATCAATGACAAATCCAAATAATACAAATACACACTCAGATGACACTAAAAATACTGCATCAACGAAAACTATGCCATGGTAAGTAAATATCAAGGGCTTAGTCTAGATTCGTGGCAAATGGTGGCCTAGTGGTAGATACGGACCCCGTGTCGTGGGTTCGAGCCCCGACAAGCACATTACTTTCTATTTAGGATTTATTTCATCCTCACAGCTCTCAAAAGACTGGAAGCCCCCCCCCCCCCAACATAGTTCATTCATTTTTATTTCATTTCATTTATTCAATAAGAATTAACAAATTACGTCTGAATGTTTTACAAAAATAATATTTGGAACTAAAAACAATATGCAATTAAAAAAACAATCTCATATAATGTTATCAAAACATTCATAAAAATCAAAAGAATAATGTATCACAATCAAAGAAAAATGTATAACAATGTCAACACAATAAAATAAAATTTAGTTGGGATGAGGCTAGCTAGGCAGATGATGATCACAGATTCACAGCAGGCTCTCAATACTGAAAAGGAAAACATGGTGCAGAAACCTACATGCATGTTCTAGGAGAAAAAATCTAAAGTCCCACACAGTCCGCGTGGTGGATTATGGCCCACATCCTTTGGCAGAGGAGGCCTTTGCCCATGTAGTGCGAACGTAATCCGGTTATTCCTTCAATTAATCGTGAACTGAGTGAATGGTCAAAGGCTGCGTCTCTAGTCTATGTCCCTTACACACACCCTGTATATGAAACTTCCTCAAAAAGTGGTGTCTTCTACCTACCTACTCTTTGGGAAATACAGGATTGTTGTATTGGAACTTTCACAGTTATTATGTCTTGTGACTGGGACTTAAACTAATTTTTTTTTGTCTTGTTTTTGACAGTTCAAAACTGCCTGTAACTGGCCTACTTGAACGAATGCTTTGATTTTGATTTAGAAATTACATGTTGTCCTGTCTTCCAGGATACAACAACATTGGCTGTCCATTTTCATCCCAGTATTGGTCATAGTGACGGCTGCTATCATAATGTTGCTAGTTTGGCGACGAGCACCTATTATCATCTTCTTCAAAGGGAGGAGTTATGTTGTAGAAGGTACGTACCTAACCTACGGTGTCCATTTAACGTTACATTAGTAAAATACCTAGCTATTGATATTATTAATTATCCAGTACTGCTCTGCCTCTTTCAAACTCGTTGGTCTCCTTTAGAGTACCTAGTGGTCGCAAGCGCAACTGCTGAGCGTGGGATCCAAAATTCGATTTGGCTCTGGTTAAAACTGAATAGTTGTTCACCTACGCCGATTGTTCAAACTTACTTGTCTGCGGGTGTTCTGTGTGATCATTAAAACAATTGACGTGCGCAGGACTCCTTCGCATCCCAAGTGGGATTCGTCTCAGTGTGGTCAAAACTTACATGGGTAGAAACCGCATGACCTTTGTTAAGCAAGTGGTAGTAGTAGTTGTTGTGATGTATTTGGGTAAACATAAATTATTGTTCGTACTCATTATTGTATAGATGTGGGTAACTGTTAAATATGTAATCTTCTCAGGAGCCACGTGTCAGTCGGAATATAGCTGTAACAGTGTCTAGCTGTTGTAATTCGATCGCCATATGACCTGACTTCCCGACGATTCCCCAAATATCTCAGTTGTAAGCGGTACTGCTCTACGTGGGGTTCTCTGATCATTTCCCACGTCGGACAGTGGTTTAGGAATTTCTCAGTAATATCCGCAGTCAATATTTGTACCTGGTTGATGGCAATAGGACTACTATGACATGGAATGGGACCCAAACAAAACTAGAGAAATGTTTTAAGTACTTGCATTTCTATCCAACCTGTGGAGTATACAGTCGTGATGTTATCTTAATTCTTTCCAGGTGATCCTGTAGAAACCAATGGAATGCGCCCATTCGAGGACATACAGATTTCAGCGATTAACGAAAAGGAAAAGGCGGCACAAAAATAATGTATTTTGTTATTGTTTCGTGATTAATAAATAACATAATTTTGTACGTAATATTTTATTTCTATCGTCGGTAAGGATCGCTTATACATATGTAACAAGTAGAGACATTACGTAAAGTAAGGAAAAAATACTGTTTACCAATTAATTGACGGCACGGTTGGCGCAGTGGCTGAGCGAGTGGCTGCTGCGCTGCGTGTTGCGGGTTCGATCCTGACAAACTTACTGAAGCAATATTTGTATGGCCTACAGGTAGTTGTTCCGGGTCTGGCTGTTTGTGTATGTGAGTTTAAATGTTTGTAAACGCAACCGCGATACAGGAGAAATTACAAGGCAACAAGAACAAATTGTTCAGTTATTCAAATCACAGCTTACTGTCATGTTTGCCTATCTGATCTCCGCAACCCAGTAAATACTGAGTAATACGATACCCCATGGTAAGACTGAATGCCAAGACTTTCGGGCCACTGACTACCTGTAACGACTATCGAAAATCTACAAATGACAGCCGGGACCTTCTTGAAGCTCGGAGGAAACTCTGTGTGTACTGGATGACCTCGAAGCCTTGGGCCGACTTTGGCAAGTGCTGCTTAACCTTGAAGACCAAGCCATACGGTTGTTATATTATTTAGCCACGTGGTCCTCATAGATATCTGTTCATATGATTTTAAAATTAATGTAAATAATGTATCAGATTGTACAAGGAATCAGGACTTGGGTAAAATAAAATGAGGAGAATATGGAATTATTGAATAACGGTGTACTAACAGTAACGATACACACGTAATGACTAGTCTAAATTTTGTACAAAAAACTTAAAAACTAAAACAGGACGCATCGTCGCTCGCTGCTTCGACGAAACCATCAGGCGCTTCAACACAGATCTATGGATTTTGACGAGTGCACGAATGTGATTCATTCCGGGTCTAAATGAGCCTTCATTAGTGCGTTGCCCATCAGCTGACCTCGACTTGTTTTACTTCAGTATGGACCGCGGCGCGTGCGACGAGAGTCGTATTTTTTTTTTACAAATGTGTCATTACATCATGCCTGTACCTATTGATTTTGTCTAACTTTTTCCCATATGTGTAGTGAACTGGGTATTTGTGTAGTGTTTGTTATTTATCTTAAACATTTAGCTACATTATTTCACACAGACTAAATTTCAAATGCATAGCAGGCTACGTTTAGGGGCTAACTCAACTTAGAGTGCCCTCAGATGACATCTCTGTGAGCTACAAAGTGAAACTTGATTAAGAACAGATACCTAAACAAGGAGTTGACAATAATTCTCGAAGTACGATGGACGAAGCACGAATCGTTACTACACAGAACTCAGTGAGATACACCACAGTCCCACTAGATGGAGCTTCTAAACCAGTAGAAGATGAAGATGCGAATAAAGGCACTGATAAATTGGACTCCCTACTGAAGGAATGTTCTAGTGAATCAATTAGTAATGCCGAAGAGAACAGCTGTTGTGGTGATTGTATCGGACATTGTCTATATTGCTGTGATTGTTCCCTCGTTTGTCATTCCCTTTTAACTTGCATGACAATGTGCTTAGTAAATGCACTTATATGTCGGTAAAAGATGTTAGGTACTCGATCGATTTTTCAAACTTTTTTTGATTTGTGTATGTGAGTCCAGCGCCGCTTTTGTCTGCGGCGGGCGACGCGACGCGGCGGGCACCGCTCAACGCGCCGCGTCTCCGTAAATGAGACCAAGATTACTACTGTTGAAGTAATTTCGCCTGCAGCCATAACAGTTACTGATTTGATAGTAGTGGCATGTACAAACTCTTTAGCATTAAAGAGTTTGCACATTACTAAAATATGCCTCTTATTATCAAATCAGTAACTGTTATGATTTATGACTCTGGCGAAGTTAGTTCAACCATTTTTAAGCCTGACTCATAGACGCAAGATAACCGACATTGTGACTAAGCCAAGTGGACTGTACAACGGTGTGATAACACAGACAAAGTGTTGATTCCATAAACGAAGGGTTAATTCCATAGCCAAAGGAATCATTCTACAGCCAAAGGAATAATTCCACAGACAACGGTTTAATTCAAAATGGCCGAAAGAACGATATTTGTCGTGGACCAAGCTGGGGTCATAAGAAAAGTTTCAGAAGACGATATGGATTTATATACGAGTACTAGACCAGAAGAAACTGAAGATTGTTGCACGCCGCAGAGTTTTTGTACGTGTTCCGTATTCTGTTTGTGTCTTTGTGCAATACGTTGTATTGCAAAACTTGTAACGTGTGGAATAGTAGATGTGTAGACAAATACTCGTATATGTACGTATAAATTGTTTCTGTTTTTGTCAACACCGTCCAAAGATTTTACTTATTTTTATTGTTTATTTGTATGTGATTTATTGTCATGACTTCATGAGTAAAAATTTAAGATTGATAATAAACGTCGCTGGTGCTGTACTCGGTGTTTTCTTTGTCAAATTATATCCAACTTGCGAAGGACATCAAACTTTTTTAAATGAAATCTTATTTCGTTTTTGTTATTAAATAGCTACTTTGTGAGTACACAAGCGGTGTGCGTCCTTGGTGCGCAGGGTGAGGGCTAGCTCCAATGCTGTCCTGGTGAAGATCGCAGGACGCGCGACGTTTGGACTGCCTTTATATTAGGTAAGTGTTGCAGTAGGCATATAGCCAGAGCATGCTAACGACCGCTTTGATATTTGCTGTGTTTTATTATTTTATTTTATTGTATTTTATCCAAAATTTGCTCTAAACTTTAATTTTTATTAGTATTTATACGTATATTATTAATTTCCCGATTGTTTTTATTTGACATTGACTTAATTTTTTTTTGGACATTGTATTTATGTATTTATGTATTTCTATATTGTGATTTGTATTTATTTCGTGTTTCGTAACTTGTAATTGTATTAAAGGAGAATCTGAAAGAACCTAAAAGTAAAAATAAATGTAACGTGAAAAAGAATTTTTCAAAGAATGTTTTTTCAAATCTAATGTATTACGTTTTAGTTCAAAATCTTTCAGAATGCGATGGAAAAGTGTGTTACTGAAATCAGAGTGCAGGCTTTTAAGGGCCGGACTCCACCGAAGCGGAGACGAGACGAGAGGAGAGATGTGTTATAAACCACCAATAGAATTTCGTTATTAATTTACTTCACTCGTCTCCTCTTGGCTTGGAAACGGTTGAGCAAAGGGGACAGGACAATTCTCATAATGTTTAGGCTAGGGGAGACGAGAAGAGACGTGAGCGGTGTTAATGCGGTGAGCGGTGTGCAGTGAGCGGCGATTTACTAACAAGGCAAGATAAATAAAAGCTTATCATTTTAAAAACATCATTGTAACCAATCTAACTCAGATGGAACACGAAACTGTAGTTAAACATAAGATAAATACAATGTAACATCATTATATTAATTATACATAATTATGTGTAAGTATCTAGCTGGTATCCGTTGAAATTGGCCGATTAATTTCGAAAAGAAATACTGCGTCATCAGTTCACCACACATAACTATGCCTACTTTTTCGGAAAAAAAAAGAATTTTAAAAGAATTTTTACTCATTGTGTCGCGGCTGAAGTAGCTGGGTTAATTGTTTTTATAGTTTAGTATTTTGTAATTTGTTTCAAGAGATAGAACATACAAGGGTGATACTATTAATTAATATAATATATCTAGATCTACCATTAACAATAGAGTACAGAGTAATATCATTATTGTTAGGGAGTAGGAGGAAACTTATTGCTGTTTTTCCTGTTTTTGCAACTTCATTGGCGGCATTTGTGAATGTGCTGTTAAATTTGTATTGGCATTTATATTGTTTGTTGGCATATTACTGTTCTTAATCTGGTTTGGTACTCTTCAAAAACATCAATTTTGACTGAAATCACTATTTCACAAAGTCAAAGTGACGTACATACATTTAGGTTCTATAATTAGTACGTCTCATATTGATAAGTTGTACTTAGAATTAAGTGAGTTATTCGTTTATGTAGATAGAGCTCCATTCCTGTTTATGAGGCAAATACCCACGAGATGAACCATTGGAAGAGAAAAGCACGAAGGCTCTCATAAAACGGATTCTGTAATGACAAAAGTGACTGAGCTAGTGACTGAATAATAACAGCCGTTCGGCTGTGGGTTGATCTTCAAGCTTAAGCCGCGCTTGCCAAGGCTGGTCCGAGGATGGGGATGGCATGTGACCAACTGACCATACATGCCGAGTTTCCTCCGTGCCTCGTGTCTTTACATCTAATCAGTGGCCCGTAAGTCTAGCAACTAGTCTTGCCAAGGGGTATCGTACTACGCAGTAACTGGGTTATGGCGATCAAAAAGGCAGTTGCTCCACGTAAATTACCTACTGGTATTCATCTGCATCCGGTTAGACTGGAAGCCGACCCCAACATAATTGAGAAAAGGCTACGCAGATGAGTGATGATTCAGGTTATGTACGTTTTTCATAAACCTTAACTTTTTGCTGTAAAATCGAAAATTTTGGTATGTAAACGTCACCTTAGTCATGTGCTGTATTAAAATGCTTTTTGATTGTACAAATTTCATAACTTCAACGTGTCAATGAATGATTGAAACGAATAATTACCAGTCAGAATTAAGTGAGACGTGACGAATCCCCGCCGGATGAACTATTAGAACACGAATAAGGGCTCTGAATCTTCTGTGATGGTAATAACAGAACGTGCGTACGTGTCCAGTGATAAGGAAGGAGTTACTTAAAATAAGATAATATGGAAAACTGAGATCTTCGGCAATTTATACTACAGGTTAAAGGGTAATCTGTGATGCTGTGTCTCTCCGCAGCCAATGTAATGTATTATTGTCTATACTGCTTGTAGATGTAGTGGTCGCAAGAGCTACTACTGACCATGAGTCCTGGGTTCGATTCTCAGACCAGTATTATTGATTTTCCTAAGAACTTCTCAGTAGCAGCCACCGTCTGTTTGTAGGTATATTAGATAGGAACCTACACCTACAGTCAGCCCCAAAAAGATGTAAACACGAACAAAGAACCAATTTATTATCCACAATCATTATTCCATAATTGTGTATTACAGAACATAGTTAACGATTCATTTCACCAAAACCGGAACACAAGCCGAGAACATAATAATTATAAACACCCTAACTATTCGTGCCGCAGTCAACGTTAAATTAAAAATGGTTAAATAACCAGAACGTAGCCTGGCTACGTTCCGGGGAACTCTTCGGAGAAACCTAAGGTTTTGTCTGTGCAAGGATGAAGTTATGATGACGAATAACTACCGGACATTTATTGTGAAGGACGGCACGGTTGACATAATATGTCGGGCATGTCACCGTCCGGGCGAATCAATCCGTCACATAATCTCCGGGTGTTCTCGTCTAGCTAACGGAGAGTACTTGCATAGGGTCAACCTTGTAGCCAGGATAATCCATCAACTTGCTTTAAAATACAGCCTTGTGGAATCGGAAGTGCCGAACTATAGGCATGTGCCCTACCCAGTTCTCGAAAATGGCAATATCACACAATATTGAGATCAAACCATCATCACTGACAGGACTATTGTGGCCAACAAGCCTGATATAGTGGTGGTGGATCGATCAGAACGGCGCGCAATGATTGTTGACATAACGGTCCCGCATGACGAGAACCTCGTGAAAGCCGAGAAGATAAGCAAATCAAGTATTTTGACTTGGCTCGCGAGGTTGTCGATATGTGCGAAGTGGACTCTGCGATCATTGTGCCGATAGTCGTTTCAGCCAGTGGCTTAATTGCCAAGAGGCTCGACCAATATCTCAGGAATAGGCAGCTGGATCAAGGGCTTGATTCAGAAAGCGGTACTCCTGGACACGACTGGTATTGTTAGGAGGTTCCTTTCTCTGGAGCCCTAACCGCCGGTAGCTTGGACCCTGTTCCTGATACCGGTGGGCTACTACTTTTAATATTTTTATAGGAATTTAAATATAAATTTAAAATGTAAAAAATGGGATCCCTTCTTTTCGCATAATGTTCTTTGTCCTACTATACTTCGGCATAACGATTTTGGCACAATTTGTTTTGGCATAATAATACTTCGGCATAATTTTTTTAGGCATACATTTTATGTTGGCATAATCATCTTAAAGACTAATTTGTTTTGACATAAATTTGATTCGCATAACGTTAGTGCCTAATGCCTTAAAAATTTAATATGCTGTGCAACAAAAATTAGTGACAGAACCGAATTGCTGCAAAACCGACTCCACGTAGTCTTGTTTGTCCTACCCCTAGAGTGTAATTTAAAATCGCGTAGGCGCGGAGCCGTGACAGAAACCCTGCCTGCTGCATGTTGCATGCTCGCTTGAATGCTGCATAATGCATGCTTGCTTGCATGCTGTATGCTTATTGCTTGCATGCTGTATGCTATGTTTTAATATCATTATGCGTAAATAAATTTATGCTTTAGGATATTATGCTTAATCATTATTATGGTTAGAGAAATTATGCTTAAAAAAATTATGCGTAAGCTGTTATGCGTAATTATATTATGCGAAAATATAATTATGCCAAACAAAATTATGCTAAGTTATATTAGGTCTTAAAATTTTATGCAAATGGATAGGGAACCGTAAAAAATACGTAAAAGAATAAATAAAGGAATAAAAAATGACTCTCCAAGAAATATATAACAAGAGGAACAAGCTGTGATGATCATCCTAGGCCAGGCACAAATATCGATTTTATAATTCCTTTATTGTCAGCCACACATTAATCTTATCTATACTTATAATAAATCTGTAGAGAGGTCAATTCTGTACATGAAATATATATCCAAAATAACTATCAGGGGGTGATTAGGGATCGATACTGATGCCAAAAATGCAATCAGTAAAATTTTTGTCTGTCTGTCTGTCTGTATAACCGTTATAGAAACAAAAACTACTCGACGGATTTTAACAAAACTTGGTATAATTATTTTTCATACTCCTGAGTTGGTTATAGTATACTTTTCATCACGCTACAATCAATAGGAGCAGAGCAGTGAAGGGAAATGTTGGGAAAACGGGAGAAGTTACTCCATTTTTTAAGCTTCCGTCGCGTGTGCAACCTTAATGGTTAAAGCTATACAGAAATCATGTATGACGGAAATGTTCTCCTTAAAATTATATAAAAAATATCCTACGACAGCATATGTCTATCTTTTATGGTTGACTCACAATATCACGTGTCATTAACTTAATAACACACAAGGAGTTACACGCTGACGGAGTCGCGGGCACAGCTATTAACAATAATATTGTGCGGTTCCGTATTGCGATATTTTTCAACAGTATTGTAATTTGTAGATTGACATATTATATATCCCTACTAAAATATGAAAGTTAATCTGTCTGTTACATCAAAACCACTGAACCGTGAGGAAGGACATAGGCTACTTTTTTTCACGAAAAACGACGGAGACGCGGACGAAGTCGCGGGCAAGAGCTAGTAAATAATATACTAATACATTAAAAAAAACCTTACTTTTCACGATACGAGTAGTAAAATTGCACTGAGTTGAGGTATCATGTAGCCTTCTGCGAAATCGTCGATAACCGATAACACGACCCCTGTCGGCTAGAATTCTTCCTGGAAGGTCTCCAAGTGAAGACGTGTTGAGTTGACACTTTGCTGCAATGTTTTGACTGCGTCGCAACGTGATATTGCTGAAGAACAAGAAAGAAAGGAATCTTGTGGTGTTTGTTGCCTCAATTGCCTTTGTGAGTTCGTGGGAAGTTCGTGATTTATTGTACACTATAGTCTATAGTGAACAAAAGACATTAGACTACTTACAAATACCTACTAAGGAAGAAATTGGCGGAACGGGCGCACACGTAAAAGATGAATATTAATATCGTGTCCTACCAGCTGTCCTGTCATTTGCCCGTTACCGGAACGGACGCTGCTGAAGCTGCAGAACTCGTCGGCAATTTCTAGGCCTTCAATTTGGATAACCATCGACAAGCTAACAAGAAGAAAGTGAAAGTGACATAGTGTGGCATAAAGTGTTCGTATTGTTCCGCATAGTGTCCATTGAGCGCTTCTTTGTGGATGACAGATGATGAAGGTCAGCAGATGATCCGGCCGAATTGTTGAATTAAAAACGAATGGCGTTGACTCCTTATAGTCAGGGACACCAACAGCAATAATTGGAGACTGAATACTATGCTATGACTTAGCTGTGAATGGAGGTTATTGTACCTACCACGCCTGATTTCAGTTCGCCTCTTGGGTCTTGGATGTGCGTTTATAGGTCCATAATACCTATTATGTGGAATGTGTTTAGTAGTGTATCATGACATGACGTATGTAGGTAGTGTGTACTAATACTAACGAATCACATCCACCTAAAATACAAAATATTTTGCGGTTTTCTGTGTACTAAAACGGGAAAAATGTGTCAGAACAGATAATCAACATAGCTTAATCCATTATTTGTACTTTCAAATCATCAAAACAGGCGGTAGCGACCAATGGGTTACGCATGATTAGCTATTAAGTATATAAAGTTTATTGTGTAACTACTTGTGTCCGCGACTGAAAGATTGTTTCAAATCGGATGGGTAGTTTCTGAGATTACCTCGTCCGAATTACAAACTTTGCCTCTTTGGAATACTTACTTGTAAAGATGGGTTCTAATAAGCAACCAAAAAGAGTATTTGTAGCGGACGAAGCTGGAGTTATACGAGATACCGTAGTCTACCCAGAAGACACATGTATCAATATTATTGGAGAGCCATATTGTGAAGAAAGAGAAACCGATAGATGTTTACGGTCCTGTATATTTTTTATCGTATTTTTCATAGGATTAATGTTAAGATTGTTAATGTCTAAATGATTTTTCTTTGTTTGAGTGATTTGCATTTAAATATCTTACTTTTCGACAACAAATTAATACTTATTTAAAATCTATTTTACTGTTTGTTTCCGTGTGATGAGGAAATGTTTATTGTACCGGATTAATATAATGTCTATCGAATAATGTTGGTTTTGGAAAAATAGGTACCTATTTGTCCAAAACCACCATGATAATAAATCAAATCACAATTTAGCCCGGAGGCTGCGTGTGTTCCCATAGTTTTTTTTTTCTAAAACGAATATTTCTGTCTCAAATAACAATGGACAAAGCTGGAGTGATAACTACTCAGAAGTCGATGGGTTATAGCCACAACTCACCAGGTGGAGTTCCAAGATCAGTGGAAGAGAGACCCCCGAGATGTGGCTCTGAAGGTTTAGAACCTGCAGCGGAAGCTGTTGAGATGGGATCAACGGAAGCTGCGCGTGCTAGTGACTCGGCAGAAGACGATAATTCCTGCATACAGTGTCTTTGTTCTTGTTTTTCCTGGAGATGTCTATGTTGCTGTTTATTAAGAGCATTAATAATTGGTTTGCGTGTATAGAAGTTGTTTTTTACATGGCAATTTAATTAATTACTGTATCGTTTTTGTTTGATCGCTAGTTGTATGTTTAATTACCCGACTGCGGCGAACCCCCAAAAGGAGGGTTGTTTTGTTGTAGTGTAGGTTAGCCGAGTAAGTAGGCAGTGCTTTCACCTTTATTTTACTTCTGACTTTGCGTCACTGTTAAAAACAAATTTATCTTTATAATCGTAACAATAAGATAGCTTTTGGGTTATTGCTGTCAGATTAAAAAAAAACTGTGAAAATACTGTAGTGTAAGGTTTTGTATGTCTGTCATAAGTTCATAAGTTTTACTGACAAAATGAAAATATTTTTAATGTACGAGCAATGACATGTGAACACTTACTTCAAAATTTTGGAAAACGGTAGGTATCTACCTTGGGATATTCTATTTCGTATTATTATGGCTTTCAAAGTAAGTACTATGTTCCTGAAAACGTAAAATGATAATCAAATCAATAGGACAGAATCGCTTTTAAATTCAGTAAGTGTTTACATTTTATTGCTTGTTTTTGTACAGCACGTAACACTGAACAGCAAGTTCAATAGAATAGGTACTTGGGTTTTTGTAACTATCTTTATGTATGTAGGTACTTTTTATTTGAAATGTTCATCTTAATTAAAATGTTTTTTTAAATATATTTGAGTGTTTTTTTTTAACAAACCATATGTAAGAACATGCCATCCATAATTTTATGATTTCATTGCTTACTGGATTCAACATTATTTCACTTTGAGGACGTTCACGAGTAAACATAATAATAGGATGTGAGTCATCATTTGCTTAGCCTTTTTCACACTATATTATTGGGGTTGACTTCCAGTCTTACCGGTTAATTATTTGAATGCTGGAAGAAGAGTACCAAACATAATTTTAATTATAAATTAATGTAAGTAGGTATACCAACATCACAAAGAGGTAGGTTAAGCCCAGGCAGTGATATCTGTTAATAAACGTTTGTGATTTTCTTGAAAAAACTCTCGTTGAATTTTCCAACCGTCTCTTTGGGGAGACCTTTTAAAAATCACGCGTGTACCATTTTATCAGTTATCACATATTATTTTGGTCAGTGTCGCTTTGCATAATGGTTATTTTTCTCTTACTATTTAGGCACCTCTCTACTCTTACCACCTCAACTCCTCCTGAGTTTGTTTCAGCATTTCTTCTCAAGGATGACAAACCCTGGGAGTTTCAGTATGGTCAGATAGGCAATGACGATTGGACAATGACTCCCTTGTGTTAGGTATGAGAGGTGTAAAAGTAATTTCAATATCCTGTTTACAGAATAAATAATTTCATTTCATTAATTTAATTTGCTAAATCCGACCACATCTTCGCAGTAATTTTAATGTTTTCTAGTGTCAGGATGAGGAAGTGATTATGTTATTTTTGTTGTTGGCGAAGCGGGAGGGAAACAAAATGTGATTATGAAAGTGGGTTTATGAAAGGTACCTACAGTTGATACATCAGCGTTTAATAGAATAATCCCTCTTTTCAAAAGCGTTAGGCTTTCATTTAGATGTCGTTTGGTGTTCCCGTTGGTTTTACAGTGGAAAAATATTTTTAATTTTAATAGTTCAACAACATTGATTGCAATACATTGGCGTGCAGATTTTTTAAACATGCATTATTCTGAAGCTATGCACTATGTATGGATTTTCCAATCGAAATCATACTGTTTGTGATAATTGGTCTTTAGTGTAGTAGTCACAAGCGCTGAAGAGGCTGGATTCAGATCCGAGGTCGCAAAAAGTATTTTTGAGTTTTTCCATCGGGAATTTCTCAGTAGCAACCCGAAATCTGGGTTTGTACCCGGTTGACGGCCATAACTCCTACACCTACGAGTATTAACTGGAGGCGAGCTTATTGCCATCAAGATTTCGTCAGTTATGTATTCTTAAACAAACTACGAAATGTGGACGTTCGAAGTACTTCTAGACGTTATGAAAGAAAAATTACAGTTAAGTAGATAATTATAAAAAAAATAATATTTCAAATTGAGCAATCAATCTTTAATAATGTGACTTAATTAATATAATCATCAGGTATTTCAAAGACGAGTAGATCGGCGATATTGACGGGTGCCGATGTGTCTGCCGACCGTCTAATGCGACGCACGCATGAGGTCTTGCCTTTCACGCTGAAGTCCTTGAAGAAGCCGGGGTGACAGTGGCACACGTAGGGAGACACGCAGACTCCATTGGAACAGCCTGAGCAGTGAGGCTCGCACCTGGAATTAGCATGGAGTTATTAGAATTTGACGGCAATTGTGGAAGGTAGCGTTTCCACCAAAAATAACGTTTGGGATGCGTGGCGACTGGCAAGGGATGTGCGGAAAACTAATCCAAGATATCACAATATTGCGCTAATTACTGTACATCCAGATACGTGACATCCGCTGAACCCAGGAAAACGTCAGTTCGACGTCGCGTTTAAAACTGTTAACTGTGAGTAAAATAGCATAGAATACTGTACCTAGATGTGTCCCCAGCAATAGGCACGTATCCCGTGTTACAGGCACACATGTCTCTTCCAACACAAGTTCCATTTACACAGGGCACTGCACACAACTGTTCCACGGCTGACATTTGGTTGCCCGGGTAAATGTGCTGGTATTCCGACCCTGGAGTGTGCGAAGGATATTGAGCCTGGTTTGGTTGATTATAATAGATTTGCTGCCCAGGGTAGAATTGGTTGTATGGGTAGAAAGGTTCAGAGTTGTTTGGCCGATTAATAGGTTGGTACCCGGTTGGGCGCTGGTCTGGGTAATATTGGCTGCCAGGGTAATATTGACTATTGGGATAGTTCGCTCCACCATTTGGCAGAGGTTGACTCGAATTGAGGGAAACGTTGCCTTGAGTAGGACGTTGGTCAGGGCCGAGATGTTGGCTATCCGGGTACAGAGCTGGCTGGCTACCAGGAATGCGGGTGTAAATAGGCTGTCCATCTGGATTATACGGTGGTCTTGGACTGGGCGGGTAGCTAGGTAATTGAGCTCCAGGCCGGTTATTTTGTGGATTGCCAGTGTTGTTCGTTGGTTGATAACCAGGGTATTGATTTTGACTGCCAGGAGTATTATGGTTAGGATAACCTGGATAGTTATATGCGGGACTTCCATTTTGGTTTGGCGGGGTGTTACCGGTGTAGTTTGACTGTGGACCTCCAGGGTAAATGGGTGGTGGATTGCCAGGGTAGTAAGGTTGTTGGTTGGCAGGGTAATTGCCTGGTTGATAGCCTGGGATGTTTTGTTGTGATTGGCCAGGGTAATTCGATGGTTGGTAGCCAGGATAATTTGATGGTTGGTAGCCAGGATAGTTAGACGGTTGGCTGCCAGGATAATTAGATGGTAGGTTGCCCGAGTAGTTAGATGGCTGGTAGCCCGGGTAGTTAGGGTATTGGGGTTGCTGACCATAAGGAACTCCAGGTGGGTTTTGGTTGTAAGGATTAGGACGTTGACCGTAAGGGGAGATAGTTGTAGTGGTAGAAGGGTTTGAGGGGTTGCCGCACATATTTGGAGCTATGCAGCGGTTTGGTGGCGTGCAGGCGCTGGAAAAAAATATTAAAATTAATATAATTTGTATTATATTAGCTGTAGTATGTATCACGTACACAGAAGATACATTGTTTTGAGCGGATGCTCTTTTTTTGTAAGAAGATTTGATTATTCCTTTATATTTCAATTTACTGATGAGGAAATTAATTATTTCTATAGTACCTACTCAACTTCATTGTTTTCGTCATACTATTTTGTTGATTGTGCTTAAATAGCCAATTCGTCCTTATACAAGGCCAGTGGCCTAAAAGTTCTATAATAAACTTACATTGAGCATTGTGGAACACAGTCCCCATATGCGTTCTTCGAGAAGCCGTAGTTACAGCGGCACTCATTAGCACCAACGCACTCCCCGTCCTTGCAACGATCGCAGGATTGCTTGCATGATCCTTCGGGAGTGGATTTCAATCCGCTCTTGCACTCACACGTGTTTGGAGCTGTGCAGTTGCCTGGAAGGCGAGGAGCATCTTAGTTAGTGTGAAGTTCAAGTGAGAAGAAAGGGGGTTCTTATTCGGACCATCTATACAGGGTGCAAGGGTGGGTGTATGGGAAGTCCAATTTTTCTTTACGACCCATGTTTCTTAGAGAATAATGGTCCAGTTGATGATCTGTATATATATATCTGTATCCTAAGAGGTATTGCACTTTTTGCGTTACATATACATAGATCTAAATTATGTACCTGCTTGAATCTGCACAGTTTCTGTGTTATAAAATACTATTAAAGAGTCAGTCAAAACATTTATTTTCATTAAACATTTACATTCTTTATACGCCAACAAGTCAGTCAGTCAGACACGTCTGACAGGCCCACTACTTAATCGGGAAGGCCTAAGTAGCTGCAAGGCGTTATTTTCAATCTAAGTATTCATCAATTGTCCGGGATCATTAATGAATCATCTCAGCTGATTGCCTCCAATAAGTTCAAGGTTCAAAAACTCATCAAGATGGCAATTTTCCTATTACAATCGATTACTGCCATGTATGTGCTATATGGACAGTTCCAGCCATCACCGATAGATGTCACTGCATGACTCCTTCATCATCTGTCTAGTATTTTTTAAAAGCTCGTAGCTAAATAATAACAGCCGCTCGGATCGATCTTCAGGTTAAGCTGCGCTTGCCGAGATTGTTCCGTGGATGGGTGACCATCATTACATACCGAGTTTTCCTCAGTGCCTCGGAAAGTACGTTAAGCCGTTGGTCCCGGCTGTAATTTGTAGATCTTTGACAGTCGTTACAGGTAGTCAGTGGCCCAAAAGTCTGACAACCAGTCTTAGCAAGGGGTTTCGTATTACCCAGTTCTAACTGGGTTGTGTAGGTCATATAGACTGTCGCTCCATGTAGGATACTGGTATTCAGCTGCATCCTGTTAGACTGGAAGCCGACATAGTTTGGGAAAAAGCTAGGCAGATGATGATGACTGCTTACCTATGGCCTACTGCAATACCAAATTACTGGATAATAAGATCGGGTAAGACTGACTGAATCTCCTATAATTCTTAGTAAAATAAAAGACTTGTGATCTTACCTCGTCCCGGACCACCGCACTGTTCCCTACAGTACGGAACACAGAATTTGCTATCCAAATCGAGACTGTATCCATCCTTACAAATACATTCGCCTCCAGAACAGTGTCCATTCTGGCATCCGATGGGGCAAGTGGCCACACAAAAGCCAGCCAAGTTCTTGACGTGGTCGGGGAAGCAGGTGCAGGTCTCGGGGGCACTGCATAGGCCGTTGACGCACTCGTGGGTACAGACTGGATCGCAGATCCTGTAGTTGTGGATGTTCCTGACGTAACCGCTGCAGCAGCTTCTGATGCGACTCAAGTCTGGACGGGACTGCGGATTTTAAGAATTTATAAAATATGGAGCCTGTAACACTTGATCCAATAGATTTGTTGTTTTACATGGATATGAATACCATCATCTTCTTGCCCTTGCCACATTTTACATAGATATGGACATAAAGACGTACAAAATAGGTGTTTTTCTTTATCTTATAGAAAGTAGACTGACTATGAAGACAATCAATAGCATAAGAATCGCGTTAATCAATTTCAAATTACTTCGATTAAAAGAATACTTACACCGTTGCCAGCTGGAACATGCGTAGGATCCTTGACCAGGCTGGCAGTCCTGTAAAAGTGAACAATAGTTACGTCACAAAGCGAACAGGAGATGCTGAATCCACAATCAGTCAATACTGTTCTCACAGCCTTGTGTGGTTTGGTAGAAGCAAGGCATGTCTTCGAATGTGTGGTTCTAGTTCTTGCCGATTGTTTCACAATGTTTTCTTTCAGCTTTTGACATACCTAGGTCAACAAAAAAGGGGGAGTAGGTTGGTACTCACGGCACTTCAATATAACAGACGCCCTTTTCATAGTAGTCGGTCTGCGTGAGATTGGTCCTCACAGCATACCCTCCGTAGCCGTGTTGTTGCGTGCTATTGCTGTAATAGTTACTGCAAACGTGAGAAAAAAAATTGTAAGTACCTATACAACGAACAAGAAAAATGAATATGTAAGGATCTTAGCCAGTGGCGTACTGCAGTTCCTACCTACCGTCATGGCAAAAAGGCGTGACTTTATGTACGTGTGGGTATTTGTGAAATAATAAAACTACATATATCATGAAGAATAAGGTCAGAACATAGAGGAAAATAATATTGTAAGACCCTGCAGTTAAATGTCATTGCCATGTTTTATACCAAATATCAATGGCAAGAAGTGTCTCATTGTGATGCATGTCTTGTATAACTCAAAGCAAAGTAAATGCTGCTAAGTATATCCTCACCACTGGATAATTCATCATTGCGTATGGTAAAGATAGCCTTTTTGTATTGTCACTCATCAGTGGCTTGAAGTTTGTCCTAAGGGAGATATGGTATTCCAACTCTCAATAGATAAACAGAAAAGCCCGATTTTGCTGTGCCCGACAGGGTCCATAATTGTTTCTTCTTAATTGTATTTTACCACCTGTATATGTACATTATGGATTGCAATAAATAATTTGAATTTGAATTTTGAATTTGAAAAGTAATTGGAGAGTTTAATACTGAGACTTTTAGTTTATCTCACTTTTAATTTTGGAATCCAGTGGGTTGCTTATAAAGTAAATCGAAAGACGACAGACAGAATTACATGAGCCCAAACACTTAATACCCCTTATTACCGGAAACGGCAATAAATCAGCAACAATGATCTTGTGACCGACGCAGGACGATCTTGAAAAAAAAATGTTTCATAAAGACCTTGATTTCTCATCAAAGCTTTTGTAAAAACAAATGCATCAATGGCATTGTAGTGCTTCTAATTAAATATGATCTAATAGGCTGTGGGTGATCACTAGATATAATTTAGCAAGAGGTTACGTCATTTGGGGAAGTACCATGTAGAAGAGCTACCTGTTCACATACATACCTACATGTACTCGTTCTATACTCGATATAGGCTATGTACCTAAAACTAGTTTGGCAGGTGGCCACGGAACAATACTTGGGAGAAGATTAAGTTAATGATTGGTTGTAGTAGTTTTTTTTTGTTTATCTCTCATAACTATATATTTTGTTTTATATATGTATATTTTAGTTATAAATGTTTTCTGTTATTGCACGCACTATGTTTTGTCTCTGCGTCACCCTAACGTAGACTGGCAGAAAATGTCCAAGGCCTTTGTACAGTTATTACTGTGCATAAAGATTTAATAAATACAAAAAAAAAACTTTTTCACAATGGCAAACAATTTTGATGTGTAGAATAAATGTATAGAGGACATTCAATCTCAAACACTCGCGCATCTATATAGGGTCATTTCGCCTGTTCGCGTCCATCGCCCAATTCGCGTCCATTTTACGGATCTGCCTTTAAAAATCCTCGAAAATAAGTAAATTAACACACCAATCAAACGAAAAGTCATTACCGCTAATACCTCAATATATAAGAGGCACGTACACATGGACAAAAGGTCCGTGCGCCAAACCAATCCCGTTTAGAAAAAATAGTTAGTCTCGGCTGTTCATCAAGGGAGTGCGTATACGCGGGATATTTAGATAAAAAATAGTGTACAGCGGCGCGTTGGATGTTAAGTTTTTTATTGTTTTATGTGAATTTTAGGATACATAGCTGTTTCTAGACTTTTATAATGAAAAAAGGAATAATATTAATTATGAATTTGCTTATGTTTTTTATATTTAACGAATAAAATAAGGTGGACGCGAATTACTACATTGAATCTACAAAACTTCCACTTTGCGTCCGCAATGGACGCAAACTATACTTACAGGGGATAATAGTAAACCAAATTGCGTCCACTATTTTCGTTGAATACAATTGCTTGTAAAAATTATTTAAAATGTATTGATTATTATTATTGTACATTTTTTATTAAGACTACGTGTTTATAATTCTATTTTTAAATGAAATGAGTAATTTCTTTAGTTCTTATTTATTTTTTCTATTTTAAATGAGTTCTTGGGAGACAAGAAAGAAGAAGGAAAAGAGAACATGCACAGAAGACGATTTAAAGAAAGCGTTAAATGAAATTCGAGAGAAGAATAAATCGATAAAACAAATATGCAAAGAATATGCTATTCCCAAGACCACAATATTGGACAAATCAGTGGGCGCAGACCAGATGGAGTAAAGAAACCGGGACCAGAACCAGCTCTAGGAGTAGATGATGAAAACAAAGTAGTTGAATGGCTTCTCACATTTCCAAATGTGGATTTCCAGTAAAAAAGCAAGAATTGTTTGATACTGTTCAGAAAATAATTCGAGAAGGGGAGTTTTCAATAATTGCAAAGATGATCGCCCAAGTCAAAAGTGGTTTGAAAAAATTTTGGCCAGAAATAAAGAAATCTCACTGAAAAATGCGGAGGGTAGTAATAAAGCTAGAGCCCAAGTCACAGAAGAGTCAATCAGATTGTGGTTACGAGAATTAGAGGAATATTTGGACAGTATACACCAAAAAGATATTTTGAGTGACCAGAAAATAATTTTCAATGGGGACGATAGTGGTTTTGCGCTTTGTCCAAAGGCAGGAAAAGTTTTAGGTCCAAGAGGGTCCAAAAACTTATACCAAATAAAGCCAAGTAATGAAAAAGAAAATATAACGGTATTATTAACATTTAATGCGATCGGAGATATGTGTCCACCTTGTATCGTGTTTCCATACATTAGACCACCAAGAGCTGTAGTGAATAGTCTGATCTTTAGTAATAATAATATACCTTGTGACTTTAGGGTAAAATTAACAGAACTGATGACTGTTTATTCATAAAGGTGCAATCATTATTTTCCTACTAATTTTAAGTTCAATCAATGTTGAGAAGATTTTTTTTTTTTTTTTTAAAGTGATGTTTTTAATGATAATAATGTTGATTTTTAATATTTATATTCTTAAAACAAAGAAATTGTTAAAATACAATCTTTCTTTACAAATTCTTAAAAATATCACCCCTATATTCCTTTTCTAAGCTGGTGGACGCTAAATGGTCCACGGGTGGACGCAATTTGGATTTTGTGGACGCAAACTGGGTAAAACGCCTAATTCTGAAGTTTATCTATTTAAAAAAAAAACACAAGATGTTTCGGACAAAACTGAAAGTTAATCTCAAAATAGACTATATAATGAACACATTACATAAATTTTTCTTAGAAATTAGTGCTGGGATATTTTTATTATCGACGTCAAACTTGCCAACTGCACTAAATGGACGCGAACAGGCGAAATGACCCTACGTGAATGTCCATGTCTAAAAATTTTTGGTATAAATAATTATTTTGCAAAACACTTACTTGACAAGATTCTCGCCCCCCTGGTACTGGTACCCCCGACCGCTGTATCCACCCTTCACCCCCGGAGTCTTCGTGTACTGAGGGGTTGCGCTTGCGCCTAGGACGGCTAGCGCTAGTATTAAAAGACGCATTTTGTTTTGATCTGAAACGAAAGGTTCAATAGATAATGTTTGAGTTTGATTTCGTAAAATGTTGATAATTATTTTATTTATTTCATTCGAACACAAATTATTAATATTTTAGTAACACTTATAAAACTATGTTAGTAACGTGTCTCATTAAAATAAAATAAAACTACTTAATTCAAGAATCTATTCAGCTGTGCATACACACATTCATAATTAATTTACATTATTATTTTTTTCTTCTTAAAAAGTATACCTAACTTATTTTGTCGACGTATTTAAAAATCTGAAGGAACAAACAATACCCAAGTAGAATATTTAAAAAAATGCTTCAGTATTAAAATAACAACACACACAGCATACACAGACTCTTTTCTTTGTTCTCTTTCTCATTTATTTATGTTTTTCGACTAAATAAGTGAAAAATTAACATTAAAATAAGTTCTATAGAAAACTAAAAAAAAAATGTTTCCCGAACATTATTTTTATCAGTGTTATTGACCATCGGTTTAACAAAAATACCTTGAACATTCAAGTAAAATCACATCCCGCATGCAAATTTGACCGCTGACACGCTATCTCTTTGTCCAGTATATAAACAGACGGATATATAAAATAAACTAAAGTATGACATAACGAACTTGACTTACCGGCGGCGTATCTTACTTGTTTGTCTCGCTGGTCTTCATAGCACACTGACTCTAAAATTAGCACACTGTGCTGTAGTAAGATAAATAAGCGTGAATGGGTTAGTGGCGTTGGGTTCTGTACTAATAATGTTTATGTTGTTAGACAGTTGACCGTCAGCCCTATTGGTGCGGTAGCTATTCAATCTAATCCTTAACTGGAATTCACAATCTCAAGGTACCATTCAAAAAATAAATTAATAAGTTGTATCAGACAAGAAGGTGCCAATAACACAGTTTGGAAACAGATGATGGTGATGTCAGTAAATCTTTACTGAAAAATATGCTTCCTTTATCATTTTAGGCCCTATTTCCTTTCTACAGATTCGTAAGTACACGTTAACAATATACAGTAGTAGGGTGCAGACCGTTTGCCGTGTCTGGGATTTGAACTGTTGCTCGAGCCCTACAAATGACTGATCCCCTACACACTCTCCGCGCTCAGCGCTCCCTTTAGAAGCTAAACCTGACTGTGATGTGATTACTTCTTCAATTAGTCCGAATAGAAGAACATCTTGTATATAATAGTGTCTGGAGTACTGTGATATGAGCGTATGACTGTCTTGTGATAGTATTTACTTTACATTCTCATTTTGTCCTCAATCGACAGTTATGTAGTAACTACTACTAACGGCACCGATTCAATATTTCGCCACTGAACCCTGATTCAGTAAATATCGTCATTTGTCGGAAACGATGAGATAATGCATATGTTTTGCAATATTTTGATAAATGTACAACAAAATATAATTTCCATAGCCATTTTAGTGTCATGTTCTCTTCGAAGAATTTGAACGAACTACCTCCTCAGCTGTCCATGAGGAAAACTACGATATTTTTGAATGTGCCGTACCTAATGTCTAGTTGAATATTTTTTATTTGATGTTCAACAGATGTAATATTCATAAGTTTTTTGCTGGTTCTGATTCATAGAGCAATGATGTACCAATGAAGTGTTTGGCTTTATTATTAGATAGGTAATAGGCAGAACGACCATGGTAGACGGTTGTGTGTGTTGAACAGAAAAACTTACTTTGGTTATCTCCTTTTTTTTTTTTTTTTTTTTTTTTTTTTTTTTTTTTTTTCGGATGGGAAATCATCAAATGACTTCTCCCGCTCTGGGCTGAGCGGGAGGGAGTGTCAGACTTTTACTGACTAAAACCCATCCATGTTCCTTCATCGCCCTTTGTGTTCCGGGGCCGCGGTATCTCTTTCGAACAACCCGCAGCACCCGGCAGGCATCGGCCCTTGCGGGCCCCTTCCCTATGCTGACATCTCTTTGAGGCGCGCGTGGAACACGAACGCGCCGTCGACTCGGCCTGTCGTCCTAAGACGGAGGGACGGCGAGCTAGCCCTTAGCTCACCGTCCACAGGCCCGCGTCTACGGTGGCCGGGGGCCACCACGTGGCCCCCGACGCCCGGTGCGTCTCCCGCGGCGGCTGGGACGTGAGGAGGAGCGCTCTCTCTCACGTTCCGCCTCCTCCTTTGCTAGCATGACTGCTTCGCAAAAGGAGGTGACGGCTTCCCATTCCGTCTCGCTCCGGACCATGGCTCGAACCAGGGCCGGACGCGAGAGGTCGCCGCCGCCGATCGCCGCTAGGAGGACACGGCGGTGCTCCGCCCAAGCGGGGCAGACCTCCACCGTATGCTCCACCGTGTCCTCCGGTCGATCCTCGCAGTGGAACTTTGGTTATCTCCTGGTGATTTCTCCTCACTTTCGTCCTAAAAGAAATGGACATATCCCCTAGCACGTTGATCACCGTATGCATCAATAATTCTGCTATAGGTACAAATCAATATTCTGATTAAATCGTGGGATTGGCAGCAGCATCATTTAACTCCCATCACAAAGACTTCAGTTTTTCATTGCATTAGCATGGCCCATTGTCAAGTCGTGGCTTCATGAGTCGGCTACTCCATGCTGGTCCTATGTACACGAATATTACTTATATCTACATAAAAAAAATAAAAATGACCCTGAGAACTTAATCCTAAAAACGACATATTCAAGATATAGGAACTACTGTAACAAGTTATTAAAACAATCTAAAATTGATCATGATAAAAAAGAAATCAGTGATGCTGGCAACAACGCTAAACATCTGTGGACAGCTATAAACAGCATAACGAGTAGGGTCGAAAAGAAGGACAGCGCTTCAGAATTGCTATCGACTTCAACTACATCAAAGCAATCGGTTAACGAAATCAATGACTTCTTCGCAAATATTGGTAAATCCCTTGCTGAAAAAATTGTAAGTCGGTCGGCATTGTCACCAAGTGGTACTTTCTGCAATCATTCAAACTCCATGGTACTGTTACCCACAGACGAAGCAGAAGTGACAAAACTAATACTGTGCCTCCGAAATGACTGTGCCATTGGTTGGGACCGAATTTCTAATAGTTTCCTTAAGAAACACAAAGCTATCATAGTTCCACCGTTGACTTACGTTTGTAACCTGGCTCTCGAAACAGGCCAATTTCCCAGAGCATTCAAGAGATCAATTGTTCACCCGGTCTTTAAGGGTGGGGACAGAAGCCGTGTCAACAACTACAGACCTATAGCCGTGCTACCAGCGCTTTCCAAGATTCTTGAACGGATCATGAACGGCAGACTAGTTGATTACTTGGAGAGCAATAACCTTCTATCTTCCTCTCAATATGGTTTTAGAGTCGGTAAATCGACGTCAGATGCTGTTCATGATCTCACTAACTTTATCGTCACTAACATGGACAAGGGTCGTAAAGTCTTGGGGATTTTTCTAGACCTAGCGAAGGCATTTGACACGGTTTCTGTTCCCATACTGATTCGGAAAATGGAATGCCTTGGAATTAGGGGAGTCCAATTGAAACTGTTTGAGGACTATCTGAGTGGGCGTACTCAGAGCGTGAAAATTAAAGAGTACGTCAGTGACGAGTGCCCAGTTACCTACGGCGTGCCTCAAGGCAGCGTACTGGGTCCTACACTCTTTCTTATATATATAAACGACCTGGGTATGCTCACTCTCCCAGAGGGTAAAATAATAACTTTCGCAGACGACACAGCCCTGTTATTCAGCGCGACCACGTGGAGTGATGTCTACGAATTTGCTCAGTCGGGCTTCAATATGGTATCAGAGTGGTTACGAAATAACATCCTCACTCTAAATGCTGCAAAAACGAACTATGTCACTTTCTCCATAAAACATAACAGGCCTACCTCGGCAACAACCCCGCATTCCATCGTAGCTCACACTTGTCCGATGCCATGCTGCGCCGCCTGTACTTGCACTCAAATTGGCAAAGCCGATAGTGTGAAATATCTGGGCATTAACATAGACAGTGCACTAAATTTTCACAAGCAAATTACCGTATTGAGTGGCAGGCTACGGAAGTTAATATATGTCTTCAAGACCCTTAGACGGGTGGCTGAGGATAAGGTGAAGAGATCAGTGTATTTTGCCCTCGTTCAATCTTTGTTGACTTACTGTATAACCTCCTGGGGTGGTGCTCCAAAATACACTATTCTTGAATTGGAAAGAGCGCAGAGAGCCATCCTGAAGGTCTCACTGGGCCTCCCTTTTAGATATCCTACCAACCTCCTATATAAAGAAGCGAAGGTGCTGACAGTGCGTCAACTGTTCATACAACAAACAATTATGAAACAGCATGGACTCTTAACATATTCCCCCTCTCTTTCACGTGGCAAACGCAGATTCGACCCCGTGGACAGTTATCACAACCGGCTTTCGACCAAGTTCTCCCAGCGATTCTTCTGCCACCTCGGTCATCATCTCTATAATAAAATTAATAAGATTCTTCCTATTTACGACCATAACAAGATTAAATGTAAAATGAAATTAACTAGCTGGATCCAGGACTTAAACTACCTTGAAACTGAAAAAATCTTAGCTGTCTCGGTATAGATCAAGATAGATTAAGATTTAAATAAATTAGTTATTAAATTTACTAGGTATATACTTTTCACATCAATATTATTTATTAATATGTCCACGCAACAGAAACTTCTACATCCTCACTCACTACACAAAACCACACTCTACACTTTCCTTCATCTTCACACAATACTAACCATACTAACACTATATAGATTAAGAATCATTTTAATAATTGTTAACTGACTCGCGACCACTGTCTGATTTGGAATATTATGTAACCTAAAGGGTGGAGACCTGGTGTCCTGAAATACAGGCCCCAAGCCTAGTTTAGGCACCAGTCTCCCGCAATATACTTACTGTATCCAACTGTTCCCTAAAAATATGTACTCAATGTGTATTGTGGCGAGAAAATAAATAAATTATTATTATTATTTTCGGAAAGTGTTTTTTCTTCTCAGCCCTTAGACTGTATTTTAGCTACATTTACGGGCCAAAGCCAGAGCAAATGCAGCGTGTGGTGTGTTAGTTTTATGGGTGTTTATGTGTTATGGTGAGGTCCTATTTCGTTCTCTTCTATCTGCATGAACTTCCTAACAATTCTACATGTATTTAAAATGGCAGCTTTTTGCAGTATGATGTAGATGGATTCTTTTAGGTCTAGTAATTTTAAACTATGGAGGAGATGATTTGGGATTACCCCTGTTGTGGAAAGTACTATTGGGACTACATATACTTTTTCTTGTCGCCAAATTCTAGTTACTTCTTCTTTGAGTTCTGCGTATTTACTTATTTTTTCAGTGATTGTTTTCTGTATGTTGTGCGTGTTGGGGACTGCGATATCTATCAGGTATGTAATTTTATTTATTTTGTCCTGTAGGATTATATCCGGTCTGTTGTAATGGATTGTCCTATCAGTGAGAATAGCCCGATCGTAATAGAGTTTATGTGTTGTATTCTCTAGGGTAGGTTCTGGTTTATAATTATAGTAAGGAGTGTTGGTATTTTGAATGAGTGTGTGTTTGAGTGCTAGTTTTTGGTGAATGACATTGGCCACCTGATTGTGCCTGTGAGTGTAGTCGGTCTGCGTGAGAGTTGTGCATGCTCCTGTTATATGCTGGATGGTTTCTGGATGGACGTGACATTTGCGACATTTGTCATTAGTTACTGTAGGATCTTTGATTATGTACTTTCTGTAGTTTTTTGTGTTAATTATCTGGTCTTGAATTGCTATTATAAATCCTTCGGTTTCTGGAAATAAGTTGCCTATTTTTAGCCACTTATTTGACGCTAACTTACTAATGTGGGATTGCTCTAGGTCATGAGGGTGCCGACCGTGAAGTACTTTTTTCTTCCAGTCTTCAATTTTTTGTGTCTGTGGGTCATCATTTGTTGTGTTTTGGGTTTCTGTCTGATCGCTTAGGTTAAGTGGAGTGTAGTTAAGATCGTTTGTTACTATGGCTTTATGTATATTACTAGTGCGGGATTTTGTGTTGAAGAATGATTTTAGTCGACTAACTTGTTTCCGCCATAAGTGCTGGATATCTATAAGGCCTCTCCCTCCATTTTCTCGTTTAATGGTTAGTCTCTCTACAGCGGATTTAGGGTGAAGGTTGTTATGTTTCGTGAGTGTTGTTCGTGTTGTTCGTTGTAATTGTTCTGTATCTGTTTTGGTCCATTTTATAACTCCGAATGAGTACGTTAATACTGGAATGGCAAAGGTGTTTAAGGCTTTAATGAGATGTTTACCTGAGAGTTGGGTCTTACAGACGGCGTTAACTCTCTTCTTGTACTCTGTAGTTAGTGTTTCTTTAATTTTTACGTGGTCAAGACCTTTTAGTTGCGTATACCCTAAATATTTATACAAGTCAGTCGGTTCTAATGCGGTTATAGTATCTGACTCATTCACTGCATAGTCGCCGGGTCGTACCCTGCCTCTAACAATGTGAAGTGTTTTACATTTATCTAATCCAAATTGCATGTTAATATCCTTACTAAACTCTGCTGTAATATCGACTAATATCTTCATATCTTTTTCTGATTTTGCATAAAGTTTTATGTCGTCCATATATATAAGATGCGATATTGTTGTTTCATCTGTAGAGTGTTTGAGGCAGTATCCGGCCCCGCAGCGCTGCAGCAAATGAGACAGAGGATTGAGGGCAAGACAGAACCACAGAGGGCTCAAGGAGTCACCTTGGTAGATGCCTTTTTTGATAGATATCTGTCGCGTTGTGACATTATTGTTGTTGCTATTTATTTGTAATGTGGTTTTCCACTGTAACATTACTTGGCGCAGAAAATCAATTATTTTCGGGTTTATTCTATAAATCTCCAGTATTTGTATTAACCAGGAGTGCGGTACACTATCGAAAGCTTTTTTGTAATCAATATAGGTGCAATGGAGATTTCTGTTTTTTAAGGTGGCGTGTTTATGTATAGTGGAATCAATTATTAGCTGTTCTTTGCATCCCATGTGGCCCTGCCTACATCCCTTCTGTTCCTCTGCTATTATGTTGTGTTGTACAATGTGTGAGTTAATTTTCTTTGTAACTGCAGATGTTAGTATCTTGTAAATTGTTGGTAGGCATGTGATTGGTCTGTATTGGGAAGGCTCTGATGTGTATTTAGTCTTAGGTAGCATGTAAGTAATTCCTATTGTGATAAATTCGGGTATATTCTGCTGTCCTAATACGATATCTGTTAAATTTTTTGCTATAGATTTGTGTAATGCAGTTAACTTTTTGTACCAAAAATTATGTATTTTGTCTATTCCAGGCGACTTCCAATTATGTAATCTAGCTGTAATGTGTATGATGTCAGACTCTGTTATCTCTACGAATTCCATCACGTCAGTTTCTCTCCATTTTGCTTCTTCATCCGCTATCCAAGATGCTTTGTCGTTGTGTTGTTTTTGCTCTTCCCAAATACTAGCCCAATAAGTTTCCAGTTGTTCTTTTGTAGGTAAGTTAGGTGTGTATGTGTTATTTTCATAATTTTCGTCAGTTTTTGGTTTATGTAGGTTTCTATAAAATATTTTTTCATTTGTGGTAAATATTGCGTTATATTATTATTATTATGTATAGGTAGGTAACATATAATACTATACCTAGATATTATACAGAGTGCATCGGAAAGGTGTGGTCATCATTAGTTAAAGGTGTGATAGAGACCATCGAGCTGAACTACTTTCTCCACGGAACCAACTCAGTAAACGCAAAAACATAAAATCACGCCTACAATCCTAGAAGGGTTAGTCAGAGGTATTGCCAATAGTACCTACACCCACTTTTTGCTAGATACCTATGTTGAAGTCCCATGTAATAGGAGATGAGCCTATTGCCATCAACCGGGCACAAATCCAGACTCCGTAGCTGCTACTGAGAAATTCCTGATGGAAAAGCCCAATATCAATTGGACTACTATTAATACAGTAACACTGCACAAGGCTTTCGGTCAAGATCTCGGGTGTTCTTATCTTAATGTTTTGATTGACATTATATATAAATCTCCAATTATCTTGAACACAATATGACTTGCGCTTGATTTTCAAACTGTTTCGATTCGGGGTGTAGGTAATTTCAGCTTCATATTCAATTAGGTAGCTTTGTTTAGAATACCTACTGTACCTACGTGTGCATCGACTTCGACTACGCGTGCTTCGACTAAGCAAAGGTCTGAAATTATACAACGTACCTACCTACGCCCAAGATAAATAGTAGGTACCTAACGTGATCGTGTTTTAACCGACTCCTAAAAAAAAGAGGTGGTTGTTAAGTGGCCGATATGGAAATCAAGTTGGCTGTTGTCGATCGAATTTGGCTAGATGTGGTCGACCCATCCTGGACACAATGCGAGTGTGTAGCCCCAACACTAGATATGCCATCTCTCCTGCCCGTCGAACACAACTAATCGCACCCACAGGACTGGAATCAGCCAAATCACAGAGCTGTCCAGATCGCTACGTACCTACCGGTCGGACAAAATCTGAATCATTGATTCGAGAAGAAGAAGAATATTAGTACCTACTTATTCATTTTGGATCAAGCATACCTAGGTAAGTATACCTATGTACTGTATATTAACTTTTCAAATTCAGTTGAATCTATGTAAGTAGCTATAAAACGGCCTCCTAAGAACTAGCTTCACAAAACATAGGCCTTCCAGACTTCCACGATCCCACAACGGCAATCATTACATAAGTAGGTATGTATTCATAATAATTATTTACTTACTAAAACAAAAGTGATTACTTACTTACTTACAAATAGGTATTAATTATTTCTACGAAACGAAAGAATAACATTGACATCTTATCAGGCGGGCTAATAAGTACCTATTAGAGTCAAAGGGTTTTCAGTTTCTGAGGAACCAAATATTGACACCAAGAAGGTAAATATTATATTAAAATTAAGACAGCAGATCGTTCTACTTACCTACGTTGAAGACGTTGAAGATCAAACGGCTACTGCCAAGTCGTAGTCCTGATTTCGATACCCTAGCAGGGAACGTGGTTTTTGTTTGTTAAGCTTATTTGCACCACATTTAGGTAGGTAGGTACCTACATTCTTAGCTACATATAATGTTTTAATGCAATATTCTCGAAACATTGCTTGGTGAAACGATAATAAGACTTTAAATTGGGCAGCTGTAACCTAGTTAATAGAAAGATTTGATTGCCTCATTAATATTTTCGCGAAATCCGAAACACGAATCATAGGATGTCAGTGTTGATAACAGTACTTAATACCCACGCACTTTGACCCTGATCGAGTTTATCTCTTGAATAAACGGCTTCCACGAAACTGTTGATCTCGGCGTCACAATAACTTCCACAAACACTCTGTTTATTTTCCCCCTCTCGAAAATTTGAAATAAACAACAAAATTTATAGTTTTAACTTTTATTTAATTACGTTCCTAATACATTCATTAATAGATAAAATTAATAATTAATTCACACAATATTCTTTGGTAGATTTAACACAAACTTTCATACAACGCCATCTATTACAACACTTTAGAACAACTTGCGAATCTAAAACTCTTGAACTAGACATCGCGGTCATAATTCAGTTACTGCTTCCCCATTCAAGTTCATGATTTCAATAGCATGTTCAGAAGGTGGCCTCCAGCAAGGTATTTCAGCGTAAAGTGGTTCTGATGTTGTATTATCTATGACGTCCAGTTTGGCTTCGCATTTCAACGCTTCGATCGTGGAGTCAGTTACGCTAGCTCGAAGTTGACGTAGTTCACTGCAGTCGCTCATAGATGGCGCTATTGAGGAACGTGCTTGTATTGTTCTAAAATCGTCACTTCTCCTTGGTAAATGATCGTAATGACATTCTAGAATACCTGAAATAATTTACAAATTAATTGATTTTTAAATAAGCGGACACCGTAGACCGTTTAGTTGTTTTATTTTGTATTTTACCTCTAAAATTTTCCAGCATTATAGGAGAAATAGTTTGTACCACAACAGGCCTCATAAATTGTTTTAAATTCCGGTCCAATGTAGATATTGGTTGATAGTGGCACTTTTCCGAAGTAGGTGGATCTAGAAAAACAATATGCAAACGATACAAAACATAATAAAATACAAAAATTTGGCGTGGCCCATGAGGGGATCGAACCCGCGACCTTCGCGTTATTAGCACGACGCTCTAACCAACTGAGCTAATGGGCCGATGACTGAGGTGATGAAAATACAGTCCACATACCATTACTAAGAATTATTAAATGTTTTCCTTCTCGGTTGGATATCCGCATAGTGAGTTGAGCATCTACTGGGGTTTCCAGGGGATTCCACAAAGATTGAACTTCGACGGATTGTACAAAATGATTTGCACTTGTCTGAACAACTTTAGTGTCTAGTAGGCGAGTATTTTTAGGGCTCCGCAGCCAGAAAGGAATTTAAACTCTTATAGTTTCGTCATGTCCGTCCGTCTGTCTGTCCTCGCCTTAGTTGAGAGACTTGGAGAACTAAACCCCACTTGCCATGCATGGGTGTAGTTACATAATTATTGATCATGTCGACAAAGTAAAAAAATAAAAATTAGGATACCTCCCTATGCCATGATTTCGTTGGATAGGTCGTTCAAAAATCTTACGGGTGTGTGGAAACCATTATTCAAATGTAAATGTTTGTTTGTTAAGTGCCAGTATTGAAGGCCTGCCAGCTAAAAGGTTGTTTTCGGATATGTGTTCTGGGGACTTTGTAAAGCATAGATAATTTGTTATTAAATTTTGACATCTGAGCTTAAGGCACCGAAGTTTAATAGTTTAATTAAGTGGATTACAAAATATTTCCTCATTCGTAGTCATGTCTACAAAAAAAAAACAATAAACACTTATACACATTTACACATGTTACATAAAGTATTGACATTGAAACTAACCGGGCAAGGGTGTGTGGAAAATGCTTCTCACATACGGCGGCGGCGGCATATCATTGTTATCAATCATGACTTGCATTCTAATATCATTGATCTTCCTCACGTCCTCATATCTGGGCTTCTTGCATCTCTCTATCATCACAATCACCACTGCTACGGTGATGACTGCCATCATCACCCCTCCTGCGATACTTATCACCGATATCAAGTCTACTGATGACCTCTCAGTTCCTTTATCCCCCATAACGGCTGTTATATGTTCGGGCTCTGTCAAAATATGAAATTCTTCATCATCCGTTGGTCCATCTGTTGTAATCTTATCAAGACTTTTAGTAGCGTTAGCCTTTTTAAATTCTTTGTCAACTACCACTGGTGCATTGGTTGGTTTAACATACTTTTTTGTAACAGGTGCAACGATCACTTTTTTAGGAGTCGCGTATTTTATCAAGTGTTTTGTTGGTCGCTCCGTTGATGACTGTGTTGCACTTGAGGTTATAAAAGACATAGTAGTAGGAGTCGTATGTAAATCATTCGGTTTCAATGTAGTTCTTGATGTAGAAGAAGTAGTTGTTATAGAAGTAGAAACATTCTTGTTAATATCAGTCGTCATGCTGTTAGTTCTATTACTACGAGGCAAAGTCTTAGTAGCTTCCGAAGGTTTCGTTACTAAAGTAGTCAATTTAGTTGAAGAAGTTGTTGGTTTTGGAGTTACAGAAGTGCTTGGTACTAGTGTTTTGTTTATAAAGTATGATGTAGCCAATAGGTCTTTTCTTGATAATGGACTCAATTTTACGGGTTGTGTCGACGTTTCAGCAACCATTGGCTTTGTGAATTCATTTTCTGTTTTATTATACGATTGAGCAGTCGAACTGTTCTTTGCTGACATTAATGATGAAGTTAAAGCAATCTTTTTGAATGTTGAATACGACACCGATGTAGGTATTATTGACACAATTATTGTCTTTGGAGTTGTGATAGCTGGTGTCAATTCTTTGTTATCTTTGTTATTAGCACTTCTGTACCTTGGAAATTCATGAGTAGTTTTAATCTTTGTTTCTACTATAGAGGATTCACCTTTTTGAGCTGGTCTTATCCATATTTCCTTCGGTTTAAATTTGACTGTCGTTGGAAGTATTCTTAATGTAGTTTCCTTTTTCGTTGACTCCGTTTTTAAAGTTGTTTCCATAGGTGTTGTTGAAGGTGCAGTAGTAGGCATCTCAGTCGTAGTTTGCCCTTCAGTAGGTTTCTGTTGTACGTTGACAGTAGGGGCAGTTTTTATAACTACGACTGGTTCAGTAGTGGTCTCAAAAGCTTCAGTTATGTTATGAATTTCTTCAATATTGAACTTTTGCGTTACTGCTTCAATAGTAGTTCTGGCGGTTTTTGATCTACTTGTTGTAACAAAAGTTGTATTGTCATACATTGTTACTATTTTAGGTATGTCAACAGAAGTGAAAATAGGTATCATTTCTTCAGTTTTCTCCTGATTATCCGTAGTAAGGATTTTAGGAATACTTGACATTGTAGATGTATTCAAAACAATTTCATTTGATGGACTAGTAGCAACTGCTGCTGTTGCTTTAGTCGTAGGTACTTCTGTAGTTGTAGAGGGTACTGTAGTTATAGGAATAGTAACAACAGTAGTGGAAGTTGTAACTATGGCAATAGGATTTGTAACAGTAGTTTTAGGAGTACTTTCTGTAGTTCTAGGAGTTGTAATTGTGGTTCTAGTAGTTGGTACTGTAGTTCTAGGCGTGGCTACTGTAGTGCTAGAAGTCGCAACTGTAGTACTGGAGGTCGTTATTGTAGTACTAGGGGTCGTTACTGTAGTACTGGGAGGTGTTACTTTAGGTGTAGCAGGAGTTGAAGGTTTAGTAATCAGAGCTGTTAGTAGTTCTTCTAACGAAGGTGTTGTTGTCGTTGGTGGCATGCTCGAATCACAACTGTAAAATAAAAAGGAAAATACGTTTATATACAATTTACTGCAACCGAGGAATAGGTTCACCATGAATCTTTAACTAGCGAATTTTAATCAGTTGTAAGATTTGATTACAGTGATCTATTTAGGGTAAGTTCAGCCCACTTAGAACCCCAAGTTTTTGATTATGTTTTGTGAGTGAATCGCATTAGGTATTTGTTATTAAAGATATCTATATTTCAACTGTATGCCTGTACACAAAAGCCTACGGTGTCGTCGCTATCGATCACTATTATCTTGTATTGAGTTGGTATTTTAGAATTTGGTCGATTTTTATGGAGAAGAACCGGTAAGAGACTCCACGAGTAGGTAACTCAAGAGTAGGTACTAAGTCTAGGCATATGAAAGTGGCCACCCACCTCTCACCTTGCCATCCGTCTAAGCACTCGCACTCGCCAGTAAGGGGTGAGCAGAAGCCTTTCTTACATCGTTTACATTCGTTGATACAGTTCGGACCCCATTTGTTGTCCGGACAGTCTGAAAATATGGTTCATGGGTGGATTTAGAAAATTGATCTATTTCCCGATCTGGTGGCCTACCATGACCTGAGTGGGAAAGGGATGGCGCTAGACAGCTGTCTTGTTCATCTCTTTCCCACTCTCGAAATATAACTAAAACATTCCTGCATTAAGAGGTCATGGTAGCCCTACAGATCTTTTCTCTGAAAAACCAGTAAACACTATTTGTTCAAAGCTCATTTCACAAATAAAACTGAGCTCTTAAACACGGTTTAAAGTCTGATGGCATCCAATTTCATAGGTGTTTCATAGGTGAAATTGGACTCTAGAGTTCGTCGTTCTTAATAATACCAAAATGGATGTCGAGTTTTTATTAAGTGAACGGTGATTCTTTAGATGAATATGAAATAGAACACGCTACGCATATGATTTACGTTTTATTGCCACTGGCCTCACTGCTAACGTTAACTTTACCTTCGGAGCACCCAGGACCTGTCTTCCCCAGTGGGCAGATAGGGACGCAGGAGACATCCCTCATCTTGTACCCTGGACAGCACACCGCCACCTCTGCCGTCCTTTCTTCTGTCTGTAACGTCATGGACCATCATCAGAATCACAACCAGAATCGGTACCTGTTATTGAGTGTCAATAGTTTCTATCATAGTCGTGGTATACACTTGGCCGGAGTAGTGGTGCCCTCTAGTGATGAAGGCCCCGATTTACGAGTACGAGACGTACTTAGGTCATGGATTCGAACTAAAATCATCACTGCTGTTAAAACGGTGATAGAAATGTGACATCTAATGACATGTACTCGGCCCGCGTGAATGGCCTACTTTTTTAGTAACAGTACCTAGGGCGTTCATGCTTGCGGGTTCTAGCGGTTGGAATATTTTAGGCTGATTCTCCTATATAAGGGTAGCAATAAAGATGAGAAGAAGTTATAAGAAACGGTTCTAAACATGAAATGACATTACAAGTTCCTGTCACTTGTAGGTAATCAATAGTTCATGTAAGATGTATAAGCAAAACATGAACTTGAAGCAACTTTAAGAAAGGGACCTCATTAGAATAAACCATAGCATGATCCACGATCGTGTCAATGGAATGATTGTTGGTCAACTTGGAAACACACGTAGTGAGGTATCACCAGATTTATCTGGAGACAAATCAGGGGATTCAATCTGACAAATACTGGGTCAGCTGCGATTAATTTCATCTGGTGAGGTAAATAACAACCACTTTCGATAGGTAGATGCCTACTCATGCTTTCTGTTCTTTATTACGAGTTTTAAGTCCTTATTTATTTTTATCAATAAACTATAACTAATTAAATATAATGATTTTATTGTAGTTTTTACAATAAAATCATTGTGAGTCGGTTTTAGCAGAAAGCTAACCTCTAAGGCGTAAATAATGGACAGTTAATCAATCTATCTGAAGATACAAAGTGTAGTGTGTGTTACGAATGGAATGATATAATTAAGGCTAGTAGGGACAGTCACTTCACAATCGATCTAGTTTTTCTCAAGGATAGTCCTAGGTAATAAGTTGTTGACATCTAAACTGTATATTTTCCTCATTAAGTCATAAGAATATTTAAATTTAATGAACGTGCACTGACGCCCTAGCCCCTTAATCTGTTGTATTTGTATGGGATTCTTATTTAAAGCTGCAAAAGGTATTTTTATTTGTATACTCTCATAATATTTTTTTTTGAATTCTGAATTAGAAGAGGCTGTGCTGCACATCCTCTAGACGAAAGCTCCAAGAATCCTTATTAAAATAGAATCATTCACTCTATGTCGACGCTACGTCGATTCGCGAAACGAATGACATCTGTTTTAAAAAGTTTACGCTTGACCACCAGGTTGGCCAAGTACACTTAAACCAAAAAGTGAAACGCTTTTAGTCTATACATAAAAATAATAAAATTGTAACAGGGTGATGTCCGAACATTGAAGATTAGAATTTTTGTCCGCCTGTCTGTCGGTATGTTTGTACGCGCATCACGCAAAAACTACTGCATGGATTTGAACGCAGTTTTCACCGCTCTACTGCTAGATGCCTAACTTAAAATATAGGCTACATTTTCGAGATAGACATTTTCTTTTTTTGTTTCCAAGTACGAAGTCGCGGGCAAGGCTAGTTTCAAATAAATTAATAAATATATTTTTTACACAAAACAGTATTTTTATACTGTGTTGGCCTTCTTTTGTTGGTTACTGTCATAAAGAGCGACCGAATCGAATGTGCCGACGCCAACAAGTGTGATGCGATTCAGTTGTATTTAATCTACTAAACAAAGCCGATGCGATGCAAATACTGACCCGATGCAATAACTAGACACATTCGGTTTGGATTCAGCTCGTGCCGATGAGCAAACACCGTTCGTCATCTACTTAGTATCATTGAATCATGTTTGGTTCGGCTGAAAATTTCGAGCTAAGTTTTTTTCTAAACGTGAATTCATTCGATTTTGTCACCCGGCTGTGCCAAATCATAACGATCATTCGCACCTTTAGTTGTTAAACAATATTCAATGTTTGGTTGAAAACCACACGGTGGAAGGGACACCGACGCGAAAACGGGTACCACATATTTAGTACATCATTCTGAACCCCCCCACATAGAACTTTTTCGTCGGTTATTAAAAAAAAAACTGCTGATTCCTACAAAACTGCAATACCTACACAATCAATCAATGTACTGAAGAGCTGATGTTATTTTTAATAACCGACCACAAATTTATATGTGGGGGTTTCAGAATGACGTACTGAATACGTACGCACGTATTTGTCTCTTTTTTCTATTTCATGTTCCTACAGTCCATCCAAAGGTTGTCTGGAAGAGATCGCTATCAGCGATAAGACCGCTATTGTAACCATAAAATTAACAATTTTGTAAAACCATTCTGCTTCAATTTGGTGTATAATAAAGTATATTCTATTCTATTCTATTATATTCTATTCTATTCTACGTGTTAACCGTTTTAGTGTCGGTGTCCCTTCCACCTTGTATACAAACCTCAAGCCTGGTTAAGTCCCTCATCTCAGTGTTCCACCTAGAGCACCTTGGAGGCATGGAGAAACACCACTCGTAGGTCCTCACCGACATCGGAGCCCGATACTTTACCCTCTTAGTGATGTTGTATCTGTGGATGTTGACAATAAAGCTTTAATAAAACAATCATAACGACAGCCTTAGTCTTAACATAACATGAAGGGTGTAAATAGACCCTTAACGAAACCGAAAGGAACCTCTTCTGCCCGTCATTGCGATATTAGGGGTCAAAGTTCCAACTTCTTCACAACTTTTTTTTTTAATACTAGTTTTTAAGGTTATAACTTTACTTATAATACCTCCATGACCCGTTTACTAATCAATGCATCCATCAGCACGTTTTGAGTGCGTTACATTGAGTTTTACCGTCAAAACATAAATTTTCACCCCAAAAAAAATCGTTTCCCAGCAATAATTTTTGCGTAGGGTTACTTAGTTTGATGTACAGAATGCTTGGTTGACGGCTCCGTGAAGGGTCCGTTTACACCATGTATGATAACATCACGCTTGAACTAAATCCCCAAAGGGTTACTAAAGGCTCATTTACGGTGACGCGGCGCGGCCCGCTTTCATTTCAAACATAAATGGAGATGTACTCGTATGGGAGCGTCTACAGCGAAGCGACTTTATGCATCGGGCGCGGCGGCGCGTTGAGCGGTGCCCGCGGCCTACACGAGGCGCACGCTTGTACACTGTTTCAGTTTCTCCTGATGATAATTGATTATGACTTAAAATCACGAAAAGTATACTTCCTAATTTTACAGGTTTTCAGTAAAACAATATTCACGTGGTCTAAAATAAGTCTAAAAAATTTAAATCATCAGCAGTAGGTAATAAGGGTTATATGGTTTTGCAATATGTTATCCCAAAAACCAGGAGCAACAAGCCATACATTATAACCAAATAACCTCGAACGATCCTAAGCTAACATAACTCCGTCAATATCTGAGCACCCTATTCCATGGACGCGTTACTAATCCTGATAGCTTTAAATTAATTACCACTTTCTACGTAGGCAACCCGTTTACAGAGAACTGAGGGTGGGTTGAGCATAAATGCTCTTAAGAAATTAAATTGGAGCTTTAGAACATTAATAAATAGGCTTTAGAGGTAGCGGTACGTTTTGTCATATAAAACCTGTGATAAAGCTTAGTTAGACAGGATGTAGTTTTAGAAAAAGAAGTAAAGCTGCCTTTATTCTTCATCAGTCTACAGCAGTCCATAGCTGGACAGAGGCTTCTTTAAGCGCACGCCACTTAGCTTGATTCTCCGCAACTCTGACTTCGTTACTGAAAAAGTGGAAAATAACTTTACTTTCGGAAGTCGGTGGCAAAAAAGTCAATGGAACAAACAACGCCACCGATTTCCGAAAGTAATTTTCCACTTTATAGTGTTTGTTTTTATTAAAATTGAACTTCGTTAACGTGCAGAATGTTGTTATTTCGGATTTTCGAAACTACCAAATCGGATGTCTTTGTTTCGAAGATTACTTCCTACATTCAAACTTTACCTCTTCCTAATACCAGTGTAGATGACCTTTTCAAAAACAGAGTTTACGATTTAGTATCGGCTAATAGCCGCAGAAAAAAAAATACAGTCAACAATTATTTTTGCATCTTGGCTCGCAGCCCAGGATGTGCCGCACATGCTTAAGTATTAGAAAAGTACTTAAGTAAGTGCAAGTGTAGTGTAAGTGCAGTGTAAGTAAGTGCATGTGTAGTGTAAGTGCAGTGTACGTAAGTGCATGTGTAGTGTAAGTGCAGTGTAAGTAAGTGTAAGTGTAGTGTAAGTGCAGTGTAAGTATGTAAGTGCTTAAGTATTGCTTTAGTACTTAAGGACACTTCCGACATAGGCAAGACATAGATTGAACAGTGAAGCAAGAATTCCCCAGAAGCAGCGCAGATTGGGCTTTGTGCCCGGTTGATGGCATGATCGCCCCCTACTACATGGGACTTGCAAATAACTTGCAAGTTATTTTCAAGTTGCTTGTAATACTCGAAGTATTTTGCAGAGGTGTAAATGATTTTTTCATGTTATGGTTATATTTTTTCATTGTTCTCTGCTGGACGTAGCCTACTCCTGAGCACTATCATTGACAGGCTTAATTCACTCTTCAATCTATGTCTTGCCTATGTCGGAAGTGTCCTTAAGTACTGATACTTAAGCATGTGCGGCACGTCCTGGGCTGCGAGCCAAGTTGTAAAAATTGCTGACTGTATTTTCTTACTACGGCTATTAGCCGATACTAAATCGTAAACTCTGTTTTTAAAAGGTCATCTACACTAGTATTAGGAATAGGTAAAGTTTGAATGTAGAAAGTAATCTTCGAATCAATAACATCCGATTTGGTTGTTTCAAAAATCCGAAATAACAACATTCTGCACGTTAACAAAGCTAAATTTTAATTTAAAAAAAAAAACACTATAAACTGGAAAATTACTTTCGGAAATCGGTGACATTGTTTGTTACATTGACTTTTTTGCCACCGACTTCCGAAAGTAAAGTTATTTTTCACTTTTTCAGTAACGAAGTCAGAGTTTCGGAGAATCAAGCTAAGTGGCGTGCGATTGAAGAAGCCTGTGTCCAGCAATGGACTGCTGTAGACTGATGAAGAATAAAGGTAGCTTTACTTCTTTTTCTGAAACTACATCCCATCTAACTAAGCTTTATTACAGGTTTTATATGACAAAACGTACCGCTACCTCTAAAGCCCATTTATAAGTGTTATAAAGCTCCAATTTAATTTCTTAAGAGCATTTATGCTCAACCCACCCTCAGTTCTCTGTAAACGGGTTGCCTACGTAGAAAGTGGTAATTAATTTAAAGCTATCAGGATTAGTAACGCGTCCATGGAATAGGGTGCTCAGATATTGAAGGAGTTATGTTAGCTTAGGATCGTTCGAGGTTATTTGGTTATAATGTATGGCTTGTGACGATTGTTGCTCCTGGTTTTTGGGATAACATAATTGCATAATCATATAACCCATAAGGGTTATAAAAAATTTAAATCAACAGCAGTAGGTAATAATACCTACTGCTGTTGATTTAAATTTTTTAGACTTATTTTAGACCCCGTGAATATTGTTTTACTGAAAACCTGTAAAAATAGGAAGTACCTATACTTTTCGTGATTTTTAAGTTATAATCAATAGTTATCATCTGGAGAAACTGAAATAGTGTAACAGGTTTAAACCCAAGGGTTTGTCCGCGTGTAGGCCGGAATTTATCCGACAGAAAATTGTACTGGGATAAAAAGTATCCAATGAACAGAAACAGGTAACAGACAGACAGGTTTACATTCTTATTTATAATTTAAGGATAATTGATAATTAGGATGGACAATGACAGGAATTGGCTAGAGTCTGTAAGTAAGTGTCCCTGATTGACGCGTAATGGCGGAACTCTTGGAATATTAAAACAAAAACAAATCTACTCTCTGCCATCCCTGATGTAATATCAAGATGTTTCATATTGCGCTACTGCATCACTATGTCTTCGTTTATGAGAAGTGAATGCTGAATATGATAGAATGCTGAAAAGCATTAGATAAAGCTGTTTTATTTAGTACCGTACCTGAGGAACTTAGGTAGATATGTAGGGACCCCGAGGTGGCAAGAGTGAAAGGATCTGAATTATTTTGTAATACATACAATGTTTATGAACTATTTGAGGTAGGAACTACTGCTCGCGTTTATTAAACATCTACGTAACGTAACACTAACAATCTCAATCTTAGCTAAACCTAGCATTTCTTTCTACAATTAATTAATATTCATTGCGCTTTTTAGTTCGTTGAACAGATTTTTTTTTAATATAGAGAAACGGATAACGATTTTCCCTCAAATTGAATCGGATTGTGGAAGGAAGAAAAAAAAAAATTTTTTTTATTAGAAATGTCTGTTATTGCTTTAAGTAGAGATGCCACTTTTGTACTTCAGCAGTTTTTTTCACATCTAAAATTAAACCAGCTTAGGATAAATCCTCTCACATCTCATCCTGCTCTTATCAATATTATTGATTCTGGGTTTATTTTCGTCCCATGAGGACAATGTTAGCATAAGATTATTTCTATTTCCAGTGCGACAGTGGGCGTCTCGTTTCCAATATTTGTTCTGCCTACATTACATTAAGGAAAACGTTACGTTTTCAGGCGTATAATAATAGGTTTTGTTTTTGTTCATCTTTTTCTACACTGTTCATCTGTTTTTGTAATATCAAAATAACATTGGTTTTGTCAGTGCTTGGGGCCCTTATACCGTTAACATTAAATTAACAACAAACCCGCTGTTTCAATTGTTAAATAGGCTGCAGGTAATAGAAAAGCAGGTATGAAAACCTTAGGTCTTAGACAAGTGGGAGTCACTTTTGAAGCGTTTCGTATTTCTACACTTTCAATGGAATTCACTTACACAAATAGCTTATATCAATTCTGTACTTATTTTTACATCATCTTTTATTTTTGTCTTGCCCATCACAGTTGTCACTGTTATATTTCACTTAGTATAATTATGCCTTTAGGGCGCATAACTTGAAAGAAGCATTTATTAAAAAATTGATAAAAATCCCACTTACTTCTGTTTCACCATGCAGACATTATCTCCGTTGAGGGCTGCAGCTTCCATCATGATTGCCACAGCACACACTATCACGGCACACCATGCTTTAGTCTTTATAGTCCTTAGCACTTTGTCTATAAGCACCATTTTAGCACTGTTGCCGATCCATGGTCCTAATGTCGTGGAGTCATTTTCGGGTGGTTATGGGTTCCTGGTAGGCAAAAAGTTTTTATTATTTTATTTTAACCTTGGATTGATTAATAATTACACTGGGACAAATTTTCGTTATAATAATTATGTCATTTTAATGACAAAGTTAGAGATAATATTTTGATGATCCTGGTTGATAAGTTTTAATCTTATATGAATTGGAAACGAAGAAAAAAAATGTCATATTGTTGCAGACTTGACTCACATAAGAGACGTGGACAAAATATCCAGATTTCATATTACACTAGTAAGTCAATGATTCGAGATTCATGATCATCATCAGACTGTTACTAACGCTAAAACAATCCAGTCAAACAATTGTTCGTGAAAGAGTCGTATTGAGGGGTTATTCACCAAGTCGACAAGAGAGACTGGACACACGTGTGTCCAGTTGGCGAAAACATAAAAGTGATTTAATTTATGTTTCACTATGTGGACACGCGTAAAAATTTTTGCGTGTCCAGATGACGAAATTATAAGACATACTAATTTTGAGTTTCACTAACTGGACACAGTGTGTCCAGTCTTTCGTGTCGAGTTGGTGACTAACTCGTATTGAGACTCCAAACCACACAATGAGACAGACCAACACCGACCTTTTTCCACACGATCCAAAAAGAAATAAAAAAAGAATTCCTTTCCATTTGATCCATCCTCGCTTTCTATTAGCCGGACAATAATTTGTATAACGCGTGACAGAATGAAGGGGCGTCGGGTCAACTGGCGGAGGAGGGAAGAGGGCAGCTGAATTAATTGTAGCAATAACTGTGTGATAGTGTCAACGTTTCGTAATACGGGACGTTGATGATCAGTGTTATACGACATGTGGATCCAATGATATAACAATATTGCTAGCGAGAGCTCTGAGAGAGATTGAAAATCAGTGGTCAGAATGATGGGAAAGAAAAAATCGTAACTGGATGAACATTGTTCTGCAAAGCAGATCAAATGCCAAAAGATGAATGAGTTAAAGATGATTCTCCAAAAAAGAACTGGAGTCACGGATATAGCTTGTAGTGGCTGGCTTGCCGAAGGACCGACAGCCGTTGAAGGAAGTCCTTGCGTGGAGATTTAGATGTAATAATTCTCTTTCCAACACCCATATAGAAGAAAATAATTGTTACGTAATAAAGGACGACAAAAAATAAAATAAAATATGGCTTTTTTACGCGTTGTCTAATGAGCTAAGAAGCCAAAGATTATTTTTCTAAATTTGAAATAGTCTAAAAAGGGGTCAATGTGAGTTTTTTAGACCAGTAATAAGCAATGTGTTGGCGTAACTACAGACGAAAATAGAATCTATTACTCAACAACAAAAAGTCAAAGTTCAATGTCCACGTAATTACTTTCATTCACAAAATAAATAACGGCAGCCGTTGGCATTAGTTCAGCATCTATCGCTGCTTCAGTAAACACCGAAGTTTCATAAATAATTTGCAAACAAGCAATGAATTCAAAATAGGTCGTATATGGCGAAACTATTACATACAAAAGCGCTGTTTACTTGTAAGAATGCAATCGTTACAAAATACGATAATTTGTTTCTCAAATGGTACAAAAATTGAACTTGAAATCCTTTCATCTCACATGACTGTACTAATTGATTGCACATTGTGTGTATGTATCGTTCATTCACACACTCTTTCATTATCTCTTCATGGACGTCACTACAATATTGTACTTATTCTTTTTTTTTTTCACGGATCCCCAGCTATATATGTATGTTTTGTGCTGCATGTGCATGGGCCACCCGTGTCACATTTAAATTCGAATCTATCGTTGAATGAAGCTAGTTTTTCTTTCTTTTTGTTGGTGGGTTCATTGTAATAACGAGCAATCATTAGGAAAACTGTACACTTGTTTATTTATTTGTTTTTGTTTGAAAGCAAAGTTTGCATAGAAATCGTCATCAATACCTATAAGTCATCATATACTCGTACTACCTCAAATCACTTTTCTTGAGCAGACAAGAACGCCACTATGAAATTTAGACTGTCCCTGTTAAAAGCTTTGTGTACCTCATAAATAGTCCCTTAATGCCTTTCTCCTGCACAGTAAATTCTTCTCCTACAGATCCATGTGTATGTACGCACACGGCTGAGTCGTTTCGCATGCGTGCGCGCAATTGGGCAGGATGCGTCGATTGGCGCGTCACAACTGCTTTATCAATAGTGCCGTCGACCTCTTTCTGAATTGTGAATGAAAGCCAGCTACTCAACTTAACTTGATTTGTTAAATTGATAGAGATGCTAACAAGTGTCGAGTGGTATTTCAAGATCTTTGTATTGAGTTACTGATATTGCAGTCTTAAAGTTCTTGCTCTGTTGCTTACATTATATCTTATGATTGTGTGTTATTGTTGCCATTCTTTCTGGCAGTCATATTTTTTTGTGGTTTACCTTATTACATTATAAAAATATTGTGCTCTTTAAGATTTTGAAAGCTGTAATTTTGATTGACGTTTGTAAGACCGATGATCTGAAGATTTTTTTTAAAGAAGGTAATTATTTATGTGCTTTCATTTAAACATTATCTTCTGAACTTACCTACTGTCTAATTGGGTACATATTGCAAAATGCGATTCAGGATGGTATGAAAGGGCAAGGAGATTCTTCTCTCTTTCTATTACACAGTACTTATGTGTGAATGAAAACATTACCACATATACTAGTAGTTGCATTGCCAACGAGATTAACTGGGAGTGAAGGGTACCCATTTATTTATGAGTACCGCATTTGACTACCGGATGAAGATTGTTTAGACCCCTCCATCAAATAGTCACAGTAAGTGTTCGCTGACAAAATATTATAGATATTTATTGTTAGCATCTGATTGATTGAACATAAAATTTTATGTGTTATTGCTATGGCAGGTTCAAAACAATGTGTTATTGGGTCTTCCTGCCTTTAGGCCACCATGGAATTAGTGAGAGCTAGTTATCAAGTTTCTTTGTTCGAAACTGTTCATTGTGTCGAAAGCTTTTCAACGTTCACTATCACTATGGACACGATCCTCTAAAAAATAAAGGTTTCCTTACGAAAAAATCTGATCTGATTTCAGATTTTTTATGTCTGTTCTGCCATATATTCCATTATTATATTTACTGTCAAGCGCCTAGACGGAGAGGCGTGTGGCGCTGATAAAAACATCATCAATAACGATGATAGCAAGTTCAAAATTGTACTGTATTCGATTGACTAAAACTACAATCTTGTTGGAAGTCACTGTGGAAATGCGAAGGAGTTTCAAAACGTTGCCACTTGTATAAGCCCTCTAGAGCTATCATTCCTTTGTCTTAGCGTTTCTCAAGCCAACTCCACCATGAGGAAACTGACTGGTTTATCGATAAAACTAACTCTGCACTTCTTTTTATCATTATTTTTCCAGACAGATGAGCAAAGCAATCATTAGTTAATTGTGTACATACAGCAGCATTCGTATCGTAAAGGATGTGGACTATTTAGATAGGTGCATGAGTTGCGCAGTTATATTCATTTCGTTTGACATGTTATGAGCTACCATCGAGTGTGGTTTCCGCTTGAGATGACATACTAGTTTGGTATGGCTTGCAGTATTCTTGGTTTTAATTCAGGTGTTCTTCTTTGTGGTGTGATAAAACTTTATGGTCTTTTGGTACACCACCTTATTTTTGTAGGTCCTTGTAATTACGGGTTCTATTCAGACAATGATTCTTTGGATTATTGTGCTACGTCAGATGAAACATATTTAACTTCTATTAGAACTGTCCTTTGTTATGTAACAAACAATAAGCAGTTAAACAATTGATTAATTGTTTATTATTGTTGTTTTATTTTTTATTGTTGTAGCTGATTTGCTGCAGCTAAACCATTTCCAGCCTGCAGTTTCCGTTGCCATAGTAAATATGCAATCATAATATTAAATGGTGAATACTGCTTACCCCTTTGTAAGAACCCCTCGCAAGAATAAAGCTACGTTAACAAAGTTACGTAGCGTGTTAATGCATTCACCTACCCTCATTATTGACTCTTTAATACGTATAATTGATTACATGCCAAGGGAATGTAATTATAGGGGTGAATATTAATTAACGTAGAAGATTTTGATTCTACTGTTAAGATATCATTTCTTGTTCGACTTGAAATCTGGACAGGAATTTTAGATAAAGTACATACCTACAAAGAGAAAATCATGAACATTCTAAGTCGAAAGATCTTTCACCGTAACTTCAGACAATCCACAAGCGGTCCTTTAATAAAAGTTAGCAGACTGTGTTATCTTCAAAGCTGAAAACTTCGCTTCAATATTGTACAAGATAATGAAAATTGGTATTATTTTAGGACTCTCTAAGTCTCTAGGATAATAAGACAAGCACGATTGCGAAAGACAATTGATAAGACAAATACTTTGGAAAATGACTTTCCATAGCTCCCTTATTTAGATCCCAAGAGTAAAATGAATTCGCAACTTTTAGTGGTCGTCACGTTTAGAACTGTAGAAAATATACGAGTGTCCTAAATATTTAACAAAAAGCTTAGAATTTAATACACAAAGCAGATGCTATTTGGGTCAGCAGTGTACTGAACCGAAGATTAATTGGCTTAATGGCTAAAGCATACACTTGTCCACTCGGTGCGGGTATAAAAATTATCGTCGTAGGTTCATAACCGTTTGAGTACTTTGAGTATTCATGAACAGGGAATTTTAACTTCTTTGTAATTTTTTATGCATTATGCATTGTCCATCTTTATATTCTGTCATGTTTTAGTTGAAGTTTGAACGCATTGTTAGTTTTTTTTTCATGTTCAAAACTAATTTAAAATTAATTGTCTATAGACTATTGACGCAAATACCCAATTAAATAAAACTTCCGTTAATACCTTAGGTTTAAAAGCTGCATCCATATTGCAGAAACTTTTGCTTAACCAATATTGCAAGTTGATGAATAAACAAATAAATTGATAGTGAAAGACAATTTTTAGTCCATCAGATTAGTTACTACTCTGTACATAATTAATAATCGTATTTGAACGCCATTTTTCAATACAATTTCAATTATAGTTTTATTGTACTCACAGTAAACAGCCCAAAACCACACGAAACTCACACACAAGTTCACAAATGTACCAGGCTCTCAGAAGAGTAACGGAGCGCGGAGCACATGTGACGCGCGGTACAGTTAGGACGCGACTGGGATACGGGACAGATGGGTCTTGTTTAGATGAAAATATCGATAAGTAAGGGTTGTTTACTTCAAACTTCAAACGGGATTTACAACAATTTTAAAACGCAATGGGCAATTTTACGGTGTGCTTGTTTAGGATTCGAATATTGGTAAGGGTTGGTCTATAAATAAATTCAGGGTGGTGTCATTTCGGGAGAAAATACAAAATATAAATTTTTGAAGGTTCGGTTTTTGGCCTTTTTACTCGGGCAAAACGAACGAGAGAGATATACATTATGAAGTTTGACTGAAGCTTATTTTGTGTCGACTCACTTTTCGATTCACACAGACCCATATTTTGTTTTTTCTTTATTAACTAAAAGGGGATTTTTGTCCATACGTATATTTCAACCCCATCGTACCTTATAGACCATTTACATATTTGGAATACTACTGACTTACTATTATTCCTCACCAAGCCCCACAACCTCTTTGCCACTGTTGAAGTGGGGTTTGCTTAAATAATTTGGATTAGACCAACATCCAGAATATTTAATTTAAATTCTCTTATCAATGACCCTGTCATTCTTGCTCTTAATACACTCCATCAGCAAATGTTGAACACCTTCAATTTTGTTGGATATTTCACAATTATGGGATTCAACCTTTCGCATTAGGAAAGCAAATTTGCCGATGTATAGTGTCCAGAACATAGCCTTAGTGCTAACTTCAGATCTATGTAAAATGCACAATAAGCACGATGTGGTTATTGGGCAAACAATAGTACATAGTTAGGTATTTACGAACTTTTCAAATTATCGATTGTAATATTAATTTAAAGTTCAATAAGAACAGTATTCATGTAGGTGGTAGGTGCATAAGTAATGTCAAAAGTAAACAGAATTTTCATGAAATGCCACGAAGTCTGCAATGAAGTAAAGTTGTTTGGTTTTCAGATTCAATATGACCGAACGTGATCAATGTGGCACGCAGCGTCTTTCTGTAGCAGCAGGAGCTTTCAACAGTAGGCAATACCACTTCGTATTTTAAGTTCCTATTTTTGCAAATTGTTAATATCCTCGTTGCCAAAGTGAATTTCCGCTCACTGACTTCCCGAATTCTACTGCCACGAAGGAATGAAGGAAAAAAATCTTTGACTCAGTATTTTATTATTTTTGATGGATCAAAGTATAGTTCAACTTGACTGCGCAAGTCGAATATCTTCCATTTAAACGGAGAAATCTGATGACTTTACTATTCGTTGTTAAATACCAAAATCTAAACATTGCTTACTTATATCGACTTTGACTCGTAATTTTTTAGTATTTTTGATAATCAGAACAGTAAAATGATTTGGATTTTAGGTGGTTCGTTTGGAATTTATGAACCTCGAAAGTTCCAATATTTTAACAAATTTTCACACAACTCTGGGTGCAAATAAATTGCATTAGATTTATAAAGACTTTAAAATAATTTAGTAATAGGCATAGTGTATTCATCAATATGTTCGAATAATTTTATTTTGCAATAAAAAATCTAACTACATTTTTGCCACTTTCCCGAAAGACTGCAAACATGTTTTTGGCACGAACCTTGCTTGTGAACCTCGCATTATCATACGGCGCTTGTGAAATAGCAAAAAAAATTGCATGCGCGTTCTTAATTACTTTTCACCGGTTAACTGAAATTGGTACACTAACTTGTGTATCTGGAGATCAATATCTAAGCGTTTCTTAGAAATTCTAGAACGTATTCTTGCCCTATTATACATGTCAAAGGGGAAAAATTGTAGGTACAACATTTTGAATAACACTTAGACTTTGATCTGCGAATTTGTAAGATTTCATCATGGTTGGATATTTTAATGTTGCTTCTGTCCTTTGAAAGTAACAAAAACCTTAATATACCTCATTTAATCATACATAATATCATTATTTAAACGTGAACAAATACTCGTAATTGAAGATTGAGTTGCATCCATTTTCTATTTTATTTCTGAGTTGGGTAAACAAGATTGGCGTCTTATTGTCGGGATCCGGGGCTAGGGATCCAGTTGTTTACGAAAACTACAGATTATTGCTCTCGCGAGATTGAATCCAGTCAACTTTCTATTAGGGGAACATAAAAGGGGAGTGAAATCATTATTCTAAGTACTAGCAGTTTGAATTAAAGTAATAAAATAAGAAAGAATAAACAGAACACTGCCTGCGGTTAATTGGTCCTTCTTTAACTACGGATTAAATGATTGGTCCTAAGAGTTAAACGTGTGCTCAGAAATGTTGTTAAATAAAGAATTAAAACAAAAGTTTTACTGCAATTTTGCAACCGCCAAAAGATCTTAAAAAATAAATCAGCTAATGATTGATAGCTGCTTTTCATTCGAACGTTACTTTAAGTAGCACCTAAGCAGCATATTTAACAACAAAAATGTACCAGGCGCCCATATAACGGAAGAGGCGATATTGAGCGTGGGTAAAGTTGGCGTCACAGCGGCGGCGTCATCCGCCCCTATATCTTCAAGTGTTGACACGATAACGTTATCAGCAGGAGACTGTTCACCGGGGGATGCAATGTTTATTTGTTAAAGAGAAATTGAACGCTCATTTGTGTATTTGCAAGCTTTTGGAAATAATTGGTGTCATTTCGTTTTATTTTTGGTTTGTAGGTTGCTACCTAAGTAATTGCTTTTCTTAGTTCAGAAAATGCTGTGCAACTTGTAAGGAAAGAATCATTAAATATTTTAATTTTAGCTACGAAAGAAGTAAAATCATCATTCTACTGCCGTTATGTCAACTTATTTGGGGTCAGCGCAGCATGTCTTCTTATTCCATATTTATCTAAGTCTTAAGTACTCGTCATCTCAGCAGTCATCTCCTTTTCTAGCTACATCATCCTCACACAGTCCATCCATCGTTTCTTTGGTCTTTGAATGAAGTAAAATTAACTCACAAAATCCGTCTAGTATAACAAGTTCATACAAAAAAACACAAATTATAGAACTATTTATACGGCATTATTTCTACCAGGTAGCCAAGATATGCAGGAGATGTAAGTAGTGGAAAGTTACGTCACTAGAGTACAATATCGAAACTATTTCTGAAGTACCAGGCGACCAAGAATTGTGAGAGGTAATTCTATTGTAACTCCGGGCGCCACAACGTCGGAGGATGCATGGCGCGGCCCTCTAGCTAATGGAATCAGCAGGGGACTGTAGATAGGGTACATTGATTAATTTGTATGCCTTTTAGTCGAGTGTAATAATAAGACAGGGAATTTTGAGGAAAATAGGAAATTTTCCAAGAAATACTTGAAATTTGTATTTCATCGACAACATTGAACAAATAAACAGACAATTTGGCGTTTAACGGATGCACACCGGTCACACTATTACGCCACAATATAAATTCGTCAAATTTCAAGTTATTCATAAACGCAAAAAAACATATTAAGGAACAAAAAAAACAAAAAAAAAACGCCATATCTCTAGGAACGCAAAAAAGTCCTATGAAAATCCGACCACTATAAACTTCGTTACTCGTTTTTGTCTAATTGCACTCGACTATTTGGGGAACCTTTTTATTGATAAGTAGCTTTGGCTCGCGACTTAGTACGCGTGGTATTTATAAGTTAGACATCTAGCAGTAGAGCAGTGAAAACTGCGTTCGAAAATATCCAGTAGTTTTTGCGTGATGCGCGTACAAACATACAGACAGAAAGATAGACAGACAAAACTGCTAAAAACTGCGGTTTTGGCTTCTTTTGCTCTAATAAAGACGCGATATTGGAAAAAAAATATGGGGGGGGGGCCATAATTTTTTTTCCAATAGATATCTTCAATGTACAGACATCGGCCTGTTACAACTAACAAAATCTGAGATGAAATATTGTATACTTAATAATAATAGATATTTTTTATTTTAATAATTATGTCCTGTTACGTAAATTTTATTAACCTACTGCGGTGAAGTGATTTTCCTCTACATTTAAATGTAAAAAAAATTAAACACTGAAATGTTAAAGTATTCGTAAACAGCATTCTGCATTACAACAAGACAAGCCACCTGTAGAAGTGCACTACCAGAAATTGATCAATACTAATAGGACCACAAGTACCAGGGCATCAGAAATGGTAAGAGATTAAACGTGGGCGCCCGCCAGTCGGCGAACATGGTTATCGTCGTAATCGTGACTAGTTTGTTGCAGGAACATTGCATGTTGCAACAATTTTTATATTTACAAGTTCAAAAAACTACCTTCTTCTGAACTTACTTATGTATGTGCTTATAAATCTAGAAGGTAAATAATAAGAAGAAAAACGTTTTCTTTCTACTAGAACAAAATATTCAAAATCTCCGACCACAGATAACATAGAAAAATCTTGGTTGAAGAATTTTCTACAGAATATATTGAACTGAAATTCAATCAGAGGTACTAGGCGACAAGGAATTCGAAGAGACTTCGTCGGATTCACTTCCATGGAAAAGGCGGGGGCGGTCGCCCACGTGCTTAAATTGTAAACTGATGTTTATTATAAATTTGGGGGACTGGGAACTTGGCAAAGGCATTTAAATACCTTTGCTACAAGGGCTCCATTGGACGCCGTTCAGTGAGCATTTTGGAAACCTTAACTATGCTTACAGACAACTTTATCAAAGAATACTTAGATACCGAGCGTTGACAAATAAACAGTTGCAACAAACCATCATCGATTCGTCGGGATAAGAATTTCTTAAAATAACAATAGTAGGTACGAATAAAATATACTAAAAAACAAGGCAGTATTAACCAGCTAAATAAGAAACTAACTGAACGGTTTATTTTGGCAAGTTCCTGTGTTTGTAAAACGGGCGGTCTTCTAAAAAAAATACGTGTAGTTTATGTAAACAAACACGATTGAACTTCAAAGGGATTTCCAGGAAACAAAAATGCTGGGCTTCTAAAAATATGTCAAAAGCCCTGCTGACTCTGGTTTTAAGGTTTCTTGTCGGAAAAGTTCGCAGGTATTTTTTATGTAAACAGAATCGTCAATACAAATTAGAATTACGACTAGTACAGTGTTGTTTAGACACAAACGTGACGTATAATTCTGTATCTACGCAATTTAAAGGTAAACCTAAATTAGTATGATGACATAAAATTAGAGTAGTTGGTATATCATAAGTATAGTCATCTTAGTGTGGCCCGAAATTCTGACAACCTGTCTTACCAAGGGGTATCGTATTGCACAGTATAATCTGGGTATTATACTGGTGTTGTGTTAAATACTGATATTCACTATTTAGCTGCAACCGGTTAGACTGGAAGATCCCAACATAGTATGAAAAAGGAAGACAGGTGGATGGAATTTTGACTTCAACGATCGAGCAATAGCCACATAGTCAGCCTTTCATAATTATGTGTTTGATTATGTTTTAAAGACCAAACGACCATTATCAATATTAACCAATTCTCGAAATAGACGTCCCTTTTCCACAAGTACACACTTATATAAAATCTGATAGAGAATTTGAGGCATTATCTAAGGACTTCATCTCAATTGTAACCCATAAATAAGTCATTAAATCAGGGGGGTCAGACAAATTGGACGGTCCTTGTAACATGTCTGCTCAATTAATATCTATTTATGACATTATCTTTTGTGCTGAGCCCGCATGCTGTGGTTCTGTGTGATTGCTATCTTTATTTATTTATGGTAGTTATCTAAAACTCTCCTATACAGGACTGGCTTTTGCCCGCGGCTTCGCCCGAGGGACTGGTAAAACTATCAAGGGGAGCTTGGTCATAGTTACTACGTGAGAGTCAAATTTCATCCAAATCCGTTAATTAAGGAGTGAAAAAGTAACAGACAGTTACATTCGATTTTATACCAAGAGCATGGATGATAAAGTGTCTGGGGGTGTGCTACACGTATTATTCTAATCTACTATTCCCCCCGGTACCAAAGCGTGCTTTTATGCACCTTTTGCTTGGATGGTATTTTTGTGTTTTTATTACAACTTTGCAGCTGTTATCGTCCACTCGAATAGGAATTTAATACACAATGGAAAAGAAATAAAATAAAGTTTATTTTGTTTTATTTTATATCACAATAACACAGTAAAATCTCAAGTTAGTTCTATGCTATTTACAAAAATATATAAATTCCTTAAAAACTAGACTTTCTTAAAATAACTATGTTTAAAATAAATCTTTATTTATGAACCCTGAGAGAGACAGATTTAATAATACAATTAAAGTTAATTTAAAATATTAGACACGACATGTATAAAATATTTATAATAAAAAATAAACATGACGGAACTTACATGAATATACCTAAGAGCAATGCAAAAGTTTATTTTTCCATAAGTCTCTCTTGTGTCTTTGAAACATTTTAAAAAATAATTTACATTGTACTGATTGTTTCACACATACTTTAGATCATTACCTTTTAGGCTCACATGTACAAAAAATCACTAAATGTTTTTAACGCTAAATCGGTCAATGCGATCATTTTTTGTTCTGGATAAAGAACATTTTTTTTAAATACAATTTGGTAATATTATCATTTTCCTTTAAATACCTCCATGACCCCTGTTGTATTCAATACTTAACCATCAGCAATATTTTGAGTGGGTTTAATCCTGTACCGAAAACTGTGATTTATCACCCCAAAAAAAGTCGTTTCCCAGCAATTATTTTTGCGTACAGTTACTTAGTTTTATGTAGAGAATGCTTGATTGACAGCTTCGTGAAGGGTCCGTTTACACCTTGTATTTAAAACACCACTCTGTCTCTAGCGAGTTCAAACGATCGGAAATATGTTAAGTGCTAAACGCATGTAGTGACTTGTGATGTCATGTGGACTTTATTACTTGAACTTACTGATGCCATATCGCGTCATGTTCTATAATAACTTTACCGCCAACGCATCGTGACAACAGTAGTAAGTACGGAAGCTAGTAGGATAGTGACGAAACTGGTGACATCGAAGTGACGATGAGCGGCGTTGTAGAAACCACCGTACACCTGGAGGCCCGCGGTCTCGATACTGGAATAGAAGATAACTTTGTTTCAGCAAAATCAAAACGCACTTTTAAAAAAATAAGGCTGCTATTTTTTACTTTTTCAACGTCAATAGTTATAATATTGTAAAAGGCAGTTCAAAATGGCCGTTCTTCACCACTTCCAATGTTTAGCTGGGGAGAAGATGGCCAAGTATGAGGCAGTAGTGGGAACAAGCAATGCTGAGAGAAAAATAAGATATGAGTGAGTCTTTGCAAAAGAAGCTTTATTACAATGCTCATTGAAAACGATGCTTGAATCCTTTTAATTTAAGCTATTTTTTATCGTTTAAGGGCTAACTTTCAGAAGAGATAATTATACGAAAGTGTGTAGTTTATATTTACCTAAACTTGCAATAATCTCCATCGTAACTCCAGCCTAGATACTCTCCGGTCCTCAAGTTCTCACTCCTGAGCCAGTCCTCTAAAGGTCTGAAGTAGTCCCTGAGAGCTTCTCCGTTCAACCTGGCTTCACCGATTGTCTCTTGAAGGATTTGAGACCAGGGCGCTGAGGATCCTCGCTCCATGATGCGTCTGGAATGAATAGAGAAATTTTTAGTATAATCATGAAAAACTATGGATGGGTTCCATGGTCTGACTAATCTTGGTCTTTTTTCTTGCAAGTCTTCCCTCGTTTTAGTTGAGTGACTATGCTTGCGGCCTAAACAAAGTAATCTTCGCACGAACAAGCGACCATCATGATCATTTTGTTCGGCAAACCCGAGCGCGTGGTCACGCCGAAAACCTGAAGCCATCCTTAGGACGTGGGTTCATGGCGCCTTTAAAATATGGACTTGTCAGCAAGGAGATGGTGATACTGACTGCCTCTGTAATGGAGACTATTCAAATGCTTAATAATAACAAGACAAAGTGCAAGATCACCAACCAATTCACCAAACATGTTGACTATAAACGGTGATCAGACCGTCTATTCCCATTTTTGGGGATTACGACCAGAAACATGATAGACATCGTGCGATCATAACCACGACCGTAACCAGAACCATAGGACTCCGTAACCTCCAGGATCGGTTTACTTAAGCCTGCCTGACTCACATATCGACCTTAATTCAGGTAGGGTGTCAATTGTTGGTAACACGAGATCAGGAAGTCAGTTATATAAGTCTTCACGGCTAGACAATGTGGAACTAGGGCTACCAAACCAAATTGTGTAATACTTAGGCTTCCTACATTCTGATTATGTATGCGCTGGACCTTTCCGGCATGTAGTTGGTATGTGGAGTAATTGGGACGTTTTTTTATGGGTAAAATTGATATTGGAGCCCCTTTTAAATGGTTTTGGGGTAGAAAGGAACATTAGATGTGTTTTCAATTTTATTGGGCTGAGCTATGGCTTTTAATCAGTTCATTCCAAAAGATTTATGTCTGGACATAATATTTTCGTACAAGTTATTCAGGTGTTCTTTTCGTAGGTAGTCGGGTAACAGCTGTTATCTTAGTCTTGGAATAGAAACCTGAATTGGCTAATTAGGAAGAGTATTCAATATTTTGTGCAACTAAATTGATTTTGAAGCAGCTGGTTCCAGTCGCTATCTTTGAACCATATTTGGTTACAGCCTACATACTTCGAGATTTTGAGATCTCGCAAGATGGGCGAGTTATCTTTTTATGTCTGTTTTATTACTTTGAAACTCCTAATAAAGCCACTTTAATAATATATTGCATGCATTAAAATTACATAAAAATGCTGTTACAAGTCCGATGAATAAATGCATTGCGTAGTGTAGTTATAACTGAGATATTACTGTAAGGGTAAAATAGAACCGAAAAAATTAGGGACTCGCAAAGATTTAAGTCGTCAAATGCCCACAGAAAAAGTGTTCACACTGAGAAGAGTACTCACATACCTGAACGTAAGTACGATTTTCTATATGAGCGTGTGAGACAATACTCTATGTCAATGAAACAGAAAAACAATCAATTTTTCACACTGTCAGATGAATTTGAATTTAATTTCGTTAAATTAAATTAAAATTCATCTGATATGTTGGTTAAACAAATAATAACAAATTTTTCGCAAGGTTGTCGTTCGATCTCGGTTAATTGTTTTGCAAAGTAATTAATCATGGCTCAGACAATAAACAAAATCTAATTCTTTTGGGACTGAGTAAGATTGATGCTGTTTTTAGTCCAAAAAAGTTTTTTCGTTGAGAAGCATCTATCTCTTTAAGTAACCTTAAAGGTACGGGGTCACATTGTCTGGATTGCCATCCAATTGTGAACAATCCAAAGAAAATTTGTATGACATTATCCGCCAGATACGTTAATCGGGAGCTTATCCAGAGTTGGTTATCTGCCATAAAAGTAACCCAAAACTTATTCAGGAACGGCTATACGGATCATCAAAGCATCTGGAATCAGCTCCCTGTATTTGAACGAATTATTCACAATCAGCCATGTCAGGCTACTAAAAGCTAAATAAAATCTTTCACAGAGCTGAACAACCATCAAATTCCGTGCCCCAGTGAAAGTAGCTTAACCCAAATTACCTAACTTCGCTAAAGCCAGGTACAGTATGATTCAATAAGATTCTCACAGCGCAATAGTAACAGCTACTATACTCGTAGAACTGATTTGAATCTGCATGCGGTTACATAAGGTCCAGTCTATGGGATAAAATGTAGACTACGCGGACTGGGGACTAAAATGATGCATGGTCAAGTAAATGATACTAGCCTATTATTGTCTCACGGAAAAGAACTCATCTCATATAGAGAAGGCTGCATTGATCGTGACGCCTGCTCAGGGCGGCCAAGTGGATTATATGAATAAATGTGCTCCTCCGAAGGCGATGTTTCATAGAGTTACATAGAAACCGCGATTGAGCGGGTTTGCGGTTGGAGTCGTCTTCGTTGAAGAGCACCTCAATTGTATATTTACTCGTATTATCCCCTAATTTTATTTATACAGGGTGGAAGGGACGTCAACGGTTACCTCCCCACATATAAATTACTCATTGGTAATTTTTTTTTTATTTGACCGTGTAAGCTGCACTTTTGTAGGAAACAGCTGTTATTTTTTTAAATTACCATTGAAAAATTTCTATGTGGGAGGTTTGGTAAGATGTACTGAACACGTGGTTCCCGTTTTTGCATAGATGTCCATTCCGCCTTGTAGATGTCTAGTTCTCTGTTACCGTAAACGCACAAAATGTACACAGTATAGACTTCATGAATTAATCAGTATCTATGTGTACCATTAATCATAAGCCTACATAGCCCACCTCCACATTATTCATGAAATCATGATAAAGTACCAATGCCTCGTGATAAACAGAGCACATTTATTTGAATAATACCCCCTATTTCCCCGGCTCACTAGGACGTTACCAGCTACACTGTATTGCAATTTAAATATTTAGACCTGGATGGTATTTGAACAAGAGACAACTATTAAAAAAGGTTGAATTCACTGTTGTCCCAATTACTGGTATAGGAATTGTTTTTAAAATATTAAAATTACCTGCTTGTTGTTTACAACGTTAATATAGATCACTATTCTCGTGTCATATTCACAATAATTTAAATCTGAGTTTGTTCTGTTTCCTTTACATCTCTTTCAGCAGTCATTATTGACTTCCTCTAATCTATCATCTTTTTAACCGTCTTCAAAAAAAGAAGAAGTTTATGTTTTCTAAAAGCATTTTCTTTCATAGACCATCCAATCTTCTTTTACAACTATTTACATGTATGAAGATACAACATAATCAGCCTTTTTTCTATGCAAAGGAGTCTGCTATAATTCACTACAAGGGCCCACCGCGTACAATGGATGTCAATTATCTTCGATTTTTTGGTCCTAGGACAAAAGTTAAAGTCATAAATTATATCTGTGTAGTTCATTAATTTGCCTAACTTTAACATGAAAAAACTTTCAGCCTATTTGGAAAGAGACAGGTGGTAATTTGAAAGTACAGAGCACATTTTAGGCACCCAATACTTATGTCCAGCGTGATTTTCGCAACCGCTCCGACCCATATGGCCCAGACTGCCCAGGCTTCCTATATCTGCGCGTAATGGTAATTAGGGCAGCAGCGGAGTCACGATTTTGGATTACAATTGAATTTTACATCAGCGTGAATTGTACGCCAGCGTATTTATATGTTTTATGTTTGTAGGTTCGGAACGTAGTTAGGTAAATGTTGTATGCTTTTGGGTCGGTGTTTCGTAGTCTTATAATAGGGAATGGTAAATAGCTTTGTACAATATTGTTGTCTTTACTTGTGAATTACAGAAATTTTTGATTGGTGGTTCGTTTCTGTAAAACATCATGGACAAGCTGGAATAAAAATGATGAACAATTTTTTTTTTAAATTTCAGCCGTGAGACTGCTTTACACAAATTAGATAGAGATATACAGAGTACTAGTAGGTATAGTAATATTTTAATAAATAACCATGGACATGTCAAGTGATAACGGTAAAACTTAATAGATATAGCGGCGTTTTAGCGTAGTTTTTGGGCTCGAAGCAGGACATAAAGAGGCATTAAAATGAATATAATCATCAAACAACTGAACATTGAATATTATTTTCCTAAGTCCCTGTGACTTATAAACATACTGTGACATATAAATAAACCTAGTTTCTGAGACAGGGTATTTTTCAAACAATATATCTGTATTTGTTACAGACAGTCTTTATCAAAGTTGTCACAGTTTTTGAAAATAAAGAATTATTTATACATTAGCGGTTAAGATGCCTGTGTCCAAAAAAGCAAATACGAAGCATAGCTTTTGTGATCATTAAATAAACAGTGTAACAACGTCAGTGGACCAGTATCTGCTTGTGAACGCGTTTGCTTGCTGTAACTCGGCTGCGAAATGTACCAGGCGGTCAGAAAATAGTAGGAGGTAACAATGTTACAAGTTACAAGAGTCTTCGACTGGCCCTAGTTGGTGAACTAGTCGATGCACCAGTTGATTCCTGAATTGAGATTTACCAAGACTCCATAACTATATGGTTTCGTTGCGATGTGTGGGTTGGAATTTTCTAAATCTCACCTAGTTTCAAGTTTGACTCATCAATAACATATTTCTAAACATTAAAAATGAGTTATCGTAAATTGTTTAAGTTGGAAATATGGCTTCAGGAACAACTAGTGACATCTCTTTACTTAGTGCCTACATATTTATTGTACTGTTGGAATTTAAATTCTCCGCACTGAGCTGATAGAAAAGCTTTTTACTCTTCTTTCTTTGTCAGAATTTTTCTTTATGCCGCCCATGGGCCTCTGACTTGGCTAATGAGTATCTTACTGAAAACGGGCATTAGGTTTTGTTTTGACCGTTATAAAATGATGAATATAAGGTCTATCTATTCATACACGTTTATTGTTTATTCCTTTATTTTATACACTTTGACATTTAATGATTTGTCATGAATATTTACTTTGTTAATTATTTTATTGTTTTTTAAATATGTGTGATATGTAAAGATTTTTATGAATATTTATTTTGTAAGTATTATTAATTTTATTTGATTAGTGTGAATGTGAGGACAATGTGGGTCATTTTTAATATTTTTTTGTTTTACTTTTGTCTGGCAGTTTGAGTACTATAAGCGACCTACACAAATGTCCTTTCTTTGGTATTGTTCGTCGTTTCGTTGAGCTCCTTGAGTTATGAGTCAAGCTACACGATAACTGACAAATGCTTGCACTGGCTGGACAGGTCCACACAAATATGTGTGGTTCTTTCTTCAAAAAACCACCTCAGACACTCATCTGCGTAGTCCTCATGTGAGTTTATCAAGATTATATCTGGACCTTAAAAGAGACTATGACCTCTGAGTTTGTTTCGGCTGTTTCTTCTCAGAGTAGTCAGATACGAAACACCGGCCTTATCTAGTTTTAGTTCATTCTAGTTTAGTGTTTGTAAAAACCTATTTGCAAAATAAACATCGTTTATTTATCATTTACACGAAATCTAATGGGACCAACCCTAAAATCGACAAAAAAGAACAGCTGTTCCATACATTTTGACGAATTAACATAATTGTAGGGAACAGCTGATTTTTTTTAGATTCATGGTTGGTCCCATAGTAGAAGTTGTTCATAATGATGAGTACAGTGACCCCTTAAGAGATTTAGCGTATGAACAGATAGACCTTATATTTATCATATAATTAAATAAAATTCTTATTTCTACGGCAATTAAAAAATCACCAGTAACGAAATCGATCGCCTGCCTTATCTTAATTCCCTTCCCGAAATGGGTTCTATATTAGGTTCAGAGATTATGTCATACTTAATGTATAACAATTCTGTTTGGGTATCTACTACTGAATTTTGTAATCCCTTCACTGCCTATTACCGCAATAAGATCTAACTAATTAACATTTTTAAAATTTTATGCCTCATAAAGTTTGTCAACTATAAAGGCACATTGTAGCAGATGCTGCAATTCAATATTTGTTCCAAACTCGTCTCACGCACACATACGACGGAATTTGAACATTCCATCCGACGTGTAACGAGTTTGTAACAAATATTCATGTACAACTGACGAATTATGAAATGTCTTCGTATTCCGTACTAGTGTGGGATGACCTTAATTAGTTTGTCAGTAGAATACTATGCTGTTTTATCAATCAGTCTATCTAACTAAACTTTAACTTCAGTTTTTAAAATTATTATGTATATTATAGCTAGCCCATATTGTCCCACTGCTGGGCAAATTCCTATATTCATTCCTTCCAACAGTCACGATGAAGTCTTTGGAATTAGAATTTGTAAACTTGTAAGAACTTTGGAATATGCTGTTTGGTCCCAAATTGATAGCAGACTCTTGTTCCTTCTAATGTGTTCCTTTTATATCACTAGCTACAAAACTAAATTCAACATTGTAACAATATTAACGAATTAAATTTAATAATGCAACCCGCATCCATAGCGGCAATTGGCTACATCCGTGCGGAGGCGCGCAATTGTCTGCACCATGCTTTATTTTTACACCCACTAGCCAATAAAATTTCTACCCTATCTCAACCGAGTAGAGTTTAAATTAGATCGAATAGATTATCTGTTTTGGTAAATTCCCTCCCGAATGATATTCTACTCTCCGTAAAACTGGTACAGTTGACATTAGATCGGATCGATGCACTGTTTTAGAATATGATACTGGCAAGTTACATGAACTGTATTTCGAAGGAATAGAGGTGATATTCGATTAAAAGAGATACGTGTAATTAGTGGTGTTATTAATAAATTAAGATGAAATTAAAATGCATTTTTCTGTCACACGTTTTTTGATGTTGCAACCTTGTTTATCAAGCACATTTATGTAAGTACTAGTGACATAATCATATTATAAATTCAAGGTAATTTACATTTTATTGAAAATGAAAGAGGTTTACGAGTTAAGTAAAATTAAAATTGAAGAATTATGTGCGAGAAAAAAAAGCATAATAAAATTTTATTTCCCTTTAAAAAAAAAACGAATGAAATAATGCAATCAATGAAACAACACTTATTTTGTCGGCTAAAGTTCTATATCCAAGCTATACGGACTACAAGGGCAAAAAAGACAGCACAATGAAAAAAAAAACATAAGTACGTAATCTGGATCACTAATAACAATAGAATAATCAATGCCTACCTGCTGAGATTATAAACGGGAATGTAACTCTGTCTGTCTGTTAGTTATCTTTTCACTCCTAAATGGCTAAATGGATTTCGATGAAATTTGAAACACAGGTAGATCATGATATGGTTACAACATAGGATTATTTAATCCCGGTAGCTGGCTTGTCTTTCTACATCAACTGAATTATGTATTGTAAAAATATCTAATATGTAATTTTCTTCTGACGGCTGTCCAGGAAATTCCCTTTGTCCTATCAAAGCGTAAAGTAACAAGCACATATTAAAAAAAAAAACTTTTTTTAAACACAAGCTTTAATTTTTTTCTTTCGTATTTTTCTCAGCAATACTTTTTAATAGGGGTGCATAAAACATAAAACTCTTTGGGTGTCCACCATAGCGGATTTAGAATGATATCACTTAGCTAACCATGCATTGTCATCCAAACTAAACGTGTATGCATCAGCTCAATCGTTTGGGGATAACTGTTTCAAAATTCAGTAGCAAAATTTGACCTAAACAAACATAAAAACGTTGTAAGTTAAATAAAAGCTTTTAAAAATGAAATAAACTCAATAGCCAAAGCCGCATTAATCACCTAGTCTTACAACTATAGACTATTACGTGTATAAATTCAAATGGAACCGTAACGGTCAAGGCCGCTAGGCTTCACGCTTCAAGATTATATCTACGATTTATGTTAAATTGAAACAATTATACATATTAGTGATCACTATCGCTTTTTATTGAGTTCGTTGTCTATCTGTGTCGAATACAGAATCCCAGGAGATTCGAGCTTAGATACCGGATGAAAGTGAATGTTTAATTGGGTGTTATGTAGGTATTTCATCTTCATGTGTGATCTACCAATCCACAATGGGCCAACGTTTTGGATTATGCCTCTGACGGTGGAGAGGCCTGTGTCTCAGCAATATGATCTTTATTTGCTGATTATAAATTATCAGCCAATAAAGACCTGGCTTTTACTTCTTCGTGTCGGTTTGACGAGGTCGATTCGGCAGTTTTTGGGCTAAAAGAGCAGGTTCTACAATTCCAAGTTCTCTACAATATATCAAACAAATCAGCCCATCGCAGTCAACTGCTGGTTACAGGCCTCTTCAGCCTTTTGCATTCAATCTGTCTTAGCTACAATTTTAATGGTGATGGTTCACCTAGCTGTGGGCCGTTTTGCTCTACACTTGCCGAAGACGTCTAACTATTTCGCCTGGCACTTAAGTAAGAGTAATCTACAAAGGAACTTACGTCAGAATCTTTCCAGCTTCAGGATTCCTGTAGAAGTCACATTTGTGGAGCGGTCGTGAGGGGTCGCCGGGTATGAACTGGCCAGTCCGTTCGCACACTGCCCGGTAGATCTGGAACTGCAGCACTGTGCTCACGAAGTATCTGCGGACAATGGAAAAAAAATATATATTTATGAAAGCTTTATCGAAGCGAGGAGGAATGAAAAATGACGATAACGTAAAAGGACGTTGGCAGAAAGTTATAAATAAACAGAACCGAATATTTTGAGAGAATGAGCTTCGCCGGAAATGTAGAAATGTACGGTTGAGAGATGTCTTCATGTTTGCAAAAATTGCTCATCCAGATATGATCACCAGTGAAAGAAAACCACCATTCGTTAAACAATTTCGATAATCTTTACATTCTCCACAAATAATGCATATTTCCTTATTCGAACATATACATATTTACATAAACTCACGCTTGTTTCCCATAAGGGGAGGCAGAGACCACAGATCGTCACCTGCTACGATCCTTACAAGATCCTTTTGTCTCGTCTACGTTCATAAATCACCTATATTCAGCAAAGTATATTTCAAAGTAGACCAGTTAACGGTGATAAAGTTTAAGGGTGATCCTGTGACCTGCCTTTATAGTCAGCGGCAAAGTGCACCATATAAGGCGAGGTTAACAAAACTAGTTTTATTCAAACGCGTGTCAATAATACCTGACATACTATTTGATTCCGTGATCATTATGACAGCTTATCGTATTCAAATATCTAATATTCTCACGGGAATTCAGTACATGTTAATTCACGTTGGTTAAGTGAATTAATACGTTAACGACAAGTTAGCAGTCGTTTAGGAAACCGCGGTTAAAGGAAGTCTAAGAGATAGAAATTATTGGTTTGTCTAGTTTGTGTGGTAAGCCGTAAATGGGTCAGTTCTGTAATGTAATTAAAATTGAGAAGGCTATTTATGGAGCCTCATCTAGTTTGCACACTTGTCGTGTAATGCCCGGCTTTTTTAATTTACTGATCACGATTCATTGAAGGGTTTGTTTAGAAAACACTTCGACGTGTCCTAATAAATTATGTTATTTTAACAAGACGAGGTCGGTATTTCCTTTCTTGCTACTGAGAATAAGAAACACCGCGAAACAAACGCAGAGGTCACAGTCTGTTTTCAAGTCCAGACATAATCTCCCTCGAGTCATTTATTAGGGTTTGAAGATCGTGCAGCTTACAATTATTCGGAATAATTAGTAATAATCGCTGGGGCAAGACTTTCAAAGGTATCCATGAAAAGAGTGGTGATAGTCCATTTTGACAGCACCAAACCTCAGTTCTTCAAGTTTTTTATATAAAATTCTATGTGAAGATAAAGATATAGTTATGTTACGGCCGCCTAATTGATGTTAATTTATGTAAATTATAACTTATTATTCTGACAGATTGCTAAACCTTGCCTTCGAACATTTTTAATATAAACTGACGACCAAGTCGCATGTCAAGTTTTTTTATTGACCTTAAACGAGTTCAAGAGTGTTTACAAACAGCAGTTCCATTAGAATTGTAATGGAATGAATTTTCATTAACGCTAGTAAGCGCCTGCCAGCAGTGCCTCTGAAAGCACGTTAAGCCTTTGGTTCCGGCTGTCATTTGTAGATCTTTGACAGTCATTACAGGTAGTCAGTGGCCCGAAAGTCTGACAACCAGTCTTATCGTATTACCCAGTACTAACTGGGTTGTGAAGGTCTGATAGGCAGTCGCTCCATGTAAAATATTGGTATTCAGTAGCATCCGGTTAGACTGGAAGCCGACTCTAACATAGGAAAAGGCTAGGCTGCTGATGCTAGAAAGCGCCTAAAATTCTTGAATTGTCTGAATGCCTTGATAAGAATAAAATGTTTATTCCATCTGGAATTGACTAAAACAATGATAGTGACTTTCATGCCCGTTTTCACAAACGCTAAGAAAAACCTAAACTTACTCCTCAACATGATTGTACCGTTGGATTTTCAACTTTTGGTGCTGAGTCCAACAGCCGACTTTTATGTAGGTATCACCTAGTATTGAAAACAGGCGTAAGTTGCAGCTGCATTTTCAACAGTAGGCTAACCGTACGATAACAGAACTACTGTGGTCAACAAAGGGCAATGAGTCAAGTTGTCAGGAAGTTGTTATTGCCACAAATGAACTATTTTGCGGTAACGATGTCGTTGCACTGTCATGTAGCTTGTCCAACTTTGTGAATTTTGTAAATATAATAAAATAAACCACTTTTGCTACGATCTATTGGACGTTGGCGTAGTGGTTGCAAACGCTGATGCTGAGCATAAAGTCCGGAGCTCGATTCCTGGGTCTAACTATAAGTATTTGGGTTTTTCCACTAAGAATTTCTGAATAGCAACCCGGAGTGTTTTGTTACCCGGTTGATGGCAATAGGCTCGCCTCCTACTACGAAAAATTAAAAATAACTGTCGAAATATTGGTATAGTACAAGTACACCTTTGCTTTATATTTAGTGATTACTAAGCGTGACGTTATGTTTATAATTATACAAGTTACAAATCCACTACTTAAGAAATCGGCTTAACGTTGCATTCCTTAGATAGAGTCCTATGACATACGGGTAGATACGACGGTCAATTGCAGGCGATAGAAACACGGAACCCCGATTAGAAATAATTGCAATAACCAGTCCGATTAAACATTACTTTGTATCGACAGGTTACTAAAACTAAAAAGGGTGTCAATCATCAAACTAACATACCTAAACTAAACCTGTCTTCAGAATCAGTACACTAAAACTAATAGCTATTAGGCGGTGCGCATAGAGTAGTCACGATTGTGAACTATATGATTGGACTATTAATCTATGAAAATATTAATAATGACACGCGCACTCGCAACAAAACAGTACACACTGGGAATTTCTCCTGTGTCGTGGGTCAAATATTTGAACGCACATACACAAACAGCCAGACCTAGAACAACTTTTTTTTTTGTGAATGGCATCTCTCAGTTCAACCTAGGAGGTTGTCGTCTGCTTAACCGGACTAGCCTTTTTTTTTTTTTTTTTTTTTCCGGATGGGAAATCATCAAATGACTTCTCCCGCTCTGGGCTGAGCGAGAGGGTGTGTCAGACTTTTACTGACTAAAACCCACCCATGTTCCTTCATCGCCCTTTGTGTTCCGGGGCCGCGGTATCTCTTTCGAACAACCCGCAGCACCCGGCAGGCATCGGCCCTTGCGGGCCCCTTCCCTATGCTGACATCTCTTTGAGGCGCGCGTGGAACACGAACGCGCCGTCGACACGCCAGGGCAAAAACGTACAAACTAAGCGACTACACGCTAAGGGCGCCCCCTGTGGGGCTCGGACCTCGGCTTAGGGCGTCGCTGGGGGAGGGCAGCAAGGGGACAGGCTGGATCTGAGTGGTATTATATTTTAGTGGCTGGTTTAATTCTACTGGCACAGCATCGCGGCCTGGCTCGAGCAAGGGTCGGGGACCCGGAACAACTACTTGTAGGCCCTATAAATATTTTTTCCTTGCGGGTATCGCAGTTGCCAGTCGCTCAGCCACTGCGCCAATCATGCCGCCACTTAGAGCATTTAACTCGACCCTCAGTTAATTCAGGATCATCCTCCCTTACATTCACTTCTGTGATGAACAGAACCGTTTTGTTTCCAGTGTGCTCACCACCTTACACTTAATTAGCGAAGTCATTTCTCTGGTTCAATAAGTGCGTGCGACCAGTATGTTAAGAAATTGGCCCAGTTTGCATGTTAGAATTGTTTCGAAAGGCTATGGCAGTTAGATCGCGTGTTTTTGTAATAGGAGCATCGGTGGTGAGTAAAATGACGCTTAAAGTGATCGTAATGATATTAAGTGTCGAGTTGGACGCGTAATGCAATAGTGCTCAGTTGGTACGGCTTAGATATCAATTCTCTAAGACGCTTCGTCTCTACTGATTTTACCAATTAGTTTAGTTTAGTTTAATCAGTAAAATAGAACAACATAGCGTCTATTTGTAAAATAATCTGGGTGGTTTAGTGGTTGCAGGGCTACGTTGGTGTTGGGTTCGATTCCCGGGTAAAGTAAAGTGGTATCGGGTTTTTATATGAATAGTAGCCCGCCATCTGATCGGATCTGTGCCTGGTGGTTGGCAATAGGCTCCCCCCTATAGCATGGGACTTAAATATAACTGGCGAAATATAGGTGTACTTTAAAGTCCCCTGTGCCATCTCCCACTTCGCGGAAAATAAGAATCCTGTTAGGTTATGTTAAAAAAGAAGTATGATCAAAAAAGAAAGTGGATCAATCATTCACAACAGACGGCAATCGTAAAAATAAAAACCCACTCTGTGTAGACTAATTTTATTCCAAGCGACCAATTGTCATGGTTGTTCAATTAAAAACCGGTCAAGTGCGAGTTGGACTCGCGCACCGAGGGTTCCGTACAAACCTGTGGGTATATAACTTTTTTTTATATGACGAAACTAAAAATTTACGGTTTTCGTAATTTTTCCTATATCTGTACTATAAGACGTGACTTCGTACAAAATTTCAAGATTCTAAGTTCACGGGAAGTACCCTGTAGGTTTTGACTCCCGTGCGAGTTTCGAAAATTTGCGGAAATTTGCGGCCTAAGTGGCTGTATCTTTTGATTGCGTTGACTTAGAAGGTTGATTTTCTACAGCTTCCAGGGACAGTAGAACTAAGTATCATATAGACATTTCAGTTTGATACCTCCACGCGGTCCTGAGAAAAACGGTCTTGACAGACGGACGGACGGACGGACGGACGGACGGACGGACAACAAAGTGATCTTATAAGGGTTCCGTTTTTTCCTTTTGAGGTACGGAACCCTAAAAAGGTTATTAACTTATCCAAGAGTCTCGATTCTGCCGATAGCATTAACTATCGCTACTCAACAGGTCATTAGAAGCATTCACAGATACTTCTATCGTAATCGCTACACAAATGAAGCAATTAAATGAAGTGTTTACGCTCATTAACACGTTATACGATGAATATCTCAATACGATTACCTGTTTGCTAGTTTTTTTTACAAACAGCGAGAATTTCCAGCAGTAGAATGATAGGTTTTTTATGACTTAACACAGATATATAACTTTATTACCCGACAGCACGATAGCATAGACTGGGTTATGATTTTAGACATACACAATGTATGGCGCGATGGGCAGACGACATTTTTGCCATAACGGGCATATCCTGGATGAGGCTGGCACAAGAACGTGGAGCTTGGCACAAGCAAAGAGAGGCCTGTACCCAGCAGTGGGCGAATTCGGGCTGCGGATGATGATAATGACACATTGTATTATTATTTCCTTTATTTATTTTTATTTTTTACATTTTTAAATATTCGCATATAAAATAATAGAATAGAATAGAATAGAATAGAATATACTTTATTGTACACAAAAATAAAAAAATAAAAATTTTAAAACATAAAAAAATAGTAGCCAACCGGTATCGGGAACAGGGTCCCAGCTACCGGTCAGGGCTCCAGAGAGAGGAACAATAATATAATAATAATTATTATTATAGCTAGCCCATACTGTCCCACTGCTGGGCAAAGGCCTCCCTCCATTTCTTCCAACGGTCACGATTCTGTGCTACTTCTTTCCAATTCTCAAGGAAGACATCCAGTTCGTCCCGCCATATCCTTCGTGGTCTGCCGCGACTCAGTGTCACTGTTTCAGGGCACCAATCCTGAGCTTTACGGGCCCACAGCTCGTTCGGCATGCGACATGTCCTGCCCAGTCCCATTTAAGTTGGGCAGCCTTTTGAGCCACGTCAGCGATTTGCGTTTTGCAGCGCAGTGTAGTGTTTCGAACATGATCTGTTATTTTTACACCTAAGTTACTGTATGTATTAACAATTCGTTAGAATCGGACGGCGGTAGAAAAATTCCCAAAACGTTTTACTAAAAAAAAGAAACTATCGTGGACAATAATTTATTGTCTGTCGTGTGGGAGCAGGTGTCAGGGGTGAGGAAACGCTTGTGTTTTCTAAGCTAGGCTTCTAGAAATTTCTAGAAGCTTAGATTTAGGTTAGATGCGCCCAGTCAGAATAGAGTGAATGCCGTTGGGAATTATATACTCGCTTAACAATGTAAACAGAGCGATTGTCGATATCCAAATGATGTGGGTTGACACACTTTACACGGGTGTCTGTAAGTAATGCTGATTGACAACTTGATAGATGGGTCGTCTCGAGAGGCTCAATAAAGCGTTTCCTTTTGTTGACTATCTTGAAGATACTGGCTTACATGCAGATACTGTGTCTCGACAGTTTATGTAGGAAAATAAGCTGTGTATGTAAGAAGCTATGGTTTTAAAATCCTTATTCGAACTTCTTCGTTAATAGAGATGTATCTAATTGAAGTAAAATCAAGCTAAAATATTTATAAATCTGCTCATGTAAAAGAAATAAGAAAACAGTTTTCCTTGATCTCCAGATAGATTAACCTACTTATATTTATGTAACATCGGCGGATGCTGTGTGCACATAATGTGATCTGATCATCTCATCTGATTAGAAATTCAACAGAAAGGAAAAGCGTTATCCTGTGTTCTTCATCATCATCAACCAAAACCTGAATACACCCACTGCTGGGCATAAACCTTTTATTTTTAATCTCAATCTCTTGTTATTCCTGTCGATTCTCGAAAATCAATACATGTTACCATTAACCAAATATTTAAGAAACAAACCAATAAAACATTAACATAAGGATTTCCTAATGTAGGTACTAATCTAATTCTAAAACAAAGACGTAATTACACTAATTACAAAAAACTCGGCTAGGTACATACGTTATTGCGTTGTCATAAAAATGACACAAAAAATGGCTTGCAGCAACATTTTAAGCCCCAAGGTGAGAAATAATGGCTCAATCGTTCTAAGGATAGCTACAGTTAAAAGTTCCAATTTATTGGAAACGTTCTTAAAGTTGATTTCATGTGTAATAGGGTTAATGTGTAATTGAGTTAAGAGGTTTTTGTCTAAATAAATAAGGTCAAGCTAAGCCAGCCAAGGTCCATGAACCATCCACAACATATCGAGGCTCAGAGACTGATTATCAGACTCCAGTAACTTCTGAAAAGCATTAACGACTTACTGGTAGCCTGAAAATCTGATAACCAGTCTTACCAAAGGGCCGTATTACCCAAAAACTGGGTTGTTGAAGTCACACAGACAGTCGTACCATGTCAAATACTCGGGTTGTTTAAGCGTCTCTTCCAAAAACATACTTTCATCAAAATAAATTCATAATTAACCGACTTCAAAAAAAGGAGGAGGTTCTCAATTCGGTTGTATGTTTTTTTTAAATTATCATATCTTTACGCAACCCTGGAACAAGGAAGATTAACGCTAAACTATAAAAGGATTCGATAAAATCTAAATTAATCTTTATTAATGATTTCCGTTTGAAGTATTAAAGTCTATAAATCCTATGCATCCGTCAGTTACGAAGGAAACTCAAATATATTTTGTAACAGTTGTTACTTGGTACACCATCAATCAGTAGAAAATTATTCAACTCCTTGGTAATGATAGCCAAGAGTTATTGATAGTGTGTAATAAGCTTTATGATGTAATGTGAGATGTGGCGTCATATGCAGCGATAGTTTAGCGAGAATAACGCTTCAATAGCAATGAACTATAAAGCGATTAATTGATAATACACACAACACAGATAGTCATTATTGGTACTGTCATTCTATTGTTGCGAGACTACTGAATGTCATTCCCTTAGTTACTATTTGGTACCTCTAATTGACAAATTCAAAGACGAGGAGACTTTCCAGATTTCGGATGATATAGGTGAATTTTAAAAGAAAACCTTATGTAAATGAATTTATGTAGACTTAATGCCACTTCACCAGACAAGGGCTAACTGATTACGGTGATGGAAACGTCAAAAATGGATTAGAAGCTGTTGTGCAGTATAAACACTTTTTAGCGTGCAGTTCAAGGTGGCGCTGCTTGTCTAGAAAAAATGCATGAATATGTCAAACTTGGTACATTTATTTTAGTTCTGTGTTTTTCCGCCTACACAGATGAGTTGATTGAAGTGTAGAAATACGAAACGCACTAAAAGCGATTGACACATGTCAAGGCCTAGTTTCAACATCATGGGATGCTGCAGAGAATCTCTTTACACCGTCATATTTCATAGATGTGCTTGCGACTTGTAGAACGATTCAAAAATAAAAGCAGGTTGAATGTGGTTCATGGAACTAGCCTGACGTTCATGTAATAAAACAGTTTTTTTTTCTCATAAGTGTCGCTTACACTCGCACCAAGCCTCAACCGATTCATTTCAATGAGGTCCGCTGAAGCGAATTACAGTAATAAATTAAGTATATTACACTTACTTCGCCGCTACTGTATCGAAACAATAGAACCACACTTTATAATATTATTGACGAACACACTGAACAGGCATTCACGCCTCAACACTTTTGTGGGTGACCTGTCATCAAAGTTGATGTGATATACCCACTTAATAAACTTGTAAGGTGTCAAGTTGATGTGTAATGCTGATTACGTAGTAACGAACTTATTTGGTGCAACTTGGGCAATTTGTAAGTCATCGTAATACTCGTTGTTTGACAGTTGGCATGATGATTTAGTTTTCGATACAGGTTCTATCAATAAAAAACTCGACATAGCACGTTCGTTGTTCATGATTGTGTTCTTTTTTAATAACTTTATACATACATAACATCACACCTTCTAATCCTCGGCATCATTTACTTTTTTATCTTTCATATAATTCCTCACACAATCCATCCATCTTTTCTTTGGCCTTCCTCACCCTCTCCATCCCATTACGTCATATGATAGCAAAATGACCATGATTGCCAAGTTTAACACTATTACCACCAACCAATTGGTTAGTACACGTAAATTGCGATTTTGTTTGTTTTGTTTCGTCTGTCGTTATTTTACGAGAATGTCTATGTTAACCTTTTATTGCTGAAATCAAAAAGGGAATCTTAATGATTACTTTCATTTAAACAAGCCATGATTGGTTTCAAACTATACCTTATTAGTGAAGGCACTTAAACGCGCTGGCCCAATTAGGTCAAGCTAAAGCTGTTTTAGTACATACTGCTAAATTAGTTCTTTGTTAGCATTTAACTGATAAATTGGGTTGCTTTTAGAAATAACCAAGTGTCCGATTATAATGGAGTTTAATAACCAGAAGTTTCAGTCAAAAATCTTTTATTCGGGATAAAACTTGGGCTTGGAATGTGTTGGTTCAGATACCTCCTTTTCAAACCTAAGCCCATTGTATTATTAGTTGATTTCAATATAATTATGTATATATCAGTAATACCAATTACAGTCAGTGCTTTTCATTGTCTGACCCCTCTTATAAAGAAAAACAAGAAGACAAGTGATGTGGGAAGGCATACATGGCTCAAATATACAAGACAAGATAAAATCATCAATCGGATGGAAGATAAGATAAGAATCTCATCGTCAATCTTTTTTAGTAAAACCTTTATGTAAATGATTTCCCGATAGCAAACCGAGCCGCGCACAAAAACTATAGAACCTAGAACAGAGCCAATTAAGTGTTACGTCCATTTGATTTGTTAGGATGTCAGCAGAAAATGTGGTCGTACAGGATCCGAGCACAAACATTACTCTTTACTGTAAAGTTGATACAGAAGGTGAAGACGCAGTAACTAAAAGCATACCGGTACTGATAGTTTTGATGACAACTCTAGAGATATTTATTCATAACGAACTTTTTCATCAATATTAATGGTGATCGTAAAATCAACTTTAGATAGCGACAATGGCGATATTCTTTTGGACGTGTCTGTGAGCGTTCCACCCACTTCGCTCCGGAAATGAGGGGGCCGGTGATGGCAAGAAAAATTTGTAAAAGTTTTGAAGGTAGGGAACTCTGTCGCATGATGCATGTGCAGATGCACAAAATTAGCTAATTACTGTAAAGCTTAGCGAATATAAGTTTAATTCGATTAGTCATGGGGCATCTACAATATCGTAGATGTTAGAATGAAGTCTAAATTGAGAATGTTTGATATATCTGCCGCTATCACACCAGATTTCAGTTTTAATGATGGAATAAAAGGAGCCCATCAGAGTTATCCTTCTGCACATATTACTTTATGAAGCCCGCACAAACATAGCCAGTGTACAAACATCCACCATTGAAACACGTTGGTCGCAGTTTTCTGATGTAATAGGGAAGCATTTAGACACAAAGTTGAGGTGAACTAAGAGTGAAACTGGCCGATGGGACAGGTTGTCGCTGGTGGAGATTTTTAGCATAGCTCGCTGTTTATTAGGTCCTGTTTGAGTATCTTCATGGGTTTTTAATGAGTAGAAATAAATGTACACGTTATCTAAACGTAACAAGCTTAGTCTACAATCTGCAAGGTATTTAATGCCAAATTATGGACGTCAGGGTTGCCACAAATACACGGGTTACACGCTAAGAAGACAAGGGTTTGATTACCGCACTGATACAACATTCGTATGGTTAAACTCCCCCACGCAGGCCTATTGGCCTAGCATGTTATGTCGGTGTACTCATGATTTTTTATCTTTTCGTTTTGAGAACATACTCGTAGGTTACTCAGCCCACTGTTTCTCACAGAGAGGAAGCCCGTGACGCAGCTGGGGGAACAGTAAGGGCTGATTAGGGTTGCGCCTTAACTACCAGCACGGAATTGCACTTTTCTAAGGTCGTATCCTTTTTTGTCATTTAGAAAAGTCATTTGCTAGAGCGAGACAGAGCGTGCTACCGATTTATTGATGAGTTTGAGACCCTATGGCCATTTGCGCGTTAAGAAATCCTACCTTTTGAATTGCATTTCTTGAGTATTATTATATTTACCTGAAATATAATAATAAAATAAAATAATCACTCACCGACCTTTATTGCTCACCTTGAGACCCACAAACCCTACATGATAGCATAAAATATTGCTCCAAAGATTAAAATTACGTAAAAATATCGTAACTATAATAATTTAATCATGCGTGGAGGTCAATATCAAACAGGTAGTTACTCATTGATAGATTGAGAAGATTTCATGAGGCTAGCAGATGAGTCATTGCGAAACAACTTGAGTAATCAGCTGATCCCTTGTTAGTTAACAGCGTAATATTTAACTGGTGTTGTTTATCATTAATCAGTTTTACATGCTTGTGTCAAGAGTGTGATGTGGTTAATCACAATATATAATAGAGCGACCATCGTTGTGCAAGGGTGATCAAGTTTTTTCCGTACTATTTTCAGACTTTATTAATAACTAGCGACCCGCGCCGGCTTCGCACGGGTGCAATGTAGATACTAATGTTTTCTCTACTATAATATGCATGTATGTATTATACAAATATAAACCTTCCTCTTGAATCAATCTATCTATTAAAAACCACATCAAAATCCGTTGCGTAGTTTTAAAGATCTAGCATACAGAGGGACCGACAGCGGGAAGCGACTTTGTTTTATACTATGTAGTGATGAATTGGTAGTATCTACTTTTTATGACGAGGCAGTTTCATCTTATTTTCACTACTTATTTTTACTAATTGTTTATTTTCTCGAGTGATTCAAAGTGCGAAGAAAGAACAATGGAAAGATATGTGCCTGTAAATGTTTTTATTGAAATAAAAGGTTCTGTTTACCATCAAGTCACTTTCTAGTGCTGCTACCATTATCAAGCTATCAATCAGCTGTAAGGCAATCTTTTTGGGCTTATCTATATTACCTCATTATTATGTATCTTCGATTGAAATTACCTAGATTTGGCTACTTTTTACAAATTTTTATTTAAGACAAATTAGAAACCAATTACGCCATCAAGATTTGTAGCATATTTTCTACGCAATATTTCATAGAAGCAAGGACTGGTTAATTTGTAAAATACTTACTAGAGAAAACACAGGGAAATGTATGTAAATTATCCTGTTTAGGTGTTCAACTTCTTAATCAATATTTATGATGTTTATTATTCAATAGATTCTTTAATTATGATTTTTGTTTGTGGTTTGAGTCACAAGTTTATATTAAAAATAACTTCACGCTTGCACACCAAGAAGGAGTAAGCAGAGGTGTATGAAACACCTACACACCTACATTTCACCAGTTTCGTTATACATTTTGAGTTGAAAGAGGCTCTACTTGTACTGGTTGCCAAAATGTAGGCTATAAACATTAAGTAATAAATTACATAAAGCAAACAGACTCCATCCTGCGGTTGGCAACCACAAACAAATTAAATTAACGACTATTAACAACCCACGCAAGATCGGTTATAATTTGCCAAACTGGGGCAATCAAAATCATCTCAATTACTTATTAACATACATACATGATAATACCCACTACATAATGTTTGTATGTAATAAGTACAATCAACACAATAAATCAGTAACCAGCGAAGTTGTTATAACATCTTTATTATACAATGACGAACACAGATAGGACACACGCACAATAACATTAATTTAATTATTTATTTATTCGTGCATTTCATATTTATGTATGTATTTATTTATATGTATAGTATTTCTTTTGAATAAAATAAAATTTGATTCTATAATTTTCAGATTTACACCTATCGCTGTTTGTCTCTGCACTACCCAAAGGTTGCCTGGTAGAAAATACTTATGGCATTAGGTCCGCCTCTTTACTCTATGCTTGGCTGCCTTATTAGTTATTTCTTTTAACGACTGTATATATGTACATGCGTGTACAAAAATTTCACTTGTCGTAATAAAGAATTGGACTCGGCCTTGAGTAAAAACTGGATCTCTTAAAGCTAACGCACAATTTTAAGATGTTACTACAAGATTGTGAAAGATACGAGTATTTGCGAAATTTACGACCACCCTATCATTTTGTGTTTCGATTGTACCTAGAGGGTATGTACGTAAGATGTTATGTACTCCTAGTTGTATATTCTGCTATAATCAGCTTACTATTTCGTATTTATCTCTTTAATGATGAGCCCAGCCCTGATTTAGATTCGTTGTATCTATGACCTAATATTTTTTGGCCCACTTAGGTGTATTTTCAGTATGCTCCGTGAAATAACCAAATAGACCTGGTTTTCTTACTTGAAGAAAAAGTAAACACAGACAGCTGATGTAGTTCATTCACTGTTGTGGTCTTCTAAAAGACCAAACAGTTATCATTGCTTTTTTATCACAGATGGACTGCCTAGATAGTCTAGTGGTCACAAAAGTTTCAGCTGAGCATGAGGTCTTCTGTTCGATTTTCAGGTCACTAGGTTTTTCCATCTGGAATTCCTCGGTAAGGACCGGAGTCTGAATTAGTGCCCGATTGAGGGATATAGGCAAAATGTGTACAGTAGCAATAGCTCTGTCCAAATCTTCGGAGATTACAGGTGTGATGTTTATGTATGTAGGTATTACTCGTGCCATAACCCTCTACGCAGCATCTTCCGCAATGAATCTCCGAATGTCATTCAACCCTACTTGCTTCACAACGGGCTAGCAGAACGTACAACGCAGTAAAAAACGTTGCGTCACAAATGTCGGAAAACTCTGCGTTGTGCAATTATCGCGGGATGCCGCGTAACACTGCTCCGTCGTGTTGTTTGTGTGCTTCGGGCTACGGCAGTGCTGTAGCGTACACCTCGGGTGACTTGGTCAGCGGGAAGCGAAACGGTGAAGCAAAGCATTGCAAGGAAACCGGTATGAACCAAAAATTCTAAAACATGTGACATGTGCCAAATCGAACTAGGCCTTTGTGGTAGATTTCAGCCCCCTACCTTTCATAGAGCGAGGGGGGGTGTATGACAGTTAGGGAACACAAGGTATAGACTGATTGTGCTAAGCAAGTTTTGTCAGCAAATTCACTTACGCTCCTGATTTTACAGGGTCACATTAGTAAATTAACAAGCGCAGCTGCCATCCCTTAAGACAGGAAACCAACCTCAACATTCAAAAAACGCTGTACAGATGATGTTGAGGTGAGTTTACAAGAGATGCCAATAAAAGCAATAGGCATCTTGATTAGTCACATCTTGTCTCTAACAAAAACCATTTAAAATCATACAACTTAGATAAATTACTACCGATTTCAGACCAAGTCATTTCGCTCCGGGCGCCGTCTTATCTGTCTACTCCCTAACGACCGAACCGTGAACTACAAATTATATTATTTCAACAATAATAACATAAGCAGACAATAACCGTAATAATTGTACATTATTAAATACTCAGGTCGAACTGTCCTTGCTTTTCGTGAACACGATTGTTAAGGGCCAAAGCTTTGTCGCTTTTAAATATTCCATGACAAAAAGAGACAGACGCACTCTTCGTCATACAACAGACAAGAACAGAAGACGTCTTTTAACAATGGTAATTAAGGCAATAATGCGCAATGTGGATCTTTTTGGGTGGCAGCCACTTTTTTAATAAAAATCTTTCAAGACCTTTTTGGTTAAGTTATGACGAGCATTTTTATTAAGTGCGTTAAAGTCTTTTTTTACTGAATCATGTTTTTTATTCTGATAAGGCAAAGAAAAAATTCATAACCTAAGAGATAGAAAAAATAGAGAAAAATAAAGAGAAAAAATAAATTGACGAGACTGAAGAGATGCTACTAATGAGATTTTTTGCGACGTTCGGAACCATCTGAATGTATGTATGTAAGTTTTCTCTGCCTGTAGGGTGGGTCTGACTGTTACAAGTCTTTAAGTTATTGAGACATACGACAATCTAGAAGCAGGAAAGAAGAGAAAGAAAGGACATTATTATGTAGGGTTAAACATTTCCCAATTGCCAATATTTTTTTCGAGGCCCATGGCAACCGTTTTGGCAATTTATCAATAAAAAATAGGAACTTGTTAGTGTTAATGATTGCAATTCCTAAATTGACCTCAATAACCCTTGTAAAATGAACGAGTGTTTCAATAAATATTTAATGTTTTGATTACTCACCACTTGAGTCCTGTTTAACGATTTTCCGGTAGGTATCATTATGGCAAATGTTTAATTTTATAGCAATAAATACGTAACCTTTTACTTTTGTTTCGATTTATGTAAGAGCCGCAAATCAGTTCTTTTAAGTAACTTCTTTTTTTTAATAATTAGTTAAAGTAGGTAAATATTCATCATTCAAGCGCCAAGAGATCCTTGTCGTAATGTACATTATTTTATTAAAAGAATGACTGAATTACGAAATTTTTATTATATTACAAAAAAAATCTTTATAGCTAAATTACCCAATTGTCAACACAATAGTCACATACATTAAATTATTCATGTCAATGATTTAAGTCATGGCGTCTTATTTTATTATGTTAATGCAACAACGTAATTATAACGTTAAGCCTAAGAATAAAATGTCTTGAATTAATAACTTAAAAATAACAAGGGTAACCAGTAATTCAAATGGAAAACTTAATTGGTCCCCTTTAATGCAATTATCCTTAAAAATAGATATAATCTCAAAGAAGAAACGGTCCATGAATTTACTAGTGCTAAGCTCTGATATCCTAAGCGTTGATTGATGAGGATAGATGATACCTATGACAGCGGCAATTTTGATCAATTAAGCTCTGGCTAAACCAAAGCGAATCCCGCGCGGGGTGCGGGAAGAAAGCTTGCGCTGATTGTGTCAACTAATTTCTAAGGTGGTGGAACTGGCGCGACTATTCACGTGACTCTTGTTATCATTAAAACAATCGACGCATTCAGTCGAGTCTCGCTTGGCCAAATCGGGAAATCATCTAGAACTAACGTGACATCTTTTGTCTCAAAGATAAGTAACCTTTCCTGTAATGTGACATGCCATGGCGGCAGTTACCACTGATAATATTGTTACAACATCACATCTAAAAAATCCGGAAAGCGTTTTCCAATCTGGTTGAAACTCTACCTGGTCTAAATAATTGTAAAGACTGTTCGAGAACAGTTTTAATATATAAACGAAGGTGTGAAGTTGGTTAATACATAATTAACTACAAGATTATTTATTAGGCTAACAGCAAGTTGCAAGGTGTTGGTAATCGGAATTTTGACAGGTGACATTAGTTAGAGGTGACAACTGTCAATGTTGGTAGTACTTATAAGATGCAATCAAACCGAATGGTTTGGAGGGCGGACCGGACTGTGGACAGCATACTTTGACAGATAATAAATGTACTGAAATAGCTGTCAGAGTTCGGTGTCCGCAGCCAGTCCGCTATCTGACCTGCTCGGTTTGACCCATCTATCAAAAAATCAAAATGTTTATTTGCAAGAAATACACTATATACAAGGGAAGATCTTATATCCTAAAAGTAGCTGTATTCTGCCTGCAAGCAAGCGTGCAAAACATTAGTTATATAACCGGATAGTTAAAAAAACATTGATCTGCCATCAACAATACCAATTAAATAATTCTCGAATGAATATAGTACAGGTTGGGTTTTCATAACAATTCTGAGATGACATTTTTTTCAGGCAAAAAACCATTTTTTTTCTCACATCGCCATCGTAAGAAAATGAAGAAGTTTTGGTAGCTGTAAGCAGAAGCAAGCTCATTCTACATCTTTGTAAAAATTACAGCCATCGCGGTCAAGTATATAAAACAAAATCGAATCGCCATCGTGTCACAATCGGTATACAAAAAAAAAACTGCGTGCGGCATAATTTGTTGAGATTTAGCAATAAGTGTAAAGACGAAATAGTATGTGTGTCATGTGTGCAAGGTTAGTGAAATTGTTTAACAAGAAGTGCGTATTTAAGTACTCGTATTTCAATGGCTTCACATTAAAATATTACTATATTTTGTTTGCTTTAGGCCGTAAAATACAATTAACAGCCAATGGTTTACAAGGAAGAGAGTTGACTGTGGAGGACCTGTGAAACACGGGTGGCCTAAGTCATATACTGTTTGCCTAAACCTCACCCTTTATAACTTCGGTTTTGTAATAACTGGGGAGTATGTTGTGCTGCACTTAGTACACTTGTGCTTTTCTCTTCTGGGAATATACGCGTGATGATGTTATGTACACGTAATTATTTATATGTATTGCTCAAACATGTCGGTCTAGATACAAGTGAATCTAAAGCAGTTATTATAACTTATTGCACATGTCGGAAAGTTTCTCAAGATGTCTTTGTATTGAAATTCAAGTCATTTTTATTTCGATGATGTTTCTTTCACTTGCTTTATAAGGAAATTCATGCACTACATACTGTTCTTTAATCTTGATTTCATATATTATTAATGTAACATTTTCGTCCGTTATACAAATAGTTATTATATATTTACTATAAGGCAATGTTCTCATCACTGTTTCAATAAATCAAGTTATTGTTACAAAACTGGTCCACGCTTTTTTCCAAGTGCACTCCTTGTATTTTTGTAGCAATGCAAATAATTGGTGCAATCGCAATAGCATTTGATTGGTTGCAGCACTGTTTCGATTCCCACTCAGAACAAATCTATACATCTATACAAATAAATAAAATGTCTGCTTGGAACTTGAAAATAGTAGGTTTTTGCTGAATGCATATGAAAGTATATACGGTACTAATAATAAAAAAAACTGTTTTTGTAAATTTTTGTCTGTCTGTCTGTTTGTTCCAGCTAATCTCCAAAACAGCTAGTTCGTTTCGACGGTACTTTAACTGACAGATAGCTGATATTAAAAGGAGTAACTTTTATTTTAGAAAAAGTAGGGTTCCGTGCAAAAATTAAAACCCATGAAATTGTTAACAAAATCGGATTCAAACACGAAAGTAATATTTTTACAATAATTTCACGCGGAGGAAGGTCGCGTGCAACAGCTACTATTACAATAAGATAACTTCAGACGTCATTTCTAGTTAGAACAGGCTAGGGTGAAAACACCAACAATATAGCTGAAATTCCTTACAAAAATCTTAATTTGATTCAAAAAATAAATGTAAGACTCGCCAATAATGTATTTGGTGTGTACGTAGTTGTATTCGTCGCGTAACCAAGTCTTCAATTGGCTATTGTAATACGATAAGTGCGATATCCGAGATGCGGTCAACAACCCTTTAGCTAGTCGTTACAATAATATCGGCCCGTGAACGTCGTGCGGAAAATGTGGTGAGAAAAATGTTGAGTATGAATGTATGTAGATGGCTATAAGAGAAAACCAAAAAAACGAAAGAAACCCGATCGAACCCGAATCCCCGATCCGAACCCGAACCCGAACCCGAACCCGATCGTTTCTTTGGAAGACCAAAGAAACGATGGATGGACTGTGTGATGATATGGCTAGAAAGAAGTTGAGTGCTGAGATGACGAGTAATAGAGAAGTATGGAAGACGAAGATATGCTGCGACGACCCTAAATAAATTGAGATTAGGGCTGGTGAATGATGAAACGTCTTGCGGACCGTGTTCCACAACGCGGGCCCAAGGCATGTGCAGTGAATTTTTGGTTCTAGAACATGCTGCTTTCCTCACTATGATTTCTTTCACCATTTTAGGAGCATTTCTGATGAAATTACTTACACAAAGTAATGTCTGCATGGGTTGAAACCTACGACCTATCACTCATAGGTGTCGGCTGTTTCTACTGGGCCACTATTGCTCAAAAGTCCGTTATAATAGAGAGGTTAGAATAACCGGCCATCACAGATGATCATGATACTTAATATCGTCAGAAGCACTTTAGTCACTGACTCTTGTTGCTACACTTCTAACAGGTCTATTTTTTACAGGTGGTGCTGACGTTAGCACAGCAGATGGTTGACGCCCACAAAAAGAAAAGAATGAGCATTCCTTTGCTCTGTAGTAAGTTTCATTTGTCTCCAAGGCGACCCAGGACCGATTAGATGCAATAGGCGGAGGATTAGATTTTTTTTTTGCAATGAGCAAGGGTGTTTGATTGAAATCCAAAAATAGATCAAAGAAATTAAAACCAAATACACTTAAGAAATCGTCCACACTACTAAAGAAACCATCGTAATTGCTTAGTTCAAGGCTAGAAATGATTTACGATACGTTTAAGTAACAACACATAAATCTGTTTTAACATCTAGGTAGATGTGAGAAAATCTTGACTTTGATTTTGTAGTAGTTCTGAGGATGTTGCTTAACTTTTTATGTATTTTTTGGGCAATTTGGCGACCTGGTTTCAAGAGCTACGTGTAGCCATACACGTTTGGTTTTGTGTGAAAACAGCTAGCTTTTATTTAAAACAAATATTTCAATAGCACCTGCATTTACAAATCTCTCACGTAATCACACGTGGCGATTTATATTGTAACACGTTAGCTTTGTTTTAAAACATTTATTACCAGGTGGCGCCAGCAGACTAATAATTTCTTCTTAAACCTGTAAAAGTATCAGTGTATTACACCTCAGGTTTCAGAACACCACTCACGTTAAGGAATGACGTTGTAAATTTTGAGCTGAAACAAGTGCGTAAATTTTAGTATTCTGCCTTTTAAGCTTCTATATAATTGTTTTTCAACTCAAACTGCCCATATGGCACTTGACAAAAGACCATCAAGATCCGCCAAAAAGATGGTGAAATTAAATGACACACTGATCTCAAACACGACAGAATTTGTCAGTATTCATTTTACACTCTCCATAATTTTAGCAAAAGTGTCAGTTTAATGTCTTCTTGTTTATGTAATGCCAAATAACGTTACTGTTAACTGCGTAACGAGGCGCGGCTGAACGACCGGTTTTAGGCCGTATTTATAGTGCAAGATAGACTGAATATGCTTGAATAAGTTGTCGATATAAGGACGTTAATGTATATTCGATAGACGCTTATTTGCAAATGAATACTTTTGCTTAGTCCAGGGATACGTGACCGCAATATTATGTTGTATTATGGTAATTTTAGAGGACGCTTTTACTTTTACCTATAAAATTTTATCCCTACGTTACCTTTCGGTAAAGGCCATATAACTCATTTATTTTTGGAAACTACACAGGGATTTAAATATAGAGTCTGCATTATTTTTATATTGTATTACGATTGAAAATAAATTCACAGAAGATTTTTTTTTTAATTCTGGATTAAATTTTCGCGGATAAAACAAAGGAAGGGCAAGAGCTGAAACAGGTGGGTTACCGTGATCTTTTAGTGCAGGAATGTTTTAGTACTATTCCGAGAGCGGGTAAGAGATGGCGCTAGACAACTGTCTACTCTCGGTATAGTCCTTTAGAACTATTCCGGACTATTCCATGTTTTAATATTCCTGCACTAACAGATCATGGTAACCCCCGAACGTCATGTGTAAGAAGGCCGGTAATAAAAATGAAATTGTAATTAAGTACGAGTAGTGTCATCTTGGTCGCGAATCTGTCGCTAAGCATTCGTTCTTCGCTGGAGGCGTGCCATGAGCGTACCAATTTATTTACAATATATCTTTAATAAATGATGTTTCCTGCCGATGATTTAACTTTGTACACCATCTTATACAACATTTTGAAATACTTTTCTTTATCAAATAAGTCTTATCTGTATGGCAACGTTTTTTTGCCTGCTTTTGTTACTAAATATGAAACAACGTGTTCTATTAGCAATTTAATGATGATTTGAACGTATTTGCATAGTAAAGTCATTTGTTTTGATTAACTTTTGGGAAAGAATGCCTTTTAAAGCATTGGTGGTTTCTCATTTTCTTTGTTGCAATATTAAAATGTCTAATTTTGTATGGACGGCTGATGATAACGTAATGCACTTCACGCGACTTAGTTCGGCCAAAGAAAATCTAGTTCATATAAAATCTGGTTTTATGAAGATTCGTAGGTCTAGTGGACGCAATCGCGACGGCTCAGCATGAGGTCTTGGGTTCGATCCCCGGGTCGGGCAAATTGTTATTGGGTTTTTCCATCAAGAATTTCTCAGTAACAGCCACGGAGTCTGGATTTGTGCCCGGTTGATTGCAATAGACTGGCCCCCTATTACATGGGACTTAAACATAACTGGCGAAATGTGGGTGTACTATTAGGTACACCTCTGCCTAGCCCGTCGGGGATTACAGGCGTGATGTTATGTTATGTTACATAGAAATTAAGGTACTTAGATCTGATTTAAAACGTTTAATTTATTCATAGAGAAATGATTTATCGATTACGTAAGCAATACGTTAAATTGAACACGACGACCAATTAATATCAATAATTTATTAGTATATTCACGCCACGTCTGTTTTGTAGATTGCCTAGACTGCACGCATATCAATATAGTCGGTGGAATCTGGTTAATTATTGTCAGTAATAACCGGCCAGTGTCGTAAATTAGCCTAATCCATAAAACTGGCATGTTGCGGTTTGTTTTGTAACAAATGATCGATATCTATAATATTTAACGTAAATGGTTTCGTGGTTTGGTGGAGCGTACTGTTGGCCCAGTGGTAGAGTGGAGTAGGTCGTGGGTTGGAACCCAGGCTCTTTAGTTTGTGTGTAAAATATTTCATCACCACTGCTCTCTCAAAACTGAGACGGAAAACATCGTAGGAGCATGTCTAAAAACCAAAAATTAGAAGACTTGTGACATCCATAAACCCGCATTAGACCGGCGTGATTCGGCGTGGTGGATTACAGCCCACTCACTCCCTCTAGCAGAAAGGATCCTTACTGTTACTGTTAGCCTGTATCATCCCACTGCTGGGCAAAGGCCTCTCCCCATGACTTCCAAATTCTTCGATCCAGGGCTAAGGTGGACCACTAATCGTTGGTTCTGTCCAGCTCGTCCCGCCATCTCCTGCGAGGTCTACCGCGTCGCTTTCTGGCTGTGTCAGGGCTCCACATTGTGGTTATTTTGGCCCACAGCTCGTCGGGCATACGGCAAACATGGAGGATCCTTGTTTGTTTATTTTATTGCAAAATAGAGCAAAATAGCGTCTAGATAAAAATACATGCAGCATCAACCGAAATGACGTTAGGCTTGCTGCATTGAATGAGAATGATTACCTAACATATAATGCTGATTATTATGCTAAGGTTTGGTGATTAATCCGCGGATTAGTTATCAAATCTAAACAGTGTTCAACCGTTTATCATTATGATTTCTGCGTAACTTGAAATGGTATTACGTAGTAATGACGTTTGCAAGAGCCAATCAAAATGCGGAACTCAAGTTATGTGCGTAAGCTGGGTACATTCAAGTGTTATTAAAGTTGAGAAGAAAATCACCTTTGAATTTTCTTGTGTGACATGTCATACTCGAACATGGTCATAATGATAATTATTATTGCAATAGTAAATCACGTTATACAAAGTACAGAAAAAAACTGTGGGTGTAATAAGAATCTTACTACAAATTTGTGTCAAAAATAAAGTAAAGAAAATCTGTTGGTGTGTAAACAAATTAAAAACTCTAGTATTCCGCTAACAGTACAAGCATAGCGTCGTCTGTGCTCTATAATTATTACAACTAGTTTTCAAGGAACTTTCTTTACTTTTTAAGGAAAAGTAGTTGACCAAAGTTGAGTTTGGCCAAAGTACATACTTAGCTTACAAAAGATGTTGTATGAAGCTAATTTACCACTGTGATCTTGTCACAAGAAAAATACGGATATTATATCCATTTTATTTCCTGGAACAAAGTAAGTTATAAGACAAAGGCATGTTAAGTTACGAGTGTAGAGCTAAGTTGACAGTGCTTATAGGGCTCAACCCTACAACCTTGTACATTTGAGGCAAAGCGCACTGAATGACATTTGCGGGCGTGTCAGCCTTGATCGTTGACATATACCACGGCTTATGAGGTCATTGACATTCAGTTTTAATGCACTTTCATTCACTTATGTACCCTATGATTACTTCTCTGTTTTTGTGAAGAGTTACTTCAGATAGGATATTGAAGGTCCGATTTTCCTTGAAATATTATGTTTCCTTTAAAATCTGTCAATGTCTAGGTAACTACTGCTGAACCAGAACAAGGCAATAATGCCTAGATTGAACCGAATATTTGCGTCATCGTTATTGATGATGCAGTTGATTTTGAAAAGTAGACATTGTTGCTCTGCTTTGCTGCTACTTCATCCTCAAATCGTCATCAGAGGGGAGAGAAGTGGCTGAATTGCATTACAGAGTAAGCCACATCCTGCCCTAAAAGCTTCAGTTGGGGCGATCTCCCCACTGCCTAGACGATGCCGAAGAAGTATTGGGCCATTAAAATTCATTAAGTACTATTGACACAAAACAGAAAAGTGGTCAATTCATTATCAGAATCGCTTACACTCTCAAAAAAGTCGGGCAGAATTAAATAAAAAAATCATAACCTTAAAGTCACACAAAATCCTTGTTCGCATATATAATTAATAGACATATAGATACGTAGCTGCGGAAGAAAGATTGTCAAGTTAAATTAAATCAACAAGTACCTATCTAAAAACTTGTTAATTTTTTTGTATGACCCTGCACCAAATCCAATCTAACCTAATTTAATTTCAATATCTTTCATCTTACTCAGCGGATACAAATTATCTACCGATCAGAATGTTTTGCGAATATATCCGTTCAGCATCACGCGAGGACAAACACATTAATACATGTAGATCAGATTGTACGCACTTAAGTAATTATTGTTTCTTGATTAATTAGAAACGAATTATAAATGCGTATAAGGCCTGTCAAACCTTCGGATGCAAAAAAAGGAAATCTGTCGGTAATGAAAAAAGGCTCATTACACATCATTATCATTGGCTCATTAGGATGCCTTCAAGTGTTTCTAAATTACTGATATAGTTTCATGGTAGAACTTTCTTTATGACATTAACTTCTAGCCATTTCCCAACTGCATTGTGGTCGACTTCCAGTCTACCCAGATGCAGCTGAAGATACAAGTACTTCATGACGTGTGCCGAAACTTTAAAATCAAACATTATTACCTTACTTAGGCCATTTTATGCTTGTATAATTTGAGATGACATTGGCGATCCTCTTTCGATCAAATTCACTACTATCGTCGCTCATATTTTAAGCATTTTAAGCTATACCTACTGACTAACTTACTGTAGTGGTACCCTTTCAGAAAGAAAGGGAAATTATAAGAACATGCAATTTTCTCGGAGGTGTCGAAAAAGGAAATTAAAACAAATTAAGGGGAACAGCCAGCCGCTTTATGCTGTGTTTTTATGAAGCCAGTTAACAAATCTATATTTTTCTCATTCTCGTAGATTAGGACATACGTATAAGGGTCAATTCCTTGCCAATCTACCTAAGTACTCTTGTACCTACTCATAAACAAACAAACATAACTCGACTTCCTTTTAGTTTACTCGTGATTAATGGTCCGTGATTGTCTTATCCCGACCGTATCTCGTGATCTATATGTGAATGAAGTTTTAATTATTTCGTGTTGTTGCAATGTGTCATACTGGAAACGATGTACGAAGGTTATAAGTACTAGTTGGAGTAGTCACGGCATGAATGCGCTGTTGAAAAGTGTCGAAATCACATGCATAAGTGGATTTAGTGACGGGTGCATCAGTTGCAACGTGCCCATGAAACTCTATATTTGAATCTAGACCTTCGTCTAGACCTATTAAAGTTTGCCATTCGTGAGCCGTGGCAAACAGACTGGTCTACTGGCGATCTTCTCAGCTCTTGTACTAAAATAGCTTCTAAAACTCACAGACATTTAACCAATCCAGCATAGTCTTGGAGCTTAAAGTATTTTTTGGATGGCGAAGTGACAGATGATTCTTGTGTTCCTTTGGACGTTTAATAACACTATTAGTAGACGGTTGGTTGTTGTATGCCATTGGGTGGCGAATAAGCAATCGCAACGGTAATTTTTCACTACGGCCTATGCCATCTGCAACATCAGAATCATCCCCAAAGTCAATTTAGAAGAGGAAATGTCGGGAGGAGATGTTTTAGAAGAACTTACACTGCACCGTCCGGATGATGTTTTTCAAAAAGGCCGATTACAAGACCAACGTTCCTGGTACTGTGTAACTTGTACTCGCTACTAGTGTGCGTATGTGAACGTAAGCGAGGATGTAAAGATCGTAGCACAAGGCATTCTGTTGATTCTGCTACCCTCTTTTATTAATGTATTTTTCTTGCATCTACGTACTTTCTGGTATTTTCAGTATATAGCCTCTGTATAGTTTGAATGCCACATCCACTGCCTTCACGGCTCTGGTCGGCTGCAGCTACCGGAACTGGCAGCCGGACTCGTTTGAAGGGCGCGCGATCGCCTCTCTCCGCCTCGACAACTGCGTGCTAACACACTACCTATTTTTTACGATTAGACATGCATTTTCAGGTGTTCGGTTGTTGGGTTTGATTTAGATTAACTGTTTGCTGATAGTGTAGAAGATATGATCATGATTGATGGGGTGATTGAGTGTATTATGTTCGGAGTGAAGAGCAAAAACGTAAATGCTTGATATAGTTTTCAGGGACAGGATTCAATTTACCCAAGTTTGGGCAAGTTGACGGAGTTTTGGACCGAAGGTATCAGGGAAATAAGTAAATGTAGAAAACAGAAATATAACAAAAAAAAAATCAAGTAATTTGGTAATATTGTTTATGGAACACTGTAAAAAATATGATCAACAAAAAGACCAAACCTCTGATTTACTTCAAAGTGGCTTTAATTAACCCATCAAATCCACCCCATAATAGCAGTATGTCATCACGACTTATAATCGCATCGCAGCGGCGCGTGCGACTAATCCCGGCCATACGCAATGTCGTGTTGCAAGCGGAACACGGCTCGGGAGAAGGAAACTACGCGTTAAAATGCCTGACCATTGCGACATTTTGTGACACTGGCGATTTTGCGCCGACAAAGGACTGGCTGATTGTATCGGTTATCTTTTTTGATCACTGCAGGGGGCTGAGAACTTCAATGACGACGGCAAAACAGCTGCACGGATCTAAGGCAACAATTCACAGTACCTTGTAATAGGTGCTACTTTATTTTCGAGCCGATGGTATATATGTATGTATATTTAATAACGTATTATATGATTAAGGTTCAGTAGTAGTAGCCACACCAAATGTGGCGTAAAAAAACGCCACGTTTTTGGTTAGGTCCTCTGAAGTGCAGCGGTTGGAGCACTCTAACAGAATGTGACATGTTTTTTTCAGGAGCACCGTATTAGGTGTAATTCAAGAACATAATGTATCAAAGATGGTAGATTGAATATGGAGGTGGAAGATGCCCTGGCAAATGAGCGTCGGAAGACATTAAAAAAAATATACCCATGCAGTATTGGTGTTGGTCCTGTTTCTATTTTGACTAATGAGAATGATGTGCAAATGAAAATACCTACCTATAAACTCCTGCGAATCAATAAACGTTTATCAACCTACGCGAGTAAAGCAATCAGAGGGAATCAAGTAGTTTATCATGATTTATGTGGGCTATAATACCACAGCGAATATTACCAGATCTACGAAGTACAAGCAGTCAGTTTCAAAATTTTGCTCTACCAACTGTTACGTGGTTATGTAAGATTTGTGATAGTCCATATTTTATTGGGTAACGAGCAGAATCCTCCAGAAAAACCAAACAAATGACAATTGCTTTCAAATTATTTACTTTACGACTATCAACGGAATTGGCTAATCTACCAACTAACAACTTGTGTCAGTTCCATACATTTTAGAATTTTCTATCGCCGTTATCCTCGATAGAATATCACACTGTCTGACCTCTATGCCTTAGGGTTCTTTAAAATACGTTACCTGTCTAACCATAGAATAAAGAACACCATTCTATTCTAATTCCAACACATCCTAAGCTGTATTATTACCACTAATTTAGGGTCTTGTAGAAAAAACATGAGATGTTAAAAAACGGGCCCTTTAACGGGCATAACTATCTGGCTATCGGAAAATAATTATCAACTTTTTTACATGTTTTTATTTTCATTGAGTATTTAGTGAGTGATTGATTAGTCTTTTAATAAGTTGTGTAAAACAATAGAATAACTAAAAGGAACACATTATTTAATTATTCAGCTGAAAAATATGCTGGAATATTCCCTTTGCCTTACAAAGGGTTAAAGGCCCGACCACGACGAGATTTTTCATTTCAATATTACCCGATTAAATTTTGCCACCGGCAAAACTAAATGACGAAATATTCTACAGCTATACCTAGGTATAGCAAAGTTTAATTCACAAATCGTAGGCCTAGTAAAAGTTTGGTGTGAATGAAGGACGCTTGGCCGGATGCATTGCGATATCACCCGATGGCATAAACTCGTAGTGGATTAGGTTATGTGGCGAGTTGGGTCGCACGGCCTTTGGGCTTTTAGACTTGGCGACTTTTTGCTGGGACACTGTTGGGACACAATTGGGATAAATTAACCAACGCTATTATTTTTTCTTTTTTCAACAAACAAAGGGAGTGTTGATAAATTGATTGCCAGAATTTTAAATGACTAATAAGAATCTCTACAATATTTATCGTTTAGTTCTCGAGGTAACAACGACTTCATCCAGTATGTGAAAAATCGATACTAATTTAATACCCGGGAATATGGTTATATCTGGATATTTTCTTGCATTACGTTTTAAAGGATTTTTATCGCCTAGATAAAAATGAATCGATGGATGATCATGTCTCTACATGCGGTTAAGTTGCGCGACTGTCTCCCAACAAAAAGGTTGCTTCGATTGTAGACCATAAGGAATTTGGTCAAGTAGCCTGTTTACCTTGCTCGGTTCTCGGTTACGGGCACAAGCGGAAAGGACCCTTTCATAGTGTCGTAAGAGGTGACTAAGGGAACGGGAATTCGCCATAATGATCATTTTGAATGCCTTTGTGAACCTTCAGGAACTGTTTCGTAACCGTGGTTAAGTAATATTAGAGCAGCAGTAGCCTGCATTGTCCTACGAAATTGCTAGATTGTTCACTGTTTAGGTAAGGAACAAATTTCTGGAAATTTAAAGAAGGCTTTAACCCAGTTACGGAATATTGTCCAGTTTTTAAAACAGTGATAAATTTCTAAAAATTATAGTGCTCGGTCCTAAAGTTATATTATGTCTTCGACTGGTTTCGCACCAAAGCAAACTATTTTTAAATACAATATTTTCCCAATACTTACAACCATTATATTTACAAAGAAAACAGATATTATCCATTAAAATAATTAAGAAGATAAATAACCGGTTCGGGTATATTCTGGGAATTATTAGAATCTAGTAGGGGTTTATTTTATGTTACGCAAAACTTTGCACTTTTTTGCTTGTTTGTAATAATTTATATAAACATAAAAACGTTTTGTTCATTTCCAGATTACCATGACAATTAAATAACAAAACTAGACCTATTAGTTGCTACAGTCAAAATTAAACGACCGTTGAAAAGAGTTTTAATGATTTATGGAGGAAATATTTTTGCTGTAATTTTAATTAAACCTGTGGAAAATAAGAATTATTTGCAGAGATACTCACTAGAAATCTGTTTTAAAATTTCCTATACTTAGTAGTTTTGCTGACTGAAATTACAGTCAAAGTCTTTTAAAGCACTTCATAATTTACTTTGTAACATATGGATACAATTGATAAGTGAGGTGATTTTAATAAATTAATAAATACAAAGAATGTTACAAGTACAAGTGAAAAATCATGATAATTCTCCTGAATGCGGAAAATTATTTATTACCTTGAGATTTGCCATGTATGGGTGAACTTTATTAGATTTAATTGTCGACGTAAATTGACTTCATTTATGCTGGTGTATGAATGCCTGTCTTTGGAAATACGTCAAGGATAGTGAATGAACTGCATACATAACTTAAAGAAAAAGAAAAATGATTATTGTAGATACATAAGTTAAATATCGATGCATACCAAAAAACACATAATAAGCTGGTGTATCAAAATAAAGTAATTCACATTTCATCACTTATGTTTAGGTCCCACGTAATAGACCACTGGCTAGACACAAATTTTCAACGAGATGTAAACACACTTGAACCGGCACTGTGATGGAACCCAGGATCCCAAGTTCAGCAGTAAAATATACAACCAGGGCAAAAGTTTTTTTGTGTGATCCTCATAATTATGGGTCGTAAACTCGTAAACGCTCCAACGATGTCAGTACTTAGTCAGCTTATTGAATTTCTCCCTTGACATTATGTATACCTTTCATTCGAGTAATTTTGTAGGATTAAAGACCTTTTTTTGCGAGTAAAAATTTACCCGGAACCCTTCTCTTGCCTACCTTTCATTTGTAGATTTATGCCGTTATTCGACCTCGGTAACACGTTATGTATTATTTCTTATTGCACTGGATTTGTGCTCGACTAATCGCTTGTTCAAAAGAAAATATTCTGTTTCCTCATGCCGAAACTGCAGTAGGTAGGGCACGTGCGCCAAACGGCTGTGACAGGTGAGAGGTTCAAGGAAACCACAAAACGTGAATTTTAAATTCACACAGTACTTTTTGTTTCACTTGATAAAAGACCTTTTGATTTATGTTTTAGGGTTACAGTTGGTATAACCATACCAAAATAACAAGAAAACAATACATCATGTTGTCTAAACCAACTTACATAACCAGACAGCGATCACATTCGATAGGTCGAACCTGTTCAGTCATATATTGTAGTAAGCTAATAATAATTAAAAAAAATCTTTTTCTATTTTTCTAGCATTATTTGGCAGTGTGTATATTTTTTTCCACAGTACATTTATTCTAGCATAGCTAGTATTATTTATGCTCTAGACGTGAATACCTGTAATTGGCTGTCAGATTATCATATTGTCATTTATTATTATTATTGTATTTACCTGTAGGTCTTCCAAATTTGTTAAATAATAAAGGTCAAAACTTACCGCACCCTAGTTAATATTGATGGAAGATAAAAGTTGTTGATGTCTTACCTGTAACAATAAAATTAAACATTATAGTCGTGCAAGACGAATGTCATCGTCACAGTCTCTGCAAGTCTTATCGAATCTCTGATCAGAACTTAAATCTGGGACAAAAGCTCACTTGAATAGGTATGAAGACCATATAGGGTATATTGTACCATATAGAGTAGGTAGGTGGGGACATCATTTGTTTCATTAGGGTTCAAACCTGTGATCTTTACCACAGGAGACCAGGCCCTTGCCACTATTAGTCGAGTTATCTACATGCATAATTTTTCGATTATACTGATACATAATATTTTCTTGTTCGAAAAAAAAACCAAGACATATTAGACTTGTCAACCAGTAACCCGTTTAAAAAGTCTATTATGTTTTTCCATTTCCCTGAGACTTAATTGATAACAATTAAAATAGTGACGGTGTTTTAAAATTATATTAGTAGAAATAGCATAGCAACACCAACGGACGGTTGACATTGCCAAAGTGTGCTACTGAATCTGCATCTTTGGAAAATATTAGATAATGATACTTTTCAAGATGATTTTAGACTGACTATATCACGTGCCTTATCTAATAATACATAAATAATAATTTACAAAAAATAATAATAAAATATAATATAATATATAAATAACATTATATTATTATGGATAATATTTTTTGTTTCGTTGTGCTAGGATTCTTCTGATCTTCACGAATAATTTTGACGGTTGAGCTGAATCCAACCGAGCCGAGCCGAATTCCTATACTGTTCTATCTTTTGTGATATCCTAATCTATGTATAATATCCTAGTTTCTAGATCAACAACATAAAACTATTTTTTTTGTTGTGATCGTTAATTTATTTGTTTTTATAACGATGTTCTGAATGACAAAAACTTTATGCTATATGGTAGGTACCGTATACCACTACGCTCATAAGATTTTAATTGAAAAACAATTTCGTCGACCACCATTTGTTTCTCTTCCTAACCTAGTGTTCCAAGACCAGTAGTACTAAAGTTCGCACACCAAGTTCATAGGCACCTCCTCCATTCTTGACCTTGTGTATAATATCTGGTTTTACGAGGTTCAGCCTCATCCCAGCTTAGGTTCTCATCTGAGATTAGTGAGGGTCGTAGAGGTCAGTGCCGTACTGCGAAAGTCTTGCTTTCACGGTGTTATGTTAGTTGTTGATAGTGTATTGTCTTAGTAATAAAGTTGTACTTGCAGCTAACGTTATCATCTGAGGTCTTACAGCCGCGGATATTAGTCTGGACGAATATATGTATTCGTCCGTTGTGGCCTGTCTCTGGCTTTCATCTCTAATTTCTCGCTCCAACAGTACTTAAGTCTTGGTCTGCGCCATACAACCTTCTGAGCTAGGGCCAACCTCGACTAATATCTCTTGCAGGCCTCCTCTCTTAGTGAAAGATTGGATTATAATCCGTACATCCATTACTCAGGATCAGTTCGGATTGATGGATTGAAGGGTGTTTATTGGAAAATGGACGGTGAAAATTTTACACCAAAGAGCTTGCAATAATAGCAGATAACTCGCGATCAAGAACATATACAATATACGTTATTGCACACACATCAGATGGCTATTTGGTCCGACGACTTTAAAATCTGACTGGATGGGAAGGCGGCCGACGGGGTGACCGGGAGGGGGGTGTTGTGGCGCCTGTTGTTGGCTGTCCATCAATGGACTGCGATAGGCTTAGTTGATTGATTGAAAAGGCACAACAGGTGATTTCTCCTTTTTTATCTGACTACGGTGGAACCCAAAATGAGAGATTTTTTTTCAACAATGGGCTACAACAAGTGTTTATTATTTTCATCTTATTTTCTAATCACTGCCTTTCAAAATAACACGAACAACATACATATTATAATTAATTATTCGCCCCAAATTGGCGACCTTCAAAATATCATTACATATAACCTAGTATTTCGAAAAGCTCTCGATTTCGCTCGTTACATGATAGATGATGATCATTTGATACGGTTATATCATGCATCATGCAGTTTGATTTGAAGGATATGGGAGGCTGTTAGTACTTCTGAATCAGTGTAAGTGCACATAAGCGTTTAGTGATAAGGCAATCAATACTACGAGAATTATTGTAAATGCGTTAGTTACTCTATATGTGTGTTATCTGTACAAGCTTTACAGACTCGATAAAATTCAGTACATAGTAGACCATAGATCCCTAAAATCTGTCGTATTCCATGATATTTAGTATGTTACAGTACTATAGGCTTTATGCAAACCCGATTTTTTTTAAAGAAAAACTGAATGAGTGTTTCTTTGATGTTGTTTTTCAGAAAGTAGTCTTTTCGGTAGGTTAAAAAGCGTTATTATTACATAAGATTTCGCATATGAATCTGGGAACGTACTGGCCCAGTTTGTCAAGGTTCCATAAAAACAATAGCTCCAATTTTCTTTTGTTATACATATAATGCAGATTTTCCCATATTGATTGCTTTTGTTTTCAGCATGATTGATCGGACAGTTTGCCTGGTATTAGTTTGGGGATTTTTGTATTAAATCATAATATTATGCATCAGAAATTGTTAGGATTTTTAAGATAAAGATGGGATTATTTTTCCCAATCAAAGCAAAGACGTTCAGATATCAATATATTTTTTAATAAATTCTGTATCAGTAGTAATCTATGGTCTATGTGCTAAACTAGAAATGAATAAAAATTGAGTCATTTATTACCTAGATATCCATTTACGTAAATAAGTTGCAAACGATAAAACGATTTATTTTTAATGTATTAATTAGTCTCATCTTCAGACCAATAACTCATCTAATCAGTCGCATTTAATTTAGATTAATTAGTATTTATCTACCTGTTTCAGAAAACTAGTTGACCAAGATCTTAAATGTCACTATCGTTTTGAAAGATAACATCCTTAAAGTCTACACGCAGATTCACGCTCAAAACATATTTTTAATAGACCATCTCCGGTTTGATACAAGGTCACATTTAAAGTAATTTCAAAAACAATATTTTGGAAAAGAATAAGAAACGAATTGATTATTATTACTGATAAAATCTTTGCAATTCAATGTTGATTATAGGCCTCTGCCCATTTCTTGTTCACTGCAATTATGAGCTAATTCTTTGAAAAGCTTCGTTGCCACTAGTACCATTAACAGTATCATGATGGAACTGATGATTTTTTTAATCACTATTTTAAAAGAATCTGAAAATAATGATACTAGTGTTGAATTTTGCTATCATTTGTTCCACTTTATTATTTAGGCACTTAAAGCTTCGTTGACACCATACCATTAACGATTATTATTCGCTTATCCCACCAACACCATCTCATTTCATGTTTGCTGGGTTCCCATTTCGTTTTTATATAAGATCCCCTTGGACATGTCATATGCAATAGATACGACCAACCCAGTGCAGAGACTCTTTCCAAAAATCATAAGTTACAAATTTAAGTTACATATTCTTAGACTAGGCTTTTCATATGCAGTGTACAGGCCTCATCATCATTATCTGCCTAGCTTTTTTCCCAACTATGTTGGGGTCGGCTTCCAGTCTAACCGGATACAGCTGAATACCAGTATTTTACATGGAGCGACTGCCTATCTGACCTCCACAACCCAGTTAGTGTAGGGTAATACGATGCCCTTTGGTAAGACTGTAAAAGTTGCGTGGAGCGGTGACTCGTGTCACGTGGCATGTTGGCAACTTTTACATACACCCTACATCTTCTGCAATCATTACACTTGTCTTACAAGTCAAGGCCCCATACTTAATTGTATAATATGTGAACATATGTACATAAGTATGTATATGACCCAGTTTTGAGCGCATGAGTTGTTCTCTTTGCTAATTGTTTTAAATCTAATCTCTTTATTTGTTGCTTTTGTTATGATGAGCAATTATTTATTTATAATTAATATTGTTTGTGCAAGGTGAGCGTATGCATTTTGGAGGCAAATAATTATGAATATTACACGTTTCTGTTATACAATAGTTAATCAAGTTGTCTACATATATACATTTAATTTAACTGGATAAATGCGAGATGAAAATATGTCTGGCAAAGATGTTTGATACCTTTCAGACTTATAGCATAGTTTTCATTATATACAACAAATACTTAACAAGCATGTTAAACCATACGACTCACACAGAGGCACGATAAAGTTAATCCATGTAATAATAAATGGCTCTCGTTTAACTGTAACTAAGAGCTAATAGGTCAACAAAGTTCACAACTTAATTAAATAAAACAATGACATTTGAACTTCTATTAAGGGCAAATCACAAGGTTAGCCGATTATATCTTGAACTTGAATGTAACCTTTCTATTCGTGGGTCGCTCTAAAGCTCTGTATTCATGGCAAGCAAAAATTTTAGTGTTGCAGCAACGAATTTTGTGTTGCTGGAAACATGTTGCAAACATATGTGAACAGAATGAGAGGTTGAAAGTTTATGCTCCACAAAACAGCATTTTCTAGTCCCGATGTGCCAAACAATTTGGACCTCTTTCTAAATTATTTATGTATATAATATTTTATTAAACGCCTGGGTGTTGTACCTACAATGCGCCATGCTGCAAAAGCATATTTTCAGCAATACAAACACATTTTGCCGCAAAAGTGTTGCGCAACTTTTACTATGTATACGAGGCTTTAACCCAAAGCTACTTTAAAGGTTACTAATAACTTGACAGGAAGTAGTATAATTTTGCTGTGCGTGATTGAGATGTGTGAGAACGTGTTTAGCCCCATTTTGTAGGAAGTGGTTGAGTAAGAGCCAATTTAAATGTCTACGCGGAGTGAGTCATTCATAGATGTTAAGTTTGTTAGCATATTTTACTAATGAGATACATTCATACCCTTTCTAAGCGACTGAGAATGTAAAACTTTTTTTTTCATACCGGTTTCGCGTGCGGATTGTGGCTGTGTACCTCTAAATATTAACATTTTAGGCTGAATATAGCAATTATAACGAATAAGCATCTCATCTGAAGTCAAGCGATCATGCAGTCGACCATGGTGCACGCTTGCCTGAAAATAACTTGACGATCGTGGCTAGACGATGGTTATCGCATAGTAAACCAGCCTTTCCCTCTGGGTTGGTCATACAAACAGCACATATAAAGATATTATTAAAGTTCTTGACCTAGCTCATGACTATCAATATTTTACAAATAGATAGAGATATCAGGTTTTGTAATTAATGCTTGTATTCAGTCAAAATGCTTTAGCTTAAGTAAATAAACAACGTATATTATGCGTTTGTTCTCACACTGTATGTTATTATAAATCAAATTATCTTTTGATCTATTTCAGTCTATATTTGGACAGTCCATAATTCACGCTTAAAATCTGACCTTCCTGAAATTGGGTGAATGTCGGGTAAAGTAATTTACAGAGAACTCAATACTAATACTGTCATATCAAATGTTTGACCCCAATATATGATAATTTGTGAACTGATTAGTGTCAAGAAATAGAGCATGAATTTCTTGTAAAAAGTAGCTTAATTTTCGAAGGTGAGACGTGCATACAGAAAATGCTTTACAAAAAATGTGGATCAACTTGTAAGCCTGTCTTCAGCGAGTATCCAACTCATACTCATACTCTAATAAAATGATCACCAACCTATCTATGAACCATGGCGATTGTCTATACACGACCTTTGTAATATATTCTCTAATTAAAGGTTTATCGGCAGACTCATCATGTAAAAGTTAATAACATTCTACGAACAATACACAGCCAAATGACAATACAGTACATAGCAACTACTACGAACCGACAACTTTCACGGTACAAAAATACGTAACGAAAATAAACAAAGAATCAATGTTGTCTCGTGCAGTCGGCGTCTCGTTCAATGCACCAGATTTAGGGTGAATTCGTTCGAGTTCAAGGTCACCGGAGATCGGAACCGGTTGGCGAATAGGAACGGAGCTGGAGTTGCAGTATTTTACATCATTGATTTTTATTGGTATTAGGTAGATATCTATGTGATTCGAATATACTATTTATGTCTTATTGTGTCAGGTATGGGTTGACAATCATTTCTACATGACGCTTCTTACCAATGGACGATGGCTTCATTGTGTGGTGTAAGTTTTTGAATACAGAAATGATAAAAATATACGATTGTTTCATTTGTATAAATACATATTTATGTACATCTACATAAGCATTTAACGTGCAATGGCTTAGTGCTATATCAATAAAACATAATGTGCTATTTCAATTAGCAAATAGGTTATTAAATCTAATGCGCTACGTAAAGATTCATATATAAATCAATTGTTATTACCTATATCTTCATGTATCTTGACATTTACAAAATACGATACGATTCAATGCTCATTATTACTACATTAACATTTAATTAATTGATGTTTTACTTAAAATTATCTGTTTATGTTAATCAGTTTTAAGTTCAAGAGTGGTACCTTAATTTATGATGATACAGATAATTTTATTGATTGCATTTCCTAGGAAATGCATCTTCAAAATTAGGTTTGCTAATAATATACTTGACTTATTAAACAAGGCTTTAATTTTGTGTAAAATTTTCCAAATACATCATCATACTTCTGCCCGGGTCGGCGTAGCATGTGCTCTTCTGCAAAAATTCTCTATTAGTCATCCTCTCAGTAGCCACCACCTTTCTGGCCATTATATGATCTTTCAACAAAAGTTTTCTTAAAAATTATGGTAGCCGAGAATTTTTTTATTGATTACATCCTTAAACTTGACCCAAGCTCCTAGCCTACATTAAGATTGTAATGCACGCTTGATCGACTAAAGCCTTTCCAATATTCAGTATAATTATAGATACTTACTTTTGTACTTGAATGTACACTGTGTGGCATGTAAATTGATTGATTTTTATCCACTCAACGAGAGCGGAACGGTCTAAAGCCGTATTTAGAATTGCATACGATTCACTTTTAAGTAGAATACTGGCGATTGTTTGATTTTATGTTGCTAAGGTCCATTATTCATTGTTACAAGTCGGTTTCATTGCTTTACAACTCCTGAAAGATCTCTGAAATAAATATTGATGAACGGTGGGTTGGTGCATTCCACCACGCTTGGGAAACGATGTGGTTGCCTCTGAATATCTTCTGTGGATTTAGACTTCTTACCACCTATTGGAAGACTGGTGCCCTTCTGTCAGAAGCCACACGGCCATTCTATGTTAAGACCTCATTATATACCATAGCGATGATGATTATTAACTCTAATATAAATATTATCACGTAGCCAATTTAGCCTCTAATAGTTTTATACATCTAAGGGCTACACACGATTTCAATTTAGATTTAATAGCAATAATAATGCTACTTATTGCTATTATTATTAAAAAAGGAAGTGACTGTACATTGGCAGAGTATTAAAGGTCAAAAATTGTATCAAAATGACCACGATTTCAATTCTGGGTCAAGATACGGCGCTGATTACGATAAACTGGAAACGTATGTACTTCCTTATAAGCGATTGTTTACAATAATATTAACAAATTCTTGAGGTTAATGTATTTAAGGAAAACAATAATATAATTTTTTTTCCAGCTATTTTGATTTAAAAACCAAACTACTGACACGATTTTTATGAAATTTCTATGGGACCAATCGGGAAGTATATCCTTTCAGATAAAAGAAAAAAAAATCAAATCGCTTCATAAATGACGAAGATATGAGGTAGATATGAGGTGATATGTTTTATATATACATAAAAAAAACCGGTCAAGTGCGAGTTGGACTCGCGCACCGAGGGTTCCGTACAAACCTGTGGGTATATAACTTTTTTTTATATGACGAAACTAAAAATTTACGGTTTTCGTAATTTTTCCTATATCTGTACTATAAGACGTGACTTCGTACAAAATTTCAAGATTCTAAGTTCACGGGAAGTACCCTGTAGGTTTTGATTCCCGTGCGAGTTTCGAAAATTTGCGGAAATTTGCGGCCTAAGTGGCTGTATCTTTTGATTGCGTTGACTTAGAAGGTTGATTTTTCTACAGCTTCCAGGGACAGTAGAACTAAGTATCATATAGAAATTTCAGTTTGATACCTCCAGGCGTTCCTGAGAAAAACGGTCTTGACAGACGGACGGACGGACGGACGGACGGACGGACAACAAAGTGATCTTATAAGGGTTCCGTTTTTTCCTTTTGAAGGGTTCCGTTTTTTCCTCCTCCTTTTTGAAGTCGGTTCAAAATAACGAATATTTTGGTTTGGAACTAATGTGTTGCATGTGGCTAAATCGTATAAATTTAAAACCACCATACAGATTAGCGGCTGCCGTGTTGCGGTAGTAATTACGAACGCTACTACTGCGCATGAGATCTTGGGTTTCATTCCTGAGTCGGCCCAATTCTCTCAGCGGTAACGGTAAGTACAGGACAAGTCATTATTGTATTGACTGACATGAGCTACCGAAAAGCTTAAGATTATTCTGATGAAAGACACTGTCAGAAAAATAGCTAATGCTTTGAAAGCATATAACGTTATAAAACTACATATTTAGCAGTAGTAGCAGTCACTAAGGTTTTAGAAACTAAATAATTACTATTATAAATAATCGAAACGACCTTAACGGTCACGTTTATTTGATTCCTCAACTACTTGGTAATTTATTAAGGTGCTAACCTGAATACGTCATATCACTACGAAATATAGCATTTCCAACATTGTTTAATAACATAATTTGATCTAATTGCAGGCACATCGAGAATTAGATATGATTTATTTTGACCTAACTTCCTGTATATACCTAAAATGTTATTAGCTAATATCCTTAAAGAAAATAGCATTCGAATTCCGGTATGACTCAACATTAAGATATCCTGTTACGTACAACTTATGAATTGATTACGAAAATCCTTTTTGGTGTAGTGGCAATAGCTACTTACTGCACACGAGATCCTGGGTCGATTCCCAGGTTGGATAAACTGAATTTCTCAGTGGCAGCCTAGATTTTGGATTAGTGTACGGTTTTATGGCAATAGGCTCCTCACGTAGGACTCACACACAGATATAACTGGTGAACATACCTAACATACCTACAACACTGCCTACGCCTTCGGGGATTACAAGAGAGAGGTATGTTATTGCAAAAATAACAGAGATTGACTGTCCTGATCTCCCGCATAAACTGCATTTCAATGTCCCCCAGGGATCAGTTAGATTTAATCCACCTATTTCTATTCCTTTTTCCTCATCTAACTACAGGCAAAACTCATACATAGTGCGAGCGAGCAAAGACTTTAATTTTCTTTGTAAAGAGTTCTCATTTGACCCATTTACCACCAAATCCCACTCTGCACGCACTTGGCTGAACGCTAACTTTTTAAAAGCGCGTAGTGCTTTCATCTTTTTATTTTTTCTCTCTCCCGTGTGTTTAGTGTCACAGTGTTTACAGTGCTATTGTACCTTATTTTAATTCTTTTTAATTTTTTTTTGCTATTGTGCTTGTTAACGATCCTAAGATTTCTACAAATTTTTCTGTTTTTACTCGTGAGAACCTGTAATTGGCTCTGTGTTCCTTATGCAATTGTTACCCATTTGTTTTAGCTGTTGGTTCTCCTACTTATAAATAAATAAAAATCGAAATAAAAATCGACAGCAACATTTTAAATCCGCGTAGGTCGCGATTTGTATCATATTTTAGCACAAGCAAGGACTCGATAGTCGATACCCTTTCAATGTTAACCCTTAACCACCTGACACACGTCTCTCAGACGCCAGGAAATTAAAATCGTTAATATTTTGGCGCGCAAAACACATATCAACTTGCACGTCCCTGTACCTTCCCGTCGTGTCCCTCAGTGCCACCCAAGTGCTCGTCGTGGTCGGAGGTGCGCGCGTTTGTCACTGGTAAGTAGAAAATGGTCGTGTTCCGTCTGTGGGACGTATGGTAGGTGGTTGCGTGACTTTTTTGAAATTGTGATTTATTGTGTTTTTCTTCTGTTTCAGTTTAAAATGGCTTCTAGTGATAGTGTTATTGAGCGTTGGTTAGAACAAGATCAATCTGACGACGAAAACCTACCAAATGCTGAGGAAAATCATGACATTACATAATGTCATGATTTTCCAAGTTTAGTAGTAGTAGATTTCCAAGAAGTTACCAAGAAACCGGAAATCGTACTTTTCTACAATCGAACCAAGATCGGAGTGGACGTACTCGATCAAAGGTGTTCCAATTATACCACAGGTCGTCGAACATGGGGTGCAAAGTCAGAAGTCCTCCACGTGTGCCGAGCGGCTGCTGGTCCCTCCCGATACGTCTGGAGGGACGAGCAGCTGCTCGGCCGGTGCACCCTGGGCGTGGCAGTAATCATCCCCCGGGGATGAGAGGAAACTGGAATTTCCATTTCCTCTCATCCCTCGGGGAGTGTTACTGCCGCGGCCAATTATTCTGACATGGGTGGGGTCGTTGGACCAACAGTGCGTTCCCCTGCGTGACCCTCTGTAAAGCAGAGGGCATAGCAGGGGAGCAAGGACGGGCTCGGTGTGCACTTACCCTGCCTCCGAGCAGACAGGGAAGGATACGTCCTTCCCTGTCACCGTCGATCTCGTAATCCCATCGTCGAAGTGTCGTGGATCATGTCTCGCGGCTTCGATAGGGACCGAGGGTCTTGGCTTAACCGCCCGGACTGCGAGGTAGAAAACCTCTATAAAAAATCACCCCAAACCTCCAAGCGGCGGCGCACCGTGAGGGAGGTTGTTAGCTTGACTAATGGGTAGCTAAATTAGTCGTTAGTGCGAACCACTAAATTTGAGACAGTACAAAGTTATTTACTCGTGGGAACAGAATGGAAACAGAACTAAAACAACAAAAAAAAACAAACGAAGAGGTGGGGAGTGATGCGGGGTCGGAGTCTGGCGCCGCATCCAGCGATGGGAGCGCGGGAGGCTCAGGGAGCTCCCGCCTCGAGAGGGCCGGGACTGCTGCGGAGAACAGCAAGTTCTTCCGCAAGCGGTCCAGGCAGGAGGGCGACCTAGAGTCGACTTCCGGAGAGGAGTTGGCCTCGGCCCGTAAGATCTCCACCAGCAGACGCGGTGGGATCCAAGGCAAGAGGGGGGGGCTCACTGCCTCCGAGAGGTCGGCAAAGGTGGCCGAGGAGGTGCGCCACCCGGGCTTTACTGCTCCCGGGTCTGGCGAAGAGGCGGGTGCGCCTGGCGGCTCCGAGGCGGAGCGTAAGGCCAGGTTCGCAAAGGAGGTGGAAGCCGCAATCCGGGGTGTGGCCGCGAAGGTAAAGCCTTCGACCAAACACAAGGCCATCCCCGCGGCTTCCGCCTCCATTTTGGCGGCTGCGGAGGCCCACTATGTGGGGCCTCCGTCTGATGAGGTGGCCAAGCTGCGGGCGGAGGTGTCCCGTCTGGCGACCTGCATGGAGCTTCTCCAACAGGAGAACGCTAAACTCCGTGCAGACCTGGCCAGCCTGCGGGAGGCTGGCTCCAGCGTGGCTCCTCCAAGGGGGGGACCACAGCAGCGGCAGCAGCAAAGCCAGCCTGTGCCCGTGGAGAACCAGGTTTTGAACCTGGTTCGGCAGGAGCTGGCTGCCTTCCAGACGCGGTTCTCCGTCCTGGAGGGTATTGTCCTGCGTCCCCCCTTGATGGCGAACAAGGCGGCCGCGCCGAAAGCGGCCTCGTACGCGGCTGCTGCTGCAGCTGCCGCCCCTGGGACCAGTCAGCCCTCTGGCAGGGCTGCGTTGCCCCCCGCTGATAAGTCGGCTCCGGCGAAACCGGTGCCGGCCAAGAAGGCGGCGGGCAACAAGAAGAAGGGCAAGGCGGCTGCACAGGCGGCTATTGTGCCGGCGCCAGCGGCGAGTGGGCCAACGCCTGCGGCACGTCCGCCCCCGCCACTGCCTCCCCAGCCCACTACACCTTCCGCGGCTGATGCCGGATGGCAGGTGGCTGGGGAGAAACAGAAGGGGCGGAAGGCGGCCAAAAAGGCCCGTAATGAGGAGCGGCAGCGCCAGCACCGGGCGCGAAAGGTCGCGGCTAGGCTCCGCGCCCCTAAAACCGCGGCTGTAGTAATCACGCTACAGCCAGATGCGGAAAAGAGGGGCGTGTCCTACCGCGACCTGCTGGCGAAAGCCAAGGAGACGGTGAACCTCGGTGAGCTCGGGATCACCGGGGGCCTCCGGCTGAAAGTCACCGCGACAGGGGCTCGCATGCTGGAGATCCCCGGTGAAACCAGCGGCTCGTCTGCAGACGCTCTGGCGGAAAAGCTCAGAGCGTCCCTAAACGCGGACGAGGCCCGAGTCTCCAGGCCTGTCAGATGCGCAGACCTGCGCATCTTGGGTCTGGACGACTCGGTGACCGAGGAGGAGGTGGTGGCCGCCGTCGCCAGGTCCGGAGGGTGCCCTGCTGAGCAGGTCAGGGCAGGCGCCATACGTTCGGACCTTTCGGGCATGCGTACCGTTACGGTAAGCTGTCCCGTGACGGCGGCTAAAGCTATCGTGGAGGGCCGAAGGCTACTGGTGGGCTGGGTTTCAGCGCAGGTAAAGCTGCTGGAACCCAGACCTCTGAGGTGCTATCGCTGCCACGTGGGGCACCACGTGTCAGTAAAATGCGCCTCGGAGGTGGACCGCAGTGGCCTCTGCTTCAGATGCAGTCAGCCCGGTCACACATCGGCGGCCTGCTTTGCCACGCCGCACTGTGCTGCATGTGCGGCGGCCGGCAAGCCGGCTGATCACCGGGCTGGGAGCAAGGCCTGCGCTCCACCCTCAAAGGGTAAGAGTAGGCCCTCCGCCGCCTCCGCCACCGTCTCCGCCGTCGCTGCCGCGGCTGCCCCCTCTGCCGCTGTCGCCGCCACTGCCGCCGCTGCGACAGTTGCGCCCTCGCAGGGGGCCCGGGAGGGGGAGGGTATGGAGTGCCAATAACGGCCCCATTACGCCTCCTCCAGGCGAACATCAACCACTGCGCCTGCGCCCAGAACCTGCTGCTTCAGAGCATGGCGCAGTGGTTGATTAACATCGCCGTGGTCGCTGAGCCGTATTTCGTCCTGCCCAGGGAAGACTGGGTGGCGGACCTAAGCGGCTCAGTGGCCATAGTTTCGTCGGCCGCCGCCGGTACCCCGACCCTTGAAAGTGTCAGGAAGGGTCAGGGGTGCGTAGCGGCACGGTTCGGGGAGATCGTAGTGGTGGGTGTCTACTTCTCCCCGAACCGAACTCTCGCCGAGTTCCACAACTCCCTTGCGGAGTTGAGTGTCGTCGTCGGAAGCCATTCCCTCCCTGTGCTTGTCCTCGGGGACTTCAATGCCAAGAATCTGGCTTGGGGTTCTCGTTGCACAGACGTGCGGGGAAGGATGGTGGAGGACTGGGCTCTGGAAACAGGCCTGGTCGTCCTGAATCGGGGTACTGTACCCACGTGTGTGCGGATGCGGGGCGAGTCGGTGGTGGACATTTCGTTCGCTAGCCCCGCTCTGTCGCCGCGTGTCGTGGACTGGCGTGTCATGGAGGGGGTGGAGACTTATTCCGACCACCGGTATATCCGGTTTGACGTCTCCGCCCAGTCCTCGAGCGCGCCGGTCTTACAGGCCCCGAGTGGTCCGCGTTGGGCGCTGAAGCAGCTGGACCGGGAGCTCCTCCTGGAAGCCTCGATCGTGCAGGCCTGGGTGACACCACCGGACAGGCCTGCCGACGTTGATAATGAGGCAGGGTGGTTCCAGGAGGCCATGTCCGACATATGTGACGTGGCAATGCCCCGAGTTCGGCCAGGACGCGCCCGGCGTCAGGTGTACTGGTGGTCGCGCGAGCTGACAACTCTGCGCGAGGCGTGCGTCGCTGCGCGACACCCGTACGCCAGGCATCGCAGGCTCCGCATTCGCCCGCCGAATGCGGAAGCCATTGAGGCGGAGCTATATGAGGGCTACAGAGCGGCGAAGACCGCCCTCCACGAGGCTGTCCTGCGGGCCAGAGATCGGGCCCGCGAGGAGATGCTGGGGACTCTTGACGGGGATCCGTGGGGGCGCCCTTACAAGATGGTGCGGGATAAACTCCGCACCTGGGCCCCCCCACTGACGCAGAGTCTCCGGCCTCAGCTCGTGGAGGACGTGGTGAGCGCTCTGTTTCCCTCGCGAGGGGAACATCCTCCCCCGCCTATGGCTCCGCCACCTGCGGTGCCGGAAGCGGACCACGACGACGACGACGTCTCGGAAGTGGCTGGGGTAGACCTGAGAGTGGCGGTAGGACGGCTCAAGGCCAAAAATACCGCCCCGGGACCCGACGGCTTGCCTGGCAAAGCCTGGGTCCTGGCCTTTGAGGCTCTCGGGCCCCGACTGGAGGGGCTCCTAAGCGCATGCTTGGAGAGAGGCCAGTTCCCGCTTCGTTGGAAGACGGGGAAGCTGGTCCTCATTCGGAAGCCGGGGCGCCCTGCGGACTCTCCGTCCGCATACCGGCCCGTTGTGTTGCTCGACGAGGTGGGCAAGCTCTTTGAAAGAGTCATTGCAAACCGCCTCGCCGAGCACCTTGCGGGGATGGGTCCGGATCTTGCGGAACACCAGTTTGGTTTCCGCAAGGGGCGCTCCACGGTGGACGCCATCATGCGCGTGAGAGCCCTCACGACGGGGGATGCGGTGTCCCGGGGTGGGGTTGTCTTGGCGGTGTCTCTCGACATCGCCAACGCCTTCAACACCATGCCCTGGAGCTGCATTGGGGAGGCACTCCGGTATCACCGGGTGCCGACCTACCTTCGTCGTGTGGTCGGGGATTACCTGACGGACAGAGCCGTCATCTACCCCGGTCGCTCCGGAGAGTGGAACCGGCGAGAGATGTCGTGCGGTGTCCCACAGGGATCGGTTCTAGGACCGCCCTTGTGGAACATCGGCTACGACTGGGTGCTGCGCGCCGACCTCCCTAGTGGCGTCAGTGTAGTGTGCTACGCTGACGACACACTGGTGCTGGCACAGGGGAGGTCGCACGAGGCGGCGGCCGACTTGATGACACGCGGGGTAGCGATAGTCGTTGAGAGGATCCGGCAACTGGGTCTCGAGGTGGCATTGCACAAGTCCGAGGCCATGTGCTTTCATGGGCCTCGGAATGCGCCACCGTCGGGATCCTCACTGACGGTAGGAGGGGTTTCCATCGGCGTCGGGTCGACGTTGAAGTACCTGGGACTTGTCCTCGACAGCCGGTGGAACTTCGTGGAGCACTTCCGACGTTTGGCCCCTAAACTGGAACGGACTGGGGCTGCCTTCAGGCGGCTCCTGCCCAATCTGGGGGGGCCGAACGCCTCCTGCCGGAGGCTCTATGCGGGGGTCGTGCGGTCCATGGCCCTTTACGGTGCCCCGGTGTGGGCGCGTTCCTTGAGGCGGCGAGCCGCCCATTATCTGAACGCGCCCCAAAAGGTGATAGCCGTAAGGATGGTCCGTGGGTTCCGCACGATCTCGGGCGAGGCTGCGAGCCTCCTAGCCGGATTGCCACCATGGGATCTGGAGGCGATAGTCCTCGCGCGCCTACATGAATGGCGCGCGGAGGTTCTTCGCCGGGGGGTTACTCCGCTGCCGCGGCTAATTGCCGCTCAGCGGACAAACCTCCGAGCCGATCTCATGGTGACATGGAGAGAGCGACTGTCGCAACCCCGTGCAGGGCACGCCACGATAGTGGCGATAAGTCCCCTCTTTGAGGAGTGGCTTGAGAGGCGCCACGGCGTCCTCACCTTCCGCCTGACGCAGGTCCTCACCGGACACGGTTGTTTCGGGAGGTTCCTGCACCGAATCAGGCGGGAGGAGACGCCCGGGTGTTTCCACTGCGAGGATCGACCGGAGGACACGGTGGAGCATACGGTGGAGGTCTGCCCCGCTTGGGCGGAGCAACGCCGTGTCCTCCTAGCGGCGATCGGCGGCGGCGACCTCTCGCGTCCGGCCCTGGTTCGAGCCATGGTCCGGAGCGAGACGGAATGGGAAGCCGTCACCTCCTTTTGCGAAGCAGTCATGCTAGCAAAGGAGGAGGCGGAACGTGAGAGAGAGCGTTCCTCCTCACGTCCCAGCCGCCGCGGGAGACGCACCGGGCGTCGGGGGCCACGTGGTGGCCCCCGGCCACCGTAGACGCGGGCCTGTGGACGGTGAGCTAAGGGCTAGCTCGCCGTCCCTCCGTCTTAGGACGACAGGCCGTGTCGACGGCGCGTTCGTGTTCCACGCGCGCCTCAAAGAGATGTCAGCAGAGGGAAGGGGCCCGCAAGGGCCGATGCCTGCCGGGTGCTGCGGGTTGTTCGAAAGAGATACCGCGGCCCCGGAACACAAAGGGCGATGAAGGAACATGGGTGGGTTTTAGTCAGTAAAAGTCTGACACACCCTCCCGCTCAGCCCAGAGCGGGAGAAGTCATTTGATGATTTCCCATCCGAAAAAAAAAAAAAAAAAAAAAAAAAAAAAAAAAAAAAAGGTCGTCGAACATGTAGGTGGTGGCCATTGGCAGTATTTTACAGGTTGCTCGATATTTCGGCTCTAACTGCTACGTCGTCAGTTTATCTGCTCAAGCCCAAGGACAAAAAAATGATAGCAGGTTCAAATTTATGAAGAGGCTAGCTGAACAGCTCACCAGACCGCATATGGAGCGTTGAGAAAACAATGTGAAGATTCACCGAGATATTCGAATCGCACTTCGGCGCATACTTCGCCTGCGGCAATGACTCGACCCCATCAGCTCTACCAGGTGGATGCAGTTCCGAAGACAGATTGGCTTTTCGAAAAAACTGCTCAACCTGCGACACAGGACACACCTGCGATTCTTTTTAGGGTAAATGTGTTTTGAGGTAAAATGCCGATTTGTATCGAATGTACCAAAAAAATGTGCAGCCACTGTCGCGAAAATCTATAAGATTGATGCCCTGCAATTTTGCAATATATATGATTATAATGAGAAAGTTTTGATTTTATATTACTTACTGCTTATTATATATTTTTAAACAGAAAGAAATAAGTTCCTATGTCTTGTGATTATTTTTGTAGATCGCGTTTTTTGAATAAGAATTTTTTTACATTAGAATTAAGAGGTGTGTCAAACAAATTAAGATTTTAAGAAAATATGTTAATTTTTATGTGCCTTGTTTGCTTTAATAAAGACGTTGATATGTATTTTAATTGATTTTAATTAAAAAACAAACCTTTCACCCTTAGGTTTTACATACGAAAGTCTTTTTACTCGCCCGTCTGTGAGACGTATGGTAGGTGGTTGTGTAACAAGATTAGGTGGTAGGTGGTAGAGGGTTAAGAACTCGATAAAAAAGGCTTCCTGTATAATTATTGCATATTATTGTTTTTATGATTTATAGCAATTTAATTGAGTTCTCGCGAGTAATGCGTCATTAGGTCGTAATTATGAGCTAAGTACGATATGGCAGCATAACATAACATAATCAACCTGTAATGTTCCTAATTCTGGGACACAGTGGGTTGTAACCCACCACGCGGGCCCGGTGTGGTTGGTATATGTCACGTGTTTAGAGATCTGTGGAGATTATAGAATATAAAGTTACACCCCTGTCTGGGTAACAACTCGTAAGTGGGAGCCGTTACCACTGTGCATCCGCTGAGCTACCCGTGTACATACCATCACGCCTCTAAAGGGTTAGGCAGAGGTGTACCTAATAGTACACCCACATATCACCAGTTATGTTTAAGTCACATGTAATAGCCTAATCAAAAATCCTATTGCCATCAATCGAGAATAAATCAAGACTCCGTGGCTGCTTCTAAGAAATACCTAATGGCAAACCCAATCACAACCACCAACAACCCAATAACACAATGCCCGACCTGCGAGTCGAACCCAGGGCCTCATGCTCAGCTGTCACTCTTGCGACCACTTGACTAGCGACGTAGTCAACGTGCTGCCAGTAATGCGTCAATGCTTTGTAATTAACAATCAAGTACGATATGGTCACCTGATTAAGTCAAATTATATTGATTTATCGATTGACGTAACATTCGTAACACTATCACTTACTTAGGCAGTTAGGCATAACACTAAAAACCAGTCTTTGTATTTAATAACTAAACACTGGTTGCACTAGAATAATAAGTTAAAGTTTATTTTTTTAATTTTTGGTGACACGTTTCAAAATTAATGTATGATTTGAAAATTTATGTTTATTTTAAAAAATAGTACTTAGTCTTTCTGGTTTTTAAATAATTAGGTTGAAAACAATAAATCATAATGATTTATGTTCATGCCGTTTGATGATTTATGCTGTTAATATGTAAATGATTCTGCTGTTTCTTATGGTCATTTTGCTTATATTCACGACCTAGCCTAACTTAAAGGTGGTTTAAGGCCATAAACTTCAAACCATCCTGTATTTCCATTCTAGTACCTACCTGTTCATATGGTGTTGTAGCAAACCATGAATATTCACACATTATGGTCTTGGGTCATAAGCCAATGGGAATATAATCATACCTATGTACTATTGCGTGAATCAAGTGCAGCTTTCCTATCATGTGGTTTTCGCCATAATAATATAAATACAATAGTGATTCTATCTGGCTGTCTGTTCATTTTTTACGCCTTTACAGCTGAACGGATTTCGATGAAAGGTACACGGATAGACCATGCCCTGGGTTAGAACATCGGATACTTTTTATCCCGATAAAACGTTTCCGTGGGATAATTGCCGACATCAACGCGAGTAAAGCCACGGGAAAAAGCTAGTGTTAATATAAATACGTAAAGGCTCTAGGTACCTTTATATTATATAATTCGCAATTTATGTACCTAATAATGGTTTATGTTTTTAACTTTTATGGTCAGACTCAGGTCGGGTTATTTGGATCGTGACTGATGTTTCTCAAGTCAGAGATTTAATTACGTATTTAATTAATTGAATCATAATTAATTATGAATGCTGATGGGATATTTGAATAACCCTTGCACTCCGAAGCGCTGATTGAGAGCTTACCTACCTAAACATCAGTGGTTTCTTAATTCGTAATCAAAAGATTAGACAATTTGGTATTTAATTAACTTCATTATGTCAATACATATACTGAGTTTGACAGCAGATTGAGGTGCATACGCTTCGAGATTCAAGAAACCTGTAAAGTTGAGATCATGTTAGCAAACAGTCTAGCTCTGAAAGACGAGACCTATGTAAACAACACGCTACATTGTAAACCAATTAGTTTAGCTTGAATATTTCATTACATTCTGTATCGCACGCACAGATAAAAATTGTTTTAAAACGCAATACAACTCAAGCCCTATAAAACAAACCAATACATGTAAGAAATTAAAATAAATGAATCAGTATTCGATCCAGGTCATGGTTGAACAATATTATCTACCAGGTACCTTTTTACGCATAATTATGTCAACTGACCTGTCATAATAGATAGTATGTACTTATATACAGTTGCATTAAGTAGGTACCCCTTACAGAAATACCTTGGGGAAGGTGATCATAGATTGATGTTGTTGATAGTACCTATTTTTTAGAGACATACCTGTTCGTGTTCATACAAAAAATTTCGAAATATTAGTTTTTAAACCGACATGGTCATCAACACTATGGTTAACACGGAGTACGGCACGGCAATACTTGCACGGCACGGCACTACTTGCACGGCACGGCACTCCTTGCACGGCATGGTGCTGATCGGGAACTCAAGAAGGATTGATTGTAAACATGATAAATATCCCGTTTTACGTGTTAATCATAAGGTTTTCGAAGTTGGTGTGATGCAGGATTTCGTCTGACAGAAAAATGTATTTATTTAGAAAATTGGTTTTAAAAAACTCTTTTACACGTCAAAAATAAGTTATATTTTAAATACTAGACGGGACAGTCGGTCTATCCGACTACTTTGAGAAGCAACACCGAACCAAATTTAGAGGTGACAATTGAGGTGTAAAGACGATATTTCTACGTATCCCCAACAGGTGAAAAGTCGTGAAGGTTAAGTTATCGAAGCATAGTCGTGAGTAATACGTTGTATAAGTTTAGTGGCAGTAGACTCGCCCTCTATTACATGTCTATGGGATTTTTAAAATAACTAACAAAATATTAATGTACTACTACTACAAATCACACTTTCAAGCAAAGGAGATGGCTAAATGGAAGTATGGACGACTGCCCCAGCAATGTATAAATATGGAACTTTGCAGTATGTAATGCTGAATAGCTGAATATTAGTATTTCATGTGAAAAAAGTTTCAAGAACTTTTCATATATTTACAATCCTGAAAATAAAATCGTGTAACTCCTACGTCAATAGGTATAAAAAACTGCAAACAAATGACATATTGCTATGAACTTTTACCTAGGCGTTTGGATATTTCTGCAATGATTTACGATATTTTTGACTAGCGACACATCCCGATTTCGCACGGTGGTACGTGAGTATACATCTACAAAGAGGTAATTACGGGCTTTCCACAATCCACGCAAAAATCACTCCCGCCCGCGTGTATACGTAATAATGCATCTTACCTAGCGGAATTGTACATCTATCTCAAATACAAAAATCTATAGTTGTTTCGGTGTCTGTTAATATTAATCCCTATTTTCACATAGGTTCATCATTTCAACCATTTATTTATATTATTGTCACTTTAAAAACAACCCCATTTTTCGAATCAAAACCCTGTGAAAACATAATAACAAGCAACTATACAGGACACCGAATTGGACGCCTTAGTTTTAGAAAAACCTGTTTTCAAAAATCGATTTAAGTACCTAGTTTCATTTGACATTCTGCAAAAGCGATAAGACCCCTCCCTAGCTTGCAGTTAGTGTTATTTCCCCTTGACCTTGTCATGTAAATCAAAAAAGCAAATAATATACTTTTTTATGTTTAACGTTCACGAAAGTTCTAGGAAATTATTAAACACTAAATAATTCATGAATGATTTTTTAAATATTACGAGTTAATGTGAGATTCCTATACATGCTGGGGGCAGTCATTTAGCCATCTCCTTTAAACTTGTTATGTTACACAAAACACATGATTATTAATATCCCCTAAATTTCGAGGCTGAGGATAAGTTATTTCTAACCTCAATTTAACCCTAATTTACTCATTCTGCATGTTCTTATTTAACCAAATTCTAAAAAAGTAGGAGGTTATAAAATGTAACAACGGTACGAAGGTTAAAGTTTACCGGTTAATCAAAACATTGATTCAAAGTTAACCACACCTTGAGAGAAAGAATTAACAACGCTGGTTAAATCGTTGCATAATCTTTTAATTGCCCACTCTATCATTTGATCGAAGGCAATAATTTTAAAACTTGTTTAAACTTGGCTTCTATAAAACTGTATTCTAATTGATTTTATTAGTTTGTCACGTAATAAGGGACACATAGGCCTTGTAGATAAGAGGCCTATTTATAAATCAATACATAAAAATGACTTACCCGGGAATCGAACTTAGCTACAACAAAGTATGATTGACTTTTATGTAACAAAGGGTAAGCAATGTTTTGGTCAAACTTATTACGATGAGCTTGTTTGAATCATTTACGTTTACCTTCGTTTTTCAAAATGATCTTAGCAAAATCCAAAACGCATTTCAAAACTTGTTGATTAATTTATTCAAAAAACCAAAAGCAATAAAAAACATACTATGTGATGTCGTCCACTTTGTTGACATAATCAACCAAAAAGTAGAACAAACAAAAGGATATGAACTAATATCGTTACTCGTAAACAGTTAGACATCGAAATAATTTACGATCTAGACTATATTAACGACATACGCAAACTACAATTATTACGGACGAAGTTGTAATCTTTGAACAGGATGCCGACCAGTACTAAATATCAAGCGGAAACACTAATATTTACTTCAAGATACGCAATTGCAAAATGCTCGTAACGAAAATATGCAGTGGTCTAAAATCCCAATTTTAGGACATGAACACACGGAACGATTATTATCTAATCTCAGAAAAGAATTGATTATTATTGAATCGAAAAAAAAATAGAGTAATTAGAGCGAAGAATTATTTGAATTATTTTTTTTAATCCGAACGCGCGGCGCGTCTGTCTTCGGTCCGACGGCTAGTCGAATACGAAGGACTCGTACACAAAACAGCCTATTCCCGCTAGGGGGGCAATGGCGAAAGTATCGCCAAATAACCACCTATAAAAACACACAACACACTCAACACAGTATCCAGTTCGATTCCCGACACCAACCACCGTTGAAGAGGCATTATGAAAACAACGGTGAGTGTGTGAAGTGCAGTGCAGTGCAAGTGATGACTTCAAAAAAGTGAAACAGTGTGTCCCGTGGTTTTGTGAAACAGTGATTCGTAGGGCCTGTTATACCATTGTTTCATACATTATACGGTCAAAATTATAGTGATTTTTCTTTGCCTCCAAATTAATGTTCAAATTAATTTCTGTTTGGACAATGGTGAAACAGGTTCTACGTCAAATATCACCAGAATTTACGTGTGGAAAACGGGATGTGACACACTTTTTTGAAGTCAACATTTTGCTGTTATTTTAATATCAATTCATCGATAGTATTTACGAGTACAGCAGTTCGTTAAGAGATAATTATAACAATTGCTACGTGTCATAAAATCGCAAATCGTTGGAAATAATTATAATCATCTATTTTAGAATACAAGCGGACAATAGTAATTTACTGCGACGTTCAGCAGATTAATTTAAAAAAAAAGTTTTTAATCTAAAAACAAAATATTTTTCCAATAACAAAATTCAAACTCACAGTAATCTGAAAGATCCCAAACGACCCACTGGCAATGAAAATGCAAAACGTCAAGCTACTATAAGTTAAACTCTAAATTATGGCTTGCATTGCTGACGAGTAATCTATGGCATATTACGTCACAATAGAGAATTCACTCTCGATCAAGACTAACAGGTTTCAGTCCAGTTTAACTAGGAAGAGAGTCCAGGAAGGCATAAGTCAATGCAACGCCCAGTTAATGCGTGAATTGCATAAATGCCCCCGAGAAAACGTCTAGTCATAAAAATAAACTAGACGCAATGAGAGAAACATACTGGCAAACAAATAAAAGAAGAATTTTCACGAAACAATAAAAGAAAAATGAAAATTCAAAAGAACATCTTGGAAGCTTCTTTATTTAAAAATCTGATAAAAAGAACAACACCAGATTCTTAGATAAAATAATGAAGAGAACATGGCACCAGTTTTTCAAGACAATGAGAAAATTTTACGCAACAATAGTTTTGTAAATCGACCCGTGAGAAAACACAACACACTTGTTACATTGAGAGATAGACTGCTAAATACATCGTTTCAATGTTAATTGTAACACTTAAGATAGCATCAAATAAACTGGGCAGTTAAACAATTTGCGATTGGAGTAAAATAAACGCTGTTTGTGATTTATAAAAACACACAGTTATTTATTTTTGGCGTGTAAAAATAAAAACGCGCATAATAACTTGAGCATTTTCATCGAGCCTTAGTCTTTCAAAAATTCTAGTAAATACTCACAGATAATTCAGATTTTCTAATCTAATTCTATTTCATTTCATTCAATAAATCCAGCTATTATAGCCTCTAGTAAAAGCTTCCTGACCAATATTGATTAAATTTTAACTACTCTTAGAATAAAGTGCTTATTTATAGGCTCAGTTTCAGTGAACGTAATGAAATTAATAACTTAGTCAAAGGCAAGCGCCAACAGAATTGCAAAGCCTTAATATTTATTAGTTTCCTGTATAACCCGGTTTGCCTTATAAGGTTTATGTTATTAGTCCTAAACTGGCAGGTTCTTAGATTTTTTTTGTTTGAAACCTCAGATAATTGCTAGTTTGAGCGATGACGCACCGTCTTAGAATTAAAGACTAAAAAGTTGACATTATAAAATTGTATTGGTGTTTATTGTCATTTTAGTTCGCGATAAAGTTTCAAAAAACACTTTATTCATGTAATTCTGTTGCTCTGCCGCATTTTGGAATAAGTATTTTAGCTGATTAGAAACCTGACTTAAAGGAACAGGATCAAGCACGATATATTTTTAAAGCCTTCTTACACAGCTTTCATATTCGTCATTATAAAGAAATACCAAAATAAAACTATGAAAAAATATCGTCGCGTTCCCGTCCAAATTTTCTTCTACCATTATAAAGTATCATCAGGTTATCTCGCAAGTTTGATTAATGTTAAAGGTGTTCACAAGTCCATGTCATAATCCACAGGTCAATGTTTACAACCGTAGTATATTACATTATTACATAAGAAAGTAAAACTGGCACATTTTCTGTATTAGTGAACCAAGCAGCTTGCGATCTTTGGCCATGTATGTATAGTAGTGATAATTCTTGGCATTATATTGACGCAAGATATGGTACAGTCCATGCGTCTGTAAGTACCGCAGCTATTTCTGCTACTACTGGGTAACTATGTACTGGTGCCTAGAAGAATGATCTAGAGTAAAAGTTGATTCAAAACTAAGCTTCACATTATTGGTGATAAAAATTCACAAAGTGAACTTAAAAATCCTCAGTACATGTATACTACGAAGCTAAAAGTTAGCTCTTTGTTATTAAAACTCCTGAACACCATACATTTACATATAGCAAACGTCGCAGTTAGGTAAGTATCTGCGACCCATTTCCTAAGTTACGAAACCACCATAGAAGTAATATTATCCCACGAGTCACTGGCCGAGGCAACCCGATCGCCGACCGACCTCGTTCTCTTTCTTTACTGATTAGCATCTTTTCTGCCAAAACAATGCGAATGAAAATGTTTGCGATACAATTTTCAAGTGTTGTTTTGGTATTGAGAATCGAAAATTACTCAACTATCGATAGCTTCTGTTAAAATATTCTGCCACTTTATTATATTTCAATCTAAGTATAGTTATCGATCTTATCACCATTTAAAGTACTGGTGGCGAAAGAATTCATTACACATCTGCCAAATCTGTGTCGCGCGTATTACTCAAATGACAAAACAAAAAAGAAACCTAATAGTCATAAAAACGTGCCGTTTACATACAAATAATGTTTTACTGGTACCACGTGCCAAAGAGGTCAGTTTTACGAGTTTGCAAGCGTAAGATGCTGTCAAAGTGACGTCATAATCACAAAGATGCGTTTCAAACTGCGGTTACAGTATTCGTGATACTTTTGTCGAATAAAGAAAGATTTAATCAGACAGTTACGTACAGTGACGCGGTCGTGTACGTTGCGGATTATGTCGTAGTAATGATACGTTCCTGACAACTGCTCGGTTTTGTAACCGTAGATGTGTAAGTAAATAGATCTGGTAGTTAAGGTATTTGTTTCGTGAAATATGTGGCACTGAACTGCTTCGATAGCCTGCCGTGGGGCAGATATGGAAATAGTTGCTTTAAGTTTAACTTTAAAGCTACATTTATGCGATGTAGATAAAATCATTCTAAAACGCTACTTTGTAACATAAAACATTCAACACTCTTTATATTACCAACAAAACAATTTCTATGAATGCCTCCAAAAAATTCGTTACAATTAAAAAATCGAAACAATGCAAGGTCAGACTAATCTCTTTTTAACATTGCACGAAGAAAAACAAAAATGCTGGGAAAAAAATTGAACAAAGAATGCTCAATGCAGGCTGATTGCACCATAGAGGTTTAACTTAGCGATTTGTGACTAACGATTATAGAGCAGTTACCGAGCCGTTTGGTATCTAGCGTGATATTATTTAAATGACTATTGCAAATAGATGTACTTACGGGTTTAGAGGGATATTTCTCAACTTGTTGGTTGACTTGTTTGTTTTTTTGTCGAATAGTTGGAATTAGAATGTTAGAAGGGAAAAGCGTAGGTTGTAAATTGCTATAAAGGGATTGCAGACATAGACGGCAGTGTTAACTGTTAACGAAGCTGGTTTTCATAGATTTGCGAATACTAGGCTATTGGATATTAGTTTTTTTCGACTAAAAGTATGTACATCCTCATTCTTGTTAAGACTTTATTAAAATACTTGAGCTTTAGGTACTTAACTATTTTCAACACCAACGGGTGACTTCACAGTTTTAAGTCACCATTCACCAAGGTTGCCGCTGCCACGTAACTTTCAATTATCGATTGAACAATCGGGAAATAAAATCTGGGTGATATGTCTCATCAATTCTGATTTCTGATATTGTCCGGGTATTTCTCCAACCGTTCAAACAAAAGCTACTAATCATATATTTTGTGCAGTAATAATAGCGACCTTAATTGATGATGGTTTACTAAAGCTTAGATTAAAGTTTTGTTCACTTGATCTAAAGTTTGCTTATGTAATGAGATTGAATAGGCATACCTTTGTGATTTAATTTGCATGGCATAATCATACGTGTAGGCATAAAGATAGACAAGAGAATAATTTATGATCCGATGTGTTCCTACTTTTCTAGTACCTATAATAGAAAGTTTACAGAGTCCTTTATGATGAAAATTATTCAGTTTGACGAGTGATTCGGACTTTTATGGTCTCATAAAATCTACATAAATATCAGTTACACAGATATAGCAATACAAGTTATTGATGATAGTCATTTCCATGTCACCTGGTTGCAAGAACGGTTGCACAACCTTGATTGAACTATTTGCAATATTGTAGTGAATATTTAACGATACGTTAAACTCTCGTTATATAACAGTCGTGTATTGACACGATTTGCACCGGTGCTTCTAGTTCGATTATGACTTAATAAAGCATATTTTGGTACCGTTATACGGCATTAAGTAATTTGATTGATTTAATAAGCTTTTTATACAGCTATTATATTGCAAACTAGTTTTTTCGATATGGACTGTTTTTATAAAACTACTGACATTTGAGTTGAAATTTCTAGGTTTTTTTTAAACATAATTTAGGATTAGTATTTTAATTTAAAAACAAAATATATAATGTTCTTGATATTGAAATAGATAAATCTAGTGCAAATGTCAACCAAACTCGATTTGTTCCGGTTGAAAGTGAATCAGATTTTTCCTCATCAGCACATGATCATTAATTTCTATGTGTGTGTATCTCTCGGGTACAATCAAAATTATATATTTAATTAAATGCGTGCCCGTACTGATTAATTTTCTGTATGTTTCCATCGGCCCATGTTTTCTTCGACATTTAAATATTGAGTATCGGTTTCCTCAGTTTTTCATCAAATTCCTTTCCACACTTGAGCAAGCATTATAGTCGTTAATTGACATAATACAATTTCACAATAATTACAGAATAATAATTACATAATTACTAATTGTCGCTATTTGTATGATATCGTCGCGTATAGGGAGTTTGTACTACCGAAACTGAAGTCTTTGGATAAAATCCTCGCATCGAGTATTAACAATTATTTCATTTGTTTCAGTTCTGCTTAGTTTTCCTGCTGGTAGCAGCCGCAGCTGCCAGCGAGAAGAAGACGACAGAAAAGAAAGCGGAGCCATTGGACAAGAAGTTGGACAAACGTGGACTCTTGAACCTCGGCTATGGATACGGCATCCACGGGCTGGACGTCGGCTACATCGGTAGCGGGCACGGGCTCGGCGGAGCGTACAACTTCGTCGATGACCACGCCTACAACGGCTACGGGACCTACGACCTCGGACAACACTCCCACTCCGACACCACCAGGACCATCACCCTTGTGAAAGGCGTGCCCTACGCCGTGCCCGTCGAGAAGCACATCCCCTACCCTGTGGAGAGACCCGTGCCCTACCCCGTGAAAGTGCCCGTACCACAGCCCTACGAGGTCATCAAACACGTGCCCGTTCACGTGAAAGAGTACGTCAAAGTCCCAGTCCATGTGCCTGCGCCTTACCCGGTTGAGAAGAAGGTACCTTACCCCGTCCACGTTCCCGTCGACAGGCCCTACCCCGTGAAGGTCCTTGTCCCTCAGCCCTACCCCGTTGAGAAACACGTCCCCTACCCCGTCAAGGTGCATGTGCCCCAACCCTACCCCGTGGAGAAACACGTGCCATACCCGGTTGAAGTTAAGGTTCCCTACCCCCAGCCTTACCCCGTGATCAAACACGTCGGTTACCCCGTTAAGGTGCCCGTTGACAGGCCTTACCCCGTACACGTACCTGCTCCCTACCCCGTTGAGAAGCCCGTCCCAGTCGCATACCCCGTTGAAAAGCCAGTGCCAGTGCCCGTTCATGTGCCCGTCGACAGGCCTTACCCCGTGAACGTAGACAGGCCTTACCCTGTCCCCGTGAAGGTGCCCGTGCCTGAGCCCTACCCCGTCTACAAGCACGTGCCCTACGCAGTAGAGAAGCCCGTACCCTACCCCGTGAAGGTGCCCGTCGACAGGCCGTACCCCGTCCATGTCGAGAGGCACATTCCCGTGGCTGTCGAGAAGCCCTACCCCGTCCCCGTCAAGGTCCCAGTGCTGGTCAACGAGCACGACCACGACCACTCCAGCCACTTGAGCTATGGAGGCTCCTACTACAACCATTAGAATAATACTAGCTTTAATATAAAAAGTTTTCATCCGCCAAGCGATCATTGAAATATTATTTATAATCTCGCCTAGTTATGGCCGGGACACCAGCAAAAAGAAAACACTTCATTTTTGTATATTTATATGTAAACATGTCTTGCATGTATGAGCGTACGTGTACGTAGTGATATAAAGGTTACCATTTTAGGTTAAGATGAATGTAAAAAAGTATGAAAAAATTAAATAATTAATAATTATTCAGTTTGTTTGAATCACCCTGTGGAATTACCCAACAACTTAGAAAGATAATTACAATATTAAGAAAGTATTTTCTCAGTTTGTATATTTAATATGAAATTGATCACAAAAAAAACAAAAAAAAAAACACATTGAAAACAAAAAACAACACAAACAAAGACAACACATTCATGGTTTATGTAGGTACAAGAAAAAAAAAACATTGGCCACCAATGGTTTCCCATTAATAGAAAAAAAAACACATTTTACAAATCTGACCTCCAAAATCAGAGGCGCTTTTTTTTTTTAAGGAAATAGTCGATCGATTGAGGAAATGAACAAACGCAGTATCAGGCGTACTTAAACAACCATAAAGGCCGACCTTCACTTACAGCCGCTCAATTCTATTATAATATTTTATTTTATTTGCAAGAATTGCTGCTATTATAAAATAATGAACATACTATACTAGGTTTGGACTTGAGATTTTTTTTGTAGCAAAAAGTGGTACATATATTTGGAATGGCAAAGGCCAAGCAGGTGTTCTATTGTCGCATTTTAATGTAATTTTATTCTTAACCGTAACTTTACTGTTACCCAACTGGACATGGTAAAATGAAAAGCTAAGGCACAAAGATCGTTGCATAGAATATAATATGACGTTCACATTTTTCGTTTTTTAATTAACATAACATAACATTACGCCTGTAATCCCCGAAGGGTTAGGCAGGAAATTTAAATAAACTACATATAATTCAAGATGGACTGTTTTGTAAAAAATCTTCAATCGATTTTAAAAGAGACTTTTATTGTTGACCGAAAGTTACGAGTTACGCTATAGCACATTTACTGTTCTGTTCGTGCGTTTTTATTACCTACATGTACCGGATTTCGGACATATATTAGTTGAAACTGGAACCAAACCCACAATCCACAGAGCGGTACCCAATCATTCAGTCACTGTTCCAGCCTCATATCTTTATTCACATAATTTTGTATAGTCTTTTTTCTCAGCATTTATATCTCAAGTCGCCAGTAATCGTGGTTAGTTATGTAGTTACGTGAGAATCGCTTTTACGTAAGATGGTTAAGGTTAAACAAAAGTGGAGTAACCCGTCCATTTTATAAATATATGTATATTAACTGACCTTGTATTGTATGTACTTCTAAAATTTTGACACGCTTCTTAATTCGGTCAAGTGCATGTTTGTTTTATGGTATTATGTATGTTTATGGTATTCTTTTAGATATAATTCGGCTTGCCAAAGTGTGTGCAAGTCATAGAGCCAAACTACAAATTCAACAGAATTAGTTTAATTCTTTCATGGCAATATGTATAGATATTTCAGTACGCTGCTGTTCATCCGTTTTTAAAGTCTTGATTGCCCTATATTATTCTATTATTAATAGGTCAGCATGAAAAGCGTTCCCTTTACAAGAAACACATGCTCATTATATCATAAAGCATCATCTGCCTAAACATTCGTACTGCTGGAACACGGGCCAGCAATCTGTATCTGTGACAGGGAGTAAGTAGCCTTCAATCCTTCACCCAGGTCCAGTTGGGTCCACGCGGGCCGGAGGCGTTGGTTCATGAACAAAAACGTCATACTATACTGTATTTGTAAATGTACATTGCGTGCCAAAATAATCGACCACTCTTTTATTTTCCACGTATTCTCTTATCGTTGTAGACAACAATATAAGAACTATTAAGTCACACAAAATACACAGTTTCTCAGCCATTGCACATCTAACTTTAACAGCTTCGTGTGTATGTACATATGTATGTATTAAAACGTTACTACACGGCACAAAGCATTCTTTGTCCTATTGTTACTAACGTGCTCACACGCATTCGTGAACACACGAGGAAGAAAAAACTTGCACACAATGGAATAACAAAATATTTGATAATTACATTTGAATATTAATTAGGGTTTTAATTAGATATCTCGATTAGTGAAGGATAATTATTTAATTAAAGATAGAGGTATTGCTTAAAACTATTTATTTGAAGTATTTTTTGAACGTTTCTTAGTATTAAAACCTTTCTTTTATTTTAGTATTTTAAACGAATAAAATAAGTAGTAAGTAAAAGTATACCTATTATATTTAAGTAAGTCCCACTAATTTAGGTCCAATACTCAATTATCTACCTAGCCTCTTTAACTGCAAACAGTTTTGAAATAACAAGACCACGGAACAAATTATGATCTAATTTCTACAAGCCCATAACTTATCTACAAACTACAAACAAGGAAACGAAAAACAACTTTAATTACTCGTATCAAACTAGAATCAACCACAAACCACATTGCTCAATGAGTTGACAGAATGCAACCGTAATTGGTACTAGTGTGCAAAAATTATAGTGTGTACATCACATTGTCCGCCAGTGCACTGTGTATTTGCAAGTTACATGGGAAAAGCTTTAATTAGTTGTTTTCATTGTGAAAGAGGTCGGTAGTGCAATTTGATAAAGTAAACATAAGTAAGGTTTTATGTGCAGCGAAACTGGAGCAGTGCAGTTGAAGGATTTTGCGAAAGAATTTGTTTGAGGAGTATTTTTTATGAACTTGAGATAAGATAGTTCAGAACATTTGTCACGTGTCATAAATATCTCATTGTTAACACATAGCACCGAATTAGACGGCGAAACCCTAAGCATTCCATTAATGGATTGAATGGATCAAATTGATCGTAGATTGAGTTTCGTCGAAGAATATTGTGATCACCTAAGCTGCATGTTGCTGATCTTAATTAATTTTCTTAATTTTATTTCGATGTTATCCTCTTCCCGCTGATTAATTAAGTCTACCTTAGTAATTAACTCAAATATATATATTATGGCTATCTGCCTACCACGTCAAAGTAAACAGTAATATGTTCTTCAATATGGGGTAGCTAGCACTCCCGCTATCATTTCTTAAAACTCATTGCTATTTTCAATGCTACTTACTCTAAAATCATTCTACTTACTATTCTGTCCAACCCCATATCCGTTTAAACAGTAACATTCTATACAGCGCCATCTACGCAAAGTGCATGTAAACATTAATTTTGTATCGAGTTAACGCCAGCTCGTGGTTTAGAAAGTATAGACTGTGGTTTCTACACAATTTAATAGTTCTTGACGACAACGCCAGAGGGCTTAGCTGTCGGATAGTCTAGATCGCAAAAAGGTAGAGTTGTGAGTGCTTATTGAATCACTGATATAATTAAGGTACAGCTGAGTTTTTTAAAAGTACATACGTAGCGTAGGGTTACATTAAAATATGCAACGTGATTTAGTGTACGTTTTTTACGGGTTTTATGCACTCAGCACCATAACTATCTTGCTTACAGAATAATATCATTTTTGCTTAAAAGCTTGTATTTTTTTTCGCCACCTCGCTTATACTTCGCAATAGTCTTCGTGCTAGTCCAGGTCATCATCAAGAGTGGAAGAATATGTGAATATGGTCCCGGGAGGTCTTTGTCCAGCACAGGGTCATTCATGGTAAAAACAGAAAATAGACGTAAGTGCAAAAAGTTCGTAGTGCTACGAGTGGAGAAGAAGATCGTAGCCTTGTAGCCGCGTAGCGCGTAGCAAGTCTCGATTGGTTTATGTACTTACTTTTGTATGTGTATTTAGAAGATGGGTTTGTTTTAGCACACAAATTTGGAAGTTTTATGTATTACACAAATAAAGAAATAGACCCTTCTAAAAATGGTATGACTTGTTAATTGCCTACTTAGGTATTACCTGTTATGAAAGTAAGGAAGTCAAAAAAAAACGAGCTCCTTAGTTCGTACTAGCCTCAATAATATCTCCCTTTCATGCTGACACTCGAAAATCTACTTTCATTCAAAGAATTCTTTAAAAACATTTAAGAGTCATACAGATCATAATTCATACATTACATATACCACATTTGTTACTCCGAGTACTGCTTTGTGGAAAACGTGAAACTAATTTATAATATCCACATTATACAATTCAATCAGTCACGCCTGTGGTTTTATAAAAAAAAAGTTTAGAGACGTTCACCTCATGATATTATGCAGTCTTGCATTGGTGAGGTTTTGACATGTTAAGTATTCCATATTTCGAAAACAAATGCCTTACAACTGATAATGACTATATTCCTATCAGGAGATAAGCTTATTTTATTATACGTAGATTTAATTGACAGTTTCAAACAGCTATATCAATTCATTCAAATCTTTTTTTATACCTACAGATAAAATCCCTCAGAAATCAACCTTAAAATTGAACTCACAAAGAGTTACATTTTCCATTTTTAAGACAAAATACATAGTAGTCGCTTTTTAAATAAAATACTGTATTTAACTTCATCAGCTGTCACGACCAGCCTACTGTATAATAAATACTTTTGTCTTCGCCATTACCACTGCATGCTAACGTGAAAGGCGTCACAGACAAAATAAAATCAAATATGTATACTATATAATTCAACACATTTTTTTTTGTTGTACAGTCACGTAGAGAAATATGTATGTATGCAATTTGTAAAAATCCATAATTCTTTGCAGGTAGTTCGTAGCTCATAAATCACGAGTAAATTAGAAAGATAACAAAAAAACATCTTTTAGGTTAAATTTTTATTGGTGGAAAACTTCTGGGTAACCCTTGGAACCGGGGACCAAATTCGTGCAATGTGATACAATTCATAATAGTATGACAACTCCAAAGACAATATCAACTACTTCACTTGAAAATGTTTCATTTTAATAACGGTACTCTTATATCGATACGGAAGGATATTGGACCAGCTGCGGACACCGAACACTGTCAGTGATAATTAAATGAATTACTTTGTATGTAATTTCTTCGTACCAGTTTGACCGAACCTCGAGAGATATAGATTATATCTTTTCGCACATGACTGTACCGTTGTGCAAACCCACAATGTGTGTGTGTGTGCAATAATTTATTAATGTGTGTGCTTAACACTTGATACATTATTATAACGGCGGCTTGACGCAAGCTGTTACGACATTCAGAAACAAAAAAGTAAGAGTTACATTTTTTTTTCATTTTGTTGTTGATGTTGAGACACCCTAGCTGGTTTTTTTCACTAGAAGGTTTATATTGCAAATATTCTTGTAGGCAACTGTGGGGTTACCATGACCTCTTAACGCAGGATTTTTTTTTTTGACAGCTGATTAACGCCATCTCTTTCCCACCCTTATAATAGAACTAAAACATTAAGGTAACTAATTAACGGTAAGTGGTGATGTTTGAAAATAGAGAGAGAGGATGAACCACTAATAATTTCATCACCACTGCTCTCAAAACGGTAAAGGAACAGATCGTGAGGAAACGGATGTCTTAGCACCAAGAAATCGGAGACATGTGACATCCAATCCGTACCCTCTTACTGACATGAGGTCTGTATTCCAGTAGTCGAGATACAAGCTGTTGATGCTATATGACATTGAAATCATTTATCGGGCACGGTGCTGATCAAAAAGTTTATTCCTGAAAAAGTTGCCAGTCATGATTATTTATGTTTCAGTTGCAAGATTATTCACATCGTGTCTACCAATATAGATGCTACCATTCAGCAATGAGTTTTTTAAATGTTCACCTGCGAGTACAATTCTAAATTACGCTTATATGAAGGCCATAACTGTTATTGAGAAAGCATAATTAGCTACTCGTGATGACGTAATAATCCATAAATTGAGACTGTATTTACGATTTGGCTATAAATCTCACTATTTGTACTGTGTAGCAGTTAATAAAAAAATATAAAATCAATAAATTAAAGAGCTGAAGCTAATCTTTTAAAAATGAATCTAATCGTAAGCGGCTTTGCGGCTAGATAATTTAATTTTTAAGTTTTTATTCCAACCGGAACATTTAGACAGTAAGCACATACCTACGTCTTCTTTTCTACATATTTGTATGATCCTAGCAGTAATAAACTTCTTCATCGGTTCTTCATCTGGTGTCAGAGCTTTTTATGCCGCTCATGGGCCTCTATTCAACAATCTATTCTATTCAACATTCCCATTTTTCCAAGTCAGAGGCCGCTCATGGGCCTCTGACTTGGCTTTACATGCCGTCGAGAAGTATCTCTCAGGCATGCTGGTCCTCACGATGTTTTCCTTCACCGAAGCAAGTGATAATTATACAATACGAATATGTTATCCGAAAAATCAGAGGTGCGTGTCTTTGGATCGAACGCGAGACCTATGGCCTGGCAGTCCAACGATCACATCACTAGGTTATCACTGCTCGAGAAGTAAACTAATCAGCTTGCAAAACTCCAGGTTGAAGCCTAGATGAGCCCGATCTGGTTAATATGGTGCTGTTCCACAAAAGATGGAATACTTAATATCTTGACCTTCGTGTCCTTTCGCTCGTCACAGGAACGAGTTTGGCGTGTTCAGTAGCACTCATCGCTACTAAAGGCGCCAAAGTCATGGTCATATTCTGGTGTGGCTGTATTTGGTTCACAGTACCGTAGAAAAAGCTAAACTAAACACAAACAACAACAACCAATGAATACAGCTCTTGCTAGCTTCGTGTTGGCTATTCCAGATTGCAACTATACCAGTTATGGATTGTATCCACTTATCCCACGATTTCTCCCTTATATTTATTTAATAAGGGCTGAAGGTGGATTGTGGTTGGGGCAGACTGAATGCGGAAGGCCAAGGACTGGGTGTTGTGACGCAGAATGGAAGATGGAATGCTCAGCATTGAGCTGTGATAAGATAAACCAAGAATGAAGCCACATAACATTGAATATCTTACCTTGGAACAGATTTGAACTGTAACTTAACCTTATAAGGTGCAGGTTGATTACAGTTCGGGTCACTACGCTATTCATGAATGAATGAATCCCATTGTGCAATGTTTTGGCACGTAGTTTTTATTTGATTTCGTGCTGCGTATTAGATATATTTTTTTTCATCAAAAATATTTGCCAAAACTTAGTAAATAGTAGTTCTACGTTATTGATATTTTCAAAATGTAGTGTTGCGTATTTTTTTTTAAGTAGTTTTACTCATTCGCTGTTAATATATTTTAGAATTGTTTTAAATATATTAAAATATCTCGTATTCGAGGATTTATGAAATGATCTTTGTTATGTATTAATTTACGAGAAGTTGTCTAGTGACAGTGCAATGATATTACTAAAACTGTGCTGGTTTTTGCCCCAAAAACATTTCAGTAGCAGTTTGTAGACTGTGGTTGTTCCGGTTGATGACAATAGACTTAGGCTAGCCCCCCCATTACATGGCTAGTGAAATGCGAATGTACAATAGGGAACGTGTGTGTTTTACCCGTGGGGGGTTATTAACGTGATATAGTATCATGTGCTGTAAAACCACCGAAAACGATATCCGACACAAACTGGCTATAATAAAATGATTATGCTTATACCAGTTTTACTCGTATTACGTCATGTTCGGAACGCGCAAATCGTGTTTACTTACGCCAAATCGTAAGGATTTACGAGAATTCATGGAATAAGGTGAAAATTGCGGAACACAATACAATACATGCATCAATATAGAGCCGATGACTAGATAAGAATTCAATGGTTATCCCATTATTATCGACTGAAATAGAATACTATCTTACACTTTATACACGTTTTCATGTAACTTTAGTTTCATAAGTATTTTTCATGGAGATATATTTTTTTTAGAAAGGTCAGGTGTGTAGTACTCGCAAACGGCGTGCGTGTATGACATATACATACATAACATCAAGTTTGTACGTACCTACTAGTACACCCACATTACAGCAGTTATGTTTTAAGTCCCATGTAATAGGGAGCGAGTCTATTGCCATCAACCGGGCACAACTCCAAACTCCGTGGTTGCTACTAAGAAATTCTTGATGGAAAAACTCAATAACACTGCCCGACCCGGGAATCGAACCCACGACCAACGATGTATAAACGTAAAAACAGCAAAAGGAGTGTGTAAGTATCGTAGCAGGTGTCGTATAGCACTACCTACTCCCAAGGGAAAAAGTTCTGAGTGTCTGTGTTATTATTTAACTGCAAAGTCACCGACAAAGACTTCCCTGTACTTTGTCACTGTGAACTTTAAAATAATCATAGTTGTAGGTTATGTAATCATTTCATTGCCTCTGGCGTGAAATATAATAATAGTGCTTTTGATTTCCTGTAATATGTAGGAAATCAATAAGTTACAAGATCTGTTGGTACTCTGGAGTTACACTTCGGATTTCTTTGTAATAATTAAACTGGATTTAAGATTAGGTTTAGAACTTATTTTAACTAAGTATAGATTGATGGCAAATCGATATTGAGAAATAATAATTTGGTAAATAAAATTATAAAAACTTTTACCAAAACTTTGTATTTATTGTGAAAATATTTATAGTATGCAAAACTATTACTTTTAACGAAACAATATAATTAGGTAATTTATAAACAAATCAATAAATTAAAGATTAATATGCAAACATGAGCCTTAACATGTGATTCATTCATTATTTGCAGGGCTGTGGTACGAATAAGTGAACTCTATTAAACCGTTACAGAGCAACCATCTCAAAGTGGTCAGTTTTCAATTATTGCGGGGCTTGCATGAATCTGCGTTATCAGACAGGGAGTCTGATAACGCAGATTCAATTTGACACAAAACAGTGACAAATTTCGTAATATGCTGCAGGCTTACTAGAAGTTTCTTTAGTTTTTCATGAATTTAACCATCGGTTCATATTGAAATCTGTTTATAAATTAAGGTAAGTCTGTACATGTTCACATCAAAGTTCAAATTACGACACAACGTACAAAACTTGACAGCCCTATTCCACTATTAAGTGAATCACTACACTAAATAGTGACTTCGAATGTGTAGCACCGTTTATAAGTAAGCATCAGACGATAAACACATTCACACCAGATTTGTTTATGGTAATGTTATTCTTTTAATTATTTTATGGATAGGATTTACATAAGTTTCGCGTGAAATAGGCCTTAAGTCGTACTAAGTGGGTTTGGAGCATGAAAAATGAAGCTGTTTGCATAAATTGAATGAATTTTGCGATTTACTAAGAATGTTTTTGTAGTAACCAAATTAATTAATTAATCCGATCAAAAGTTTTTTACTATGCAGTTACGGATATTTTGGCACGAGGATAACATCGGAACCAATGCCACCATCTTTCATTACTCATTTTTCAATACAATTTCACGAAACATCACAACATTATTCAAGCAACAATGCCCTGAGTCATTCAAGCGCCAAGATATCCTTGTAGTACTACAGCGCAGTTAAATACATTTAATTCGATTTTATAGAAACTTACTAAAACCTCTTATTGTTTACCTAATACGAACTTTTTACAAGTTCCCTATTTTATATTGTTTACTTTATAACTGGCCATTTCTGTCGTAATAATCGAGGATGCCTTTAATGTTTTTTTCCAACTAAACGGCTTTTCTCTGGAGTTTTTCAAGCAAATCAGCTAGTGTTTGCTGTTTTTGATAATAAAACCTTTTACTCTTCATTGTAAATTTAGTTTTACACTTTTTGTTTTCTTGACAGCTGATGTGATTTTTGAAATGAAAATTCGGAAATTCTATTTTCATACGAAATTCGTTTGACTGTTTCTACCAAGAAAAGTTTTGTGCTAAATTAATTGAATAAAGGTTAGAAAATTTTAAAATAAGCCAAAATGCGAGTCTGAGGCCACGAATTAAAGACATAGGAGGTAAGTTTTTTTTTGTTTCAGTATGATTCTGGAGCAGCTGCTAAAAATAAAAGTGATATTACTAGCGTAATGTAATCCTTAAGTAATCAGTTGCAATAAACTGACCATGAAAAAGAGCACAAATGAAGTTGAAACATGCATAACAGTACGATTATGCAGATATATTGCACACCTAACCCAATTCGCATGCTTAAGCCAAAAATATGCTTGCATTTCACAAAAACACATAATATCACTCTTATTCCGTTTAGTTTAGGTTCATATTGCTACGGCATGTGAAAGACAGATGTTAACCGTCTCATTGCTCCTCATTTTGGTGTGAAATTGAAAAAATACCCTTTTTAAATGTCGCTCATTGAATTACTGGCAATTGCACAATGGGGGTTATTAACTTAATGTACTCTTTTTGCCCAGTTTGACGAATTACCAAATACATACTTGGATGGGCGGTTTTTTTTGTTTAATGAAGATTGTCAAATCGGTTACGACTTACGCCGACCTGGACTTTCATCGTAATGTGATTCATCACGGTAAACAGGAATTCGCTTATTTTTTATCTGATGAGCAATCGTGTTGTGATTAATATTAAAATTGCATGCATTGCATTACATTAAAATAATTTAATCAATGGTCTCTGCACATTCTACCACGTCTGGCTCGCAAATATTAGGTACTTACGTAAATAAAATTATTACTAGACAAACTATCAAAGAGAGATGTTGAAGTATAAAAGATTACAATTAGGTAAATTAGGATGTTACGTATCATTCAAATTCAAGCCAAGTTCTCATAACTTTTGATAGAAGAGCATCAAAATAAAAGTGCATGAACGTTTAAGAGATACAATTTGGCAATATTTCTAAGTGAAAGAATGATGTAAATCAAATTGCTCATTGTTTGCAGCGAGTTTCAAATGTCATAATTTCATGAAGAAATTGGGTTATTCGTAGATTATAAGTAGTTATTAAAGTATTATCCGAACACAAATGTTGCAATTTTTACAATAGCAGAAAATGGTTTTTATTCATAAACGGACACACAGTCAACAACAAGGTCAGATGTCATAGGAGGCTTAAAATATTACCTGCCGTTAGTTTAGACTGGGTTGTTAGATGCCAGAGAGCCCCATACTCTATACCTTAGGGTTCGAGATTATAATATTATATTCACGGGGTTATAATTAACGGGGTATAATTAAATAGTACATGTGCTACTGATTTGAGTCAGACTCATTTAAAATCGAAAAACGAAAATTTTCCACGGTAGCTCCCAGGTAAATGGCACCACTTGGACCTTGAGCTGGCTTAGCGGTTTATTGAAACGCCACATGAGCTCAACCATTTAAAAAAGGGCCAGCAAACACTGGCTGTGATTCCACTGTCGCGACATACTGTACGAACTTAACCCGGTATCTGCTACCAAAGGCGGCACTTGAAACCAAGTTATGTGAATGAGATCACATGATGATCACACAGATACCGTTATCAGAAGGTCAGACAATGTCAGTGACGTCACACAGGTTAATATCGTGAGTGAACCAATCGTGCACTTGCTAATGACCGTGCCGCTTCTGAAGATTCTTATGTCAGACACTCTTAGACGCAGAATGCGTGACTTATTAATTTGTTTCATGAATGAACGACGGTTCAAAACCAAGTAAACATTACGTGAACCCTGACAGTTTTGTAGTCTAATCTTTAGTCAAAATATAGAAGTAACTTTGATTTTCGGGAACTTTGGTGTTTTAGTGAGTACTTGTTATGTGCTATAATTTGAGATCAATTCTTTTAGGCTTATGACCAGTTTGACAGTCATTATTTGGCACAATATTAGTATTGATATGAATGAAGTCATCATCTGCCTAGCCTTTTCCCAACTATTTTGGGGTCGGCTTCCAGTCTTACCGGAGGCAGCTGAATACCAATATTTTACATTGAGCGATTGCTTATCTGACCTCCACAACCCAGTTAGTACTGGGTAATACGATACCCCTTGGCAAGGATGGTTGTCAGGCTTTCGGGTCGCTGACTACCTGTAACGACTGTAAAGGATCTACAAATGACGTTAACGTGCTTTCCGAAGCACAGAGGAAACTCGGTATGTAATGAGTGGTCACCCATCTACGGACCAACCTAGGCAAGCGCGGCTTAACCTGAAGATCGACCCGAGCGGCTGTTATTAATTAGCCACGAGCTCCGCCATTGATATGAATGAAGTATTAGAATGAATCAATTAAATATTTCGTGCAAAATGAGACTTTTCAATTTTTAATTCATTGGAATTTAGCTACGTTGCGTTGACTCCACGCGTTTCTTCTCGTGCTAGGCCTACACTTGGTAGAATGGACGACAATTTTTGATGACACTTTAAATTGATGAGAGCACTCGGTCATGCTACAATACGCAATCGAATTTAAAAGCATGTTCAATCATTTTTTATTATTAAATAAATATTGAAGCCTGTAACAGTTGTGGTTGCGGTTTTATCAAGTTATCTTTTTCCTTGAAAAACTAAGGATAACATTTAACAGGCTACTTTCAAAATGGTTAAAATTTTAGATAGTACATAAGAGTTGTGAAATGTAAACCTATTGAAAATAAAACTTGAACAGTTTTTACGCAATACACAACTTGTTATTAAAGGTCACTTACTCATCTCCTTTTTAAAAGTTAAGCAGGTTCTAAATTGAATCTAGTTATGCTTGTTTGTTATATCTTACAGACCGCATGACCGCAACTAATCTGCGTGGTCCTAATGTGATTTGGCTTCATTACGTTTGGACTTTTAAACGAAACTGTGTCCTGAAGTTTGTTTTTGTATTTCTTATGAGAGTAGTCGGATAAGAAACAGCGACCTCATCTAGTTTCTAAACTATTTTTGTCATGTAAAAGTCTAATTAAGGAATGAACCACATTTCCACTAACTATTTGGTGCATCTCTGCTTAACTCTTCGGGAATTACCGGTGTAAAGTTATGTTATACACAAATATACGGCTCTTGGTTCATATGTAAACTTAGTAAGGTTTTAGAATAACACAATAACTTTTACAACCGATTACAATCTCTATATAAAATAACAATTAAAATTTCTAGCAGTACACAAAGTCTATATTAATTACGTTCAAAATGAAATAAAACAGAAATAATTTAGTATCAGCGCACGGAACGCCCTCTATGCCATGTGGGGCATAATGACTTTCGTAATTATAATGATTCAGTATCAAATTATTGTAAGGCTTGCGTTTATGAGCGGGTGTGTGGTATGTGTTAGGAGAGAAAAGCGATTTGATACATTGTACTGCAGTACTTATGTTCTTTTTTTAAATTGATATTTAATTTGATGCTAAGGACATTTTCGGAGCACACCATGTATGCGGCTTAATATTGAATTATATCTAGGTTGGTTTTTTATAAAGCATGGATGTTGTAAGGAGATTGACTAGACTACCATAATTATGATACATGATTACAGAGCTTAAGTATTTATCAGCAAGAAAGCACACATAATCTGTCCAAGACTTTGTATTTTGTATCTGCTCTAAGAACTCTTTCGGAAGCTCGGTAAGAGGGACGATTATTTCTTTTTAATAAAAGACGTAAATACCGAAACTGGTAATAGACTAACAGAAAGCTGTGAATGATCGTCCTAATAATCCCATCACCACCAACAAGAAGAACAACAAATCACTTGTTTTATTCTGGTTTTATAAGGGCTTTATTTTTGGCATTCTTTTTCTTCTTTAATTGTGTTCTCTTATACCTTGTACCGCCGAGCACCCGCTACAGCTGGAAGTTCGTACGTTTTGCTCCACATACGTAATGTGGACATCTCACTGCGACATTGCATCACGGCATTTTTCTCAACGCGAAGGTAACGTTAGGAAATGTATACATACTGTATTACTTTGTGGAGTAATTGATCATGAGAAGGCATTAATTGAACCCACATAACTCAGAGGTCTGTCAGTAATGTCTATTGCAAAGAGTTACTGGCTAAATTTGAATGTTTTGGTGTGTTAGAAGGAAAAGATATTTGTTTAATCAGCTTGCTGTTTTATAGGTTGGAGAACTGCTTTGGAACATTAGGTGAGTCGCATAGTAAAAGTATATGTTAGTAGTCTTCGAGCCTTAGAGCTAGGACTTTTTATACAAACGCCAAATAGGTCAGCCTATTATATTCCCATTGCTGGGATAGAAACCTCCCTCTATGCGTGGAAGTGGGCAATAATCCACCTCGCGGGCCTATTGCGGGTTTCTGAATGTCACAATATGTCTTCGAATTTTTGGTTTTAGAGCAATACCTGTCTCCTGATGTTTTCTTCACTTTTTTGACAACGGCCAGCCAGTTATCTCATAGTCAATATGTAAAGTTTGCAAATCCCACACAGCCTACTAAACTACCTTTCTCAGCCGACAAAATGAAAGCAGCAGCCATTGTGAGTGTTACGCAATTAGATTGCTGGTTATTTCAGCAACGTTAAAGCATATAATTGATGTACCTAGCTAGTGAAAAAAAAAACGTGACTTTGAATCAGACACATTAGGATAGTTCGTATATAAAGTTTCCATTTCCTGGGCTTATGCCCTCTGTATGAGAGAGAGTGCAACCACGCGAAATCAGCGTGGGATGACGATGGATGGCAGATGTCTTTGAATTTTCACGATTCACGATGTTTTCCTTCGCCGTTTTGAGAGCAGTGTGGTGGTTAAGTAAATTAATCAAAGGCAAGTCGCAAGCGCGACTGCTGAGCATGAAGTCCTTGGTTCATTCCCGGGTCGGGCAAAGTGTTATTGGGTTTTTCCATCAGGAATTTCCCAGTAGCAGCCACGGAGTCTGAATTTGTGCCCGGTCGATGGCAATAGGCTCGCCCCCTATTGCATGGTTCTTAAAACATAACTGGTGAAATGAGGGTGTACTATTAGGCTACAATTTTATTCTGCCTAACCCTTCCGGGATTACAGTCGTGATGTTAAATAACATTGCCTGCCTGGGTTCGAACCCACGACCTACGGCACAGAAGTACTACCAGAAGTAGTTACTACAAAGCTCTACTGCTCTTCTCATCAGACATACATATTTAAATGAATCTGGCTACCGTCCGCAATTCACACATCATAAAAAACTACGATCTAAAATTTTACATAATGCTAGATTTAATCTAGATTTTTTCATTAATCTGATTCTAATGTAAATTTTAACTGTTGATATTATTAATTTGATCGAATTTTGAAAGAGAAGCCTTGTCGATGGTAATCTCGACAGATTTGTCCGAATAAATTAATTGTTGCGTGGGAACAAACCCGGTAAAATGTTCTCAATACTGTAATTGGAACTGTGTGGAGTATGCGGGTTTAGTGCTCTTAGTGATGACAGGTTTAGGCCTTTCACAAGGCAGGGAACACGCATTGAACGACCGATTTTAAAGTTTAAGTAAACCAAGTGTGACGAAGCTTGGGAGACGCCTATGTTCAGCATTTGACGTCTTCTGGCTGATTTAGTTATGACGATGAAACCTAAAAATGTTACCACAAGGTTCTGAAATCGGGAGCCTTAATGATAAAAAGTAACAAATATTTATTATTATGTAAGTAAATATACCATCACGCTCGTACATGCCGAAGGGGATAGGCATAATTACTAAACGCATACCAACATGTCAATAATTGCGTTAGATATCGATTTATACTATCTCTCCTTAGAAGTGCCATGTAAACTGAAAGACCCTATTGCCATTAAACGGGCAGAATTTCAGACCCAGGGCTTTCTCAGAAATGTTTGTCCGACTCGGTTTCAAACCCAATACAATACAGTCAGTAGTCGCACTAAGCAGTGAAAATAACGGTAACATGAGTCGACAAAACATTCAAACGTAAACACAAGTTAAATTATAAATGTGAAATTGGGTATAACTTACACAAGCGCATACGTGTCAGGTCAAACGGCATATGTATATAATTTGAAATGAACATTGTTCACTGGAACATTAATCTTAGAGTTATATTATAACATATGAAATGTGTCATTGTAATTTCGAAATTCACTGCCACGACATGATAAGGAACAGCCCCATCCCTCCCCATCCCTTAAGTTTTGTTAAATATATAATATTATGATGAATACAATAATTATTATGAATAACAGTAGTGTTTGATATTATGTTGACAAAAACATTAAAATAGTACATTTTGAGATAAGAAGGGAAAGTTTGTTATTGCGGCCGAGGCGGAATACACACACACGAGCCACCAGGCAAGGGTGTTATGGAGCCGAGAACTACAGTAACAAATGCCCACGTGTATCAAACGACGGTTTTCAATACACTTTCGAAGAAATGTAATAATAATAGGACGAAAAGTATTTTTGTCATGAAATAAGGAAATTAAATGATTTGCTTTTCTTCCCTGCGCTTGGTTGAAAGAGAGGCAAAGGTATGAAGCCGCTAAACAGCCTAATATGAAAAATAGAAAATTCAAATACTTTTTAATTTAGAACACAAAAAAAAAATTGTTGATAAAAGCAAATTATTTTATAAATAATAATAATGTTTATTTATGATATTCTGTTCATAAACACAATTTAAATTAAATTAAACATGAAGGCCTTAAAAATATGAAGGCCTTAAAAATATGCGCCTCTTTGCTGTGAAAATAAAAACAATCACCGCCGACTATACGGAATTGAACAGTTGTTTAATGTTATCTGTGGCAAGATCAGAAAAAATAAAACCCTAGTGTGTGATAAATGACAAAAAATCCACGAGTGTCAAATACATTGCATGTTGAACCTAATCGTAGTGCGATGAGAGCCAGTTTTGAGGAAGAATATTGAAAATAGAATACTTTAAAAATAGTTCATAAATTTTGCATTCTTACAAAAAAAAGATATTATCTTACTTGCGACAATATGATCTACCACGCCGCGTAGCAGTGCTACAACTTATACTACGCCGAGGGTCGTAGTTCTATTCAGACAACGACTTGGTTGTAATATGGTATTAATATGTATTTTCTACTTTTAAACATGGCTACCTTTTCACAGCTCTGAAAATAAATTGATTTGTTTGCAATAACAAAGTTTTTCATTCAACATGTTTGAATTAGTGTGTTTAGTTAGTAACGGTAAATACCGAATAAACAAGAGTTTCACTTAATCAATTTTTGTACTATTATTACACGTGATTTAAAAATACATAAATATAAGTGAAAGGGTATGCCAACGAATATTTTTGTAAAATCATGGGGTTTCCAAGAGTTGTACTGTTTTTCTCATTTTTATTTGTAATGGAATTTGCGTCTGCATATAATTTTTATTATTTGAGACATGTACCAGGTATTTACTTTTTATTAATGTTATTTTTTTCTTTTATAAATGTCGAGATATGAAAAGGTTAAACGCCTATAGTGCTTGCAAAAAAGAGATCAAGGAATGTATTAGACAATTTACTTTGAATTCCATCAAATTCAAGTAACACAAAAATTCCGTAGAAAGTTAGTATTAGTAGATAGTCAGTACAGTTTTGTCTCGTTTCCGGAATGTTCCACTGATCTGATTTGTGTACAAGGATACGGTCCAGGCTGTTACTGCCTCTACGGAAACTGTCAGTGCTACGGAGTTGCTTGATGATTTCCAAATAAAAGTGCAAATATGTCGTGGTGCCATCGGCCGTTTAGATTGATCCAGTGTAGTGTAAGCAGCCCAATAGTCTGTTTGGTCCGTCAGTTAGATTGCCAAAAAAATATTGGATACGTATTTTTTGCTTTTTCAATTCAATAAAATTTTACAAAGATAAACACATTAAAATTTTGGAGTAGGGGTTTGTGATATTATCGCGTTTAGGCGTGACGTCACGTGAATTTTCCACGCTCTTCATCTTTGTCATTTTATGTTTACGGAGCAAAAGAAAAAATACGTGTCGAATATTTTCCGGCAATCTAACTAACGGACCATATCATTTGTTTAGTCAACATGCCTATTATAATCGTTTCGTCCTCAACTTTCGCCTTGAAGCGACCAAAATCGACTGGCCGACGACGCGACGTCAGTATACCACAATATATATAGTTGCACCCTTAACCTACTTACTGACAGTTTTTTTATGGTATATATAATAACGTGTTAAATATAATATTATTTCATGAAAAGTTAGCAATAAAGTTGGATTTACCACAATAATAGTCTTATTATTTTATACCTAGTTTTGATTAATTTTTATTGTTTCAGGAAAAGGCTCAGAGTTTAGGCTACTATTTAAATTGCCACTTGATGATGATTCAAGTCATGAATTTGGGGCTACTGGATCACAATCAAGACAAATTTTTGGTGTTCAACAACACAGATCGCAGCCAAGATATCAACATCCCAGGATTCAAAAACACATATCACACCTAGGATATCATAATTCTGGTGTCCGAAAACATAGATCACCACCAAGATATCAAAATCCTGGGATTCAAAACCATAGACCACCAGCAAGATATCAAAATCCTGGGATTCAGAACCATAGACCACCAACAAGATATCAAAATCCTAGGATTCAAAACCATAGACTATAGACATAGACATAGACATATATACTGATATTGAAAAAAGTGTTTCACTTCACTTTTAAATAAATATTTTTTTGGTAACTGCTGCAGTTATAATAAATAATACTTTACATTGGTGCATTGTGCGTTGCATGTAACAAAAGTTCCTTGCTAACGTAAAAATATTACCCAAAAACTTGGTTGGTAAGATAGGAGGCAGTCGCTCCATGTAAAATACTGGTATTCAGCTGCATCCGGTTAGACTGGAAGTCGACCCTAACATGTTAGGGAAAAGGCTAGGCAGATGATTATGAAATTAGTTTTCCTTAATATTGACGATGCGAAACAAAAAGAAGCCTTCAGGCAAACATAAAGAAACTATATGATCAATAAGAGTGAAGTTAAATGATTGTTGATATCATGTCGTAATCCACGATAGGACATGCTTAGCAGCAATGATGCTAGTCATTGCGAAGTCCAGCCTGACAGCCAAGAGCCTCGTCCTGCCAAATAAGGCAGAATCAAGTGCGGCAGATGGCTTAGCTTTAAATGTTATAATAATATCAATTTTACGTAAAATATAAGAAGACATAATAAGGAGTAATTAGGTAGTGTGCCGTCAAGAAGAAATATAGAGCATTTTAATTAAGTAAAATTAAAATGCTCTATATTTCTTCTTGACGGCACACGGCGCACCTACAGTTCCTATAGGTGACCCGCACCCACTATTTTGGAAACGAATTTGCTTGAAATATGTTCGCTTCCTAAACATACAAGGAGCTTTATCGTTTAAAGCAACACTTCATTGTTTTTTATGGCTTTATGCAATTTTTCGAATATCGTGTTTTTCAATATGTTAGTGATTAAATTACGTCTGTTTTAAAATACCCGCGACATTTTACTAAACATGATGAGAAAAACATCCTCTATTTCTATTCACCTTATAAAAAGGTCAGATTTTGAATTCACTCTAACGTTATATCAAAGAATATAAAGCAGCGACAACACACTATCACACATACTGTACTACTGAGTTTATAAACTGATACAAATGTACTCGTTCAAACATTTAGCAACAGTAACGCAACTGATCCCAATATAATTAAACAACATAATCCTAATAAAAATAAGACAGTTTAAAAGAACAATAAGGACCTTGGAATGACAATCGCTTCACGAAAACCGTTCGGTGGGAAACGTTTACGAAATAACACTTAAACATCGCTCGGGGTCTAAAGTGTTGACGCACTGGTGAGATAAAACGCTGCGGCTGAAATGCTGCGTTTTGATTCTCACAGTTTTCTTTTGCAACTGCAAGCGGCGAGCGAGTTAAGGTCAAAACAATTCAATAAATGTAAAAGAACAAAAAACTGTGTCGTCTTGTCGTAGTTGATGACTTGTCGAAAACCTGACTGACCTTTTTATTAATTATTGCAAGTCTTCAGGGTGTTGATATTAACTATACCGGTATTCCAAATACTTGAGGCTCGATTTCTTGTGTAATACGAACATGACCTCTGGGACCCATTAATGAAACAAAACAGGAAAAGACAAAGGAAGTAATAATAGTAAATAAGTTTTTATACATAATACAAACTTACACAAAATGCTTCCGAAATAATAGAACTCTGAAACAATAAATTCTTATCTTTTAAACGAATATCAGCCATGGGAACCCTGTAACTGCCCATTTTGAGAGTATAATGACACCCAACAGTACAAGAATAGTTCACACACATTTAAATAATGAGCTTATTGTCAATTAAGATATTGCTACCTGCTATATACAACAAAAAATATGATCTGCTGTATGGAATATGAAAATATGTTCCAAAAACCTGAGCAGAACAGCGGATGTTTAGGATTGATTTTTTAACTTTTGGTGTAAAGTACTATCTAGAGTAATTTTTATAAAACAAGTTTTACATTTTTTTGCGGATATAATCAGAGGTATGAACGTGAACGAGACGAGAGGTAAGAATCGTAGCAGGTGGCGATCTGTGGTTTCTGTCTACCTTCATGGTTAAAAGGCGTGAGTTTGTGTATGTAAGTTCTAACATTTACATTTTTTTTTGTCGATAATGATTCAGTAACCAATTTTCAGATATCTACCTACCACTGTTTGTCTCTGCATTACCCAAAGGTTGACTAGAAGAAAATGCCTCTGGCACTAAGTCCGCTTTTGTGCTTAAGGTATAAAATAAATAAATTATAAAGAGACTGTGCCTACTTACATCTACATTATCTATTCTATCCCTATAATAATAAGCTCGATTACTAAGCAGGTCTTTCTAATAGATCTGTTCAACGAAAGACCTTGACAGAAATGTTTGAATCAGCATGCTAGACACACGGATTCTCGTTTCTAGTTATGTCATCAGGAGTAAGTACAGATAAATGGTATTGTACATTGATTTGATACTCGAAAGATATCTCTGATTATACTGAAAACCTAAATTGATAGCTCGTAAATATGTAGTATATAGGGTATACTCGATAATGTATGTATATATAATATGACGTAAAAAGTTTGAAAATGCACTAATTTACATAATTCATGATCGTGAGTCCTCCACTCAACACACATCATTGCACAGGTGCAGAGATCAGAGACAGTAAATAGATGATAACAAAAAAAAACAAAAATACTTGGAGATCGTAAAAAAAGTAAACAAACACTCAAACAGCGGGAAAATAACAACAACAAAGTGTACTATACTCTTACTTAAATAGAATCACGTAAATGATGTCAATTGTACAAACTTGCGGCATAATCAAGTAATAGACATTACTATTCACCATTAGATGAGTGCGCGTAGCTGTTCCGAATATTTCGCGCTGATAAACCGACAAATTAAGGCTCATCACGCGCTTGGCGGCACATAAATACATGTGTTTGTGGAATAAAGTTATGTATATAGAGCGCGGACTATTTATGAAAAGGTAGGATCTAAGAGCATGTGCCATTTTATTGTTTTGCTGGTTGATAGTCTAACTAACAGTTCTGAGGCTTATAATATTCGACCGCTAAATATTGCAGACAGTAATGTTTCAAGGTACATTTTATTTTATTACGATTTAGTATTTTGTTATTAAGATACAAGATGTACATAAATTTTAATGACATCCACGAGCAAAATTTCAATCTCAATTAGTAAGAATATAATTCTTGACGAAACGAAACTTTGCTGCGCTATAAATTAGTGGTTTAAATATTATATCGTTGTGTAGTATTTGTACCAAGATATTATGATTTAATTTTCCGCAACATTACTTTTATAAACGTCGCGATGTCCACTCCCAGTGCGTACTTGGAGGCCTATTACGAAAACTTTATCGCGGCCTATCGATAATAGAGCAAACGATCGGCAGTCCCACGACGCACTCGCTCTGCTATTGTTATTATGCTGCAAGGAGAAATTTCTATTACCTACTGATAGTGACAAAACTTTATAAGTAAAGGCCTGTATTTGTCCGCAAGGATAGGTAGGGCTGTATCTACAGTGCCCACATATACGCCAGTTATCGTTAAGTACCAGCGCTACCATTGGTATGACGTCTTGGGTTCATTCCCAGAAGAGTTATTGGGTTTTGCATCAGGAATTACTCGGTATATTAGTGCCCGGTTGATGGCAATAGGCCTCCAATTAAATGGGTTCTCAAACATACATATGTGATGAAATGTGAGAGCACTACCTATACATACAATTGTGCCTAACCCTACGGAGATTACTACCGTAATGTTATGTTTATTAAACGGTTTTTTTATCGTTATGAAAACGAGCAGAGAAATACATCAGACGAATGCATTTTTTGCATTTGAATGTTTACCTACTAAATACATCTAAATCTTAAGAATTCTAATACCAATAAAAAAGTACTCACTATCTACTTACCTAAAAATAAAGATACCGGTAGTAAGCATGCAATTTCCTGATTACATTTATTTAAAGTGGTTTTTTCTCTAAATTAATCGGACATACATGAGGTAACTTTATTCGGCGTGAAATTATTTGCTTGTTGGGTTTGCCCTCGGCGCCGTTAGGTGTCATGGCCGTGAACTTCTAGTCAAGATTTAACGTAGACAATGTGAAGAAAGATTGTGTTTTCTTGTTGATGTTTGAAATACAAGGCGATGTTTTGGTGTCGGCAGTAATATGGGATGTGTTTCAGTTACTACTGCTTAAACAATTGCCAATTGCTAAAATCTAACAAATGCCTATGTAAAAATACAGACACTTGCTAAATTAAAATTAAACTCCAAAAAGCTTCTTAAAAACAGATCCAAAAGACCTGAGGGACTACCCAAGTGGAAATCGCTTTTAAGGCGTGCCTATTTCTATTGAACCTTTCAAGAGGACTTTCCATCCTTGTTTTTGCTGATAGAATGATAATAAATTAATGTGAAAACTCAACAAGGGTGAAATTTATTGTCTTAATACCAGTTCCACATGACATGACCTGAACCAACTAACTTCAGTTCCCGCTCAAAGTCATGGCGTCCGACAAAGACTATCAAATTATACGTATATAATGTTAACCAGTTATTTTATAGGTATGATTATAACCCACCCACTGCCCAGACTACAGGTGATCAGGTCATGTTGCATAACACGAGGAGCCAAGACCTGAGTGGTTATGATGGATGACGACATGGCAGCGTCAGTAAAAGGGCACGTACCTTTAAAGTATGACGTTTGACATAACGGAGTCATTGATCGTCACGTCTCAGGTCTTGCAAAGAGCACGTGGTATGAGTTAGTAAGTTCTTCTAATAAAACAGCCGGATTATTTTTTGCAGGTATTTGTTCCGCCACTTCTTCTACTTAGCTAAAACACTAGGTGTTTTGAGCCTTATGTAATGTATGTATTATATGTGTCGATTCTCAGCCTAATTTCAATCAATGATTTTTGGTATTGATTTTTAAAAGTTCGAAACTTATTCGTTTCACTTGGTTGACAGGAATTGAAAAAAAAAAGTTAAAGACAGGGAACTTAGTTGATTAAGAATCTATAATCAATAACTTAAATTGTCCGTATATTCGATAAACAATAATCGTATTTTTTTTTTCAAATGGCACATTAATATAGTGTACCAATCAACTCAGTTACCAAGTGTCGTGACTTTGCCAAGCCAAAGGTAAACCGTTTAAAAACTAGTTTTATTTTACTTTCTTGTGCACTAAGTTGGTTGGAAATACAAATAAATATATATATTTTTTTTTTAATTAAATGTAGTTATGTATTCAGGGTGGAAGGGACAGCGACGTTAAGTCGGTTACCACGTGCTCAGTACATCATTCTGAACTCCCCCAAACAGACATTTTTTCGACGGTTATTTAAAAAAAAAACAGCTGTTCAGTATATTTTGACGTGTAAGTATTGCAGTTTTGTAAGAAACAGGAGATTTTTTTATAATAACCGATGAAAATTTTCTGTCTGTGTTTTTACTGCATCTCCATTCTATTTTCACACCTCACTAACATAAAAGCTGGTAATAGGTGCGTAAACAGGCTTTTATTGCCGTCCAATACATTAATAAAACCACTGCTAGAATACTACATATTATATAGAGAAACTTGAATCGAGTTGCCTTGAGTCGAATTAAATAATAAATCATCAGTATCCTCAATAAAAATGATGCAATTTAAATTGAATGCAACTGCATTCAATTTAAATACTAATATATGTATGTGTATTTGTTTCAAAGGCTGTACGGGATGTGCCCTTATTATGCACGCTAGTGTATTAAATCTTAATCGTATCATTAAAGTCAATCTTCATATTTGTTAAGAAAACGCGAAGCTCATTCCTTTATAATTAAACTGCATTATGCGAACAATTCTTCGAAAATTACTTACCTACTTCATGATTATTCCTGGCTTTTTACCCGACAATGATGAAACCAAAATGAGAAATCATTGTGTTAAAAACAAATAATCGTAAAACATGCACTTAGTTAAAACCATATTAAGTGTAAAAGTGCAAATTAATTCAATTCAAAGTCTAATAAGGTTAACTTTTAAAGTAAACGTCAAATCAACGTAACTAGAAACAAAAAGCGCACGTCTTCATTCAATTTCACATTACTGAAGATCCTAAAACAGATAGCATCGCAGGAACAAGATGGAAAGATAAAACATACTCAATCGTATGTAAGCTATGCGATAAAAATAACTTCCGTTCGTGAAACAAAGGATTTTCGAAATTCACACACTAATTCAAAATATAAGACGTTTTACATGACCTTGGCGTATCAACACGCGAAGGTCATGTAAAACGTCAAAATCCAAATAATTTATGTGAATTTTATACACAGTAAAATATTTCGTAAAAATGATAAGAAAAAGATTATGCACAAAGTGATTGGGTTGACAAGATGCCATTGCGAGATGAATCATTTTGGATTTCTGCATTAATAAAGTGGATTTCGAGTTTCGCAACTTATTTTGTCATTCTTGCATTTTTGCACAGGCGTGTCATCGCTGATCCCCCAAATAAATTATGCATGTTATTTACTTTAGAGGATTATGAAAATGAATTTAGGAAACGAGTACATAAGAGGAAGTCTGAAAGGCACTGGTGACTGAAAAGTTTTGTGGTAATCGGTTATCGTGTTATGAACATGTGGTGCGGAGGAATGAGGAAACGGTTGATAATGAATTTAGATGGCTATAAAAGTAAAGGAAGACTAAAGACACGATGGATGGATTGTGGGTTTGATGAATGGCTCGAAAGGAGGTGACTGTTGAGATCACGAGAAATAGAAAAGTGAAGAAGAAGACATGATGCGCTGGCCACAAATAAATTGGGATCAGGGCAGGAGAGTGATGATTTATGTAATTTAGAGGAAAAGTTGGAATAAAATGTTTGACAAAGCTTCTTTGGTTGCTAGTGCGGTGTAGGTTCTGGCCACCGAGTACACATGGGCACGTGTGGTTCACTAGGACCTTTTTTACCCGACTACGGCGAAGCAGACGGAGGCTTATGATTTTGACCAGTATGTATGTTCATCTGTTCCCTTATAACTTCTGAACTAATCATCATAATTTGACAAAGGAGCTAGCGTTGGAAGCGTCTTGATTGTCCGCTAGTTATAGGCTATGTGATGTCATTGTCATACATTAAATTGGATATGGCGCTCTCTAGAGAACATAAAGTCATGAAAGAAAAAATTAAATAAAGTTAATGATGGGTATCAAATCAAAGGGAAGCACATTTCAAAAATGTATAAATATAAAAATAAAAATCAGAAATGCTTACTGAGCCATCGTTAAGTTTCAGCGCCTGAATGTGCATACCGATTGTGCCACCTTATTTTTTTAATGTTATTATTCTATATAGTTTAAAACCTGGATTAACACTTAGAATACTTTTTATATATGACGTGTTTGTTTAATAGACAGTAAATATATATAATGGTTTGTAGTTGCATAACAATTTCAGACGAGAATATTTTCTTGTGTCATACTTTTTAGAACGTGGTTTTTCAGTATCGTAAAACTAACTAATATCATTTTGTGTGGGGAAGTTCGTTTAAACACAGGCATAATTTCTAAATATTTGAGACTGGTTTATACATTATTTTCAAATTGACAATGTTTTCTACAATGGGCCTATTAAGCGTACCTATTTTATCTGACAGAGGACATCAAGTTTAATAATTTTCCTTGTACTTAGCAGAACTTAAATGCACCTAGCATTTGATGGAGCTGCATTTGATCTTCAGCTTAAATTTACACATTGCCAATGCATCACAGACGGCCAATGCATCACTTATGTTAATGCACCCCGCCGACACATCATATTTGGTTTAGATTTGATGAAAATCTATAAAATAATGACTGCAGTCCACCTTGACATAAAAAACCTTGTTTTTTTGAAAATGTTTCATAAATAATGCATTTTAATTTTTGCGTCCATTGTCATGTTATTCTGCTTAAGCTCAGGGTCCTTCTGTTTTCTATTGCGTATATGGTAGCTATTCTATGATTGTAGACCGAGGTCAGAGCTTTGCATTGTATCATAATATCAGGTCACCAATCCAGTGCTGAAAATACCCGTTGTTAGCACAAAACATCCCTTAGTCATTAATATCATTGACAAAAAAAAATTGAGAACACTTATTATGAAAAATACAGGGGCAATACTGAAACTTTAAGAAACGTTTACTCCACAATTTCCATAACTGAAAACTGAAAGGACACACAATAAACAAGCAATAAATCGCACAGATCAGTTCGTAGCTGTCTTAGCCAATGTTAATTAATTACACACCAAATTCCCTTTTCAATTACGAAACCCAACAGATCTAGGAATGAAACAAACTAAAACATAGACATGCATCTACTTATCTTACCGCACAAGTGGCTTGTAAACTAAAACTCGTTCGCAGCGTAGGCGATGTGCGTTTAGCAAGCACCTAAGTAACCGTAGACACTATCGTTTCACCCCATGTTAACATAGATTTAAGAAGGAAGATGTGACAATGACTAGTGACCAGGGAATTGCTATGTTATCTTATGTAATAGAACTTATTCAGCTAAACTTAACTCACTGGAACGAAAAGAGTGCTTGTCTGTCAAAGATATGCACAAAAAATATTGTTACCGATTCCAACTTAGAATATTCGTCACGAACATAAATTACTGGTGATGCTGACTGGTGTATGTACAATGGCTACTCGGATAACGACGAAGTATCGAAGATGAAGATATGCTGCGCCAATCCCAAGTCAATTGGGACAAAGACAAGAGAATGATGATGATTGGCGTAGCAGAGGTACAATTTGCATGAAATAAATATCCAGCGCTGAGGTAAAACTTCAAAGCGTCCAAGTATACAAAATTATGAAGGAAATCAACGGCCAACATTTTTTATAGTAAAATAAATGACACATCTCCCTAGATTCTACGATCCTTGATGCTGTTGCTGACACTAAATTGTCCGATGTTGCGATCGACTTCAAGATAGGTATAACTCATTTACTTACTAAACATTTGGCTTACGTGCCAAAGCTCTTGTTGTAGTAACTTCCAATTAGCATTTTGACGGAATCATGGTGGATATTGACGGCGTGACGTAATCAGATTGTTGGTGTAGTGACGGAAGAAGAATAAGGAGAAACGTTGCACAATGACGGTGTACATAACGTATATTAATAGACATCGCAAAATGTTGAAGAAAAATGGAGCATTACATTCACACAAGCTAAAAAAGTAATAGCTTCTACGTAGCTAGAAACTTCACTGTTTAAAATTATGGGAGACAAGCTGAAGTGCAGTTTAAACCTCAAACTAGGTCAGATGAAAACAGCCCTTTCCGATACCGGCGGACACTGTGTTTTTTTTTTGCGAATGGTACTAGTGGTGCTAATGCTTTCCTGAAGGATGGTTATAACGACATCGGAAGTTTTAGAGTATGCCTCGGTGTGCGTATCATGCTGATGTAGGCACAATATGCCGAATTATTCCAATCCTATTCCAATCCTACACAGTAAACTTACACTGTCACTTACAGGTTATCTTCCGTGATTATTTGTTTGCACCTAACAGGTTTTTGCCATCCACCCGCACTCCCCAGCCATCTCGTGATCATGGCGCTTGCAACAGCGTCAAAATATTGGGAGCTCAAAATAAACAATAATCACGCAAGATCTCCCGTAAGTGGCAGTGTAAGTTTAGTTATAAACCGTGAAAGACTATACAGTAAATTCCCGTGACTGTGTACTCTAAGACTGGGTGAGGTCTAAGTCTCGACCAAGGACGCGCCCTCCGCATCATTGAATTGCGCCCGTCACCCAGAGGCAAAGTTGAAAGTTTCTTGCTAGTCATCCTTGTGGGTCACGTCCCAATCAGACATGCCCTACGAAACGTTGCGGTTAAAATTCAGTTGATGACTTAACGTCAGCAAGATGCCAGTTCCAAAATTGTATCATATTCGAGTCCTATCCTTATATTTTATCTGCCAGAGTTTGTGCATTACTTTTTTCGTATTTTGTTTCTCTATCAGCTATGGATGTATCACATCAGATGATTATACACAGGGCAGGAATGTAATAAGGTGTCGGAATTAATTATTTGATACTATTTCGGACACTTTATCATCTCCCCGCCACATCTTTATTTTATCTGCCTGGGCTTGCTGGGAAGATTTATTTTTCTTTCATTTGTCTACATATAACAATAACTAATAAATCTGGCTTACTTTTTTCTCTCCGTGACTTGCCACACAATTGTGAAATTCTTCCATGTTTTATTTTTATCCACCCTTTTCCTTAAAGTACTACTCGTATATCATATTTATAATACTACTATAAAACAGACTTTAATATAATCAACAATAGCTTACTATCATATCATGATAGCATGTTTCAATGAAACAGCCGAAGTCCTGTAGATAACACGAAACTGCAAATATATGCTAATAGAACAGTAATTGTATGTAATTGATATGCATGTTTTGTGTTCGCAAACATGATACGAACATTTGTATTCTTAAGTCACAAATCATTAGCAAAAGTGCTCGAGGAACTGATTAATGTTTTGCCTTTTTTATTAGATTTAATAAATATTATTTGATTATTAGATCTAATAGATTGTTCACAAACTGATACACATTACTCATGTTACTAGCCCTTACTTTTATGGTATTTTTTTCTGAGACAATCCCAGAACACTGTTCCCAATCTCATTTAAACTAGACAGTGAACAACAACCAGCGGAAACAAAGGGTTTTACCTAAGCTGTTGCATGGTTTACTTGCAACCTTATTGCAGATTGGTGAATCATAAGATTCACCAATCTGCAATAAGGCATCAAATTATGAAAAGGGAACATCCCAACCCAAACTTCCAATTCGGTACTATAAACGGTGAATGCAGTCTGTTGCCATTCTATTATTTACTTAAGAATGTCTCAATTCGCCCTTCACCTCTACTTGCAGGCCTTCAAGGACACCAGTTCAAAATGAGCGTCTTGACGCCCAACTAAATAATTATGATTAAATCACGCCGTTGACATCGTAGTGCAATTTTATATAAAAAAATCTTAATTAGACACTATGACTAAATTTTCTAACCAATCCATCCTACGCCAATTAGTCGGCGAAATATTTTTGCAAAAAAACTGAATGTGTTAGAATGATCACTATCTTTCGTAATTAAACACCCTCTTAAAACTTTTACATTTACTGCATTACGTGTTAATACCTAAGTTAAATTACCAACTAAACACACAGTGCACTTAATTACATGATTAGAATATTCACGTCATTTATTAAAGAAAAGTCCAAGAATAACATTCAAAAACAAGTTCTATCAGACGAAAAACGTATAGAACAACCGAGTACGTATCCACTAAACTGCAACATACAAGCCAACATGAACACAGCAACCTTGAAGCCTTACAAAGGAAAAACATTCACAGATCGGCATTAGATGATTACGTTAATTATATTTAAATTATATCATTGCTAGCGAACCGGTCGCCACGAATCTCGGCGTAGACAGATATAGAGCATTTCGGCTTGCTCGATTCCGAACCCCCTCAAAAGCGAAAGTGTAACATGGTCCTATAGAGTGCCGCCATTTTTTTTCTTCGCTCGGCCGCTCTTACCGCATATATATAGCGAAGCTACGAACGATCACGCATCATTCGCATTCAGGACTTCGCTGACTTCAGTGCAACCTACTAGTGCAGCATCATGAGGCACATGGTGTGTTCGAACTTTACAATTATCAAAAATAATTAAGTGATAGTGCAAATAATAATTATAAAACCCGTAGGGTTGTGACAGTGCCTGGATATGCAAAACCCCCTTGTCCCACTTTTAACATTTTACGCAACAAGGAAATTGCGTACTTAGTGTGTAGTTGTCTGCGCCGATATTAACTCGACCACTCATTAAAACAACGAACCTCGAAGCATATATTTTGCACCAGATAATTAGTCAACTGCGATAATAACTTTCGATTCTATTCATACAATCACATTCGTTCCAGTTTATGATACTAATCTTTGCCTTTTTGTTAACAGCTCGTGGCCGCCAGTCTGGTGGCTCTCTTGGCCTTCGCTTACGCAGAAGAAGCCAAGGCGGCAGAAAAAGAAGTGGCAGTGACCGATAACAAGGAAGCTGCTTCGGACGACAAGAAGCACGAGAAGAGAGGAGTGTTCGACATCGGACTTGGTTACGGACACGGTGGTGGTGGTCACGGAGGATTCGGCGGCGGTTTCGGCGGTGGTTACGATGGTGGTTTTGGCGGTGGTTACGGTGGTGGTTACGGTGGACACGATACCCATTCCCACAAAACCATCACTGTGGTCAAGAATGTCCCTGTCCCCTACCCCGTAGAGAAGCACATCCCGTACCCAGTGGAGAAGAAGGTTCCCGTACCCGTAAAGGTGCACGTTCCCCAACCCTACCCCGTCGTCAAACACGTCCCTTACCCAGTCAAAGAGATCGTGAAGGTCCCAGTGCATGTGCCCCAACCCTACCCAGTTGAGAAGAAGGTGCCCTACCCCGTCCATGTGCCCGTTGACAGGCCTTACCCCGTCAAGGTATACGTACCTCAGCCCTACCCGGTTGAGAAGAAGGTCCACGTGCCCGTCAAGGTTCACGTTCCCGCTCCTTACCCAGTTGAGAAGAAGGTACCCTACCCCGTAAAGGTCCCCGTACATGTGCCCCAACCCTACCCCGTGTACAAGGAAGTGCCCTACCCTGTCAAGGTTCCCGTCGACAGGCCTTACCCCGTGCATGTCCCCAAGCCTGTGCCTTACCCAGTTGAAAAGCTCGTGCCCTACCCCGTAGAGAAGCGCGTCCCCTACCCCGTCAAGGTCCCCGTTGACCGTCCCGTGCCTGTGCACGTTGAGAAACCCGTGCCCTATCCCGTCAAGGTGCCAGTGCCAGCGCCCTACCCCGTTGAGAAGCACATCCCCTACCCCGTCGAGAAACCCGTGCCCTACCCCGTCAAGGTCCCCTACGACAGGCCCTACCCCGTCCACATCGAGAAACATGTGCCAGTCCACATCGAGAAGCACGTGCCCTACCCCGTGAAGGTACCAGTCCCCGTTGTTATCGGTCACGGACACGGCCACGGATATGGCCATCATGATAGCTACTAAGGCTGCAGGGAGCAGATACGTCTGAATGTGATACATAAATATAAGATTAGCACTAAAACGAATGGGGGACGTGAAATACCCCGCAATGGATAGTGGTCGTGCTACCAGATCCAAGGAACTTGTATTCCACGACCCGCGATCGATCGCACTGAACTAAATACTCTATTAGTCTACTTTTTTGTTATTTTTTTTTAAATCGGTTGAAGTTACGTTTGAGTTTATGTACCTGTTATATTAAGACGAAAAAATGATGTTTTGATTTTCCCTTAATTTGGATGAGCGAAATGATTGTGAAAATAAATGGCCACGCCAATTATGATAATTATGTCCGTTGTTTTAATTCGTGCATTGTCCCTGTGTAATTGGGTGTAACGTTATGGGTCTGTAAGTAAGTTTGACGAAATGCGAAATAATATGACCCAGATAGAAGCATCGCAAGCGGATAGCCGCTAGTTACGCGTGTGTCGAAACCTGGTACATTTTCACTCTTGACAATATACAGGCCGTACGCGATCTTTGTTTTGCGTAATACGCCGCGATATTACGCGAGCGTAATCTCACACGATTACAATTAACTACAATGTTCTATTACTATTTATTAGCGCACAGCAATCAATAACACAGAAACCTGTTTCATTCGTTGTAGGATCTCTCTCTATGATCATAAATTCATTGCATAAAATTACCAATTTGTTGAGCATCCATTTGTTAAATTGCAGATTGATTACAAGTTAACGGTAATCTTTCAAAATCAGTGTTACTTGATTTACAACGCATGGTTTATGAGCATTAAGTATTGCAAAATGTCATTACATGCGGTGGTTGTTTACTGTCAACATCACTGGGACAAAATGTACGCTCGCTCGCCATTACGAAAATATAAGCCTCATTTTATGTAACGTTTGTTTTTAAACGTTCGAAAACAATTCCGTTGCTATCAATATTAAGTACTTTTATGTTCATTTTGCGAAATAATTGAAGTTCAATTAGCAATGTGGTTTCGGTAAATAGTTATAAAAAGTTTTAATGGGATGGTGAAATCGAAAACAGTGTGATGCGAAATATTTCGCCTCCGACTCACGTGGACGTAATTTATGTGGAATAAGTGACTAGTTATGTACTTATTCGCACTTGCGTGGGACATAATGCAACTTGACTATACAGTGTGCATTTTCACAGCATTTAAAATCTTGTTAAGCGACTTATGCATTGACAAAGATGAAATAGACGGGAAGTGTTTACGTAAGCAATGTTTTCACCGTCATTTTGTTTGAATATAGTTCCTTTTATCTCAAAATCTGAGAGAGAGTAATATGATTTTAGAATAGAATAGAATATAATAGAATATACTTTATTGTACACCAAAATTGATACAGAACGGTTTTACAAAAAATGATTATTGATTATTGATATATATTGATTGATTATTATTGATTTTTGATTTTGTTGACATAGGTTCTTGAATAGATGTCATTTAATCAGCACTCCCTAAAATATATCTGCGACGAAAGCGAACAATTACTATTCCATCTCAAAAAGTGCGACATTAACATTAATGCACTTTACCCTTTCAACAACAAAGCATCAGTTTCTGGTTTTTCTAATGATATTATTAATAACAATGTCACCTTAACCACAAGTCTAGATTCTAGAAAATAATAGTACCAAAAAGGATGTGCTATAGTAGCTACGGGCGATATTATTTCATCGGCCTTAAAAACTGTATATATGAATAACTAATCTATACTAATATTATAAAGAAGTAACATTTTCGTAGGTTTGTAAGTTTGTATGTAGGGTGTAATCTTCGGAATTACTGATTTGTTTCCGAAAATTTTCACTAACGGGAAGCTGCATTATCCCCGAGTGTCGTAGGCTACATTAAAAACTTCCCGCGGTTTAGTTTCCGTACATAACGGGAGCGAAGCCGCGAGCAAAAGCTAGTTATGAATAAATAATAATTACTATATTAGTCGTAACCCTGAACTTATCGCCCGCGATAATATTATTAAAGGCATAATAATTATTCTTTTTTTACTATGTTTGTACAATATCTATTAATAAACGTAATTTTAGATCCGTTATTGACTATAACAAATACATTCTTAATTGAAGCAGAGTGATACATAATAGAAGATCAATTACACTAATTAATTCTTTGATTGTAATTACGCATATAAAGTCGATTTAATTCATGTATGTAATAATGTATTCAATTTTATGCAACTTAACACTTAAATAAATGCTACTGCACTCCTATCTCGTATAATTTGTTAAAATATTAGTCATCTGAGCAGTATTAGTAAAGGAATGCTTTTAAATATTTTAATTTTTGAAAACATTGACATGTATATTGCATTGTTTTCTAATAGTAATCTTTGGGATCAAAAATAACCAAGCAAAAATACCTACGGGTTTTCTATATATTTCTATTGCTACTAAATATTACCTTTTGGGTTCTCGTTGATGATTAGAAATTGATTTTTGCTACGTTTCAACGTGCTTATTACGGTACATATAGGTATGTATGTACCGCCAAAGTTGAGTACGACTTTATCATCAGTTGGTACTTATTTATTATCCTTGAAACAAAGTAAGCCATCAACTTGCTATGTCGCAAGCTTCAAAGGTCCAGTATCAAATGGTTCAATTCCATCGGTATGTTTAACGGTAAGTACTTACGTTCATCAATATTGAAACCGTGCATAAGTCAACTGTCATCACCATGAACGTCATAACTGTAATTTTTGGCAATGACTGTCATTAAGTCAACAAAATCTTCGCCAATGACGTTAGTGTGATCTTTAACCAAACAGTTAAAATTACAGCACTTTTAAAAGATTTTATTGACTCCTTTGAGATGTCAAAGAAACGTTGAATACCCGCTGATCGGGTGTAGCAACAATATTAATCATTACCTGACATTTAACATTTTGACATATTACACATCCTTATTAAAAGACATTGCTCAGAATCGTGTCTGTTTGTTTATTTTGATGTGAAAGGAATTGAGTGAAAGAAGAGAATAAAAAAGATAGATGTGAAAGGTAATAATATACAGGTTGATGGTGAGTGCTGAAATGACGGCTAATGAGCCAGAGTGCACCGGGCGTTTTCAAAGTAGTTAACGATTTTATCATCATTATTGCGCATTTTTGCGGTTAGTGTCACACGGATTAAGTAAATAATTTATAAAAGGTCTTAAATTAAACCAAGTAGAGTAGTTTAAGTCCGAGGCAAAAGCTTGTACTGCTATTAAATGCACGTATGTGTAATAATTGCAATTTGTTGGTTATTGACATTACCCTTTTCATCAAAATGTCAACAGTTCACACCATATGTGGCAAATTGAGGAATGGGCAAGAATACATGAACATTTTGATGGTACCTATCTGACAAGTATATTTATGGATAAAAAGATTTCTTCAGAAATCCAAAAGTGGGAAGACGGTCTGTAGCTGTGCAGCTGCTCTCTGGTCTCCATCCTCTGGACATCATCAATTATTTACAGTGCTACAGTAACAAAAATACCCAAGTCAAGGACAACAGACATTACAAGTCACATCATGATCACACACATCAGAATCCTGACGAGCTTTACCAACATGGAGACTATCCTAATGTCAGATTATGAACCTCATAAACAAATACAGTACTCCTTCAGTTCAGTAACCTTCAGAGTCAGAGTCATTAAACGTTCTAGATCCAACAAAAATTAAGGTCATTCTACTTTTCTGAAATTATATGTTTCGAAAAAAAAAAACGTCTTCACCTTGACTGAGCTTATTTAGAAACGATTTGATTTATAGTGTTGCAATCTGAAGTATGCAGGGGTTGAGGATAACAACGATACTGGTGATATTCATCACAAAAAAATCCCAAGATTTTTCTGGTATAGAAAAATATGGTGCTAATGACCTCATTTAGCACCGTCTTAAAGCAGTTCACTGCTGGAGATAGACTGTTCAGTTGTGGACTTTCTGGGGCTTAGCCTATGACCAGCAACGGAGTGAGATAGCTTAGAGGGCCATGCACCTAAAGCTTTTTTTCGGATGGCATAGATTTCGGGATTTCGGTAACTGTTTTCATTTTAATTTCTACAGACAAATTTAAAGTAAATAATAAACTAGTGCACAAAATAATAATAACCACTTAGTCGATGAAGGAATTTGTAGTAATACTCATACAAATCACACACTGAAGGCCTTAGATACAATTGCCGGTTACAGCAATCCTTAATTTAGAAATTAGTCACAACTTATGTTTGCTAACCGTGTCACCAATTTTTCTAATAATGGCCTACATCCCTTTATTAGTATTCTATGGGAAAGTCCATTGGTCATTTTTGGAAAAAAAGTTCTGATGAACTTTTGAGGAAATGCTTGTGAAGCTTTTCAATCCTTGTGACATGCCAATATCATCTAATTACATTTTGGATTAGGTAATATAATTTGAGTTGATCTATCAAAAGACAAGGAGAGAAGATAAAACTAGTTTCAGAGTAAAATTGATCGAACTCATTAAAAATTCAGAACGTAATAACTATGCATAATAATATAGAGTGCGGCCAGACGATTATGAAAGGCAACAGAAACTGGTTGTAGTCAGACAATCAGATAACCCAGCATTATTGGACTGTGTGCCAATGCACTTACTGGCCGTCACACATCTGCAATCGTGTGTGACTCCTTCCAGTGTAGCGGTAGTATACACTGGAACTATTCATTGCATCAAACAAGGCTGCCTTGGTTTGAAGATGGACTGCCTCGGGCCAAATTTTGGAACTCAGACGATGTAGTACTGGGTTATAATTAAAATACGAGCGATTAAGATAAATGGTTTGTGATTAAACACGGAGTGATTAAAATAAAACTGATAGAGATACGTGACTTATGTAATATTAATTTATGCTAAGCTTTGAATCACATTCAACATAGTTTTAATATTAATAATGAAAGAAAAGTAAAATGAAAGCTTCACACATTTTATTTATATTGTTTGAAAAAAAAAAAAGTTTTGAAGGAGTTTTGACACATATGTCAAAGTTAAAAATACTTGTTAACAAGTTAAGCTCTAATCTAAAGCCTCCTTTACCGCTAATCAATTAAGCGGTTGCTAACAAGCATTCCGAGCATTCTGGCGGTCTGAAACCTTACTACCACTATTACTAGTCTTTCTAGATATTTTATAGATCGACTAGGTCGCTTCTTATGCATCCATTCGTTACCTAATCATAATTTCTATGTTATGTATTTGACTTTCTTGTAAATGTCATAAATGGTACAAGGAATGTTACGCAGTATTCTCTGTAAAGAACATGATATTTGTACTAATATTCCAAACGATGGAACTATTCCTCATAGTCAGAATCTTATAGATAGTTTTAATAGGAAAAATGTCATTCTAACTCTCCATCTTAAATATGTTCCAGTTAATGACGACTGACCTTCTGATAAAAGTAGAATTTGAGATTAAGTAACTTCGCTACTTTGTGTTTTAATCCTATACATCGTATACACCAAAATGTATTTGTCATATGATGAAGTTGCCTCATCTTTTACTGGAATCCATTCACAATAATGAAACTCTTCGCGATACATACATACTTTAGTTAAGAATCCAAACTGTAGTTACTCTAAACTGCCGTAATAATTGATGATAGTATCTGAATAGACAATAATTTATCATGTTATACTCTTTTGCGTAACTCAACCTTTACAATACTAAAATGAAAATCACTCGTTTCTAGAGATAATTATATTCATTGGTAATGTTATTTTTAAAATTAACAGTACCCATATAATTAATCATATCAGCTAATCTCTTACTCAGTCCACTGTTGGACATAGATCTCGCTCAACCTGTGCCACAACACCCCAGACTCGGTTAATGCTTGACACCATTTATTTTATAATTTTAACAGTTTACACATAAATACAAATTCGTAATATCGATTGCATCATTATAATATACAATAACTATTACTGATGATCTTGTTTGCAAAGAACAAACATAAGAGCAAGCAATTTTGGTCATTAACATATTTGTGTATCTATTCAATTACATAATATTATTGATTTATGAACTCTGTGCTTAATTCATTGGTGTTTAATCTATAATTTTAATAGTCTTCTTGTTTATAAAAGTCAGTGAGCTTGCTTCACTTAGAGTGGAAGATTCGTGGTTATTGATAACTGGTTACTTAGTTTAAGATTGAGAATTTATTATAAGGAATTTAGTTAGAAATCAAAACTGTGTAAGTAGCAAGACAAAAGCTTAAATAAAAAAGTAGCAGAAAAAAGTAGCAGCAGAACAAGGAAAATGAGCTCGAAGCAAAAGATTTCAACGCGTGAGAAGGTGCTCATCAAGCTGGACATTTTAATCCTCGTTCAAGCACTTGGTAGATAGTATGCTTGCGCCGGGAGGAGCAAATACTATGTTACCGTGGGTGAAAGAAAGTCCAGATTTATAGGCGATAAGTAGATTTTCAGAGGTAGCAAAAGAGTAAAAGAAGATTAAGTTTATAGAAATACTTAACACACATAAACACTCCATTGTCCCGCAACAAAATATCATCAATTAAAAACAAAAGACGACCAAATACAGAACCCATTCACACCTTCACCATCTTCAAACAAAAGCGAGAGTCGAACCCATCTTGAAGGTCAAGATCACGTCACGACAGTCAATGAGACGAGATGGAACGAAGCGAAAGTTATGTCATAACGGAACGCGCGCGCAACGGATCCGATGCGCACGAGTGCCCAAGACCGGGTTTTGGTGGAAAAACCTGCTCGGTACTAGGTGATGTGAGACGGGTGGATCAAATGAAATATTGAACTGGTGGTGGATTGGTTTCAAGTTTATGTAATAATGTGAGTGGTGATATAATGTTTGATTGTGCTTTTTATTATGATTGTTGCTGAAAAAGTTTGTTTAATTAAATAGGTACAAATGACACATTATATTATTATACCTTTGTCTTGGTCGGTGTGGCCTTGGCTTTGTCAAGGGCACTCTTACCCATAAGATCTTTTTAGCAAAAAAACTAATGATTATAAATTTATAACTGATGAAATTTAACGTAGCTTTCAAGACGAAGATCTTCTAAGAAAAATGATTCGTGCCCTATTAATTTGCGTAACACACCAAAATCAGATTTGTAAGGGGTTCTGCTGACTCGAAGTCGATAACGTCACTCGTTCCGGGAGAGGAAGAAAACTTCAGGTGTTTTGACAGGACAACTTACTGTGTAATTTTCAAAAGAAGGGTGATTACAATCGATATCGTAATTATGGGTACTTTATAATAGGTTTCCATCCACTTTTCTACGGCCGCTTGGACGAACGAGGTGGCAGATGATCTCTAACCCAAAAACAGCACTAATTTATCACAACCAACTAGCCGAGGAGTCTTACACAACTTTTCTAATCTCCTTTTTTATGTATGTTCTGGCATAAATCCGTCATATGTAGACGGATTTGCAAAGTTTTTTTGTTCGAAAGGGGTTTATTTCGAAATGGTCCCATTTAAATTTCATATAGATTTGATGATGAGTTTTGGAGACAGACAACGGAAGAGTTCCGTTCTGTGTTCTATTTTTCAACAGTTTTTTTGCTATCTAGTGTTTGTTAAATATATTTTCTAATTTCGATGTTAGGATTTCTTTGATATTTTTTTCCTCATTCCTCCGCATCACATGCCAATACCACGATAACGTATTACCACACAACTTTTCAGTCACAGGCGCCACTTTCAGACTTCCTCTTATGTTCTCATTTCTTATTTTATACATTCGCGTTACACCACGCATCCTCCTTAGTATTCTCATTCATCCCTTTTGTGGCCCAACATTCTGATCCATACAAGACAGCAGGACTTACCATTCTTTTATAAATCTTCCTCTTATGTTTAAAGGGAATGCGAGAGTCGCAGATTGTTCCCGTGACCTGCCGCCATTTCATTCATCCAGTGTTGACTCTGTGCTTAACACTACGATCTATTTCGGCATCGCTTTGAATGAGTGAACCGAGATACATTGATCCGAGATAGATAGTGATATCCTAAGAAGAAGAAGTGAACCGAGATACCGAAAGTTGGAGCAGACAGGAAGAAACGCGCCATCTAGCGCTATGAATTAGTATTACCAGTGTTACCGTTTACCGTCGCATTGTCGGCGCCGCCTTCTCTAACTCAATCAAAATGAAAGGCATTATCATTGTGTAGGTGTATTGTAATTATCCCGCAGAAATATGACACTCGTGCCTTGAAATCTTAGGTCACCAGAATTTGCTAGTGGCTACATACATAACTGACGAATATTCAGGTAAGCCAAATGGCAGCTTGCCCATTTTATATTATAATTTTCAACCGTGGTAAGATTTAGACCATGTTTCGGAAAAGGCTCACGATGATCGATTTATACTTCTTAAGTTCATGCAAGTAGTAAATATACTTAAGTAAACATTAAGCAACAATGTGTCAGCTGTAAACCTAAGTATCGCAATACATATCGTAATAAGTGGTGGGTAACTATCACCTGGACAACTTATTTCCTTCGCCTGATACGTATAATTTCTATAGGTTAATGAGTATCCATTTCAGTATGGCAACTTGCTTAATTGAATTCTCAGATAAGAATGCAAGTATTTAAATTTATTGGCAATGTGCCAGCAATAATTAAAATATTGCACAGATCGTATTTTCAGAAGTTATGAGTATGCAAGGATAGTAACATGGCCTTCTATACAAGGTGTTGCTTTGCATCCTCGTCAAATTCAAGGAGGTAACTATGCTAATGATTCTCGACCCGAATCAATGATAAAACGGGTAGGTAATTTTTTATATTTTTTTCTTAATATTGGAAATCGATAAGTGTACACCACTCGTATTAAAACGCGGTCCGTCTAATACTAGCCATATAACCGCGCTTTCACACACACACAAACAAACGCAGACGTTTATTCGATAAAAGGTGATTCTCCTCTTTTGAGAAGGGCTTCATTCTGAAATAGTGTCAAATTAAAACAACTAAAAAAGCAGCGTTTTATATTATTGACCAGGTACCGTAATTTATATTGATTATTTACGTTTTCTATGACAACCTCCTGAATTTTGACGAGGGTGCAAAACTACACCTTGTATTTTCTGCCTACGTTACAAAAAAAAAGATGTGACTTTATGTATAAAACCACTATAGTATTAGACGCACTTTCAGCATTTTTGAAAAGTTCCAAGTGGAGTTTTGAGGTTCGTATCTCATCAGTGGGTACGTCGAAGTCTGATTATAATTATTATACCACACTGTACCACTATCGTACATCGTTGAGTTTACTTGCACTATCGTTGCACGGCAACAACATAAAGTAATCTCGCTTTCAATACACCTTCAATCGGACGTGGCCTTGATTCTTGATGGGAATTCCTTTGAAATTGATAGTCATTATTGAGCTATAAAACCTTTAAAATGACCGTGTATTATATGACAGGCGTTATGTAATGCGACCAAAGAATGCGACTGTTTTATGAAATAAATAATTACTTAGCTACTGCCAAAGTATTCCAAACCCAGACATTGCAGACCATTATATTGGTGTTCATTTAAATAATCATCTTCTATCAAGATTGCCCTTTCGGAAAAATGGAACGTGGGGTTTTATATTCAAACTACAATAAGTCATTCCTGTACAAATATTATGCTTAGTGCTTACATTAAAGCGCACCGTGTAATTTTCAAAGCCGAGAGTTGAAATTTCAACAAACTAACAAACATAAATTAACTTGCTGTTTTTAATTCGGAGACATCTGTTGTTTCTTTCGCGCATCTATTAGTAAAAGTAACACCTACGACGTGCATACGTACAAAAAAAATACAATTTAAATTCAACGGATACAATCAGTGCCAGTAGCGCCATCTATAGAATCGCCGCTGCACTGCTATGCGAGTGACCGCCAGAAAAAAACGTAAGTGAAAGGAAGTTCATTTTTTTATTCATTCAACAGTCCGCACAAAAACTAAGTAGTTCGGCGTTTGGCCACTTATTAGTGGCGCTAGTGTACTGGGTTTAGTGGTGGTTTTTCTCATTTATATGTTCTACAATCTAGAGTTAGTAAAATACGAATTTATTTATTTATCTCGAGCCTAGATTAATAAGAAAATAATCAAATAATGAAACGGATCAGTTTAATAAACCACAATACAGTAGTTTCTTTTATCACCAAGAAATAGAAGGTGAGTGAACTAATTCCTAAAAACTCATACTTACCATTACACCATTTCTCGGAATATTATTGAACATCATCGAACTTACCTGTGAAAAAAGAAAAATACGTTGTAAATAACAATGCTGAGAATAATAATAGTCAAAACTTAAAAAATCTATTAAACTTTCAATAAATCATTTACGGAAACTATCTTTGCATACGTTCCTTAGGTAGGAAAATATTGTCCGATAGTTTAAGTAAAGAAGCTTAACTTAGCGAACTTAGTAAGGGTAGACTTCTTAGGTGCCTACACTACTACCTACATTCTTACGACCGAAAACCGATTTCCGCATTTTATTCTGCAAACTTCAGGCATTCCGCCTAAAAACCTGTTTATATCAATAAATAAGCCAGCAGTTTATTCCAACATGGTACATACGCTGTTTAACAACCGGGCCGTCACGATATATTGGCGAAGATAATCACTCGCGTACAAAATACTTTACGTAACGCATCATTCTAGCACACCTCATTATTACTATAATCACGCTTGTTTAGAATAGGGGTTTGCAGAGGTTTAGATAGATTCAGCTTGTAAGAAATCGTAGTTGTGAGCAAGTGGAGCCTACTCAAAGAAAACTTTATTTTGCTTATTTGTTCCGGTCAGTTTCCCTCACTCGTCAGCTTATTTAATTTGCCAGTTTTTTTGATTCGCTAATTGGACAGTTTTGTGAGTTAGACAGTTGCGTCATTCGACAGTTTACAGTGTTTGCTAGTTGCTTCGATTTGACAGTTTGGTACACTCAAGATTTTTTTTATCAAACATAGATGGATTAACTTGTCTTCTGTAAGAACTGTCTAACGCAAATCAAACCTCATCTTGTATGTTCAAAATCACAATTTACTAATACCAATAATTATAAGAAAACGATTTTTTATTAGATCCATTCAACTTCAGAACTTTCTGTTTTTAAACGATTACTTTTAGTCGACGCAGCACGTTTCCTTCGGAACATTTTGTTTTAGCAAATTGACGCCACCCTGAACCTTTGTAGTTCTACAATCATATCATGACAACTAGCTATGCTGACTTACCAACGCGGCAACGTAACAAACCTGTACAGCAAAATCATTATTTCTTTACATAATTCGGAAGGTACCTACGCTTGTCAATAGCTAAATTATTCAAGCTCAACCGACACTATGATTTGCAACTAATACCCAGGAAGCTTACTAGACGTTTTGACATTACACAAGTCTAACCGGTAAAGTTGCATAGCTGAAGTAATTTGAATGGAATAACACCTTTAATTATGATCCTTAGGTATAAATGCTTATCTGGTAACTGATCAATAAGTTTGAGACTTCAAACTATACACACACAGTTACAGTTGACAAAGCACTAAGCTTTCTTGAGTAAACATGATCATCAATTTGTTGAAATAATTGTATGGTACCAACCAAATAATCTTCAGTCGGAAAATGGCGGTAGCTGTTAGTAAGAATAGAGTCACATGACTAAAAGGTGGAGACCCAAGTTAACTGAAGTAAAAAGAACTTTGACATGGTTCACAACCGTACCGTATACGATATCTACGGTAATCGGTCTATAGAATACCTAGTGTGTCATTAGACAAGCCTATGCATGTCATTTCACCACCTCTGCCCTTCAAACAAAAACGGCAATCCTGCCTTGTGGGAAACATGGTATGACGAAGATACTTTTTAACCGACTTCAAAAAAAGGAGGAGGTTTTCAATTTTGTTGTATTTTTTTTGTGTTTTCTTACCTCATATCTTCGTCATTTATGAACCTATTTGAAAAAATAATTTATCTGAAAGGATACATTTCCCGATTGGTCCCATAGAAATTTCATTAAAATCGGTTTAGTAGTTTGGTTTTTAAATCAAAATAGCTGGAAAAAAGATGTCATCCAAGTAAAAGAAATTGCGAATTTGATTCTTGACAAGGATTTGTGTGTGACACGATATAATAACTAAAAAGGGTAACATAAAAACTTATTTTTTGGAAGTCGGTTATTTTTGTATTTTTTTTTCGTAAGTAACAAAAATAGAATAGAATAGAATAGAATTTTATTTTGCAAATATAGGTAATACACAACAGTTGTTATAAATATCAGAGTTCAAACATATTTTACCATTCGGCATGCAAACATTTATGATACATGTACCAGATTCAATAAATAAAATATCATTTTCAAACAATACAAACAAATTCAATTCAAACGATTTAACAACCTACTTAAGTAAAGCATTGCTATTTATTAGATGCATGTACATAATACTTGATAACTGTTATTTTGTAAGTTACTTTGAATTTATACTAATAACATCCCGTTGTTATAAAATACTTAATTAATTACTTTGGTTTAGATTATTTAATTGCATTATGGTTTAGTAGGCTGATGTTTTACATGTTGATGTAATTCCGATAAGATTGTAATCAATTTTAACAATAATTGAACGTGCGTGTAGAATACAAAGTTTTTGTTTACCTTCATGCGCGGTGTTAACTTGAGAAAATGTAGCTACATTTAATACAATTATATTATATTATATGTATTGTAAGAGAGCTATTATTGCCTAAGTATAGGAAGGATATAAAAACGTTTCAAGAACTAAGACGCTTCCCACTATCTCGTTTGTCACTCACAAGCGACATATAACAAGCGACACTTTTGTGTTGCATACCGTCTGTTTCTAGCAAGAAGAAAAGACTTTTCACAGCTCATATAGGTGTTGGTAAATACAACTGAGGCGTTACGTTAAGATGGATAGATTGCAGCGCAGCTTACTCCTGCAATCATTTATCTGACAATCATGGCGACTTTGGCAATCCCCTTTGAAGTGGTCGATTGAAGATTTACGAGTTGAATTTAAAATGAAAAGATATGGTTTGGACAGTGGACATGCTACAAGAAATTCATAACGCAAATATTAACATAATACGTCAGTACTCAAAATAACCAGAAAAGATAAAAAGTAAGTAATTAAATCCGGAAATAGTGTAGCGACACGTCATAAGAACACAGTGGTTATTATCGTTAGATGTGAACTGTCATCGTGTCGTACAATGATCGATAAAAAACGGGGAAGCGTGTTACGCGCGCGCGATATGTTGTGGTTGTGCGCGGGAGTCGACGCAAAATGTGGTACTGTCGCGATGTAAATAATTATCTATTTATTTAAAATGCATTACAGAAAATTATCATTGAAATCTAAGAGATAACAAGGGTTTGACTTCACATTAAAAGCGTGGTTGTATATGCCTACATTCTATAAATTTTTCAAGTGTGACTGACCTGTGCTAAAAAACACTTTTTATGTAAAACAACATAACACAACACCATGCCTGTAATTACCGAAGGGTTGGGCAGAGATTACCCACATTTCGCCAGTTATGTTTAAGTCCCATGTAATTGGGAAAAATAAATGAAGTCATATTTGAAAAAACTTGGGTTTTGGACTTTTTGCTGCAAGGATTTACTGGAATATTCTCCATGTAACCTTTTTTGGAGCCATTATGGCAGACGCTTCATAAAAAATTTTTGCAAAAATTTTTTGTAGTGACGTACAAACCATGATGTTTTATCCAATTTGATGAATATGGACATAATCATTTGAAATTAAAATTTTTAATTTAGAGATCTTTGACCTGGAAAATTGTATAATTGCAAATTGCGTGCTTGTTAGATAATACGATGAATATTTATTATAATTAAGATGCGTAAATACCTTATTAAGTAATGTAAACATTTTAGTTTAAACATTATTAAGATTTTTTTTGCTTAAAAAAGACAAAATATGAATGATTAAATGTAGTTACGTAACTATATTGTAAAACCTAAACAAAAATTGCATACAAAAATAATAAACTGGTTCTTTGAATATTTAAAATTTTCGTATAGAAATGAAATATGCTTTTAATGCAAGCAGCAAAGCTTATTCTACATATAAAAAAAAAAATACTTGACCCACAAAATAAATACAGGCTCCTTATTTTTCAACATCCATTGCGCTAGATTACTACGTCTTATTTACCTGCTGTCATTGAAGCAGGCGGCAGTAAAGGTTTTATCCAAAATGTCTTAAGGAAAATTTAGAATTATAATAATTCCGTAAAAACAAAAACACTTAGATAAAATTTCTTTTTTCGTTGCTGTGGTGACTTTACGACTTCTAGAAGTTACGCATAAAATATTTCGTGTATGAAAAGATAGACCTTATATATATTAAGTAAGGAACTGACTGGCTGACTGATTCACTGACTGATCGATCAACGCACAGCTGAAACCGCTGGGTCTAGAAGCATGAAATTTTGCACAAATGTTCTTTAACTGACGTAAATGAAAAAGAAGAAAACAAGGCATTTTTGGAAATTCATCCCCTAAGAGGTTGTAAGTTTGTGTGAAACTTCGTCCACACGAACGAAGTCACGGACAAAAGCTAGTAATTAATACAAGTCTGAAATCGGCAAACCGTCTTGAACAAGCGTGGTCATCAATACTCGTGCCGTCGTTCTCTATACGTGAAGAGGCCTTTCCACAGCATCATCATCTGCATAGTCTTTTCCCAACTATTTTGGGGTCGGCTTCCAGTCTAACCGGATGCAGCTGAATACCAGTATTTATTTGGAGCGACTTATCTGACTTCCACAACTCAGTTTATACTGAATAATACGATACCCCTTAGTAAGACTGGTTTTCACTTTGTAGATCTTTGGTAGTCGTTACAGGTGAAAGTCACTTACAACGACTGTCAAACAACGACTTAACGTGCTTCCAGGGGCACGTGGGAAACTCGGTATGTAATGTCCACCCATCCACGGAACATCTTAGGCAAGCGCGGCTTAACCTGAAGATCGACCCAAGCGGCTGCTATTATTTAGCCACGAGCTCCTCACACAGTAGATAGGCTTGTTTTATTATTTTATAATATTATTACCATTTTCTTTAAAATTTTCCTCACCACAGTACCAAGCTAGTGCAATTAAATTAAACGGAAGAGTGAGCACTGGCCGCGATCACACAGCTTATGTAACGACTAGTGTAGTTACTTAATCGATAAAATAATTTATCTTGATAAGAATGCATAGCTCAGTAATTGGATTACTTAAGCGTTGTTTATTCTGCATTGCGTTATTTTGTTGGAAATTGATACTATGAGAAGTATTTTGCGTGTAGCATGTTGGGCCAGCATATTTTTTGTGTTAAGGTTGTTTTAAGATATTTTTACTATGTCATTTATATTATTATCCTAGCATAAAACTAACCCAGTTGGTAGTTATTTTAATAGACTCATAAATTCTGTTTCACAATATCAAATGCTCACTTAAAGCTTTCTATTGTCCTTCAGCGTTAGAAAATCGTGTCGAACAGAAATAAAGGCTCATTGAAAAGATATAGCAATGACCACTTGGATCAATAACCATTGGTTATACCCGCTATAGGGCTAGTTACGACAACTCAGGAGTAATTAATAACTGGAACTGATTATGACTTTCATCAAACCGTGTTACGTAAACTTGTTTTAGAAACGGTTAACTCGTAAACTGGATGTGTTTATTGTATTTGATTATAATGTTCGCTAAATAATGAATAATGAATGTACCTTTTAATGTTGTTTTAATATTTTGTGTATCAGTTATCCGACGTCTTTTGGGGTAGAAATTACAATGTGATAAAAAAATCAGTGAAATATCTAGCAAATAATTAATTATAATATTCTTATTATCTGTTAATAAATCTGTACATCAATGTTTAATTGAATAAATAAATATTTGATTATAACAATGATTGATAAAATATCATTATTATTCATAATAATTAGTTTATCGATATTCGATAATCTATTCATCGAATCGTGCCCATCACTAAAAGTTACGTTGTATCAGTCAAGATGTACACGTTTTTCATATTGGATAATGTTTGCCGCTAGTTATGTGCGTTTGTTATTATTTGTTGGCTTCTCGTTAGTGGGTGAGCAGAGGGCTTAGTGATGATTATGTTTGGTGATGATCACGATAAGTTATGTAGTTGTGATTGAGTTAGCTTAGAGAAGAAGTGTGAATTTTGTGAATTTTGTATTGCTTTGTTGATTTTGTTTGTTTTAAGAATAAAGTTTGTTTTACAGTATATTTTTTTGTCGCTTGTTAAATCTAATTTGTATTCATTTTGACCATGTTCCAGTTTTATAACATGGAACAGCAGAATGTTTTTTTTTTGTACTGACGGTATGTTTCAATCCTAAATTATTGGTTAAAGTTTTGTGACGATGTCCCTTACAACGGCTTTATTTGTCCATATCTTACATGTCAACCCACCTGTTTTTGGTTACCTAATGACGACCACTACTGGTTGTTAATTCCTTCATTTAAACATAATTCAAAACGTTAAATTATAGTCAACGCAGGTAGTGCAGTAATAAGTTACACTTAAAAAGTAAATAATCTAACAGATTTATTGCTTCGTTAACCTATTTCTACGACTTTACGATTCTTACTGATGTAATACCCTCGATGAACTACCTCATCCTCTTTGGTTGTGTAAATGTTCTAACGCCTGTTTAAGTAGATAAATCAATGCCTACATATAATTGTTCTTCCGCGGAATCTCAATTCTCCACTCAGAGACGAAACGTTCATAATAACATAACATGGCATCATGCCTGCCAACACCGAAGGGTTAGGAAGAGGTGTACCTAACTAATAGTACACCCACATTTCGCCAGTTATGTCGAGCCTATTGCCATCAGCCGGGCACAAATCTCTGGCTGCTACTGAGAAATTCCTGATGGAAAAATCCAATAACACTTTGCCTGACCTGGGAATCGAACCCAAAATCTCTTGCTCAGGAATCGTGCTTGCGACCTAGTGGTCGCTAGTGGTTATGAACACGTTCATAAAAGTTTCCACTAAAACCTGGTTAGCCGCATTCATCTCATTAATCACCCTCACAAACAAAACAACAACTCCATAAGTGATTGATAGATTACTGATTAGGTACAGACACCTATTAGCTAGTATGCACTGAAGTTAAAAACATGTAGAATGTACCTTCTTAGTTAGAATTTTTCTAGCGGAGTTGATTTTTTGCTGGAGCAACACTATTATTTTGAGGCAGTGTTGTCATACTCCAGGACGGAAAAGAAACTATTATTAAAAAGATAAACCTAATCTGGCATCCTGTAATTCTGTTGCAAACAAGGTCTTGCCGTGGAGTTGTGTAGTAGCTAACCCAGTTACTCCATAACTGGAGATCTGATAGGCACTCCATGTCCAAAATATTTACATTTTCAGCTGAATCCGGTTCGGTGGTTACCCGCAATCAACTGTGTTAGGGTTTACCTGGGGTAATTCCCAACACAGTTTGTGTAAATCTAGGCAGATGACGGTGATATATGCCAAGTTTTAAGCAACCTTATCCTGCAACTAGTAGGTTTTATTTCTTTAATTTCTTTGTATTTATTTTTGTATGAAAAAATCTGTTGTAAAAGCAACCATTCAAACTCTATGCACACAAACAAGCAGCGGTAGCCAGTCCACCGAACATTGATAGTTATCAATACCGCTGACTAAGCTTCGTGCCTCGTAGAAACGTATTCACGATCCTTCGGAAGCAGTATCGTAAAGTAAACGCTGATCGTGGAACGATTTCATAAATTTTAATGTTAAAAGCGCATTAGCGATTTGCCCTCGGCTTGTGCAGCCTTAGGGCTGGGTGTGGTTGCAGTGGCAGCGAGTTCACTATCGCAATAAGTGGCAGTTTTGTATATCTTTCTTTGTTTTTCCTTCTTTACTTTTTCATATTCCAATATTTTTTTTAAAGCATTAATATGTAACAATGTCTGTGTAATTTATGTATCCATTTAAGACGAAGAATGGGGATCAGATGGTAATTTGAAAACTACTAAGATTGTTCAAAAATGATGGCGCTACTATTCTCAACTCAAGCTGAAAGGTAATATTAAAAAAAAAAACATAATCAAAATCAGCCTAAAATATTCCCACAGCTGGGACAGAGGCCATCCTCTTCTTCTTGTTCTTTGCGAAAGGGGCTATGAATCCACTTTGTGTGCCAGTTCTGGTTGGTGGCTGTCACACTTCTTCGATTTTGAGTTTTTAGGACATGCAGCAAATAATACAACCTTGACATGACTGATACAAATCACGCTTGCAAGAAAATAATGTCACATTTTTGCATCACGCTTTTCAAATGCGCTTTTGCATATTTATCCAAGTATGGCAACGTAACCGAATATATTGCGAGAACTTTTCATTAGAACATTGTGTATCAATAAGGACTTTCTACATAATAAACGGTAGATAGGGAGCTAAAGTTAGTTTTTATTATGGCACTGTATATCTCACTCCTTTCAAGTTTTCAAATCATTTTCGTTCAAAAAGCCGGAAGCTTCGGAGCAATCTTATTATGTAGTGGACTGAATACTCAATACAGGCAAGATTTTATTTAATCTTACTCTCGTCGCCACTAACACCACACCCTACCATAATAAAGTAAGTGAGCTTGCACAACGCTATTCCGCATTTAAGAGAACATTCTAGATGGTTACGAACAAACACGCGCCTATCTCCCAGTCTAATCACGGAGTAAATAGATCGTGAGCGTTTTGTCTTACTGATTGATCTTCGGTGATGTCAACCAGGTCAGAAAGATTAGGTGATCTGGTTGTTTATTGATTTTGGTTGGTGATGTATTGGGAAGGTGGATCGTCCCACCTTCTTTTGGAAGATTGTTATTGTAGTGAGCTTTTGTAGATTAATTCAATTCGATAAAAAATAATACTTGGATTTGATGAAGCAAAAAATCAGAGACGTTTTCCCAGGTAGGTACAATAGGTAATAAAAAATTGGAGATTCCCATAGCTCGATAAACCGGTCACCCCTGTCCATGAAACCACAACGCAACAATACTGCTTGCTGTCAGTGGAAACGATTTCACAGTTAAACGTTTTTGATGGAACTGTTTCAGTAAAACGATTGCATTCAAAGACCGCAAGTTGCACTATCATATAGTTCTTGTTTCTATAGCAAAAAGTTCAAATATGTTTGGTTTGATATGATGAAGTTCTGAAACATATGCATGGGCCATTATTAATGACTCACGGCCAGGCAATAAATGCCATGTCGAAAAAGTCACTTTTTAAGACGAACACAATCTGCATTTTTGATCAATCATATAGTCGCGATTCCTTTGAAAGACAGAATGTTTACCAATCTTGCTCCGAGCAACTTGTGGCAACAAAATAATTATGTTTGGCTATTAAAAAAGATCATAATTGCACAAGTTAAAAACAAACTGCTATTTCGTTACCTAGAACCATCTTTGTGACCTACATTATTTTATACCTCATGTGAATTTTTTAAGGAGGCTGCTTGCAAGCCATAAAGTTTTTCTTCGACACTGACCGGGGGCTTACTCTTGAATTTAATTCCGATCGATCGACATTGGAATTTTGGCATTTCGTACTCTTGAATTCGACGCTAGCGCCACATTGGTATTAAATTGCGTGTCTATTTTGAGGAACTAAGTGGAATTGGGATCGGGATTGGCGTACCGTAAACGCTACTCTTGAGTCTATTTTGACAGCTGATATTGCGACAGAATTGCGTTGGGATTGTTTGTTGATTGTGATTATTCCAATAACAAAAGTGTAACTTTTTAGAAATTGTTTTACCTTTTAAGTGGTTTTCAGCAAGTAATATGTGTATAATATGGCACGATTGGCAATAATGTACAGTATTTTACGTAATTTACATAAAAAACAATTGAAATAAGGACGATATGAGCGTTTTATGATGCGTTATACGGCCAAAGCGTTTTCTATGAATGGAGACAATTTAAAGCAAATTATAGAGTGAGCAAGGAGTTGTTTGAGGAGATTTATGAAAACATTGAGCCCTTCATGCCAACTCCTAATCGAAGAAGTGATATATCACCAAAATATAAGGTACCCATGTTGTTTTTGAATCATGACTTTTATCAATGATATCATGACTTGTTTGGAAGATCAATAGCTTGATACTTGTATTAAATCTTGCAGGGTTGTGGTGGCATTATCCTTTTATGCGACTGGTAGTTACCAAAAACTATTTGGAGGCCTAATGTTGCAGCAATCTGTTTCTCGTACTATTAGAGATGTAACGGCAGCTCTTAACCCATGGATTAAGTTTCTTCAAAACCGTCAAAAATGATGCATAAAAAGCAGGATGAGAAATACTTAATCATTATCGAACTTAGATAAATTATATGGAATTATTTATGTTACCTATCTAAAAAAAATGCTATAAACTTTAACCATATACTTTTTCTTATGTTACAGGTTTTTTGAAAAAATTCACATCCCATATTCTGTCATAGGCTAGTCATGGTACTCATGTAGCCATAGTTAGACCTGGGGAGTATATGATGACACCTATAGTAGATGCTCCTGAAGGAAACCATTATTATGCACTGCTCTGCACAAAATACAGTGGAACGTGCCATGTTTATAAATTATTACCTTCTAAATGTATTGTTTCCTAAGTGTAATAGCAAACAATATAACAGCATGGTTTAAGGACAGTTACTATCTACATAATTATTATTTCTTGAAAAATGGAGAACTGAATAAATAGTTTTTATTTTACTTAAATGTACTTTTATTTACTTCCTAATAAAATTATAACACAAAATAATAATACAAAATCATATCGAGGAAAAACAAAAAAAAAAATTTAAACGCAATGCAAGTATTTAATCAATAACTGAAAACATTATCAATAAAACATTTGACATTAATCGCGAATGCACTTTGAAAAATGTAGCTAAAAAGGAAGACATGGATTTGGAATTTTTCTAGCTACATCCGAAATTGCATTAGCAACAGACGTCAAAGCTCTTGTGATATTGCTAATTTGTTCGGCCAATTTAGAAAATGCTTGTGCTGTTATTAATTTCGCTTCAACACGCCACGCTTCGATACTCGAGAGCTGCTTGCTCCATATCTGCATACAACGGCCTGCATGGTTGCACGGCTGACGGCTGGTTCTGCGGCCTGCGGGGTCGTGGTGGCATGGTACTCCGAAGTGGTGTGGGTGGCGCAGGTACTGAAATATTAAAGTGAAAAAAATGTAAAATCGGCACTTGACCCAACAATTTTCAAACTTCTCAGTTATTACAAAAAACATGTCAATAAATATTTTTTTTTGTCATAGCCGGAATTTGATTAGTCCCAAAACACTTCAATGTTACACACTTATGTTGGGTTGTGTGACTGATGGACGGCTTATACAATTTGTTTAAACATTCCTAAACAAATTCGAACAAAGACTTACTTGTGTATGATGCCGGTATTGCGTCATTACGTGACGTGCCAGGGAAGAGTTAAGCAAAGAATCCATTTCAGTGTTTTCTTCTTGTATTGGTAATCACAACTTGGGAATCGGCAGGTCTAGCCTGAAACAATGAAATGATTATTATTAGATTAATAAAATATTTTCAATAAAAATTAATTAAATATCATAGGTATGATAAAATTTTAAATATTACAACATATTGACAAAATGGATTGACTATCCATCTTGAATCACCAGTTGCAAACTCTTCTCCACCCATCACTGCCACCAATCTACTGTCTAAGGCAGACAATGCTGGCAAGTTATTGTCTGCTGTCCCACAACCAATGTGCCTCATTGAAGCTGAGAGTTCTGCGCACGTCCTCTTTGGAGTACATTTTATCTCAGCCCAATAGTACAAACATGCATTAATGTTAATTAAATTGCTGTATATAATGATTTTTAACACCTAAGTATTTCATTATTATGAACTAGGTACCTGCCTTAGCTCAGCCTTGACCATCTTTATTTGCTCCTCCGAGTAAATTCCAACTGGTTGCCAAAGCCCATTTCCTCTTCAAAACAAACCTTTAGCTATGCCTGGGTTTTGCTCCAAGAATCCCACCAAAGCTTCTATTTGTTATTGTAACTGAAATTGGAAAACGGTTCATTAAGCACAAAATAATGTAATTATATACGAATAAAACATAGACCAAGAAAATAACTACATTTACAAAACAAAAATATTTCACTATAAATTAAAAATGTATAAATATGACTTTAAATAATAAATTAAGCATGATTGTTGACTTACCACTTGTATAAAACTTTAATATTAGTTACGTAACTTATCGGACATAAATATTTTTTACTAAAAAGGTATGAAACGCGAACAATATTGAATGTTTTAAACAAACTTGCATTTCGAATTCACTTTTAGAACCACTTCACTTTAATTTTGAAATTGGAGAACTTTGACGCCTGCTATTTTTTTAGTAGTGTAGGCAACGATCCTACCGCATGAAGCCAAAGTCATGGTTAATTTTATGATTTTTATGATTTTCTTACGCCCTAATTATTTTAGTACGTTACAATTAATCAATTAAACCTCTATTTCTATCATATTTATTTATTAACCTTGTTTTTTAAAGGATAAAGCATTCTAAAGCCCTATAGCCGGTTTATCGTAATGAGTTGAACAACACTATTGCGGCCCGTAACGTAGCTAACTTCACGTGCAACAAAACAATCGCGGCGCAATCCCAATTTCAATCCAATGTTGACAATATTGTTTTCAAGAGTACCAAATCACGTGACTTCAAAATTAACATTGGAATCGGATTGGCATTAGATTGAAATTAAAATTAGTTTAAAGAGTAAGCACCCTCTATATGGTGCAAGATCATCACTGTCTGAACTTGCTCATTTGAAGTCACGGTAAAGTCAAATGTTGGAAACGACCCTTTGATCAAAAGGTGTTTTATTCATTTATAGCAATGGACCTGTCTGAAAGTAAAAATAATAAAATTGAAATTCAAATAACAAACGCACAGGAACCCTGACTTAATAATTACACCCGTAAGTTAAAGTAATTACTTATGCCAACATTTTTATACATTGGACAGGAATTTAAACGAAGTACAGAATAAAAATCGTATCTGATATGGGTGTTAGTCTTTTCTGCTACAGTAGGTATGTAAAAAAGATTGCTAGTATACCATTTGTAGACCATTATACATAATAAAGCGTGACTCCATATTCGCTTATGGCCTTTAGGTTTTTGTTGTCGTTGGCACAGTTAACTTCAACATTAACTTCAATCAAATAATCAAACAACATTAAAATCTCGTCAAACATCAATTTAATTTAACGTTACTTCAGCACTATGATTACACTTCGATCCAAAATTATTTTCCCACGCACAATAAAATGTCAATTACTTTTCTTAAAAAAAAAATACAAAGGAAGCATTAAAAACATGACGCAATATTCTTAATTATTGTTGTGGTGTTTGCAAACGTGTGGAGAAAAAAAAATGAACTTAAATGCAGCCGACTAGTTGGCGACAAAAGTATGGCCTTAATAGTAAATGCAATGGCGATCATGGTTACGAGTAATTGGTAGTTTATTTACACTGATATTTTTCAGAGGGTCAGATACTGCCAGGATAAAAGTTTCAAGCATTACTTAATTTTATTTACTAGTCACTTGTATTTTATATATAATTATAGTTATAAATAAATTCTCCTTGACCTCAGTAAATTAAATATTGAACGTTTTTCTCTTCCTATTCTCACACACAATCGTCTACATTTCTTTTTCTTTTCTCCTTTTGCAGGTCTGCTGGCAGAAATTTCTTAAGAAATAAGCAGTACCTTTGTACTCAAATATTATATGTTATTTCCTGTGTTTTCTTCTGTGTATAGATAAATAGTAAAATAAATGAAGATATAAATGACTTGGTACTAACTTAACATCATAATCTACCTAGCCTTTTCCCAACTACATAGGTTGGGGTCGGCTTCCAGTCTAACCGGATGCAGCTGAATACCAGTATGTTGGTACTAACTTCACATAAAGAAAAAATACAGAAAAATAATAATATGATTTTAATGACTTGAGTAAGTATTCATATTTGTAGGCATGTGGAAATAAGCAATTAACTAGATTAAAATTCAGTAAAAGTTAAATAGAGTATCAGAGCTGAAACTTTACTTTACGCTTGCGTTATTCAATCCGTCTGTCATGGCGGATTGTCTGCAACCAGTTAATTAATATGGTAACTAACACGTAAGCTGCAATTGTAGTGAGTTTTACTAAGCGTAATAGGCCATTTATAAAACTGATTTATTTTATTTTAAATATATATTATATGTAAGTATATATTTAAACGTAAATAAGACAAGAACAAAACGTGCAAAAACAAATAAAGATTTAGGTTTTTACAAAATTACAGAGGAATTTTAGTACTTATTTCAGTTTTTAATAATATATAAATATATATATATATATTGTCTTATTTATATTTAAGTAACAGTATAGTAATAAACCCTTATATTTCATCAATCCAATTTAGTTAATATGATGTAACATGCCTTATATACATGTAATATAACCCATTTAATAACAAACAAATAACATATTTACAACACAACTATTACCTTAACACAAACAAGACTAAAACAAGAATAAAACGAGCAACCATAAATAAAAAAAAACCATCAGCGATGAGTCAATAAATCTTCCACTAAGTGTACATCGTTGCGTACGCATCACTTTACACCCGCGACTATTACGTCCTCATCAAGGCCTGCAACTGACTGACGGGCATTATGCATTATAATTTATACTGACCGGTTTTCGTGGCCACCAGTGTATGCTAATGAGAGCTTATTAATAAAATTGTAATTGTTGTTTTTTTTTTTAAACTGTAATACCGTTGAAGATTATTCAACGCACTTATGAGATTTAATGAAGCAAGCTGGAAAGTAACCTGGTCGGTGCTTATTGAGAAATTTCTGATTATATTGCGTGTTTTGTATGCAACTAGTGTTAACTGAGATAATGGTTAAACGTTATGGATTGATTAAATGTCAGCGAGTTTAAGACGGTAATAAAACCACGACAGTTAAATGATAAATTGTATAAGTTAACTTAAAGATTTCCCGGTTATATACTCAGATACTCTACTAGATTTTCAGTTGAAAAGCTGTAAAATATTCTCAAAGATGGGCGCATGGAACGATATAATATTGAGCAGGCTCTATTTCAAATCAAATCAAATCAGAATATTTTTTTCACAAAGGACTACATGGCAACTTATAGGACATAAAACGTCGAGAAAAGGTCGGTTTGGGTTGGTCGTTTCTTCTGGAGAAAAACCGGCAAGAAACTCCATGGATAGGTAACATCTATCAAATACAGGAACAGGCTGGTTTTCAGGCCTAGTTGAAAACCAGCGACGTGCAGTCTAGATGCCCAACTTTTGCTCCACTGGGCCTATTAGGCGCAGCCGTGAGACAAGTTTAGATTTAAGTATTATTTTTTAAAATATTTTTGTTGTTGTTAGACGCAGCCGTGAGACACGTTTAGATTTAAGTATTTTTTTTATATAATATTGTTGTTGTTACTTTTGTTTAATTTTGTGTGCACTTGGGGCATGTGCCAAATAAACCAATATTCTTTTTTTCTGTTAAAGAATTATCTAATGATTTGACGGAAGATGTGAGAAGTAGTTTAGTTTAACAAATGCGTCCCTCATGTTATCATCAGAAGATGATCAACTCCGTAAACATCATTACGGAGGAGCAGCAGGACCCTCGCTAACAGCATGGCAACCGTTCCATCGATTCTGCGCTGTTCGCCTTCAGTGGATTCAAGCAACTTCTGATTCTATAGAATGTAATACTGTGAAGACAGAACAGGTACTACGGTATCAATACATCTCTTATACAATACATAATTGATGTTCAAATAAATTATACAATCTAGACTGCCTCGTTAGTGAAGTAGTCGCAAGCGCGACTGCTGAGCATGAAGTCCTGGGTTCGAGTCCCGGGTCGGGCAAAGTGTTATTGGGTTTTTCCATCAGGAATTTCTCAGTAGCAGCCACGGAGTTTGGATTTGTGCCCAGTTGATGACAATAGGCTCGCCCCCTATTACATGGAACTTAACATAACTAGCGAAATGTGGGTGTACTATTAAGTACTCCTCTGCCTACCCCTTCGGTGATTACAGGCGTGATGTTATGTATGATACAATCTATAACGAAATATTTTTCCATTTCTAGCTCGACATGGAAATGTATCGTAATATAACGCAATAGTTGGTGTAAATATAATGACAGGTTGCAAGCTCATCGGCCCCTGATTACCACCTCGATGGTTTCCTATTGCAACTTGTGTCAGATGAGAAAGACGAGCACGATTGAAAAAACATGTTTTAAGCATTATCTCGTTCTGTATCAGTGGAGGTAAGCTCCTTGAGACAGATTTTATCCACAACTGCTGATATGGCTTTCAAAGGTACAAATACTATTAAAAACATAATTTTATCAAATAATGGAGACGCAATTGTAGCGTGGACTGAAGACGAAATCTTCATTATTGAAAAACTTACGAATTTTTAATGTTCAGTGGAAAAAATAACCACGGAAAATGCCAATAGCCCTATCTATATTCACTACTAGCTTATGCCAGCGGCTTCGCCCGCGTGAAGTTCGATAATTGACCCACGGGATCGTCCTACCGGGATCATAGCATCAGCCTATAGGCTATTCCAAACTATAATCTATCTCTGTGCCAAATTTCATCCAGATCCGTTCAGTCGTTCTGGCGTGATTGAGTAACAAACATCCATCCATCCAAACTTTCACATTTATAATATTAGTATAGATTGGAGGAGGCTGATGTCCAGCTAAAACAATGAAGTACTAACAACATTAAAAAAAAAAAACCTTCATCACTGCAGTAAAGACTGACCGCAGCGACACTACTGGTTTCTAAATTAGCCTATGAAAAGATTTTCATAGGGTTATACAAAAAACATCAGGTGGTCTACCATGACGTCTTAATGAAGGAATGTTTTAGTTCTATTCCAGTGTGGGAAAGAGATGGCGCTAAACAGGATTTCTAGAGCTATCACTATAAAATTCCAGCATTTAGACGTCATGGTAGACCACCAGATCTGTCATAGTGATTGAGGTTTACCGCTGCGGTTTGCGGTCTGCGGTCGTCCTCGAAATTGTACCTTAATAGAAATGACTGATGTTAGTTATTTCTATTGCAGTGCTACCGCGTAAATACGTGTTCTAGATCCAACTCAGATTATATAACGTGTATGTAAGTGAACTATCTACGTCCCTGACCGACTCAATTCAATCACAGTGAGCGATATCCTTCCTTTTACAACTAAACCGCCGTCATGAGTAACTAGCATTTGCTCTCGGCTTTACCTGCGTAGAGTACCTATTCGAAAATTATCCCACGAAGATGTATCTACTACTGGGATAAAAAGTATCCCATTTCCTAGCCCAGTTCATGGTCTACCGTTGCAAACATCGAAATCCGGTCAGACACACAGACTGACAGAAAAACGGAGTTACTATTACTTATATATTATTAGTTTGGATTAATAGTTTCTATGAATGAACTGGTCTATTGGTCAACAGCGTGCAGTTCAGTCAAGGTCGCCATTTTATTATTTAAGGCATATTTGGAACACTTTCGAACGTTTCCCGTCTGTATGTTTGTCACGGTTTTTAAACTAATTCGCGTTACTAATTTGATCACTCATTGATTTGTGGTGGAGATTTGTGTCTATCTACGCCGAGAATTTTCATTGAATAGTTATTTTTAGAAGTGTAGTATTAAGGCAACGCTCGTATTCATAGCTTCGTTTTGTGTAAAAATGATGGCAGAGTTGTCCACTGTGAGTCGGGGACTCACGGGCACGCTACGCCCGAGACACAGCAGATGCGTCGCTGGGAACAAATGAACCTGCAGCTGATGCGGCAAACCTCTCCTTGGTCATACTATGCAGCACTGGATAGTCGACTTTACTCTTTGCTACAAAGAAGTTATTTGTAGAAAAAATCTTAACTAACAAGTCAACGCAAAAAAAAATCATATTGTTTCATCAACTCAATATAAAAATTTGTTGACTGCCCCGTTGGTCTCGTGGTCGTAAGCGCGACTCCTGAGCGTGGGGTCCTGAATTCGATTCCCAAGTCGGGCAAAAGGTGTTATTGGGTTTTTCCGTTAGAAATTTCTCAGTAATAGCCCGAAGTTTGAAAGTTGGCGGTATATTACCACCGTGCCTCGGAAAGCACGTTAAGCTTAATAAATAATAATAAATATCAAATATTGGTATAAAGCTATTGGTCCGGCGCCTGATCTCTCTCTGGTCGTGTCGGAGTGCCGTCCCATCGGACTTTGAGAGTGAGGGAACAAAGAGTGCACCTGTGTCTGCGCACACGCTTGTGCACTATAATATCTTCCGTGCCAATGGCTAATCTTCGCTAAAGACTGGCCGACGTGACCGAAAAACGGTCAAACAGGGTTGAAGGGACAGCGACGGTAAGCCGGTAACCACGTGTTCAGTACACAATTCTGAACTCCCCACATAGAAATATTTTGTCGGTTTTTTTTTTTTAAAGCAGCTGTTTCCTACAAAACTGCAATACTTACACGTCAATATGTACAGGACAGCGAATTTTTTTTTATTGTTAATTTTATTGAGTGAAGCGAAATATAACCTATTTTATTGAATGACAACACCTTGGTACTGGATTTACGCATGTTGGCAGACTTTCAGTTTGCTTTGGAACGAGAAAAAAATACCTATTAATAACTGGTGGAACTGAAACAACCGGTGAAATGCGGATAAGCTATAGGGACACCTCTGTTTAACCTTTCGATGATTACAGGCTTAATGTTATGTAAAAAAAAACTAATAAAAATAATGAATACAAACAATAGTATTTTATCACAAAGTCAGGTTGTTGACCGCAATGACCTTTGCGGCGAGAAGCGTGAAGCGTCAAGGGTCCCAGGCTTTATAAGGTCATCTCAAGGCAAACTAGTAATATAGTAAGCTAAGAAAGTCAAAGTTTATTTGATACCTTATTGATATTTGGACAACATTTAGGAAAACTAGAAAGAATACGGAGCATTATTTAATAAGAAAAAAAATTAAGTATGAATCCGGATGGCAATAAAGAATAAGCTTGAGGCTGCACACAAGAAAAGAAGGGAAACTATGAAATGGCTAAAAACAGATGAATGAAACAAAAGAGGACGTACAGCTCAAACCGAAATAAATAGTGATAATGAGAACAGAAAGATCATTTTGAAGTAAATATTTTAAAACAGCTGGAACAATAAATATTTGACAAATTATACGGTTCACCAACAATTTCAAGAAAACTCTACTGAAAAAAAACTGCAAAAAAAACTCTCTCTCGGTCTCACCTGCTTTTTTATTTCCGGCTTTTAATTTGGAAATGTGATTTTTTATACAATTTGTCATTTCGAATTACTTTTAATCATACAATTTGTTTATATTTTTGTGATCACCTTTTAAAACTTTTTATTATGACACCCTACTAGATGGATTTGGAAAAAATATTGAACTCCACAATATGGCGTCCAAAATCCGCCTTTTTTGTATTTTCTCTCATTTTGTATTTTGTGTCGCGCCACCAAGACAAATCTAACGACGAACAATTTATCTAAATCGTTCATCCGTTTAGGAGATATGAGAGAACAAAGAAACGGACATAGAAGTCAAACACATAACCCTCCTTTTAGACTTCGCCGCAGTCGGGTTATTAATATTATAACATAACGCCTGTAATTCCGTAAGGTTCTAGACAGAGGTGTACAGTACACACACATTTCGCCAGTTATGTTCTAAGTCCCGTGTAAGAGTGGGCGAGCCTAATGCCATCAACCAGACACCAATCCGGACTCCGTGGCGGAGTAATTTTCGCTTAATTTGGAAATTATGCGTAGTATGTTATTTACAAACTAAGTCAAGGGCGATTTTCCAAAACGATGTAAATAAATAATTATGCGTAATTTTGACATAATCATTAATCTTACGATCATTGACCAAGGGTGAATTGCCACAATCACAAAGAGAATCTGATCAGTAATTCCGATTTGTACTTTTTTGGCCTTATAATTTCACTAGTACGTTCTTACACACTTTTTAACTTCACCACTTGTATACTTGTTGCTTTTTTGTGTTGTTAGTCTTATTGATAAAAGGTCACAATTCTTCTTCTTCACTGAATAATGTAACTGTACGTAGTTATAATATCTATTGAATAATCAGCGAAGTGTTATATCACGAAAGTTTTAATTCACCATTATCTTCTACGTTACGACTCGACCCACTGCTGTGTTTAAATTATATACGCCTATCTTTACTTGAGGCAATTGCCTCGTTTCTGCCTCGTCTAGGATTTCCCCGCAATTGCAACAATGTCCTTTGCCCATCTTGTCTTTTTTCTACCATAGATAAACATAAACTCACTCCTTTTCCCCATGGGGGTAAGCAGAAACCACAGAACGCCACCTGCTCCGATCCTTTTTTTGTCCAGTCCATGTTCATAGTTAAATGAGATCTTATTAAGTTTCCGTGACTTATTCTTGTTAACTTCCTTCTCGTAGTTGGCAGAACGTTTAGATGTTTTGCACGTAACGGTCAGCTTAAAGGACGCGAACAGAATGTTCATGTTTCTCTTATAAGATTAACTGTAATACTGTATTGGCACTTTCCTGTCATACATTTTTTATCGTTAAATTAATTCTGTTACGTCTACGTTATTTTCATTTCCGTGCCTGCCTTTATAGTTTTGTTCGATACAATTAGTTTTTGTAAAGACACATAAGATCACGCTTGTAATCCCCGAAGGGTTAAGCAGAGTTTTACCTAATACATAATACACCCCATTTCGCCAGTTACGTTTAAGTCCCATGTAATAACGGCGAGCCTATTGCCATCAACCGGGCACAAATACAGACTCCGTGGCTGCTACTGAGAAATTCCTGACAGAAAAACCAAATAGCACTTTGCCCGACCCGGGAATCGAACCGAGGAGCAGTCGCGCTTGCGCCCATTACTAGACTAACGAGACAGTTTTTGTAAAGACATAGTCTTAATCTTGGTCTCTGTTAAGCGTATGTGGTAATCGATTGTCATGGTATGCAAGCGTTGTGGAGGGATTAAGTTGATTTGGAATGAGTACAGTTTTGGATGACTGTAAGACTAGGAGATGACCAGAGAAAGGATAGTTGAACTATGTGTAAGATGATGAATGATGACGATGAACAAAGGAGGTGATAACTGAGATGACGAGTAATAGAAAAGTATGAAAGAAGAAGGTATGCTCCGCCTACCCCAAATAAATTGGGATAAATAGCTCCGCCATTCGCCAAGTGCAGGAAAATGATAATATCTTGGTCCGGACAGAAGACCCCTTCTTAGGGGGATTATCGCTTTCACCACTAAAGTATTATGTTACGTGATTTATGTATTTAACATAATTTGACCCTCGTTAGCCTAGAGTCAGATAGGATTATCTAATGCGATAAAAAATAATTTTAACATGAAGGTATAGCTACGTTTTGTTTTATATGCTAATCAATCATGTCTTCCGTATCAAGTTTTTGATCGTAATTAAATCTCGTGAACCAGAAATCTGCTGCCTTTATAGCTCAATTGTTCTGATGGGTACGATTGAGACCTTTTAGTCTCATTTACTGTTTGTGTATTTTTTTAAACTATCTGATCAGATTGCGCTGTCGAAAAGTCTGATCGAAGATCACCAGTGACTGTCAACTCCTCAACCTGCCGCTGCTCAAATCTAGTCGAGCTGCTAGTAATCGGGATTTTTCGGATGTAACATAATCCCTGGAGAGATTATGTTAAATTTTTGGGTCGCCACAGCCATTTTTCCCAAATTTATTGGGGTTGGCTTCCAATTTTACCGGATGCAGTTGAATACCAGTATTTTAAATGGAGCGACTGCCTATCTGACAATCCAGTTGGTACTGGGTAATACAGTCACCCTTGGTAAGACTGGTCGTCAGACTTTCGGGCCACAGACTACCTGTGACGACTGTCAAAGATCTATAAATGACAGCCGGGACCAACGGCTTAACGTGCTTTCTGAGGCATGGAGGAAACTCGGTATATAATGATGGTCACCCATCCACAGAACAACCTTGGCAATCGCGGCTTAACCTTGAAGATCGATCCGAGCGGCTATTATTACTTAGTCCTTCTTTCCTTCCTTCCTTCCTCCTCAGCGAAATCAAATACATGTAAATAATATACGTTCGGAAAAGTGGGAAAAAAGCCGGTGTCTACGATGAAAAAAGTGACAGTCAAGCTCCGATCGATACATGAATTGTCTAAAAAACTTGCGAGTTAACTTGCCACAACGATATGAGGCGTGAAGTGATCGAAACCTTGATAACCTGCCAGAGTTAATGGCAGGCACTGCTCTGATTATTCGGATGCGCGGAAAGAATGCTGCTAGACAATATTAAATACAAAACAATTAATATTTTGTTTATTCAGAGTATGAAAATGTAATGAACATTTGATTCAGATTTCTGTATAAATTGTTCCAACTCAAAGGAGATTGAAGGCATCTTCGATCTTCTTTGAGTTGGAACGCCGTAATAAAATCAAAATATTTTATTTCACAAAGGCCTACATGGGCACTTATAAAACGTCGATAAACGCGCGGTTCGGGTTGGTCGTTTCCTATGGAGAAGAACCGGCAAGAAACTCCATGGTAACTCTTTTAAAATCTAATAATAATAGTTATTCTTGGTAGCACACTTAACACGCTCTTGTTGTTTATACCTCTATAATTTGAGCACGGGGTCCTGTGTTCGATTCCCAGGTCGGGCAAAGTATTATTGAGGCCTTTCTTAGTAGCAGCCACGGAGTCAGGATTTGTGCCCGGTTGATGGCAATAGGCTCGCCCTATCACATGGGACTTAAACATAACTCGTGAAATGTGAGCCTACTATTAGAAACACCTCTGCTTAATTCTTTGGGAATTACAGGCGTGATGTTAAGTAAAATCTGGATCGAGATTTATTACATTATTAATAATTATTTTATTAAAGATCTCATAGAAGATATTGTAGATTGAAGATATTTTTAATACATTGATGGGTAATTTCATAAACTTGTGTTGTTTTTGTATTTAATTGGCTTTTATTACCATTAAATCAATATCGAGACTAAAAGTGAAAACTATGGAGTAGTGGGTTTAATGTAAAATCAATGAATATTTAGACTTCGACTCTCTTAAAATTATTAATTTAAGCCTAGGTATTAGAAAACTAACTTTTACCAACAGCCTGTTCGATCTGCAATCTGCATATTGCCTCAAAATATAGTTTTTTATTAAACTGATCAGACGTTTGCGATCAGACCTCAGCTAAAAACATATTTTAACAATTCTTCGTCACAAAATAATTTACCTAGTTTAATAATTAAAAACCCTGATAAGTGCAACGTCCCATCTTCTTAAAAAAAAAACAACATCAGCACCCACACGTTGAGCCAACACTCACACTATCGAAAGTGTTTGCAACACTCGTACATACGAAACTACTTGCATGAGGTATAAAACGTGGTAACTGGCGTGATAGGAATACACTCACGGCGTAACATTCGCTGAACAACAAGCGAAGCGAAAATGAAGCTACTGGTTAGTAAGAAATTCAAAAAAATCTAGTGACAGTGTTCTATGTGTGTGCTATCGAATGTCAAGTGTCATTGTGCTTTTTTTTTTAATTGTGAAAAAGGAATTCAGATCAGAAAAAAGAACAATCGATCCCTATTTTCTTACCGGACGTGTCATATAAATCGTAAAGTTATCGATCACATTATCTAAGTGAATGACGCGTTACTAGATCAATATTACGTAAAGTTATTTCCTTATTCGTATAACTAGTCGTTATGAATTGTCTCACAATGCTCGGAAAGTTCTTGTGTTCACTTCCAGTTAGATTTCACTGGTATAAGTTAATTTCCCTTTTCATTTAGCGTCTGATCTCAGCTGGTTTAGATCAGTCGTGGTATATCTTTAATCCGAATAGATAGGCAGATTCTGCTCATCCACTAATTTAAATTAAACTTTAGCGTACGTGTAATACAGCATATTGTTTGTTTTTACAGAGGTCTTCCTTAATCCTGGCCGTGGCGATAAGCCTGGCCACGGCAGAGGAGAAGGCAGAGAAGGACACCAAGGCCGAACCAAAAGCCGCAGAGGAAACAAAGAGACAAGACAAAAGAGGACTATCGGAGTACTACGGTGACCATGGAGGAGACTTCGGTGGTGGCGACTTCGGAGGTTCCTACGGAGGACACAGTCAAGGAGGCTCTAGCGGAGGTGGTGATGAAGGACACACTATCAGCCACGACGAACATGTACACAAAACCATCACTGTAATTAAGAAAGTTCCCGTGCCTTACCCCGTCGAGAAACACATCCCCTACCCAGTGGAGAAGAAAGTGCCCTACCCCGTCAAAGTGCACGTACCAGCGCCATACCCCGTCGTCAAAACCGTCCACTTCCCAGTCAAAGAATACATCAAGGTACCCGAATACATCCCTAAGCCGTACCCCGTGACGAAACACGTACCAGTTCCCGTGAAAGTTCACGTCGACAACCCCGTCCCAGTGAATGTGTACGAACACGTCCCTTACCCAGTCGAGAAACACGTGCCCTACCCCGTCAAAGTGCACGTGCCGCAGCCTTACCCCGTCGAGAAGAAAGTGCCGTTCCCCGTGAAAGTACCAGTCAAGGTGCCAGTACCATACCCCGTCGAGAAAGTCATTCACTATCCAGTTCCAGTGCACGTTGACAACCCAGTGCCCGTCCACGTCGAGAAGCCAGTCCCCTACCATGTCGAGAAAAAGGTGCCTTACCCAGTCGAAAAGAAAGTGCCGTACCCAGTCAAGGTTCATGTCGACAACCCAGTGCCAGTGCACGTCGACAAACCCGTGCCTTATCCAGTTAAGGTGCCCTACCCAGTACCCTACCCAGTTGAGAAAGTCATCCCCTACCCAGTAGAGAAGAACGTGCCCTACCCAGTGAAGATCCCAGTCGACAGGCCATACCCCGTGCATATTGAGAAGCATGTACCTTACCATGTCGAGAAGCACGTGCCATACACCGTGAAGGTGCACGTCCCTATTGTGCACCACGAACACCATGAGGAGCAGCAACAAGAAGCCCACGGTGGTGAGAGCCAAGGTTTCGAGGGGGGTCATGGAGGAGGCCAGGAGGGGGGTTATGAAGGAGGCCAAGAGGGGGGTTATGAAGGGGGTCACGAGGGGGGTTTCGAAGGCGGTCAAGAGGAGCACAGCTACCACCATTAAAAAGAACTGATCTCTTTATTTTTTCTTTAGCTTTAAAGTGTTATCTTGTTTAGTAATTGTTTTTTTTTTAAATAATATTTTGTGACTGCTATGTACCTGTGACGATGTAAATAGTAAACGAAAGTATTAAAAAAGTGATATAAATAATACTATGTTTTTGTTTTATTGACAGTTAAAGAGAACAAAACCTTTAAACGGAAGTAGTTATTATGATTAACTTTCAGAATTATCATGAAATGAGAGGAAAGCCTCTTTAAGACCGTGACTTGCAAACCGGAAAAGCTATAGGTGTAGCTTGTTTTAATATTATTACATTAGAACACGAGATTATTTTCCTGTATGTAGCCTACCTACATAACAGTTTAACGGAAACTTCTGAATTACATGAGATTGTAATGGAAAAGTCCATCTTTTAAATTCAATTGAGTATTTACGTGGTATTTATTTACTCATTTAATTTCAAGTGAGAATAGCAAAGTTATTACTTATAACCTATTTATTTGGTCTTATGAAGGCATGACGCGCCATCAAAAATAAGTATTAGAGTATTATACAGATAAACCTTCCAGAATAATTACTATAAATAATAGTGAAAAAAAATACAAATTAGCACAAAAACAATTGACGCAAGACGTTCTTCCATTTTCGATAACACTTAAGGTCGATTTTAAAACATTTTGTAAAGCATTTCTTCCTACAACCAATGACATCACACTACCGAAAGAAATCCGATACATAAACTGCATAATCCTAAATTATTCATATCAAGTGTTTAGCAGACAAGCCACTTTCACTACCCAACCTACTTTGTCTCAACGGTTAACGGTTATACATGTCGTGCTAAATGACAACACACCTTGAGACGTAGAGATACAATAACAATTACAACATTTTGTAAGAATTCGTATAGTGATTAATTTCTCGATAACAATACGCCTGTATTTCTTTGGGGGATTAGGCAGGGGTGTACGATAGTACAAAATTTACGTTTCGCCAGTTATGTTTGGTTCGATGTAATAGAGGGCGAATCTATTGCCATCAACCAGGCAGAAATCAAAGCCACCGAAAAATTCCTAGTAAAAAAACTCAAAAACACCACCCTCCTGAGAATCGAACCTAGATCCTGATGTTCAGCTTACCAACGAGGTAGTCGCAAGTACCTATATAAGATATAAAAATGTTATCTAAGTAATCAAATCACTCTGAACTTTTAATCAATTTGACCGATTAATGTTATTATGCAAGTGAAATCTGTAGTAACTGACATTTTATCGTAATCACACTGACATTGTGGGGTCAGCATTTTGCAAGACCCAAAATGACCTCATGATTTAGTCATGCTAGCATAATAATTTAGTTTAAGCTTTGCAACAGGAAGTCAAATTGTTTGCTCCATTGGCAGCAAGTTGTTAGTAATATAAGTTTAAACAGTGCTACGTTGACGGAAGTCAGTTATGAAATAATCATAAACTAATTTTACAATGTTGACAATAAAATTATGGAAAATATCAAACCAACTTCGCAAACGTGATGAGTACCGACACTACCGACATTTAATCATGATTCCCAACGGTGCAGTTTCGCTAGCTAATTTATTTTGAAAGTATCTCTTGCTTATAACTCAAACTGTCATAGGTCTCAAGTTCCAAGACACGCACCTCTGATTTTTCAGAATCATGTGCGTTTTGTGTAATTACCACTTGCTTCCGTGAAGGAAAACTTCGTGAAGCAACCAGCATGCCTGAGAGATATTTCTCGACGGCATGTAAAGCCAAGTCAGAGGCCCATGGGCGGCATAAAAACTCTGACATCAGGTTAGGCACTAACCACTCGATAAAGAAGAAGAAAGACACAAACTGTTACGAAAATACCGACGCCTTTCGTAAAAGCTAGGCTCACGATGCACAACATCAACACAGCATAGCCTGACCGTAGCATTTTGGTTATTCAATCCCATGAAATGACCGCAAAGAACTAAAAAATCTTTCCTGGAAGAAAATTGCTCATCGCGGTACATGACTACGCATCTATAATCATGCCCATCGGAAACTTCACTAGACATTATATTTTCTTATTTTTTTCTACTTTAAGTATTGCAGATATAACATTAAGTCTGCAATTCCTGTAGGGTTAGGTAAAGGTGTCCCTAACAGTACGTTAGGGGCGAGCCTATTACCATCAATTGGGCATAAAAAAAAGAATGTCGAAACCATAATATTGACACCTCTTCGAAGGGCGCCATATTTTACGATGGTTTCGTCAAAATTAATGATACTGTCTAATAAATTATTATTAGACGTCTTAAGTAAAAAAGGTTCATATTTTATTGGTTAGAAAAATGTGTCGATGTCAATTTTGTAATTTAAACCTTGACATGTAGAGTTAACTGTTTCAAAATGCACGAATTTAGTTAAATTTATCATAGGCATTAATTAAAGGCGCATAACGGCAAAAAATACTAACAATATCTAAATAAATTTAAAGCAATACAATTTCCTAGATGATATTTCTAGGTGAGATTAAATTACAAAATAAACTTATGAAGCTACCGACAGTACAAAACAAAACCGGCGAAATATGGATGTACTATAAAATGGGTATTGGTATGTAAGGTCTGCCAAACCCTTCAAAGATTACAAGCGTTATTAATTAGCTAGTATCTATCAAGCTGTCTTTGCAAAATTGTTAGCTTGTCTATGGACCTAAATAATCGCACCTACCCAAAAACCGCACTTAACTAATAAACCGTCAACTTCCTGCACACACTGCGTCGTCATTAAGGAAACCGCGTGACTTGCGCAAGCGCAGCTTACATAACTAACTCCATCAGGCAACACGTTAGTACCAGCTTTATTCATCCCCGGGTAACTAATGATGTCTAGAAGAAAAAGTATTTTGTTCTAGAGCTTTCTATTGGTTTTACTATTATTATCATAATGACAAAGACTTATCAGAATATTTTGTATGAAGAAGTTTCCTAGCATTTTGCAGAGTTTATGTGCAGAATATTAGCAATCCAGTATTTATTCCCTTACTTAAATTTCTCAAATTTTTGTATTCCACATCCGAGCCAACTTCTTTGTCTCCTTAAAAAGAAAGAAAATCTACATGCATGCAGATTCAGGGGTAAAGCACTAGTCCTCGGGCACAGCTAAAGATATACTTCCCTTCCATCTGAGTCTTATAGATGCAAACATGGAAGCTAGAAGCAATCACACGAATCCACAACCAAATCGAAGAGCAGTGTTTAAGATAAACAACAGAATGTAGACTGTACATTTATTTGAAACCTAGATAGAGCCTTATTCCCACCAGATAACATACTTATTACCTCCACAACATAAACACAAATTTGCTACAAATTCAAATGCCTGTCTCAAATTCCTCTACGCATATCAAAACGAAAATGTAAGAACACGCAACACCGTGTGAACGCCGGTAGTTGTCTTAAACTGTATCGGACATGAATTACTGGCAGCCTGACACGATTCTGCAGTACATTCACCACAATGGACCTCGAGTGTCCATTTATCCCTATAAGTAATGGTAAAATAGATTGTGCAACAGACTGTATTTGTGTTTTGAGAAATAAATAGCTTGAAATCGCTGTGTGACAAAGATGGAGATTTTGCGAGAAGAATTTCGTAATTGATTGTTTGTCAAAAAGGATTGCGAGACTTTCAAAAATGTTCTAATACTCAGTCATCATGAAAAATTACGAATTTCTCAATTCTGTGACATTTACGACGTGCAAATCAGCTCCAAAATATCGAGATTGTTGTCTTCTAACTGTACTCACTAACGAACAAAAGCTTTTGTTTTAAAAAGTGGTGTACCCTTTGCTGAAAGTCACAACACAAAGTGTTTAAAATAATCAAATTGGGCAGTTTTAATGCAGTTGAATTTTAATGTACATTAGGCGAACTGCAACACGAACAAAACGGTACTATACATACTTCTTAAACGCTTCAAGCATTACCGAACAAAACTATCTGAAACCTACATATTATGTACAATAAAATGTAATGACATTTGAAACAAATGAAAGCAGGCAATGACGGATAGGTATACAGTAACTAAATGCCATCAAGATAATATTATAACTGAAACGTTACACAACCGGAATACAATAAAATAAGCAATAATCCGATTCATTTCTTAACGTTAACTTTTTATTACTGGTAAAGCAAGAAATACTGATGTTATTTACTATATTATTACTGGCAATTTTCCCAACTGATTGGCGATTTCAAGACATAAATAATGTTTATGTCAAGCAGAATTGTCAAGCTGTTTTTGACGAAGAATTTGAAGTATTTAATGGACTTAATTCATTCTTTGTTTACCGCTTAAGGTTTTATACTATCATCATACCATTGGCAGTCTGGTTCCACCCACGGCAGAGTATAAGAGACTTCCTTCCTCTTGTGCTTTTCTTCCCTGGTCTGAGCGAGTCTCCTCCAAGTCTTACCCGCGATCTTCTGAATATCATCCACTCTGGCTGTTGGTCTGCCAGCACTTCTTCTACAGGCTATCGGTAACCATTCAGTGAGGACTCTGCTACCTCATAAATCGAAAATAGTTGTAGCATGATTATCTGTTGTGTCTAATAGTGCAGCAGCATTCCTATATTTTTTAGTAAAGTTGAGGACTTCTGCTAAGAAAGCACTATGGTCTAATAAAACACGATCATAAGTGTTAATTTTTGGTCGACTTCAAAAAAGAAGAGGTTAATACGAAAAGTTGTGGTACGACATTGTCGAATAAGTTTGCAAACTTACAAGTGGCGTTATCAATAATGGTGCATCTATCGTTCCGAAAAGACCGATGACATCGACTTGAACTGTTAATATTGTATCCCTTTTTTTTGTTCCTGGTTCGAAAATCCCCACGGATGTCCTCCGCCCTGGGGTGGGCGGAGGGGTCTGTCACACTCGAACTGACTAAAAACCACAACGGTGTTCCTTTCCCACACTAACACCAGGGATCATGGGGACTAGTGCGCCTTCCACGATCCCCGGCTAGTGCAGGCCCGCGTCTGCGAAGTTCACGGGGGGAGTCGTCCCCAAGTCCGCCGTCCCTTTGGACCCATCTAGGGGGGCTGGAAGAGGGCGTTGTCCGCCCTCCACTGACGCCCGGTATGTCTGCTACGGTTCGGGAGATTGGCTTCGACCTCCCTCAACCTTTCATCCGTATTATATCCTAGACTTACCTTATGTACGGGATGTTGGCAGGGATGTGGTACTTGGAGCCCGGATCGAAGTCAAGCTCTGAACGAAGCACTGGAGGCTTGATGCCTTGGTACTGCTCCCTGAGAACAAAATAAAAGATTAGGAAAAAAACCGAGTAGTAGGAGCTTTCTATCTTTTTTTTTATAAAATATATCTTAAAATTTTCCATTCCAAAAAAAAATCCTGGCTCATTCATCCAATTCCACATTTTGAAAAAAAAAACAGTCATAAACTCTTTTGAAGCGTTGATGTGCTTTTTGTTTATTCTATAATATTTTTGTGACAATTGTGATCTCAAGATCATTCATCATCTAGTGTATAGTTTAGGAGTCTACCAAAAGTTTCCGTATTGATCCTTGTAAAATGTATATTTTTTCTGAATAAACTATTACATAATATTATTATACTGAATGCGGTGTTTTCATTATATGAAGTGATAATTTTAGTTTAGCCTATTACTATACAGTTTTTAAAGCCCATTTAATCAAATCATTTGCCTAAGCCTGACATTGCCAAAGGTTCTTATTTGTAACATGGGTACATTAAAACTGTGTAATATCGACACACGTGTGTTATTAAAAGAAATTAGGTCAATTGGTTACACACAAGATTTTGAACTTACATAATGTCAGAAATGCATTCTGTAACATAGTACGTTTAAGGTAGCGGGTGTAGTCATGAGCGACAGCGGACTGTACTTTGATCTTTCTGAGATATAGAAAACAGCTTTAAAGCTCTTGTTAAAAAAAAAGTCAGTTGACAGATATGTTTCTAGTTTTTTTAACAAAGATTAAACAATATCTAAATAAACTTGATATTTTATTTTCTCAAAAGGCACAAACTACAGAAAGCCATTTGATATGACCCTTATATACTCAAGAAACATAGCTGACCCGCGCATCTTCGTCTGCGTAACATTTTTGATTGATGTTCCGCTCCTATTGGTCGCAGCGTGATGTTGTATAGCCATCCAACACTAAAAGAATTTTTGAACGCAAACCAGTAGTTCCTGAGACTTCTTCAATCAAACAAACAAACTCCTCAGCTTTATAATATTGGCATAGATTAAGTTCATTTCCCCCGCTATCGCTCATACACTGCACACTTACTACTCTTGCTTTCATCGGAGATATGAACCCGTTACCGAGTCAAGGCCGACGGACGACCGCAATCCCATCACGACGTAGAGTGTGGATGTGGACCACTACATTTGCGTTCTTGCAACTGGTAGCAATCGCAAGCTACGGTGCTCTTTTGTTTTTCGTTTCATGTTGTGCTTTGCGAAATGGAATTGTTTTATTAAGCTTTTAAAGTGCTGAATTATTTACCAGTCAAATTAAGTTCTCTGTGTTTTTTTTTGTCCTGTTGCAAGTTCTGACAATCCAGAGTGACCTTTAACTTGTTATAACCTCTTTGATTTCAATTTCAGATGTGTCCACGTTCTTTATATTATTTCAAGACAAACTAAAAAGTTTAATGTCGACAATTTATGAAAACTATTCATAGTCCCCTTGCAACGTAACCATTGTATAGTAAATACTCTATGTACTGTTAAGAAGGAAAAATGAGTAAATGATAGCGTGAGTACCCACAAGAGGAAAATGGAAGAAAAAAACGTATTGCGCCGACCGCAAGTGACATGGGACAAGGCCAGGAAGCGGATGACTGTTCAGTTTAATCCGGCATTACCTATTGTCACCTAGTGCAGAGACATGAGAAGACAGGACAAGTCATCCAAATCTTCTGCTATTATCAAAACTTGTAAAACCATGCGAAAAATTACCATAAAAACGTCAAAATCGTTGATTGATTTGAATCAATTAACTCTACGACTAGAAAATTTACTATTTTGACCTAGAACATACTCGTATTCACATATTCTAACTGATCGTCGGACCGTTAACATTATGTCATCAAGTTGCGTGCGTTAACTGAATTATCTAACTGATAATGAGTGAATTAGTTAGTTTTGTGAGTAAAAAGTGTACTGCATAATGGTGGATGTGTGAAATGATTTAATTTTGTTATTGTTCGTGAGCAGAAGCACAACTTGGTTTATGATGATAGCAATTAAAAAAAAATGGCATCTCAATGACCTGAAAACCATGAGCAGCCTATACCGTTGCAACTACAGGAGCACAGGTCTTCGTCTGTGAGAGGACGTGGGTATGAATCCATGTGGGGCTAGAGCGGGTTGGTGGAAGTCATATGACTGCTAATTTGTTGGTGCTAGCACGTGCTGGTTTTGTGTTTTCCTTCACCGTTTTTAGAGCAGAGGTGATGAATGACCCAAAGTAGCTTAGCCTAAGCTTGAGATCCATTTCCACCAAAAGCCGTTTTGTGATCTTTAGGAGGATAATTTATCATCATTTGATATTAACCGGCTAATAGAGCATAGAGGTAATGGTCAATCAATTATCTTTTAATTAGGTACCTTCATGTCTCGGGTACATTTTGGATTAAATCATAAGAAAACAAATTGCCAATTTTGAAAGAGTCTGTGTACTTGTAGTTATATTGGACTTTCTAAAGGTCCACCTATTCCCCTGACTACAGCTCTAAATTAATTCTTCCCACAGCAACAAAATCTAGATCAATAGTTTCGGAATGCTCAGTACCAACAGTACCTACTACATAATATTCTATGAAGCTGGTCAAGATAACCAGCGCCGTGTTGTAACAGTCAGCTGAGGGTGACGTTACTCAACGCAACCGATGAGCAGCGGTTACTTGCGTACGATCTTACACCTCATTATAGTTATGGAATGAAGAGAATATGATCTGATTGCATTGTGAAATAATATCGATTAATTTAGCAGGAAACGTTTTTTGCAGGTTGAGTATTTTCTGTTTGCTGTTGGTTGTGTGTACAATGTACACGGCAGGCTAACAGCATAAGCAGGCCTAAGTGAAGACTGTAACAGACAGGTGGCCTGTGTTCAGCACTGGGAACGTTATAGGCTGATATTGGTTCTTGTGCTCGCGTGTAACACCCGTATCTATAGTCAAGTTAAAGTAATTACTTTAGCTTAAGCAATTACTTGCAATTTTTTTATGTAATAGACAAGAATTTAATCTTGTTCTTCTCTTCTTTCTTGTTCTTGTGTCTTGTTGTTGTTGTTGTGTTTGTAAGAACCGTCAAAGAAAGCAAAGCTAAGAATTCTAACTTTTTACAGTTCTAACTTCAACCAATTACTAAACTATATAATAAAAATCGTATCTTAATAAATGTAATTTAAACAAGGAAACACTTTGACTTGTTTATAGATACGGGGGTAACAGTCGACCCTATTGAAACGAAAAAGCGTATGGCTGTTCCTGTAATTATGTTAAACGGTCTACTTCGAAGAGACTGCAATTTTAGTCCAAAGTTGCCGTAGATTGTTGATGTAACATAATACTGTTTATACAAAATTCCATTATTTGTTCACCTTTATCCATACTAACTTCATGTTATACAAGATGTAGTTTTGCAAACTCGTCAAAATTCAGGAGGTTGTCATAGAAGACGTTAATAATCAATATAAATTACGGTACCTGGTCAATAATAATAAACGTTTTTTTTGTTGTTTTAATTTGACACTATTTCAGAATAAAGCCCTTTTCAAAAGAGGAGAATCACCCGTTTATAGAATAAACGTCCGCATTATACGGGCCGCGTTTTAATACAGCTGGTGTACACTTATCGACTTCCGATATTAAGAAAAAATAATAATAACCTACCCATTTTATTATTGATTCAGGTCGAGAATCATTAGCATAGTTACCTCCTTGAATTTGACGAGGATGCAAAGCAACACCTTGTAGATGCGAAGTTACGACAGACAGACATGTCTGTTTATCTTTTCATGCATGATGAATGGATTTTGATTAAGCACCGGTAGTCCATGACCATGTGTTAAGACACAGGATTTTCCCCCAGTAGTATGTTGAGTTTATGTCCAGCCTCAACGCAGCTGAAGAAATGTATTAGGATATTAAGATCTTCCAAAACTACCAACCTGAGTCTCCACCAATGACAGTTATACTGTTCCTTTCTGACGTCCCCAGTGAACACATCCCATCGCCACTTGTCCATCACCAGAGCAAATGGTAGGAAGGCCAGTTTGTCCATAGCCTGGGTGAAGAGGTAATTGATGTCGTGGGCTGTATCGTCCACCGAACGCTGGACCAGGCCCAGGGTTTGGAGGTGGCGAGGCGAGGATACGGATAGGGCGATCGTCTCGCCAATGGCTTCGTGGAAACCTGTTGGAAAAAAAAAGGTTTAAGAAAAAGGTCTAGTTGAGAATCATTACCGAGTGGACCGTTTGCATCTATTATTATATTATATTATATTCCACCTCGCAAAGGACAAGGGCAAATATTCAGATTTGTTGGCTAACCTTAAGTAATTAGAGAGGCACCAGAGTTAGCAGAAGAAGCAAGATAATCACAGAGAATATATTGAATGTGCTACGGGCATAAATGTTCACCAAATCTTTAGAAACAAATGACACTTCTACTCGCCCATTGACACGAAATATTGAAAAGTACCTAACTTAATTCACGTATACAAAGACGAGCTGGTCAGAATGGTTCTAAGCGAGTTCAACTGCACAAGGCGTGACAGATGGGTGGTAGTATTGTCATCATAGTCACTGGTTTCGTTCGCACCGCGGTGGCTCGTAGCACGCTCTAAATAATTTATGTCATTATTTGCTTTCTCCATAGTCGCTGCCCTAAGACAAAATGTCGCTTAAGACTGGCCGAGAGGTTAGAAATAATAAGCTTTGTCAAATCGCATGACAACCGTCACCGACAGTAAACTGAGCCAGGAAGACGTAAGCGCCATCATTATATTATTTGTTGTCATTTCCGAATCTACCGCCAATCAACCTATCAGAACTCAGAATCCCTTTTCGTCAAATAAAGAAATCTCCAATTACTTCTTTAACTAGTGCGTTACTTTCCTCCGTCCAACACCGTGAACATACAATCCTCTGATCTCTGATCGTTCTCGACGTTTCCGATAATTTCAGCAACACAGATCTTTGATGAAACAATAGTATCTCGCTGTTGCTGCAATTTGGCCGTCCAAACATGTTCGTGGCGAAACAATGTATGTATGGAAGCTCGTAACTTGAAAATGTATGGACAAAGTAATTAAAGTAAGTTACGGGCTGATTGTGGAGAAAGGAACATTTGGGTTTTATTATTTAGCAGACATTGCAGTATGGTCAAAGAAGGCCTTCGGATTAGAATGTTCGTTGATTGATTGGTAGCGTTGGTCACAGCAGACATAATTAAAGTTTTGTCGAAACTGAAGCGAATCCACGCGCGATGCCAATGTGTACGGAGGTGTTCAAATTGGCGCGAATCCGAGAGTGAGAGATCCTGGGTCCGATTCCCAGGTCGGGCAAAGTGCTATTGGGCTTTTTCATCAGGAATTTCTCAGTAGCAGCCACGGAGTCTGGATTTGTGCCCGGTTGATGGCAACAGACTAACTATTGATGACAACAGACTATTACATGGGACTTTTAAACATAACTGGCGAAATGTGGGTGTACTATTAGGTACACCTTTGCCTAACCCATTGTGGATAACAGACGTGATGTTATGTATGTGATATAACAATCTTCAATCAAACAATCGTCGCACGGGATTACCATCAGCATGCACAGAGTTTTATTTGGACTGCTTGGAAAAGGTAATTATGTGGGTTAAATTCAGACGACAATGAACTTATATTATGCTAATAAGCTGGAAGTCTTTAAATAGACCTCCGGACCCAGTTTGGTCGCAGCAAAAAAAACCTGCTCAGGTGGAGATTCATTAATAACTCTGCCCTGGACTGTAAATGTGGTGCTGTTCCACAAACGATGGGTCACTTAATATCGTGTCCTGCGTGTCCTGATGCTTGTTCACTACAGGAACTGTTGGACGCTACTGAAGGCACCAAACTAGTGGCTCAATTCTGGGCTGATACAATTTAGATTGCCATCGACACGCTAAGGAGAAGAAGATGCTAATAAGCAGTTTTTTTTATTATTCCATGTATTTTTGTTTGACCACACAAAATTACCTACACAGATTTATACTTTGACAATTAATAGCATTATTTGTAAGACATTGATCGGCTATACCTAAAACCACAACAATATGTAACCAATTGAATTAACGTACGGCAAATAAACTAAGCCAGGTATTCGATATACCTACAGTATCAGAATATAAACAGGAAGTAGCTGCTCAAAGGGAAAGTGAAACTGTTACTAGAGTAGACCGGAATAGTTCCTGCAAAATATCATAGATTCCTGCTACTTTATACGTCTGGTTAATGTGTCAATAATGTTACATAACTGTGTACTTGGAACTTGTAGTGGAATGCTGTTCTGGAAGTGGCCCTTGTTACTGAAGTAGGTATGTTCTCTAATGATCTAGAAAGATCGAGAAACTTGCTCGCACTATGATCTGCAAGACGTGTTTGCCGAATAAGTAGGTAAAGCTTGATAAAGCTTTTGAATTAAGTACTTATTAATAACCTAAGTGGTGAACAGAACTCTTCTTAAATATGTGACATCACACCTGCGATTAACGAAGGGTTAAGAAATGGTGGACCTATTAGTACACGAACATTTCACCAGTAATGTTTAAATCCTATGGGGGCGAGAATATTATCATCAATTGTGCCCAAAAATTGGGTAAAAGAAAGAGTGTTTGTTTGCTGAGACGTTGCATAAAAGCTAATGAGCCTTGCATTAATTAGATAAGCAGCCGATAAGGACGGTAATTTTGGCATCAGCAATGTGATCTAGTCAGTTTTGGAACGCTCCTAGCTCTGGAGCCAAGGTCTCAAATTTTTCTGCAACCTGTTTTTGTGGCAATAAAGAAATTTATTTATTATTATACACACATCAAAAGTATCTAGGGATCAACATATATTTTTGCAATAACTTTTCTCCTGATTGATATTAATTAAAATTTTCTTTAAGGATTCATCAAATAAAGTGTTTTCGTTTGTCACAGTAACGATAAACCAAGTCACCTTTGCATTAATAAAGAAATTTGCCATTTTCCTAATAAAGGGATTTTTGACATTTGAACCACTAACATTAAAGTTCGAAAAAAAGACTGAAATAAAAGTTTTCTTTAAAATTTTATTGGGTAACTTAAACAATCAATAATCCGTGTTTCTACCACGAACACTAACAACACAAGAACATCGGTTTGGCATACTCAAAATGAGTGTCCATAATTGATTCGATGTTTTAACATACCGACTGTTATATGATGTACACATTATGGAATGCAATAAAGTATTGAGTATTGAGTATTGAGTTCATCCAAATCACGCTGTGGAATGGCCGCCCATGTTCGTTGCAACAACAAAAAAAGGTCTTCTTGCGACTGGATATCCTCCATATTCGGCAGAGCTCTTCTCTGTAGCATATCCCATGCATGCTCAATCGGGTTCAAGTCTGGCGACTGAGCAGGCCAGGGCAGGACATTGATGTTAGCTGCGGCGAGAGTCTGTCTTACAACTCTTGCGGTGTGCGGTCGTGCATTATCATGCATTAACTGAAATAAGGGACCGATTTGCACTTGTAGAGGAACGATGACGTCTGATACAATCGTCTCAGCATAAATTTGAGCGTTGAGGTTGCCTCTGATCCAAATCAACTCAGTTCTTCCGCCGATCCAAATACCCGCCCATACCATGATGGTTCCACCACTATAAGGATGGACTTCCTGGCAGGATTTTAATCGCTGTTGGCGTCCAGGGGTTCTCCAGTGTCGTATACGTCTTGTATCCGGTCTCATACCAAAACGAGACTCATCAGAAAAGCACACGAAATGCCATTGTTCTTCTGCCCAATTTCTGTGTTCAAGAGCCCATTGATATCGAATCCTACGATTGTGCATTGCTATAGGTGGTACCCGTAGCGGTCTTCGGGAATGAAGGTTCACTTCATGCAAGCGGTTTCTGACTGTTTGGTCGCTAATTAAGTTCCCTGAAGAGTGATGAAGCCTCACGGCTAACATCATGGCGGTTATTGTTGGAGCTCTTCGAGTTAAGATTTGAATGTATCGGTCTTGTCTCCGTGTGGTGCAGCGATACCGTCCTCCATGGCGCTCAGCCACGGTACCAGTGCTTCGGTAACGTGTCCAAAGTCGACTCATAACACTCTGACTTGTATTCAGAGCTAAAGCCACAGTACGTTGCCGGGAACCAGCTTCTATCATTCCCACGGCTCTGAGCATTTCTTCCCTGCTTAAATGACGTCGCCGCTCCATAATAACGTTGGTTTTAATCAGTAGTAGGGAAACAGTAGCACTAATAATGTCTTCAATGCGTTGTATGTTTTTATAGGGAAAATATTGACAGCTTATTTTCATCTTTTACTCGAATTTGATTGAGAGTTCCTGATTCAAATTATGAAATGCACCAAAAAGGATCCATATAAATTTATAAAATCATAAATTTATTACAAAGCCACATCTCAATCTCAAGAAATCCGCATAAAAATGCTTGATCCCTAGACACTTTTGATGTGTGTATTATAGTATAGCATAGTATAACAGGCTGGTGTCTGCAACTCCACGTCCAAAGCGCTTATTTTTCGTACGGGTGGGAAATTTATTCGATCCACCAATGCTGATGAATGATACAGTTATTATTTCAAACAGAAAGAAACACGCAATACGCTCTGGCAGATGAAAGAATTACGCAGTATTAATCAGTACGACTACAAAAAAAAAACCAGTGACTAACGCCACTTACTTAATCCAAACCATCAAAGCGATACAAAACAGCTAAAAATCTCACGCATGCGTACAAACAATGTGCTCTAGTATCTCTGCGATCAGCATGCGCGCTGCGCCTGCGCCCAATATGGGTGACTTCCGACTGAGTAATAAAGTGAGGTTATGTAACGCGGCTACTGTTTTGTAACTAATCTGGTAACGGTTTGAAGATGTCCTTGTTTGTGTTTTCTTGGGAGAGATTAAAAAAAAGCTGTATTGTTTTGTTGTGGGTGTAACTGAGAATCAGATTTTTTGAGATTGGATCGACTGGAGAGTAAAATTGAACAGTACGAATAGACGAAAAAGAGCTATCTGTAAATAAAGAGGAAACGTCTATAAATCTAAGACTTAAAGACTGCCAGTTTAGCCAAATATGAAGTGTTACTAAATAACATAGAAGCTATTGATATATATATTTACTGTTACTGCTCTCCATTAGAATACTGAGCAAAAGTCAATAGTAGCCAGCCCATGACTTCCAGTTCCATCTATCCAGGGCTAATGTAGACCACTGATCGTTAGTTTAGTCCAGCTAGTCCCGCTATTTCTTACGAGATCTGAAGAAATACCTTATGGCAGCGTTAGTGTTCCACATAGTGTAGTGTGTGTGTGTGTGTAGTGTAGTGTAGTTAGTGTTTTTATAATCAGTGATCGGAATAGGTAGTGCTATTCGCGGGATTTAGTGACCGTTATCATAACATGGGTGAGCAGCCCTATCGCGTGTTTACGTACTGCGCGGCATTATTTCACGCGATATGGGAATATTTTAAGGATAGCGCCGAATCACAATACTGATAAGTATCTATACTGTGGTTTAACTTCATCTAGTACATCGAAATTTAGAAAAATATTCCCGGGAATCCCGGGGCATGTCCATGTTAACATTATCATTCAGGTTCAATGGCCCAAAATAGCACTACCTATTCCGATCCCTAGTTATAATGCAAAAAAAACTTAATTTATGCAACAAGTTATCCCCAATCATCAAAGCCGCCAACTAATCAATAACGTCTTGAATAACAAAGAGATGCAAGCGGCGGCGCAGGCGCAGGCGCGGGTGAAAGCTGCGCACGCGGATGTTAACCTGCTCCCGATTGATAAACTCGAGCGCAACATAATGGCGGAAATAAAATCCAGTATTGGTTGTATCGGTGACAAGGTTTTACCGACGTCTACGCTTTATGATTAAAAAAACTACTTTTATAGGCTAACATGTAACATAGCTAAAATCTACCGGGCACTAATCCAGACTCCATGGCTGCCACTGAGAAATTCATAAATGAAAAACCCAATAACTCTTTGCCCGACCTGGAAATGGTACCCAGAACCATATGCTAAGCAGTCGCGTTTATTACCGCTAGACCAACGAGGCAGTCAAAAGGATAAAAAATCGGGGATCAACTGAAGGGGGGCCAACATAAGTGGGAATTTTTTCAGTGTTTAGTATTCTTCTGTGACAAATCACTCACTTTTGCTAAAAAAGTTTTACTAGATGTGGCTAAAGATTAAGAGCGTAAACATTTTATAAAAGCAATTTTACAAAAGTATCAAAACAGTAGTCTATTTAAAAAAAAGAAAACTAAAATCATAAATGGTGGATGACTGTGACATAGTAAAAAATAAAAATAAACATTGACAGATCTACCACCAAACTTGTTCGTTATAAAATTATTTACGTTCCGGTTGGTATAAAAGTTTATTTAAATTTATTTACATAATTTGAAACTGATGACTGTAATTAAAGCATATTTCACCGGTTTTTATATCCACGTGCCATTTTAGGTAATATGAATCGATAGATGTTTAATAATATTTTGGTATAAATACAGTTATTAAGTTTCTACTCTCGAAGCCACCTCTAAAATGTTAAAGCCTTATGTAATTCTTATGTTAACTACGATAAAAATATGTATTCGTATCACACTTTCTACTTTCTAGTTGTTTTCTTAAAAAAATTTAGTTAATGTTGTTTTTTGTAGTTCTAAAATGACGCACATTAATTAGTTTATGAAAATGTTTTTCAGACAATAATCAAAAAACTGTCTTTATTAATTTTATCAATCAAAAACTTAAGCTAATATAAAAAAAATGTTAACATAATACTTAAAGCTATCCGTTATTTACGATAAATAATTTTACATCCCAATAATAAATCAATTCTGCATGCCTACCCAACACTATTTACTAATTCAGAAGGCCCAAAGTTGACGAATTACCTTTGCTTGAATATAAATGAGTGTTGATGTATAGAAAACTGTAGTCATAATAAATACGGAACCGTGACATTTCATATTTCATAGAAACGAATCTGGCGCAGCTCGAACTTGACCTCGATGAGCGCTCGCGCAGTTGGACGTACGTAAAAAATAAAGTATTTGACGATACATGGAAAACTATGCAGCTAGAAGTGACAGAACATTCATATAAAATCATAACTGTTACTATAAATGTGCAAGTCAGTTTGTTTGTTTGTGTTTGCTACGCCTTAATGGCTGAACAGATTTCGATGCTAAGGCACACGGGTAGCCCATAACCTGGATTAGGCTATAGGATACTTTTTATTCCGATTCCTCATCCCTGTTGTATAATTGTCGACTTTCCGGCGGACGAAATAGGTGGAATTGTTATTGTAAGAAAGGAACCTTCCTTTCCATTATTAAGAAAAGTTTACATTATACAAATAAAGTAAAAATTATACCTGCCTACATAAGACTGACTAAAAAGATACATTTATCTACTAATACTGCTTTGTCGTAAAGAACAAAACCAAGAGATTATTCAACCAATCATTACTATTGGCAGCCTTATTCTGGATGTAGGCCTCATGCCTTTTTGCGCCATGCTTCCCTGGTATGCGCAAGTTGCAACCTCAATTTTGCCGTCTTTCGGGAACCCATCCAATAGTTTCAAAATCTCCAATTATTTTTGTACCTCTTTTTTGTGCCTCTTCCATTCACCAAACATCTGTTGTAGTGGACGCACGCGCTGAGATGCGCGTGAGTTGCGTAATGTAGCTCCGTAATCGTTAGTATTAATTTCCGTGAATTTCCTACAGCACGCGCGACTTTTTAATGTGCGTTTTTTGTTATTGTCAACTCATTGCTCTTAATTATAGTATTTATGTATTGCCTTATGTTGAGGTAGAGTTAATTGGATATGTTTACAAAACATTTTAATGCTTAACAGCACTTCAGGGAGAATTACACCTAAGAAATCGAAGGCGATCAGCACTCTCTAAACCGCAATAATTTTTCGGTGAAAATCGCCCTCAAAAATAACTTTGAAAAATCCCGAATGTTGAAATGAGAAACTATGACAGAAGAGACTAGAAATGAAGAATTGGCTAGTTCATCCATTATTATATGACTGCGGTCGGGAGATTCATAAGAAACGTCAAGAGGAGAAACACCACCATCTCTTAACTACATCTCTTACATTTGTCAATCAGATTCTTCTCCAGTTTGTTGTATTAGCCTTCGTGGTTTTTGATAAGTGAATGCTTATAATGGTGTTTTTTTTTCTCTTTATTAATTTTGGGGATTTATCCACACGGATACGCCAACCCCAGTGTATTTTCAAACAATATATCATACACTATACTAAATGGAATATAAAAAAGTCTAAGACAATTCGAGGTTCACTACTGCGAAACTACGCAATTGTTTTGCTACATCTGATTTAGAGCGTGACGAAATTGCCTGAATTAAACCTATATCGAATCTGTTCAATTTATGTTGTTTTACCAATTCTTCTCTGTCTTTCTTATTTTTGACACAATCCATCAGCGAATGTTGTACGTCCTCAATTTTGTTGCAAGCAATACAATTTGGTGATTCGGCTTTGTGGTGATGATACAGCAAACCAGCTGATGAAAATATTTAAACCAAACATTAATATGGAAAATGAAATGTATTCTTGTCATGTGCACACGACCTAAGTTTCTCGAGATCCATCCTAAACGGGCGTACGTGTTACAATTTTGCGTCTATTCATACAATTTCCCAACACGCTGTGTGCCACATTTCGCGTCGTCGTAACTACAGTTTAGATTTAATTATTATGTAATATGTAACGCAGTTGCGTTTGTTATTTAACTATTGTAACGTTTTTGTGTTGGATAAACGTTAGGATTAAATAATAGGGTATACCATCTTTTTTTATTCGTTGGAGATGTTAGAAAAGATAATTAAAAGCGCTGAACTGATTAATTTATATACAGAAGCTGTTGGTGTACCTTTTTTACTAATAAATAAATAAATAATTCAGGATGAAAGAAAAAAAAAGAAGTACAAAGCTTGTTTTAAATGGTGACACACATATTTCTCATGATTTGCTGATCGGTTTAATCGAAAAGCTATCTCAGAATGATGTGAAAAATAATAAACAATAACTATAGAGTACCCATAATTATAATATAATCCAATATATAATTACAATTAACTGAATTGTGGAGGTCAGGTAGGCAGCCGCTCCACTTAAAATACTGGTATCCGGTTAGACTGGAAGCCGACCCCAATACAGTCGGAAAAAAGCTAGGCAGATGATGATGAATTACTATTAACACATAAAACGGCAAATTTACCATGTTTACTATTTATTTTGAGTTCCCGATATTTTTATATTTTTTTATAGTAATGTTTGTGACCATGTCAGTTTAAAAACTTATACCAATATTAATGTCCAATTAATGAAATCTATCAACATGATCCTCTATTTTTTATTATTTGGTGGACTGGTATCGTTTCTACTAGCACAGCAGTCTTCACTAATCTAATTAGGTGTCTTCATAGAAATGTAATTCAGTTCCCTTCCACCATTACAAGTGCTCGGAGTTTTCAGGGTTCAGTGATGAAGTCTTTGTCGAAATCTGTCGTGGTGTCGTTAGTAGTCAGTTTGTCGTATTGTGTTCAATATGGTGAGTTACGATTATTCTTTTCTTGAAATTATATCATGCGGATGTCTCCCGGGTTTCGATGAATGTTTTCAAGCTTCGTGACATGGATGCCTTGTATTCTTGTCACAGTAGTACGTGATGGTTTCGGTTCTGTTGTTGATGTTTACTTGTTTGCCTTTGCAATTAGGGTACAATGTTGTAACGTGCGATGTATGAAATTCATGTTGATCTTTTAATACAATAATGAGGTCTCATTAGCGCCATCTTTTTACATATTTTTTTTTACAATATATCGAACCATAGGAATCTTGAGATCTCATTAGTTGTGGACAACCAACCAAAGAAGCTAAAATAAAATGTTCTCTCCAGTGCAAAGCAGGACTGCCTTTTATTTAACCTTTCTGATAGAATATCTTGTTCCATGTGTAAACATTATTCTCTTTCAAATTGGTAGTCCATCTAGTCTAGTAGAGGAATAAAGACCAGTCCTTTGACTCGGAACCTTAAGAATTCGGTTAAAAATACAGATACCATTACATACAGCAGTTTTATCCTCATATGATGTTGTCCCAAATCCAGTGATTGCTATGTAGGACACAACGGTCACCCGACACGTGAAACCATACAATGTACATCGAAATTGGATTACTGACCGCAAATGTTGAACTTGACACAAATTCTACTGAAAGTAGAAAGTAATTTTCATAGTATCATAAACCAGATAAAGCCCCTTATGTTTTCCTTTATGTAATATTTAAGTAGTCAGCGTGATTGCCAAGGACAAAGTGATTTCCTAGGTTTCATAACTGATAGATTTTATCGATATTACAAAGTAAATTAAACCATGAAACCTTTTATATCTACGGAAAGCGCTGTACTAATTTTTCGTAGACGTGGGTTGAAAGAAAAAGGTCTAACCATACCGGAGAACAGAAGGCAATACAACCAACTCAGCACAGAGGTCCAGAAAAACTGCCGCAAAGACTATGACCAACACATTAACAACGTCTGTGCTGGTCTCGAACAGAATTCAGTGAAACACCAGACTAGAGATCTTTTCGGCAAGGTCAAAGAGCTGACTAAATCTCGTAATGCGAAAACATGCACGATCGCAGATGAAGCAGGTAACATACTCACAGAAAAAAATCTTCTAAAAAAAAAGGTTCTAGAGCGCTGGAAACAGTACTGGTCGAACATGCCCTCGGATGTCTCAAGGTTGGAAAATCTCCAGGTAAAGATGGAATTACCGCCGAGTTACTCAAAAACCTAGATTCCAAAGGTGTGAAGCAGATTCTAAGCATCTGCAATTCTATATGGAAGACCAAAAGATGGCCCGAAGAGTGGACAGAGTCCATGTTTGTTCAATTTCATAAAAAAAGCTTTACCAAAGACTGCAGCAACTACAGGACCTTGGCACTTATTCAACATGTTAGCAAGATACTTCTGTATATCTTATACAACAGGCCAAAACACTTTCTCGAGCCACAAATTTCAGAAGAACAAGCAGGTGTTGTTAAATGTAAAGGCACACGGGAACAAAATCCTGAACTTTCGCCAAATCATTGAAAAGAACCGGGAATTTAACAGACCTGTATTGTTGTGTTTCATTGATTACACCAAAGTCTTTGATTGTGTAGAATGGGACAAGCTGTGGGAGGTTCTAAAGGACATGGGTACGCCTCAACATCTTATTGACCTAGTCCGATGCCTCTACATAAACAACCGCTCTTTCGTCAAAATAGACACCTACTGTTCAAATGTGTTCTCCATCAAGAAAGGCGTTAGGCAGGGATGCATCCTCTCACCTCTGCCCTTCAATGTGTATGGAGAGTATATCATTAGAAAAATTCTTGCTGTTGGTGGAAAGCGTATTTCCAATCTGAGGTACGCTGACGACACCGTTCTCCTTGCTACAACACTTGGCGACATGAAGGAAATACTCAACAGATTGGAAATGGAAAGTGGCAAATTAAGGCTTGCAATAAATGGGCAGAAAACCAAGCTTATGGTGATAGATCGTGCGTGAAAGCTATCGGGCGCCTATAACATCCAAGGCATCGATACTGTGGACAGTTTCGTTTATCTGGGGTCTAATATTATTAATGAAGGTAGCTGCGTCCCAGAAATAAAACGGCGAATAGCTATGGCTGAAGATGCTATGACGCGCCTCCAGAACATCTGGAAAAATCGTGGTATAAGCTACAAAACAAAAGCCCGATTGGTCAAAGCACTAGTTTTCCCGATTTTCCTCAATGGGGTTGAGACGTGGACAATCCGAGCAAGAGAAAGACATAGGATAGACCCATTCGAAATCTAGTGCTGGAGGCGGATGCTCCGAATTCCATGGACAGACAAACGCACAAATGTGTCTATCCTTTCCCAACTCAATGTCAAGACCCGATTGTCTACAGTTTGCCTACAGCGTATTTTGACCTATTTCGGCCATATAATGCGCAGGGGAGATAGCAGCCTTGAAAACTGGTCATTGTTGGCAATACCGAAGGCAAGAGAGCACGAGGCCGGTCGCCAACACGATGGTCCGACCAATTAAAGGAAGCTACGTCCTCAAGCAAATTTCAGCAGGTTGTGATGGCAACTTTGGACCGGAGGCGATGGAGGCAGATTGTTCGTTTGAAGAGGTCCAGTGACCGATCCTCAGTAATGAGGGACCGATTTAATAAGAAGACAAAGTAAATTGGAATGAAAACGATGTATAAAAACATCTAGTTAATTTCGTAAGCTTCAACTGTAAATCTATTCATAGATCTATTGACGGTGTAAGATCACTTTGCCATTCGTCTGATATCATTGCACTTCAGGAGACATGGCTCCTACCGCATGACATAGCCTACTTAGGAACTATCCACAAAGAGTTCGCGTTTGTGGGCAAGTCAGCTGTGGATACGTCGAACGTGATACTACGCGGGCGGCCATATGGTGGCGTGGCGCTAATCTGGAGACGGAGTTTGTTTACATCGGTGTCCGCCATTGAGTGTAAAAGTGTGCGTCTAGTGGCGGCTAAGTTTGTAGTGGCGGAGCGCGTTTTCATAGTTTTTTCCGTTTACATGCCTACCGACTCAATGGACAACCTGATTGAGTTTACGGAATGTTTAAGCGAAGTAAGTGCAATTATTGAGAACGAGAACGTTGAAAGTGTATTTGTGTTGGGAGATTTTAATTCACACCCAGGTGAGCGTTTTGGTGTTGAGTTACGAAGTTTTTGTAATGAACAAAACTGGTTATGTGCAGATATAGAGAGACTTGGACTGAATTCTGATACGTATACATATGTTAGTGACGCTCATGATAATTGTCGTAGATGGCTTGACCACTGTTTGGTCACTAAGGCCGCTTGTCAAACTATTGTAGATGTTAAAATTTTGTATGATGTTTTTTGGTCAGACCACTTACCTGTACAGCTGATTTGCAACTTAAAAGTATTGCAGTCAAAGATTGTTAGCACGAAGCCCTCATGTAACAGGGTTAAATGGGGGATTAGAGAAGCTAGCCAGATAAGTAGGTACCATGAGTTGTGTCATGTGAAGTTGAGAGAAGTTGACTTTCCGGTTGTGTTTCATGAATGCTGTGATAATATGTGCCACAACCGGGAGCACAGACTACTTATAGATAGCTTGTATAAAACTGTTATTGATATTTTAAGTGAGTCAGCTGTGGCGACTTGTTTGTATCGGACTGAATTAAAGCGGAGGTATGTCACGGGTTGGAACAAACATGTGAAAGAGGCTCATGTGGAGGCTCGACTAAGGTTTGCGCTTTGGATGCAATATGGTAAACCCGGTGTGGGACCTGTTTATAGACAAATGTGTGACTCACGAAAAGCTTTTAAGGCAAAACTAAAGTGGTGTCAAAATAACCAGCATCAAATTAAAATGGACATTATTGCTTCTCACCACTCGGCGAGAAACTTTGGAAGCTTTTGGAGAGAAACGAAAAAGTTGAATCCTGAGTCGAGTCTCCCTTCGAGTGTTGGGGGTAAAAGTGAGTCGGTTGATATTGCTAACTTATTTCGACAGCGTTTCAAAATTGAGCCACCTCTGGGTCCAGCAGATCAAACATCGAATATAAGCAGTAATGACCTAAGTGTACGTTTCACTGCCCGTGACGTGTCTTCCGTCATCAAAAACATGACCAGGGGTAAGTCGCCTGGTCACGATAGTTTAAGTATTGAGCATTTACAGAACGCAGGTGTTCATCTCCCAAGGGTTCTTGCCTTACTATTCAACCTATGTGTGAGTCATTCTTATCTGCCGGCTGATTTAGTGAAAACAGTCGTGGTGCCCGTTCCTAAGAATAAGACCGGTGATATGTCAGATGTTAATAATTACAGACCGATATCCTTGGCAACGGTTACAGCGAAAGTTTTTGATTGTTTACTTGACCGTTGTCTAGGTAAACAATTAAAAATTAATGACAGACAGTTTGGTTTTAGGAATGGGTTGTCAACTGAGACTGCAATCATGACCCTTAAGAGTACAGTCCAATATTACACTGGGAGGAGGACACCTGTGTATGCATGCTTCCTGGATTTATCCAGTGCTTTCGACCTTGTTTCATATGACATATTGTGGAGAAAGTTGTCCAATGACGCTAACCTGCCACCAGAAATAATTAATGTGCTAAAGTTCTGGTACGATAACCAGCACAACACTGTGAGGTGGGCAGGCTCATACTCAGAGGGGTACAGGTTAGATTGCGGGGTGAGGCAAGGGGGACTGACCTCACCCAAGTTGTTTAACATCTATATGAATAAGCTGATCGAGGAACTCAGTAGCACTGGCATCGGATGCACGATCGATGGTCTGTCTTTCAACAACATCAGTTATGCGGACGATATGGTGCTGCTGAGTCCGTCGATCAGTGCTCTTAGGAAGCTGTTAAATATATGTGAGTGCTATGCTGGAGCCCATGGACTTAGGTATAATGCCAAGAAAAGCGAGCTGTTAGTTTTTATGGCACAAAACAAGACCTATGAAGTGGTACCACCAGTCTCGCTATGTGGTGACACTTTAAACAGAGTGAAACAGTTCAAGTACCTTGGTCACTGGGTAACAGAGGATGGCACTGATAATTGTGATATTGAGAGGGAGCGTAGGGCATTGGCCGTACGATGCAACATGCTGGCCCAAAGATTTGCAAAGTGTGACATCAATGTCAAGATAACTCTGTTTAGGGCTTATTGCCAGGCTTTCTATACCTGCAGTCTGTGGACCAATTACACGCAGAAAACGTTTAATGCCCTGCGAGTGCAATACAACAATGCTTTTAGGATACTGCTGTCGCTGCCTCGTTTCTGTAGCGCGTCAGGGATGTTCGCAGCAGCGCGTACAGATGACTTCTTTGCGATCATTCGTAAAAGATCCGCTTCACTACTGCGTCGGATGCGGGGCGGTGACAGCGGTCTTCTGAGCATTGTTGCTAGTAAGACTGAAGGCCGCCTTATGGCGCACCTGTGCGCAGTGCATGTACTGTTGCCAGGTGTCTCCATGAGATGGCGTAACTAAGTATTATTAGCACTAGTTTAGCTTTGTTACGTATTGTGTGTTTTTAAGTCTATTATACTAACATAGGTTAAGGAATACTAACAAATTTATGGGTTTCACCTGAATTAAAGATAAATAAATAAATAAAAACACGTGGCTTGCTTTCAGTACCATATTATTGCCACAAAATGACTCTTTAGCAAAATGACTCTAGCTTAGCTAAAAAATACTTAACCGACAATATGGCTAGAGTAGACGATGACATGTTGTTTGATAAAGTAACCCCAGTAGAAATCTTCAAAATGGTTAGTAATATGTGCAATAAAAATTCTCACGGTCATGACGAAATACCCATAAGTATCATCAAGGATAACATTGACATATTAGCTGAGCCAATAGCTGACTTTTTAAACAGATGTATTGAGCAATGTGTTTTCCCTGACCAATATAAAATTGCTCGTGTTTTGCCCATATTCAAAAAAGGCTCTAAATTAGATGCGAAAAACTATAGACCCATTTCACTATTACCAGTATTCTCTAAAATATTTGAAAAGGTAATGAAAGATAGGCTTGTCAAACATTTGATTAAACACAATATTATTAGCTATCAACAGTTCGGGTATCAAAGAAACATAGGGACCATTGATGCAATAGACTCACTAGTGGATGATGTGGTTAGCAAACTGAATAATAAAGAAAAAGTAGCAGGTCTATTCCTAGATCTTAGCTCTGCCTTCGATACTGTTGAACATAAAATCCTTTTAGACAAACTAGAACACTATGGGATAAGAGATAATGTCTTAAAGCTTTTCAGTTCTTATTTACAGAACAGATCACAGTACGTCGAAATTAAATCAGTTGAAAGCGGACATGAAAAAATTAACAAATCTAAGCTTGTTAGAGTACAAAAGGGAGTTCCACAAGGCTCAGTCTTGGGTCCAATATTTTTTATTATATTTCTTAATGACTTAGCAAACTATATGTATAAGATAGTACCAGGCATCAAAATGGTTATTTTTGCTGATGACACAAGTGCCGTTATGAACGATATCTCTGTAAGGGACTTAGAAAATAAAGTGAATCATGCACTGTCTGCTTTTGAACATTGGTTTTCCACTAATAATTTAAAACTCAATGTGGAGAAAACTAAATGTATGCTATTCAAATCAACCGTGAGGAATAATGATAGTATTAAGATAGCTTCATTGGGAAATAAAGTGGAAATTGTACAAAACTTGAGATTTTTAGGGATACAAATAGATGCGCTCTTAAGCTGGAAAAAAGAACTGGAAGCAATCATAAATACTCTCAGCAGTGCATGCTATGCATTGAGAAGTTTAAGGGACGAACTAACCATTGCTCAATTACGAAATGTTTATTTTGCCTTAGTTGAGTCCAAGCTGAGGTACAGTATTAAACTATGGGGGAATAGTTATAAATATAATATGGATGCAGCTTTTGTTATGCAAAAAAGAGCCCTCAGAACTATTCTTCGCATAGACCAGACTGAATCTTGTAGAGAGCATTTTGTGAAAATAAAAATACTACCTGTACCTTGTCTTTACATATTGGTTCTACTAAGTAGTTTTCAAGAAAAACTTGGTAAGTACGAGACAAAGGAAGAAAGGGAAAGTAGGGTAGAAACGCGCAGGAAAGATTTGCCTAATTATCTGCAGCCAAAATTAAATGTTGTCAGACATAGTTCTAAAGTTCAGTCTGTACTAATCTTCAATAAATTGCCATTAGAACTAAAAATGATTAATAGTCCAAGAATATTTAAATTCAAATTAAACTCATTCTTAATGACGAAGTGCTACTATAGTATAGAAGAGTTTTTTAGGGACAAAAATAATGCCACAGTGTAACTTGTATATTTAAGTTTAAGTCTAATTCTCATCATGTTACTTTGTTGATTAAGTTGAATGTTTGTTTTTTTTTAACTAGGCTAATTGTGTTTTTTTTTTTTTTTTTTTAACTGATTTTTGATTTTACTTATTTTATTTTGATATTACTTATTTTATTTTGATATTACTTATTTAATTTTTGACATTTCATCTATATTATTGATTGTAACTTTTATTGATTATTATTATTGTATTAATGCTGTACCTACCTATTCAACACAAATGTATTTTTGTTCAGAATAAATGACTAATGACTAATGACTAATGACTAATTTACGTGGTGACCTGTGCTGATGTATGACAAAACATCTGATTGTGCTATGAGTGTATGAATGTGCATTATAGGGAAGTATCTGCAAACCCCAGTTCAGTACTGGAAATTAGGTTGTTGTCGTTTTGGACGTTCTAGGAAACCTGGATCAGAATCACATGAGTTCTATTAATCTCTTCTTTAATTCCAGCCTCTTCAATCCTATGCTACGACTGCAACAGCGCGTATGACCCTCGCTGTGGAGTGGAGTTCGACTCTTTCAGTCTGGGCATCATCAACTGCTCCTTAAGGGACCCTCCAGAACATTTGGAGCCTATCGAGCCTACTTACTGTCGATCTATCAAGATGGAGAGTGAGTATCTACTTATTTAAGTACTTTGCAACTTGCTGGTGAATCTTGTTGCGCATCACGGTCGACACCACTTCATCATGTCAATAAAATAGTGTCTAGGCTATTAACATTTGATGCTCTCTTGCAATACTGCAGGTCAGTACTAGTCGACAACAATACTGCGTCAATCAATTATGACACAGAATGATGTAGCTAAGGTTAACTTTGGGGGAAGTAGTACCTACTGCTATAGCTATCCTTAGTATTGCACAAAAGTTCTTCCTTAGCATTGCACCTTCCATCCTCAGTATTGCGCAAACTGTTCTAAGTGTCTGTACGACTGCACTTTTGAGGACCTAATGAACGCCCCCGATGCTGCTATAGGCGTGCCACTTACTAGGCCCAGCTGATTGAAATGGCACCATCGACACAAAAAGAGTAATGCCACTAGATCATCAGTATACGTGCTCGGATTCACCCACTGATGGGTAAAGGCCTCCCACTTTTTCTACCATACTTGCCAGTTCCGTGTGTTCCGCATCCAGGTGCTTTGACGGCCCTAGTTCCTTTAGCCTAACCTTGGCCAACATTCGGTTTAAGTTTCGAAGATGTTCTATTACACTTTACAATAAAAAAAAAACGACTTCCCAAAAAAACACTAAAAAGTCCAAAATAACTTTACTTTCGGAAGTCGGTGACTTTGTTTGTTTCATTGACTTTTTGCCACCGATTTCCAAAAGTAAAGTTATTTTAGACTTTTTAGTTTTTTTTGAATGTCGGTTTTTTTTAATGTTGGTTTTTTTTTTCAAAAAGTTTTTATTTTACGTACGTTTTAGTGCTTTATCATTTTTCGTAATTCGTTAAAACCACTGGAAAGTCACAGGATTCGTTTACTTGGATTACATGCTTTTCCCAGCTATTGTGATTTAAAACCAAATAACTGAACCGATTTTGATGAAATTTCTATGGGACCAATCGGGAAGTAAATCCTTTCAGATAAAAAATAATTTTTCAAATCTGTTCTTAAATGACGGAGTTATGAGGTAACAAACATAAAAAAAAATACAATCTAATTAAGAACCCCCTCCTTTTTTTGAAGTCGGTTAATAAGACCAGTTTCTAATACATTTTTTTCTTCAGTCTACGGGAAGGTCCGAGTGGTCCGCCAATGCGGCTACCTGGCTGAAGAACAGATGAAACTGCCGCACTGCCGGCGGGTCTCCGGCAACGGAGACGTATTCGTCACCTACTGCACTTGCAACACGGATCTCTGCAACTCCGGAGTTGAGCAGATCTACCCACAGATGGCGTTGCTGATTGTTTTCTTGTTTTTAGTGGTATGGTATTAGTGTGTTGTTAGAGAGAATTAAATGGTGGTAGATTGTTGTTGTTTTAATTTTTTGTGTTTTTATTTGATGTTTTAGTTGGTGAATAAAATATGTACGTCTAGCCTCTATACTGGTGTTCAACTACATCGATTTAGGCTGGAAAGTAATCCTTAGTCTTGGGAAAAAGCTAGGCAGATGATGATGAGCTTCTATAGTTTCACATAGAGCATACTAACAAAGCCTGGACGTGGCTGATACAATGTGGGTTTACTGCGCAAAGGTTCCGAGCCGAAGTTTTAACTTTTCAAAAGCATATTACGAACATTACAAAGTGACCACAGTAAGAAGACTTTAGGTAGGCTGTAGTATTTAGATAAAATACTTACTGCGAAACTGCAAGAACAGTTCAGTTATCTGGTTTTCACTTGTCGCAATATTAGTGTTTTATGAACATATTGACAGTAGATTAACAAGAGAAAGTAAGCACTTGCTACTATGCAAAAGACATTGGTTTTCCTGATACTTAACATTAATGCAAGCGTACATATTGATTGGCATGTGCTATAAACTAATAGCTTCAGCACTGGAGAATATGGAAATACTTAGATAGTTTCTCATAGATAATGTATTCGTGACTCCATCAATTTTAAGTGAACTTTCTCGCCCAGGCAGGTCACCTGACTTCCGCCATTTTATATTATTTTCAAAACAGCGGCCACGCACAAACCCTGTATTAATCAATAGTTAATATTAATACGAACAAGTATTGTTTGCTACAAAATCTTTTAAAGCGTCATTTTGCCGAGATTTAAGCTAGAAAAGTTAAAATATTCGCCATCAGTACAAACATAGCTCTTATTTCGGAAAGGTGACGCTTAAGAAGATTTTATCTCATAAAAATTAATACATTTATAGACGTGGTCGCTATTTTGAAAATAATAAAACGTCGGAAGTTAGGCCTCGTTAAAAATGACGGACACCTAATTATTAAACCAGGAATATTAGCAAATCGCTGGAATACAATCTCGGACTATTTGCAACATGGCGATTTTACCCGACTACCTTAAAAGAAGGGTAGGTATTTATTTTCTTAGTCCTCATTCCCTAGGCTTCTATTCCCAAAACTTCCAATGATTTAATTGTCTTCCTTGTTTAGGAAATTGTTTATCTTTCGTCAATACCAGTCAGTTTTATCACAAGGATTGGAATCACAACTTCAAACATAAGTTTGTTTGTGAAGAAGAAGTTCAATGGTTCACTAACCTGGATTGGCACCATCACGGAACGCCTTGGGCAGATTCTTATAGGCTAAGAAGTACTCGATGTGCGCCATCTCATGATGAGCCGTGATCAGGTCCTTCATGTCAACGTGAGTGCACATCTTGATCCTGGAATATAAGGCAAGGAGTTCTATAGCTATTTAGATTTGAATATTATTAAGTTAATCGCAAGTAGAAGATAGGTTACCAGGTTGAATCAAGGTTTACGAGAAACGCTTGGACAATCAGATTACACTCATGCCTGGCCGTCCACATGTAAACCTTGGGAATTTTTCAAGTGCACTGCTAGCATCAAAACAAGGCCTCTCAAAACAGTGACACTATTAAGTACTTTTTTTTGCCCCACACTTTGAATTTCTGATAGAGTGTGCGTATCAGTTCATCATCAAGCTCTATGCAGATTTCATGCGTTACTTTTAATACACCACATCATCGCAGTGGGTGCCAGAGGACGGACGTTGTTGCCGAGAGACACCTAGAAAACGCTGATGTGACTTAGAGGCGTTTCTAGGAGATTAGTTCGAGAGAACCGGACATAGGATGGAGGGGAGTGCTATGGGTGAGACTTTTTCTCAGCAGGGAAACAGAATAGGTTAAAAAAATATACAATACTTATCCATTCAGGCACTAAGTAAATCTCAGAACACTGCTGGACTGACACCTAGCTCTTCAGTTTTTACAAAAAAAAAAAAATATAATTTTTTCACCTATAATCATGTCTGTTACAAAAGTCCCATGCCGACGGCTGGCAATGTATGTGCCTGTCGGTAGGCTGCTGAAGCGCGCTCAGAGCCCAGAAGTCGTGCGGCATTGCAGACATGTTCATCGACACGAAGAACTCTTCGGCCAGTTGGAAGATTGTCAGAGGAGTGTAGCCCTGGAATGAAAAAAAGATTAATTTAAAGTTAAGTGAGAGAAAACTAATATAAATACATTAAGTGTGCTTTGTCTGTAAGATATGTTATTATGTAATTGGTTCATCAATTAGAATTTCTTGTTATTTACGAGTCATACACAATGTTTTGCTGAATTAGCTGTTGTTTTAACAATACTTACAAATACAGAAAATACTTGTTATTTCGAATGAACACCTCAGAGCCAAAGCAAAGCAAAGTGATGTTCTATTAGCGGTAACGATGACGGACAAACAAATTTTGCATCGCAACAACATAAACTACCGCAAAGCTTATGTCAATGCAATCCGAAATCGTTGTAGAAATCCCGGTCTAAACCCTCTGGATGTTGAAATAATCTTTTGTTACGTTGCCCACATACTTCATCCAAGCTTCAATGACATTCTCAAAACCTTCCATTTTCGCTCACCTGCTGCACCATCTCTGGCGTAATATCCACCAGGGTCTTGCCCGGATAAGGCAGGGTGACGGGCACTATGCCCGACCAGCTCTGCCCCCACATGTCACCGAGGATGTGGGCAGGGATGGGGGCTGAACGAGAGATGCGCTCAGGACCGTAGGCTTCCCGGAGACGACGGCGGACGTAGGCGTGCAGGAGCTCGTAGAGGGGCTTGATCTGAAGAAATGAGGACTGATGTTAGTATGCAAAACATGACGCCTCCTGTGATTCTTGTAGAGGTGTCAACAATTTCCATGTAATAATGAGTGATAATCCTGACATTTTCACTAAAACTTATAAACTCTATGCTTCAGAGCCGCGAGGAAATTAATTTTGGCAGGTCAGGCTAATGTTGAGAATTTCGTTGAAAATACAATACACTTCATGCTTGGTACAATGCTACTTTTGACCTAGTGGTCGATAGTACATTGCTGTTTTAGGTCAAAATTGTATTTTTTTAAGAAAGGAAACAATTACGAATAATAATTAAAAAAAACTTTAAAACCTGGTAACTTTTTCACACCAATCCCAAAAACCTCCCGCATATTCTAAGTCATTTACTTTTTGTAAATCTTAAATGAGATAATAAAGAAGTAAGATTGAGATTCGTTACCTGTTCCCAAACTTCATCAACCTCTTGCCTCATGTTATTCGTATCGTAAGGGAACATCCAGTAAGCTGACGCGTCCGTGAAATCTGGAAAACACAAAACAACCATAAATAACGGAGACTCTATTAAAAACAAAACCGATTGCAGTGATCTGAAACTACGTAATGGCATCGAAAACGAGCTCTTGTGATGATTAATTTGAATGTCTCAAATACTTCCTATTTCCTATCACGAGAACTTAATGCTAGTTTAAAACGCACAGCGGTGTGCATAGCACTTGACTTGAACGAACATAGCGCCTTTTATTTTTCGAAGAGCGTGTTGCACTACTGCGAAAAAGCAAGCGATGACTCGGTCGCTCAAGTATATTACAGGCGTTAAGTAAGTCAAAATTTAAGTAGCTTAAGATATTCAATATTTCTATAAGGTTTGGTTTCAGTTTAAATTGGCGGCGGTACTTACACAGACGCCTAGGCATATTTCAAGCACTGGACAGCAACAACTCACTTTTAAATGTACATTTAGATAATCATACATATTGTGCCAATCAATATTTTAGGGAAAACAGATTTGACCTCGTTTCTAAGACACAAAATCTAACCAAGCCTACTTACTGTTCAACCTCGCCGCCTGATTGGTCAAATCCACAAGCTGTTCATACAGGTCCCTGATTCTCCTGCCCGTGTTCCTTCTCCACTCGGTCCAGATGTGCTGCAACTCGTCCCAGTCCCGGGAGTGAGACATGATGAACTGGAGCTCGGGCTGCAGGTGGAGGCCGCACTTGAAAGGCTCGTTGTACGCGCAGATTTCTGCTGTGTTGTAGACGGCTAGCATGTCGTTTATTATGCGGTTGTACTGGAAATTCAAAAATGTGTATTAAGAACCTGTGTTCTGCAAAAGGGTAGACAGACAGAAGTTATTCTTACACGCATGTTTTCAGGTGCGTTGAATTTCTATCTAAACTAATATTATAAAGAAATTTGTAAGTTTGTATTCAGGGGGTAATCTTCCGAACTACTGATCCGATTCCGAAAATTCCTTCACTAACTGGAAGCTACATTATGCATGAGTGTCAAAGGCTACATTTGAAACGTTCGATTCCCGTTTATTAATTTCTGTACAAAACGGGAGCGAAGTCACGAGCAAAAGCTAGTGGATTATAAGGGCAAGAGTAAACTATGGTTATGATCTGGGTACAAATCTCGGGCTAAACAATTTGTTACACGTACATACATAATTATGTGTATTGTCACGGAATGTTATTTTAATCAATACCAATAGTAATAGCTTTTCTATAAAGACGGTTTTCTTCTAATCGAACTTGTTGTGAGGTCGGTCTTCACTACTACAAGTAGCCATCTTAGATAGGTATTAGTTATTATCCTCAATCCACTACTTAAGAAATGTATTTTTCTTACACCACTAGTAAGAAAACGCTTATGTTATTACTTATGATAATAGATACTTACTCTATCAAGCTGATCAGGTGGCAACGCAGCCGGTCCAATGATAGACAGCAGCCTCAACTGCCTGAACGTGGCGAAGTCCCGGATACCACCGCGTGGTATCTGCTGAGCGGCCTCCCACAGACCTCGTTGGAAGAGAGTGTAACGTTGCTGAGCATCCAACTGTAAGAGAAAAGACAGAATAATGTCAAGTGAGAAGTACTAAGCATTAAAACGTATTCCAGAAGAAGTGCGAAAAGGCGTCGAAGTTACCTCCATGCAAAGAGATTCAAGACTTATAGAGGGAATATTTTCGTATAAAAATTTTCATCCCAAATATTTTAGATTTTGACACACGAATGCTACCTGACAAGTAGGCCTATGACACTAGACAGAACGATTTGTTAATAAGTAGCTTAACAAGTATTGGATTACGATTTTCTTCGTCGTGTCCCGTCTATCGGTCGTAAATTGTTGAATGTCTTTGCCTCCATGCAAGTTTTAACGAGAAAGAAAGACGAAGTATTTATTAGACTCGAAAAGGACAGTACAAAATATATTAAATAAAAAGAGAACAACAAAAAAAAAACTCGGTATGTAAAATAAATAAAATTTCGATATGTAAAACTTTACTCGGGTATATTTGTAATATTTTTATTTTGCAGATTGTGTCACTTCGAGCAACTAATTTCAATATTTTTGTATTCCAAGCTGTAGATTTTTTTAAATAAGTTTCCTAATTTTTGCTCGTGATGACGTCAAAGATGAGGCCGAAGAGTTCAAAAGAAGAGGCAAGAAGGTTAGAGTCATTTGATTTGCGCATACGATAGTATAGATCTTCTAAAGGTGCCATATCGTCGCTGTAGAATGATAACCTCGTATGTCCAGGAAACCAAACTTCACAGGAAACGAAAAAAACGTTTAATTTTGTCAATGTTTAAAATATTTTTACGTGCTTTTGTCTTATGTTTTGAATATAATAGATGGCACTAGTAGTCATAACCTGGGTTCACAGTTTCGCTGTATTATAAAATACGTGGTTTTCATACGATTTTTACAAAAAAAAAAAAAGAATTTTTGAAATACGAGGTACTCATTCTACAGCGACGATATCGAATCATCCACATACTATAAATTTTCTAATACTTAATTGTCAAAAAGAAAAGGAGTATAAAGGGTGTAAATAGACCCTCAACGAATCCAAAATGCACTTGTTTTCCCCGTCGTTGCGATATTTTTTTGTTCTGGACCATACCTAACTACCTATACTAAAATATTGCTTGGAACCTTTTGTTTACCGAGATATTGGAGGTCAAAGTTCCAACTTTTCACAAGTTTATTTTTTAAAATCTAGTTTTTACGGTAATAACTTTACTTTAAATACCTCCATGACCCGTTTGCTATTCAATGCATCATCAGCACAATGTTTTGACTGCGAACCGTTACATTGTGTTTTACCGTAAAACGAGATATTTCACCCAAAAAAAATTGTTTCCCAGCAATAATTTTTGCTTTGGGCTAATTAGTTTGATGTACAGAATGCTTGGTTGGTGGCTTCGTGAAGGGTCCGTGTACACCTTTTATAGCCGCCGAGCCATACAATAGATGCATTTAAAGCTTTGTGCGGGTCATTTAGGAGGCAAGACGCTATGGTATTTTATGCAATCTTGTATATACATACATGATGCATGAAATTTCGCGACCGCTCATATTTGTTCAGTTGTTGTAGTATTTGCAGGCCTTGTGTTATGTTTGTCTTCTTTGAGACACTATTTAAAGAAAAAGAAAATCTCCATAATAGATGGAACTTTATTCCATTCTAACAACCTGACAAAACATTGTGACACCATCCATTTTACAATCTAAAACAAATATTCTAGTGTATGGTGTCATGAAAGAGTGACGGCGGAATTCTGAAAAGGCGTGTGAACTACTGACATCCTTATAAGTTGTGTCAAAGTGGAAAATAACGTAACCTTCCGAAACAACCATAGATAGATTTTCCGGACTTGCGTTTTTCATTTATTCCTTTAAAATCTTAGAGCATCCGGAATCCCAGACTGGCTATTGTGATTCTTGTCAGCGGATAGTGTATTCTATTCCTTCCACGACGTGGCGACAGAGTTATTAAAGTTTGCTTGCATTTTCCGATTTTCTGTCAGCTAATTTTGAGAAACTGCAATCACTCATCTATCTACCTGATGCCTTTATTGAAATAGCGTAGAGATTTTTCAGACCTATCTTTGTAAGTTTGCCAAAGTAATAATTATTCTAGAAGATAATTACACACTTAAATTTTGTTTGTCTAAAAACCGACTGTCTTTTTATAACCCAGGTTAATTATAAAGGCTTAATTAAAGTTGACGTCATTCCACAATGACGGATTACAAGAAAACAATGATAAAGTGTAGTCGATTTTTTTATAGCAATTACTTTGCAGGTGACTCAGTGGACGTAGCGTGATGGTACTGTGTTATGTGGTTATGATTCATAGTAATGTCGCTATCATAATAATTGATGGTAATTGTTATTAGGTGACATAATGACCAGGTGACTGGTTTGATTCTGAGCTGACTAGCTTGACTGTCATGTTGTATGATGGAATCTTTATCCCGACTATGTCAACGCAAGCACAGACCGATATTTCCATTAGGCTTTCATTCAATAAGAATCGCGTAAACCTATTAAATATTCAAAATATCGAACAGTGCAGAAGGCCTTGTCCTAATGTGAGTGATCGTAATTCATTTAGTTCGGCATCGTCGCACCAAAAGTCCGCCAAATGATTGTTACGACTGCGTATTCGCGCATCGATCGCTTATATTACACGGTCGAATAATTTTTGTTATCAATTTCATTAGTATTAATTCAATTGTAGTTTAGTTTGTTTTTGGTTTAATTCTACTTCTAAACGTGAGAAATTGAATTTGCACAAAGAAGTTTCTGGAAGTTTCGGGTACGGGTTTCACAAAACTCGTCACGGGTCAAAAACATGTTCTCAGGTCAACGTATCTCGTAAGAAGATTCATAACAATAATTATAACTTAAACGCCGGATGAACAGCAATTTAACAATAATTTTAAGAAATAATCGTGTAATTAAAACCGTGGTTAAAGTTTCGTTCACACTTTTTTTGTATGTACTGACCGTACAAGAGACTGTTTGTGTAAAAATAAGGTAAGTACATACGTACACAAAATAACAAAATAAACCTTTACTATTTTGAACTAATAAATTCAAATAGGAACATGGCGAATGATAGCAAAATCAGAAGTAAGAACTGGCCACCTAAAAATTGATAACCGACCAATTAAGTAGTGCACGAATCTAGAAAAGTGCAAAACGAAATGAAAAATTGAATGCGAAGAGGATGGGGTAAAAATACACAATTCCGATTGTTACCAAACTATAGTAAGCGCCAGATAAACATGGAATAACGGTCATTGACCCACATACATTTATTGACATACTTAATTCCGAAAACAATAATAATGACATAAAGCTGTCCTGAATCGATATCTGTCGTGATCCTTTCCTTTTTTTAATAATGCAAAACGATTCATAAATTATTGTCCGCGTACCTACGCAGAGAAATTAAGGAAAGGGAAATGAACTTTATTCCACGTATAACTGTCGCTTATTATACACAACACAAAAATGCCAGTACCTAATAGAAAATCTTGCAGGAGAACATCCACATGAGGCGTTTTAATGTCTGCGTATTTGTCAAGCGTAAGTATTGACTTTAAGTAAATACGACCCAGATCACCTATTAAAAGAACTAGGGCAAAGATAAACGACATTCGACCCCCAAGTTCAAGACCTAACGTCAAATTTCGCAAATTTGCGTGCTAATAACACTGTTTTATACCGCGGCCTTGTCCGCAGCATTACAGCGAACAAGTGTCATGAGTCCCTTAACAAAGCGATTCATTAGGTAGCCTTGATTTACTTCGAGATCTTATCTACGTTATATACTCAAGTTCAAGTTTTGTTCTGCTTGTAAAAAGTAGGTAATTACTCGTTGATTTAATTATTTGTTTGAATGTAATTGACTGCCTCGTTGGCCTAGCGGTCGCAAGCGCGACTGCTGAGCCATGAGGTCCTGGGTTCCATTCCCAGGTCGGGCAAAGTGTTGTTGGGTTTTTTTTATTTTATTTCGTAACAGCCACGGAGTCTGCATTTGTGCTCGATTGACGGCAATAGGCTCGCCCCCTATTACATAGGACTTAAACTTAACTGGCAAAATGTGGGTGTACTATTAGGTACACCTCTGCCTAACCCTTCGGGGATTACATGCGTGATGGTATGTATGTGTAATTAATGAAGATGTGTTCATTTTTGCTGGGGCGAGACTAGACATTAGGTAAGTCATAAGGTCGTTTTGCTAATATGACGTTTCGATACGGAGCCTTGCGAAATGACCCTTTTAAGGTTTTTAATGAAAAATAAAACTTGATGAAAAACTTGGTTTACTTCGACTAATTTTAATTTGATGTATTCTTTGGTAATTCCCACGCTTGCTAAGTGAACATAAAAGGTAGGCCTTTCCCAAATATCAAAGAAACTAATATTTTGATGAAACGTAATATTTTTTTTATGTGCACGTGTAAAATAAGTTTAATTGAACATTTAATAAATCTAAGGGACAGGTCTCTAGGTCCCGATAAAACTGCAGAAAATGGCGTTCTACATTTGTGATAATTACTATATATTGGTACGGTCACATCACATAATGTCCATGTTCATTCAGAACTAAACTACCTAGGCTGGAATCTCTTTTTCACGATTTGGAAGTCCTCAATGGATGTGTTCCGTGTGGATGTGATCTGTCAGACTCATAACGACTAAAACAACACCGGTGTTCCAGCGCACACTTGCTTCGGGGGCTGCGGGAACTAATGCTACTTCCGCTGTCCCAGACTAGTGCCGGCCCGCTTGACTTGCGGGCCTCGTTCCAGGGGGAAATGAGGTGTAAAACTCCCCCCGTTGCGTCTAAGAGAGGCGCGCGAACACTACACGCTGCCGTCGCGGGTGCAGTGTGGTGGGGGGCGACGGATGTCCCCGAATCCGTCGCCCATGGACTAGTCTACGGGGCCGGAAGAGCGGGATGGACGGGAGCTCGTCATCTCCCTCTCCCTTTCCGCAGCTTCCTTCTGCGACATGGCGGTTTCGCACTCGGACTCTGCGCTGCAAACCATCGAGCGAACAACGGTTGGCAGCGACAGGTCTCCTCCCACCTCTGTAACGAGGGCACGGCGCGGCTCACCCCACGCGGCACACTCGGCCAGCGTATGACCTAGGCTGGAACCTGCAGCAATTAAAAGGTCGACAGCTTGACTCATTTCACGAGAAAACTCGACAAACAAAAACTACTCATTAACTTACCTACAGTAATAACAAAATTCAGTTTCCCACGGTATGAAACTGGTTTTGAACTTGAGACTATGTTTATGTGTTAATTATTCATTCCTATTATCGCACATTTTGCCTTGTCACGATCTCTTTTAATCGTATTAAAGTACTCGTTGGTACGATACATAAATCTGCACTGTTTACTGTTAATCATGTACTGCATTAACAAGAAAACAAAGTTACCTGTGTTTCTAGATTTCAACATTGGTCCTACCAACAAGCAATTTCGTGAGGACTGCTCCAGCTATTGAAAATTGATTTTTCAATACACTTCCTCGAAAACTGGCTCTTATCGCACTACAATTAGGTTCAACATGCTATGGATTTCACCCTCGTGGTTTTCTTCTTATATTCCCGCACTATAGTGCGGAAATAAAAATTCCACAGCCAGGCGGCTCGCCCCCACACGCATTTTTATTTTTCATTTTTTTTCTATTCCATTGAATCAATTTGGACTTTGAACAAATTTGGACTAAAAACTAAAACCAAAAAACTGAAAGTGTATTGAGAAACGTCGTTTGATACACGTGGGCATTTGTTACTACTGTTCTCGGCTCCATAACACCCTCGCCTGCGGGTCGTAAGTGTATTTCGCCTCGGCCGCAATAACAAACTTTCCCCACTTATATCAAAATCCCTTGTCTTAGTTACTCTGTCACATGATCAAGACTGTAGAGTCTCGTTTGTCAAGTGATCGTAGAAGTGCTACTGCTCATTACGTCTTGGGTTGGGTTACCAGGTCGGACAAAGTATTATTGAGTCTTTCCAACAGGAATTTCTCAGTCGCAGTCTGTATTTGCGCTCAATGCCAGGCTGGTGGCAATAGGCTTCCCTCGTCACTTATAAGTATTACACGAGAAGATTATGTCAATTCCTTTGAAAGTCGCATCAAAACACGAAACGCTTTCAAAGCGATAGCCATTTGTCTTGTCCCTAACATATTCTTAGAAAGGGATAGTTAAATGTGGTAGTCTATTTAAACTACCGCATTACCGCTAGAAAACATCATATTACCTAGTGACCTGGTTGTGGATCTCTGATAGGCAGTCGTCAATCCATACAAAACAAAATCAAAATCGGTTCATGAGTGCGGGAGCTACGACGCCACAGACAAACACACACACACAGACAGACACGTCAAACTCACGTAACGTCGGGGGTTAAAAATACTTTTGAGCTACATCCGACCAGACTTGAAGCCGACCCCAATATGATGATGATTTAACTGTATAACCTGTAACCTAAGCTGAACAAACTGTTATGAAAACCATTTCCGTCAACCCTTTTCCTCAATTTTGTTCAACCAAAATCCCCAGAAGTCATCGTCACGTTTTGGTTGCGAAACCCCGCAGTATGGGAATGTCCTCTATCATTGACAATGGACACACGTTAACTCGTGTGAGAATTAATAGGCGTCTCATTATGTGCCGGCATTGAAGTGGCTACCGTAAGGTCTTAGCTTTATCTTCGGCTGGTAAGCTTCATCGCTTCTTTGTTTTATTTTGTGTTATATAATGGGGTTAATTAATTTTTTGCGGACGTTTGGTTTTGCTAGGACTTCAATTGGAACTCGCAAACGTGGCAAATTCATCTCATTACCACGAAGGAGATGGCGGGACGACTTAAAGAGACCTCCTAGAGAATACGCTGAATCGTGACCGATGGAAGTATGGAGGAACCCTTTGGCCATCCGTTGTGCAGTAACAACTATTAACAGGTGACTGTACCTACACCGAACCATTTTTTACTAGGAGATACAATGGGCGGAAATTATATTTTGTAATATAATACTGACATACTGTCTACAATCCAACCATGCTAGTTTAATTTCTCATTGCCAGAATGAAAAACGGTCACTAAGCTAACTTGGTTCAATTAATTTAGATGAGAAATGTTCGAGTAGCAGTCCGATAATCACTCGGCTTCCATGTATTTCAATCGACACAAAATCCTCATTGTTTCCTTTAAAGTCATACGAAGTACCAAACAAGTTCTGTAAAGAAGTCACAATTTATTATCCATCATAATCAATGCAACTGCTAAAGAAGCTAACAAAAAAACTCATTCATACCCAAACTAGTTCAAGTTTACAAACAGATGTACTATCGCGCACAAAGCTACCTCAATATTTGGCACAACACTATGCAATCCATTTGCACTTCAGCACCAAGATAGTTTTACACTCATACAACTTAAAATTGAACCTTAAGCTGCTGTGATAAGGTTTGAATGAAACCGTGTGGTGTGATTTAATAAAGTGGTTTTGAGGATTCTAAGGTCAGGATCGTCTTTTGTCATCAATTAGCGAACTACGTGTGTGGGTTGTGTGAAATGGTCGTACCGGTAAGTAGAAAAGTCATTGGTATGCAAATAGATGCACATTTACTTGTAGGAATAGTCAAATGTTTACTTAGAGGAAGTGCTAAGATATGGTGATTATAAAGAAACTTTCAATGAATCAGAATAATTTGTAGAAAGTAAAGCACTTTTGATTACTCGTGATTGATTACATGAACGTAATGGTCTGAGAATGGTCCCTTTCGAATCATAATAGACAGTCCTCAAAGATTAAATTACCAGTTATTATTAGCTTACTTATTACTTACAAAATATGGGCGATAAAATACCAAATGCCTACTGTAATATTTCTGGTGTTATCTGTACCTAGTCAATGGAGCATAACAACGCAGTCGTGGTCATACAAAATTCTGATTATTGTTAAAAAAACCTAGCATTGTGACGTCAGACCTTCTCGACCCTGAACACTGCTGATTCCAAGCCAAGGTGAAGGTAGATAGTTATCAAATTCTTTCAGAAATATGTAATTTGACATCATTTTTACATTACACTTAAGCACAGCCGAGATACGAAAAAACGTTGGATAAATAAAACATAATAACAGAGCTATTAGCACGTAAAACGGAATATTTAACATGTTTACTATTAATATCAAGTTCCCGATAAAAAAAAAACTTATATAATAAACACAGCATGATAATTTCTTCATATAATATGTGGCCCTTTTGTGCTGGTTTTTTCTCTAAGTGATTTTTCCGAGGCCCTTATTCTGATCATTAGTAAGGAACTCGATAGTTATATGCCCCAGACTGGAAGAAGTTCATGCCAGCAGGCCTCAGAAGGACCAGGCCTTACGGGCCATAATCTCTGCGTAGTGGATTATGGCTTGGAGTCCTGTTCACAGAGATGAGGTCTGTGTGCCAGCTGTTACACACGTTACAGGCTGTCCAGTGTAGTCACGACTTCTATTGAGTCAGAAGAGCAGATGAACGTAGATATAATTGCAGTGCTTGTTTCAAGAACACTGCACTCTCATATTTTGGGTGTGCTTTTTATCAGCTGCAAGTGTTAGGTCGGGAATGTATGGTCGTGTTTTGTTCTGGCTGCGGTGTGTTGCTAGTAAACATAGTCACAGTTGGCAGTGGGACAGAGCTCTGAAAGCATTTCTGCCTTTTATTTCGATAATTCTTCAATATTTATTGAAATACAGAGTTGGTGAAGTTAAATTCTGGGGATTAGCTCTTAAAAGAGCCGTTTGAGACGGGTCTTGAATAAGACCGCTTCATACCATCGTGCCATCGTTATAGACTGCTACAATACTTCACACTTTTTGGGGTATACCTTGTCCAAACTATCTTTGATTTACCTTTATGAACGATAAAATATGTATGAATGAAAATTCTGCAATACCAGTGCTAACAAGATGAACAATTTAACGGAGTATTGTAAAATGGATGTGTCACTACAATTCGCATTATGCTAATTGAATCAGACCTTAAGTCAGCAATGGCATAGTTTTCACTTGCACTTATTTTTACAAGGTTGCTAAAATTCCTTGTGGCACTGACTACTTGCCTTGAAAATATCCTTCAAAAGGATTACTCTATTAGTCTCTTCCCCTTACAACATAGTAGACCAGTAGACACTATTAACTTGAAGTCTATTCCTCTTGCGCGACTAGCTTTCTTTTGCAAAACCCATGTGTACATGTGGGTACTAAGCATAGTCGGTCTATGATGATTCCATTGCTGGCACACAGAGCATGAGGAAATGGGTCATAATCAACTTTGAGGGCCCAGTTCAGGCCCTTGTCGATGGCGCGTTGTGTTCCACGCCCGCCTCAAAGAGATGTCAGCACAAACTGACGGGGTCCATTAGGACCGATGCCTGCCAGGGTTGCGGATTTGTTCGAAAGAGTTACCGTGGCCCTTGGCACAGGCAACTGAAGGAACACTGGTGGGTTTTAGTCAGTAAGAGTCTGACACGCCCTTCCGCTCCATCCAGAGCGGGAGAGGTCATTTGATGATTTCCCACCCAAAAAAAAAAAGGGCCCAGTGCAGGTTGATAGATAATTTGTCTTCGATTTCTGGTTCTGTTTATAGTGTGCACGTCATATGCTTTTCCGGGATAATTACTTACAGCGTGGCTGAATGTCTAACAGATTATAATTATCAAACTTTGGTCCATGTCCCGGTTTTTTCTTCATGGCATTGATAAACCTTTCCGTCAAATTTATACGTGCGTTCACAACACTACATAAAATACTATATCATTATTTTTTCTATAAATGTTCTATTGTGAATAAAATTAGATTTTTTACACGAAAAACTGTCAAGGCTCTACTGAAATTCTTACCGATAACCTTATTACTATAATTCGAGAATTTATTGAATTATCAAAAAAAAACTACTGAAGCTATTGTTGTAGTTTTTATTGGTCTTTCAGAGGCTGGTCGTTGACTGACTGAATCGGGTTGGATTATAGAAAACTGAACTAGAATTTTAATCTCTTTTCAATAGGTTCTAGGCTATGAAATATAAATTATTTTTGTTAATGACCAACTTTGGTCATATTTCGGTGTCAGAGGTCTATTAATACTAAATCTTTAGCCTTCTCTTGTAGATTGTGTAAATAAGAGAAAAACAGTTTTGGCCCGAACAAGTGCGTATAATATCCATATACCAATATAAGCCTGAAAGTACTGATAGAAAGAAAAACTATTTATTAGTCTCGCACTGAACAAAACAAAATGGTTAACATAACAATAAAACAAGATTATAAAAAAAGTAAACTTAAGAATATTACCGGCTGACAGCGTTGAGGAGGAGTTTTTTGATGCTCTTTTATAGTTTGTAGTTAGTTAATTTTAGTCACTTTAATTATTATAATGTATATAGTTAAAATGTATATCTACAAAAATAAAAGTATTCTTCTAACCAAAAAAAAAAAAAACTTAAGAACAAATTAAAATAAGACTAACTAATCTGGTCCTGTACGAGGCCAAAAGGCCCCTATCTAAGCATGGTGCTGTAACATTAAAAAAAAAAGTCACAGCGCATTATTCTGATGGGGCATACTGCATTATAGTGTATTGAAGTTTTTCTAATCCCGAAAACAATTAGGCCCAATTATGAAGATCCAAAATGTTTCAAAAACGTCACCAAAATGCAAAACAAATCGCGCCGCAGCAGTCTAAAACTGAAATCTCTAAACAAAAACCCAAACTGACCTACAGGAAGCACAAAATTACGCATTACATACTTGTTACTCATTCGCAACCACCTCACAAGTGCCATCAAATGCAATTATTATGGTCACAAACCCATTACACACAACCATAAGCTTTTCCTCTAGCTATATTTAATCATTGTAATGGCTGGAACACAATACGAAGCCTTGGAGTAATGAATTATCTCATTGTTCTGCTATCAGAAGCCTTTTAGGTCAAGATACATTTATAGGTTATAGAACAGACGAGATATTTTGATGTGTCGAATAAAGGGTGGATAATTTCGAGACTTTAAGAAGTCTGCAACCGGCTTGCGTGTATGAGCAAGTGTATGAACGTAGAAAAAGCAATAGTACCTATAGGAGGAGCATGGAGCGATGAGGAGCGATGAGGCGTGCATGGAGGGATGTACGGAGCATGGCGTTCTGTAGTATATGTCTATCCTCATGGGAAAAATGCGAGCGTTTACGCATTTATATACAGGTATGGAAGTCTTAGACATGGCTTTCGAATACACGGTAGTACAATGCTGAAGGGATTCGAATCACGTACTGAATCCAAGGTTGTGTCACGATATCCCACTGTTAGGCCTTATATTTATTGTTCTGCTGGTTGGTCTTCAATTAGGTAGTGAGTTTCAGTCTGATAGGGGTGTTTCCTAATTCCATTCGATTTTACAGTTATCGTTATAGCATATTCATCTCTAGTATCCATTGAGTGTACTTAATGAATACTAACAGAACTTCAGCTTTCAAAGAAAATACCATCATTTCCTCAATGACTCCATTCTTGGCATTCGCAGATTTAAATGGAAACAGATAATTGGCAAGTATCAATTATCCTTCAAGTACAGTACGATCAAGATATTGCCCGAGCTAATTGTTATTATTATTGTTTGCACGTGTTAATGATTCTGCGTAATATATTATGGTACGAACCGAAGAGAACTAATTGCCAATGGGTCTAGGATAGAAAACGCTAACGCGACGACTTAGAGGCCTTTCTGGGAGATACATAACATCACGCCTGTGGTCCCCGAAGGTTTAGGCAGAGGCGTACCTAATAGTTTACCCACATTTCATGTTCAAGTCCCATGTAATAGGGGGCGAGCCTATTGCCATCAACCGGACACCAATCCAGACTCCGTGGCTGCTACTGAGAAATTCCTAATGGAAAAACCCAATAACTAGGCCTTTTTGTAAGATTGGTCGTAGAAAACAACACATTAGGGAAGAGTGAAAAGCTATGAAGGAGGCTAACTTTGCCCAGCAGTATGACAATATTGGTTAACAAAATATGCTTCTGTAAACTTGTCATTTAATGTTTTTAAGGTTATCAATTTTATCACTTCTTTATGGCACAATACAATACTTTTAGACAACGTGACATTTATTTCAACTATTTCTAAAGCTTTCCTGCGGATCTCCGGTGCATTTCCACAATTTGGATGACATTTCAATAGATTACAGAACAAATAAAAGCGGCCATGATCGGTGATACCATGGTGACACCATAGCTTCATTGTTTTGATACAATAAAGCGGATTGAGCGGATATTACTCGCCCAAAATCAATGGGTGTCGATCGTGACAGATTGTTGATTTTGATGTTATTTGTAACTTTTGTTGGGTATAAAATTGCTGGTGGTGACAACTTATTTTGAACCGACTGTAGCGAAGCCCAAAAGGAAGGCAATAGTTTTCAAGGCGTGACCACTGATCAATACAAGAAGGAAGTTTTTCTTTAAAGGAAGTTATGACATAATTATGATCTACTAGAACTTTATAAGCTAGTGATGAGAAAAAATTGTGATTGGTTTTCAGTACCAATTGAGCAGAGAGCAGAGCAGAGATAAAGGGGGGGGGGGGTTGATGAGCAGTGATAGTCTAGTGGTGTGACCATTAGACTTCCAAGTCATAGGTCTCGACTTCGAACCCAAGACACGCACCTCTGATTTTTCAGAATTATGTGCGTATTGTACCTATAATTATCACTTGCTTCGGTGATGGAAAACATCGTGAGGAAACCAGCATGCATGAGAGATATTTCTCAACGGCATGTAAAAGCCAAGTCAGAGGCCCTTGGACGGCATAAAAACCTCTGACACCAGGTTAGGCACTAACCACACGATAAAGAAGAAGCAGTACCAATTGGCAGAAATTAAAGGTATCCATTGAGATTGTAATAAAAAAGGATATATTATAAATTATTATCAAGATATCAGGACCAATCCATCAAGCACTATCAAGGCCATTGAAATACAAAAGACAATCAAAATGTTGATCAAGTCACAAACTCTTTAGTCATCACCTTATTATCCTTATGTCGTCGATAATAAGGTCATTTATGCAAAAAACATCGAAATAGAAGTATATATCGAAACTAGTCACGACCCACATGTATAGCTTAATGTTCCCACGAACAGGTGCCATAAGAAATACTATAATAATTAGATCTTGATCATAAGACATTGTTATGGAAGTAGCTTGGTAGCTGGATATGTGTAAAGTTATTGGAAGTTTCATTCCGGACAATAATGCTGCAGTGGAAAATAATAATGAATCGGTTCGTCGGGCTGTAAACAAACTACAGCAGGGCGCAGACGATAAACATCCAATTATTGAAAATAGCACGTAGACAAATAGCGAATGATGGATTGCCAAATTAACGTCTTGACAAAAAAAAATACCTCGGCAATGCTGTACTCTGCACAGAAAGGCACCTACAATAACAATTGCTAGATGACCCATAGCAAAGACACGCTTAGCAGAAGATGGGAAATTAAAATGTCATCTATGATTACTATCTTATAATGTCAACGTAGGACAATGTTGATGAGATGGTCTGCACTTGATCTAAAATCTCGTTAGATAAAGGCCGTTACAGACATACCTATTGAAAAAACTAAAACTCTATGAAAAACGGCAAAAAGTACATTATTCTGCAACCAAAGTTGAAATGCACACTACGACAGATGCCAAACTTAACAGACTACATTTAATTCTCATTCTTCTTCTTAGCGTTTCCATGTGCAATCTAAATTGTGACGGCCTATAAATAAGAAACTACTTTCGCGGCTTCAGTAACGTCCTTCAGTTCCTACATTATCATAATGTACCATGATTTCAAAGTCTCACCCATTTCCTTGCCGCACAATTGACACACAACATCAAAATCAATCATGACATCTAGAAACCTCGCCATAACATGGAGCAAAACAGCCAACACGTAATAACATCTGGCGGCAGAAACAATACAGCACTCTCTAATACAAAAACCGTGAAGACACCATAGAAACGTGGCTGTACTCGTAGATCTCACATACATTGTTGAACTATGGGAACCGCTACCCGGAAACTTTCCACTAGATAAACGTCTATGGGAATGTGTAAAATAAGAAATTCTACATCTTTAATTGGGATTTTTAGAAAATTATTTTTATATCTGTTGAGGTCACGAGGGTGAAAATGAACCGCTAATTCTGCCTTTGTCTTGAGAGAAAAATATAAATAGTTTGTTAATTTAGTTTATTTGTGGTAATTGTGGTGTAATTCCAGGCCAAGCAGAGACCAACCATATCCCATGGCTGACTTTCCAATATCAGGATCATCAGCTGTAGCTTCCACAATCACAATTAGCTCTAATAAACGTGGTATTCACCGCAATATTATAAGGGTCAACCAAATACTCATTTTAATCAGTTACTCTGCGAATATATCCGTGGTTGTTTTAAAGTTGCAATACATGAAAAACTTACTTACAAGAAGTACTAAGAGAGCTGACCCCAAATAATCTGAGATAGGAACCCAGACCCAGGAGAAAAGGACGCCATCGAAACACTTTGAATGACGCCGAGAATAAATAAGTATAGGTATGTTCTAAAGACGATAATTAAGAACGAAACAACATGTTCCCAAGGTATTATAAAATGCTGCATGTCATTTTAACATAGCAGTAGGTACCACATTGTTTAGTAAGTAAGTAAGTAAGTAAATTTTTATTTGTTTAAACATGGTGTACATGATACATTGCATGCAAGATAATAATGAGATACAGATTAAGTTCGAACATGTTCAGCCACATATCGTGGCGTACAAATTGGTAGGAAGAGATGGTGCATAAACCGTGATAATATCATAATTACATGTCATCATTATTCATTAAATATTAGATATCATTACAAGTCAATAAGCATACGTTTTGATACAATTCAATGTCAAAGTAAGGTAATACAGCATTGTCAACTTAAAAACAAAGAAAATTGTCTTCTTGCATAAATTCTGCTACACTGTAATATGCTCTTTCAGTTAGGAAAGTCTTCAATTTACTTTTTAGAGCAGACATATTTAATGATTTCCATGATTTGGGCAATTTATTAAAAATGGTCGGAGCCATGCAAAAGATGCTCTTACGCATAAGAGTTGTTTTAGCGCCGTGAACACAGAGTTTGAAATTATCACGTCTATTCCTAGGGACAGCATCAGACAAACGCTGGAATAAATGAGGATTTAATTTAATAAACATTACTGTTTCCAGGATATATAATGAGGGCAATGTCAATATCTTACGTTCTATAAAATAAGATTTACAGCTATCCATTGTTTGCAGTCTAAACATTGATCTAATGCACCTTTTCTGTGCCCGAAACGCTATTTCGTTGTCCGTGCTATTCCCCCAAAAGATAACTCCATATCTAATTGTTGATTATTATTTATTTGATAACAATCTCAAATAGTAGAGTCATTTGCCGGTAATCATTGTAGCCGGGCGACCATTTAAATATTATGTACTTGTTTGAATGTTTTATGCACTTAGACCGGATGAATGTACAGAATTAAATTGCATTAAAGTCAACATGTAACATTTGAAATAGATACAACTTCATAAAAAAGAGAAGAAAATTGGCTTACTCTTGTGAATTAAAAAAAAACATGTGCAGAAGCTGCTATTAAAAGTGCAGTATGCAAAGCACATGATTTGAATACAAATTATGCCACCAGCGTGTACGAACAGTATCTGAATCAAGCACGTTCGGGCTTATCTGATAGATACATGAACTAGAAACAGAAAATAAAGAAAAACTGCGTGTTGAAAAAGAAAAATAAAACAATACTGAACTACAGTCGTAAAACGTTTTATAACTGGTGCAGACTAGCAGTTAGACACATTACAGGCTAGACAGATAGAGAAAAGTAATATGTTCAGGGAATATAGACGCCACGGTTTAGTGTTAACTAACAGAAGAATGCTACATTGAAAAGATTGAACTTTAAAATAGAAAACAAAACAAACTTACCGCCGCATGCTGAGTACCATCGTTGACATCAGTCTCAAAGTTCCACTGAGCTGCGACATTGTTCGTGCACTCCTTCGACGCCTGATCATCAGCCTGAGCCAAGAAGTCCCGAATCTGTTGCAGATTCACGTGCTGCAGTCTATCATCAATATTGTTACCATCAACACCCCTGTTGAAATCGTAAGGATTCGCTCCAACATAATTCGGATCATTGCGAACGAAATTCGGATCATTCCTTCTGAAATTTGGATCATTATTTATGTCTATCGAGTCATCTCGATTCCTGTCATCGTAAGGTCTTGACGTAGAACTTGGATTCCGACTATTTCCAAAGTTATTGGGGTAACCATTATTACTTATATCGGGGTTTATACTGTAAGGGGTGGAAGACACAGGGTATATTCCAGGAGACTGGTTAGACGATACAGGTCTGGCAGAACTATACTGGAAATTCCTGTTCACATCGTACTGGTTTCCAGGAGAATTTATAGAAGCCTGAGTGCTAGAGAAGCCATATCCGGCATAATTTCGCTGCGTGCTTGAAATTGGCGGCAAATCCAGCTGTGGCTCGGCGGAGGAGTACGATAGAAGCACCAGAATAACTTGGAACCACATTATGGGGTTTTTGTTTGGAAGATAGTCCATGGTAGGTTGGTCTGTTTGACCTAGTTGCGCGAGGTTCTTAGCAGCCAATGGTGCGTGGTGCTTGTTTGGTATCGCGTTTACGACTGTCCGTCGGTGAGGTGGCTTCTGTACTCGGGCCGTGTGAATCGGCTTTGTCTGCCTGTACTTCTGCGTACCTAATAGACTTGAGGTCATAATGCGTCACATCTTACGCTTTATTGTCGATGCACGGGGTTACATGGGATTGTGTAAAGCTTGGGGGATGATCGCTCTGGTTGGATCTCATATATTTCTTCAAGTAAGATATTTTATTGTTTCATTCAGTGTTGTCTGTTGCAAAGTCATAGTCTGCTGTGATGGTTGGTGATATCATAAGGAATAAGAAAATAATAGTTTTTATAACTATTATTTTCTTATCCATGTCGTTTAATGCCATAGATGCCATTCATAAGAAAAATATAATAGCACGTTTTATAAAGACTACGTTCATCTTAAGAATTCACATGCTAATTATATTAAATGCTGGTTAGACTGTGGTTTTCCTTGCTGTCCGTGGATTACTCAGTTTTTCAATTATCCCACGGAAACTATACATAGGCTTTACTTATATCGAATTGATTGGATCTTTAAAAACTTGCACCTAGTCTATGACTAACGAGTAGGTCTCTTTTATTGTTTTACGTGGAAAATGAAAATAAGGTATCTACAGTGTGCAAAAAGCAGTCGTTAATACATCTATACAAATAAATAAAAGTGAAGGGTCTGTTTGTAATTTCAAAATAACAGCTTTTTACCCAACTGTGCCAGAAGGAAGGTTATGTTTTTCGAGAGTATGTATGTATAATTGTTTGGCACGCTCTGCGGCCTCAACGGCTCGATGGATTTTAGCTTGAGAGGTGTCGTTAGATTCGTATTTACTGTAACAGTGACACTGGGTATACCGAAAATGAAAAATAAAAACAAAATGGCGGATTTTTGGCGCCAAATTCAATTGTTTGGCACCATTTCATTGATTTTACCTTCAAAGGCGTCGTTAGATTCGTATTAATTGTGAATGTGAGACCGGGTATAAATTTTGAATTAGAACACAACATAAGCTGGGTGTCCCTCCACGCGGTGAAGGCGGTAAAAATTTGTTTGGCTAATCGTTTGCGAAATCTTTCTCATTTGTAAACTAAAAACCTGGAAATAAAAAAAAAGTAATTAAAAAAAAACTTATGTTAAAAAAACACTAAAAAGCTAAGAATAAACAAATTTTAAATTTCAAAAAGTTGGAAGCTGGCGGGACCCATTTGAGTTTGAAAATATAAAAATGGAATGGCTCCCGCCCGTTACTTTTTTATCTGTCTGTCTCTCTGTCGGTATGTATGTCTGTTTGTAATCTAGAAAACGGCTGGAGCGGGGTTAACGGGACTTCCAATGTCAGATAGCTGATGAAATAATGAGTTACTTAGGTTAAGGTACTTACTTACTTTTATTTTAAAAACAAGATTAGGGCTCCGTGTAAAAAATTGAAGCCCATGAAATTTTTTACTTCCCTATTTGTAACGATTTTTTAACAAAATTCGTTACAAATAGGGAAGTAATATTTTTATATGATCACGGGCAACAGTTGTATACAATATAATTAATACTAGTGCAGTTTTCGGTGAGCACAGGACTTTTATAAAAGAATGAAGCTTTTGAATTCATAATAAACTCACGCCTTTTCCACATGAGAGTTAGCAGAAACATCAACACGTTCATACTTTTGGTCGACTATTCAACTATCTCAAAAGCTATTATGTGCCCACATAATTTGATCCTTCAATTTCATTTGCCACGATTGGATAAATGATGAACTGGCCTATTTAACTCTCAACTTTAAAGTAAGGTTCTTTAAGTATTTAAAATAAAATGTATGAAGTTCATAAGGGGTGACTGAAAAGCATTCATAAATAATTTCAATGCTGTAACATTAATTGGCTACATGACGTGACGACGACATGGTTATTATTATATAAGAATCACCATTTAATTAAAAGAGGCTGAAAACAAATCGCTTGTAATTAAACAATTAAATGCGTGAAAAATTATGATGGTGACGATGGTTAATTAAATTATCATAATTAAGGAACGGATAGACGGAGATGCTAATGATCCCATTTACCATGAAGAAAACTTAAAGTCTTCTTAATGCTACTGCCTTATCTCAATTTATTTGTGGTTGGCACATTTTCATACTTCTCTCATATTCTTCGTCTCACGGTACTTACACTGCTGATAAAATTTCCTAGTAGACGAATTGTAGAATAAAATATGTTTATTTATTTGACAACTGAAGAATCACATGCCTCAGATTTTGTCGAATTACTGTCTGCACCACTGTAAACTAACATTTCAAAGAGTACTTATTTAGTAGGCCAGTTTACACAACACCCAAAACATCTATCCAACACTCCTTTTTCGTCATAATTTTCGAAACATTAAGGTGCGTCCACAATTACCCAAAGGACGTAAAATCCCAGTTGTAATGAATTCGTCGTTATATAACACGGTGCTACACTTATTTGTTGCGTAAATTGTGAGGTGCGAGTAGTGTACCGCACCTAACATCGTTTAACAATTAAGGATTACGAAGAAACTTTGAAATCTGAATATTTTGACGTTCTTGGAATTTGAGTGACCTACATCGTTTATGGTGAAAACCATGGTGAACACAGAACAGTTGACAGCTATGTTCTTAAGACAATTTGACACATGGCCCTCAGAAAGCCTTTATGCATTAGCTTTGCTAATCGAAAGGCATCTATCAATAAAGAACAGAAGTGTACCTTCAATATCCTTTGGTACCTACCAAAACTTATTCTGTTTCTCATTCTTCATTGGATCTTCAGTATCTTTCAGCATCGCGATACATATCCTTTGCCCATACTGTTCGTGAAGAAAATTGTATTAGAGATTCTTCCCATATTACATTTTCAAATACCTGCTTTAATGCAGGGATGTTTTAGTTCTATATCCTCTTCTAGACAGCTGTCGAGCGCCATCTCTCTCTCTCTCTCTCGAAATAGAACAAAAACGTTCCTGCATTAAGGCGTCATTGTAACCCCACAGGTCCCTACACAATTAGATCATAGTAAGCACTTAACATTCATACGACGGCCTCATTACCTAGGTGTGGAGTGTGACAAAGAAAGCGGTGACAGCGAAAGTGATAGATAACGCAACTGAGGAAGTTGTGACCTAATGCGTAGTTATTATCTCCTGGTACCTGGTGTTACTTAATGGGGAATTGTAATATTATACATATATAGTTATGGCTATGGTTCTTTAAAATGTAAAGGTAGTTTTCTTCGGTAAACCGTTTATTTAGGAAGATTATCTAATAAAATTAACGCGAAACTCACTTGATTGAAAACCATTAAGTACTCCAATACTAGCAACACCAAGGGTACCTACCAATACTCGTACTAGTATTTTAAAATTGATCAGTGTATGCCTGTTATTATAGCAAAAAAAAAAATCTCTTTTTTTCAGCTTCACCAATTGCAATATTTTAAATAAAAGGTGGAAAAAGATTTTAAAGCCGTGACCATGAATAACTCAAAGTTCGGGAAATTCGTCGTTTTTATGGAAACATCAAAGCGAATGTGACTGAAACATTTGTTTAATTTTCGCCCACTCTTTGTTAGAAGAAGACACTTAGAGCTCGGTTGGTAAGTTTCAGTTACACAATAATAAGACATTACACGCACATGCGTAATATCTTTAACAAGATGCCATCGTTTTCTACACAAATCAAAGGGGAATTCTAAGTGTGTGTGGAAGAAAATTATGGAGAACTATATAGAGAAGATAAAAATGTTACGTGTAAGCAGGTCTACAAGGCAGCGCATTCAGTAATCTGCAGTAGGTACCTATTACAAAATCGTTCTTAAAATACGAGGGACAAAAAGCATTAAGAAAGTAGACATATCAAAAACAGAAGGAAGCGAATGTGCGCCAACTAAGAAGAGAAGCATCTTAAATTAATTCAGTGACTATCAGCATGGTGTTTGGAGCCAAGTGGCCCTCACTGTCAAATCTTCTGAAATAATTCGGGCACCGCCCCCAAATCCACACACCGGAAAACTTTTACACCTCGCAGATACTGCTTGGTTTTAACATCCCTAGCAACATACAACATCAACGACGCAATTTTCCTATTGTGCCAGTTTCGCCGTGGGAATTATTCTGTACCTGCGTAGATACATTAGACATATACCTACTCTGTACCCATAGGCCCATACTAAGTGACACATTACTGCTAGAGCTGGAGAATATGTTAAAGCAAGGACAATTTTTAACATAAAATTGTTGGTAAAGATGTCCTTGACATAGGTAAAACACCTGTACGAGATGGTTTGAAACAGTTCGTACGTGCTAGGTATCTGCGTACATTACATGCTGCATGTATTCCAACCAACCTAAAATTGTACTAAATGTAAGTGTCCTACCACCTCCTGAAATACACTAGACTATTTCACGACCTTTGATTATATAATGTCTAGATAGAGCGTCGCCCTACAATCGTATCAAAGAAAACGAGTCAACATTTTCAAGTATGTGTGCGTGCAGGCGTCGTTTTACACTTTGCGTCTATGTCTTTGTGTGCGTAAATAATGATACCAGCTACTACAATTCTCTCATAAAAAACACACATCACATTAAAAAATAGACTTATTAAATAAGATAAGTTTTAGGTGTATGACACGATCTGCACTGATTGGCGGGCAAGCACTTGTGAACCAATAGTTGGTTGACACTTTTTGACACGTTTGCGCGCACTTGACGCTCCATCTAGACATTATATAATCAAAGTTCACGACTTACATCCAAGTTATCAATAGCATCTTCTTCTAGCTCTTGACCCATGTTTCTTGGGGTCGGCGCAACACATTGTTTCTTCTATTCTCCCTTGTCAATCGTCACGCTATCATTTAGTTCTTTTTTAACCGTCTTCAAAAAAAGGAGGAGGTTTTCAATTCGGTTATATTTTTTTGTGTTTGTTACCTCATATCTTCGTCATTTATTTTAATATTTGAAAAAAAAATCTTCTTTTATCTGAAATATATAAAAATTGATATACTTTCCGATTGGTCCCATAGAAATTTCATCTAAATTGCTTAAGTAGTTTGGTTTTTAAATCAAAATAGCTGGAAAAAATATGTCAACCAAGTAAAACAAATTGCGAAATTGATACTTGACAAGGATTTGTGCGATAGCTAGAAAGGGTAAAATAAAAACTTGTTTTGCAAAAAAAGAAGTCGGAGAAGTGTGTTTCATTGACTTTTTTGCCACCGACTTCCGAAATTAAAGTTATTTTCCACGTTTTTTTCGTGTTTTTTTTTTGGAAGTCGGTTCTTATATTATTGCCTTTCATATCGTTGCTCACAACATCGATACATTATTTATTTGATCTTCCTCTCCCTCTTCATCCATCAACATCCGTATTCTTCACTTATAGGCCAGCAATTAGGGCCATCTAACCAAATACAGTAAAAGATCCTTAAAACATATCAATGTTTTAAGGATGGCACTAATTGTCAGCCTATAAGTGATGAATATGAATGTTGATAGAATTGAAAGGCTGCGTTCCAAAGACATGTAACTTCAACTTTTTACAAATCTAAACACAAATTGGCGTAAAATTACTCAAATAAACATTTATTTATAATAGTAAAATTGTTTTATATTCATTACGCGCACGACTGGGCCTGGGTTGACCGCGGACAGCTTGCAAGGTCAGAAATGATAATCTTAAGATAAGTCGTGTTATTATGAACTTTATTTTCATAGAAATAAAGGTTATGCGGAGTGGAACAAGGTTGGGGACAAATGTGGTTGACTGTTTAGTTTTATATGTTGGTAGTGCAACCTATATTTTGCACTTTTTTGGGAAACTCACGTAAGTCATAATTATGATGGTTTTTGCTACTGAACTTATTACTTCTGTGGTCTACCACCTTAAAATTATTTTTGATGCCTAGTGTCAGATTATCTTTTTGCCTAGTCATTTTCGTGCTACAAAGTTACGAAGATCTTAAGTATCAAGGGAAAAGAGCAGAAAGATGATGAGAATTTTGAGTTTCAAAGTTCCAGCAGTTATTGAGAAAGAAGTTATGTCTTAGTATTAAGAACTTAAGTCCCATTTTTGCATAAGGGAGACCTCCCTCCCTCATGCAAAGATGGGACTTAAGAACACACTTTGGTGGTAAAAGTAACTTCTGCGCTAGATAACCAATTAACGGCATTAAAGTAGAAAAGTTTTGTGCTCACAAAATTTAAAGTATTATCGTGCCAGGGACACGAATAAAAAGATCATGTGGCAGAGAACCAAGCTGAAAAAATTTACAATGATGATCTGATTGATAAACTAGATAGTCGCAGTTTGCTATGATTCAAAATCATCTGTACAACTGCTAAGATTCCATGAATCATCTTCTAAGAATCATTTACCTTAACTAATGACCGATGGTAACGCCTCTGAATAATAATATCTGCCACAATAGTTTATGAACAAAAGGTATTTACATATACGTATAATAACATTACGAGTCCTTGTCACAAAATGACAAGTGAACCGGAAAAATATGAAGCAAAAAAAACGTACTTTGACAAAAAATTTGATATATTGTGAGAACCATCAATGAATGGAGATCCAGATATGTTAAATGCGAAGGGTCAGAAAAGAATGGAGGAAAAAAAGATTCTGTGGACTAACTACATTTTAATTGTGGATTTGATCATTAATTTCCTGCTCTTGTCCCTTGCGGGTTCTACTTAGGGTCGGCGCATCACGTTTTCTTCTTCCATTCACCCCTAACAACCGTCATCCGATTACATTCTGGATGTCCTCAGCTGTACAACCTTTATTTTTGGTGAACAATAAAGTATATTCTATTCTATGACCTTTAATTTCTAAATCTTCATGATTATGATCAGAAATTACGTTGTACGTATGTACATATGCTTTCGCTGGATTATGTTAAATTCCCTTAACGAATTTTTGGGTTCGTTGGGATTTTAGATAGTGTTTTTTTTTACTTAATTATTATGCGCAATTAAATGTATCTTATTTTTTTCTCAATTCACCACGAGATGTGTGATCTATTTTTAAAGCGTCATCATGGTCTATTTTGTCCTTTATATCGCTAATAATACTAACGCGCCTTATTGTTACAAAAACATCTAATAGTTTCTTATTAGTATCAAATCTATTATTATAACGATGTCAACATTTTTTTATACACCGTCTACTTAATTGAAATCTATTGTTGTTCTCCTGATTAAAGATTCGATCAATCTTTCGGCCAATGTTCAGTGTTTAAATATTTTTTTTCTCTGTTTAAGGATAAATTAGTTTAAGCCAAACGAGATATAGAGTAAAAGATTAGTTCTGGGAATAATTAATTATTTTTTGATACTAATTATAGTTCTGTTATTACTGAAAAGTTATTGTAGTCACCGCGACGTCGCTGTGTCATGAAATTATTTCGTATTTTCAAGGCATTGTAAGCAGTTATGTTTTAGGTACTGCTTTTATATCTTCATTAAAATGAGCAAATGTTCTTTTACTCTAAGACGAGTTAGTTATCGATGTAATTTAGAGAATTCATATTTTTGGTTTATTTGTTTTATTTTCTACAAATTAATTTGTTGGAGACACAGCTGCTCTTTAAATACGCTCCTGAATTTTGTCTCACCTAAAATTAAGTCTCTATTTATGCCTCACATATGCAGGAAGTATAAAATAATGACAAAATACTACCTAATTGATGGTGTCCCATAATCATTAGCTTTAGGCTGATATAATAAATGATACGTGTGACATTGATATCATTGTAACACTTTTAGAGGTTAAGATTTAGTTCAAATGTGTGAAACGTTTTTATTTTTATTCTGTGAAACAGAAGGTCGGAAGTTTCTCCATTTCAGTGTTATTAAAAAAAAAAAAACAAAAATACACTAAAAACAGTGGAATAAACTTTTTTTTTTAAGTCGGTGAATATTGTTTGTTCCATTGACTTTTTAGCCACCGACTTCCGAAAATAAAATTATTTTGCACTTTTTTTAGTGTTGAGTATCAATTTCGCAATTTCTTTTACTCGGATGACATATTTTTTCCAGCTATTTTGATTTAAAAACCAAACTATTGAATGGATTTTGATGAAATTTCTACGGGACCAATCGGGAAGTATATCCTTTCAATTTTTTTTTCAAATCGGTTCATAAATGACGAAGATATGAGGTAACAAACACAAAAAAAAAATTACAACCGAATTGAGAACTTCCTCCTTTTTGAAGTCGGTTAAAAATGTTGTTAGAGCATGGTTTATTGACTATACTAGTTCGAAGGGACTTAAGTGAAAACGGTACGATAACTGAGCACTATTATTTGCAAATCAAACGCGTCTTATAATGTACCAAAATGGAACATAAGTTCCATAATTTATTCACCCCAACCCATCTCGACGGTCTCCCTACTTAGTTCCAACCTTGAAACTAGATGGCGTTGTTCATTGAGACCCGTTTTCTGAATCGCGGTGTTAAGATTCTCCGCCGTTGAACGACCCTCGCGCGGTACTGTAGTGAATTCATACTTACCTGGCGTAGGGGAAACCGTGATCAAGACGGCGGTTCCCCCAGGGCGAGGCCTTCCCATTGCACTGCGGAAAGGTTGACCCTTGCGATTATCCCTAATGTGGATAACTCGGACGCGATATTTTTGGTAGTGAGGAACTGCGTACGCGCTGTTCCTCCTTATAAATCATGACATATTCGGCAGAACTCTGACCATATCCATGTAACATGGCTATAATTCTTGAGTACTTGTCTCCGCATGTGCAGAAACATTACATTTTTTCAAGCCTTGCACCCGCCCAATGGGATCTCACCGGCAAGAGTGACGAGTTTCAAAGTACTTAATTAATAAAAGAAAATGAACGCTCACTTTTGTATTTAGAAATTCGATTTCTCTGGATTTTGATGCTGGAGATCAACGAGGCTGTGCACTCAAAATAGCTATACAGGTTGTAAGGGACATCGACGCGAAAACGGGAACTACGTACTCTGTACATCATTCTGAACCCCTCACATGGAATTTTTTCATCGGTAATTTAAAAAAAAAACAGCCGATCCATAAATTTTGACCGTGTAGGTATTGCACTTTTGTAGGAAACAACTGATTTTTTTTTTTAATAACCTACGAAAGATTTCTATGTGGGTGGTTTCAGAATGATGTACTGAGTATATGGTTTCCGTTTTCGTATACCTTTTACAAATTCTATTTACAGTAGCATACTTTTTTTTCTGAAGACATGTACGAATACATGAGTATATATGTAGACCATTAAGATCGAGGGTCGAGCGACTACCTACCTGATAATAACAACTACACTCTCCCCAAAAGGGACAGAGTAATGTTACAAACCTTTTAAAGTATCGCAAAATTTGTCAGCACGAGGTCAGGGCCATAACGTTACGCCACTATTGAGTATTGTATGACATCCTGCCATTGAGCGGATTTAGTTCGTCTAGAACCATGACTTGTATTTATTGAATAGACCTGAAATATTGCCAATACTGTCACAGACTAGAATATTTCAACACAATTCAATATCTAATCGAAGGTTTTTGTAATACCTCAACATTATTTGTGTAATTTTAAAATTGAAACACACCAATCATAGACAAAATATTGAGTAGTATCAATATTTCTTGCGGTATTTACATGTTCATTCATATTATTATGATGAAAATTATGCACTCGATGTCAGCTGAGGATAGTGTCTCGATAGCAAGAGATATTAATCAGCATTCTTTATCAGGCTCAAATAAGTGAACCTACGAAGATTTTTGGGAAAAAATCCTTTGTTAAGTTGTCCAAATAAAACAAAAAAATAATGTACTCTTAGCAATTATAAGTATTATCATTATGCAATAAATAGTATACTTCGAGTCGATATATTTAACATTTACATTGAAGCATATTTCTTCAGTCTACTGTTGAAGCCAGACGACTCCATTGCCGACCGCTGTTCACCCGTGCAGTATGCTGGAAAACCAAAAAGATTACTCATGATTACTAATCCGCGACTGGCAAGTATATCCTGGTTTTCGAAACACAAAGTACATAAATAAATTATCAATTAAATTATTTTTATTTTTAGGATAAGGGTAGGAGAAGGATGACGGCTACATTACATTGGAAAAATAAGAAAAATACTATTGCAGAGATTTAAATTAAGATGTAGTTTTTATAGTACAAGTAAGATTAAAATCGTGTAATGTCACAAATGTTTGAGTTTCAAAATAACGAACGCTCGAACTATGTAGATACACTATGAATGCTGCACTTAGCTCTTCATCAAAAAAATCAATGTGGCAATAAGGTTCATGGCATAATCATGACGATCACTTACGGACAGCACTAGGTTCCCAGCCTACAAACTCGCCAGTCCTCTCATTCTCTGCCTTCAGCCAGTCGTGCAAGGGTGCGAAGTACTCCAGGACTCCACTGGCGTCCATGTTGCGCTGACCGGTCAGCACTTCCATCGCATCAGGCCAGGGTCTTGAAGAACCAAGCTGAAGCATTTTACTGTAAGGAAAACAGAGGAAAAATTAACCTTATTAGAAAATTGTTGCTCAGGAGCAAGCTAAGTGTTCACACGGACTTTTTTTTTCTTACTGTGAGTGTCTTATGGAGCAATAAATAATCTGACCTAGAAGATGGACAGTAGCAAACATCTATAATCATTATCGTCATTGGCAGCCTAGTCAAATATAATGCTGAATTTAGGCCTTATTCTTTGTGCTATACTTCTCCCGTAGTGTCCGAGTGTCATCCAGGTGTAGAAATCATTTATCACCCATCAAGTGTACATTCTCCTTGAATGTTTTTGTACTGATTGATTTGGGAAGTTCTAAAAGTAAGGCGAAGGTATTCTTCGACATTTTATTTTATTTGACTTCGACAAGTATAAATCCTGTTAAAAGCAGAACCGCCTAGTATTATCGTCTACTTACCCCAAAGCGTCCCCAGCCTCAGTGCTCTTATAGATGTCACAGTTGGAGAGTAGCTTGGTCTGGTCTCCGGAGTCATACTCGCCGGCTAGCTGGCACAGGGAGCGGTGGAATTGGAACTGGATGATGAACGAGATGTAGTACCTGGAATGTAAAGTTAAAAAGTATTATTTTCAACAGCAGTAGACATACAGCCTTGTTGATTTTTGTTACAGGAAGTTTGAAAGTGGCGCCTGTTACAGAAAATTTGAAAGGGAGTAGTTTGTCTTGGTGTGGTCATGTAATGAGGAGGAATGAAACGCATGCGACTAAAAGAGTAATGGATATGAATGTTGTTGGATGGAGAGGGAGAGGAAAGCCGAAGAAAAGATGGATGGATTGTGTGAGGAATGATTTGAAAGAGAAAGGAGTAAATGATGCCTTGACGTCTGACAGGGGTAGAAGGGAAGAAAAACCATTTCAGAACGGGAAAACGTGTTGCGCCGACTCCAAGTAAATTGTGCCAAGGGCAGGAAGATGATGATGAGAAATACAGCCTTGTAATAATGCTGGAGTAAAACTATGTCAGTATACAGAACACAGAACTTATTATGTTGTCATTAACTAAGGATAGGAATTTGCAACCCTAGGGTGAATAGCACCAATGTAACTGAAGGGGATCAGCACATTAAACTGCGTTCAAGAGCTATTAGCGTCATAGCTACTATGGAATATTGACAATGACAGCTCTTGAGCGCCGTTTAGATGTAATCGGCTCCAGTTTCATTGATGAAATCTGCTCTTTAGAGTAGCAGGATGTTGACGTGTAATCAGATTTCTCTATTATAAGTCTGTATACTGTATAAGTCTACAGCGTTAACCTTTTGGCAGTAAATCTTCCTCACCTCATATACTCCACATCAGCAGAGATATGGTACTTGGCAGCGGGATCGAAGTCGTCTTCAGTCCTGGGCGCTGGTGGCTCCACACCCTGAAGAGCCTCCCTCAGTTGCCAGTAGTGACAGTTGTAGTCCTCAGTGGTGGTTGTGCCTCGGAAGACGCCGTACCGGAACAGGTCCAGGAGGTAGGCGAAAGGCAGGAAGACTATCTTTTCCAAACCCTGGAATGAGTGTAAAAAAAATATTATTAAATTGTGAGAGCTGACAATCAGTGAAAAAGTTAAGGAAAAGAATATATTCTACTTAATAAAAACCTTATACTCACTGACAGACAAGCAACAGTAGACCCAGTTTTCCCACTAGAATTTCTTAATAACGAAAATAAGGAAAACATTTTGGGAACCCTATGGAATGTTTCTATGAATGTTTGTCATTTTTGCTGATGATGGGTAACCTTGTAAATAAATAACAGCATATTTTGATAAAGACCATACTATAATGTTTGCTGTGAGTATAAGCGTTCTGCTTTTTATATTTATGACTAGTAGAATTAGTCGTTCTTTAAAGATTTTAAGTAAGAGGCACAAACATGCAAACTAGAGGACCTACCATTTTATAAAGCTGATTGATGTTAGACTCGATGTCATCAGAGCCGTCTTCTAGAAGACCCATAACTCTCAAGTGCTTTGGTGTGGCTACAGACAGAGCAATGACGTCACCAACAGCCTCATGGAAACCTAAAAATAAAAGATACAGAAGCATTATTAAAAATATTTTCAACTTGGTTCAATTCTCGTCGAGGTTCCACACATTCGCATGAAGCGCTTTGCTAATCTTTTATTATGCGCACTGCCAAAAAGTATAATTTCCTGCCTGCGTCGGTGTTTCCAAGTTTATATGACCCAATCTATTTAAGTCGCGAGAATAGGCTTATTTTGGATTAGCTCGTTCCATCGTCGACTTCATCTCTGTTCTCAGGATAGAGGTCAATAGTAGGCCCATTTAATATTAAAAAAAAATTACCTTTTGATTATTCAATTATTCACATTTTATTTTTCTTTGAACGTAAGCTTGTGCTTGTCTTTGGGAATAAGTGAATGTTTAAAATCATTCATTTTACTTCTAAAACCTGACAAAATCAACATACCCGGATTAGCACCGGCCCTGTAAACGACGGGCTGATCTTTGTATTGGAGGTAGTACTGGATATGACCCATCTCGTGATGAGTGGTCTTGAAGAAGGCATCCGTGATCGTCGTGCACTGCTTGATCCTGATGAAGAAATAGATATTTGAGTATTCATGTTGGTAAAAGATAAAATATTCTTTATTGCAAATTGGTATGACATCAAGGAAAACCAACTGAGCTTGACTGCAACCAATGTTTTTTCGAAATTGGCGATGTGTCACTTAACTTGCTGACTGCCCTCAAATATAACTAAGTTTTTCTTATGTCTGTTACTTCTTTTGTTAGTTACTAGGTTGTGGGACTGGATAGGCAGTCGATTTCTGTAAAATACTGGCATTCCGCTACATCCGGTTAGATTGGAAGCTGACCTCTACAGAGTTGGGAAGATGTTAGGCAGACGACACAGTAGACTTACCTAAAATCTTCGGCATCGAAGAAATCCCAGGCCGAGGCATGGCAGACCATGTCACGGCCATCATTAGGCTTCTCGATGATAGACCTCTCCCAGAACAATTCTGGCATGGGGCTCAGGTTCAGAGATGTAAAGAACTCTTCAGCTGTCGTGAAGAACTTCAGCGCTGTGTAGTTCTGGAAAAGAAAAAAACATGTTAATAAAATAATTTATTTTATAGCAAGACGGGGTTACAGCAGACCGAGGAGAAGTTGATGAGGTGAAAGGTATGGTAAGACCACATTGTTTTTGAAACATTAAAAAGAATGGGCTCCGAAAAGAACATTACTTTTCAGGAAGGTAAAAACATGACCTGACAAAAAAAAGGCAATAAGTTATGAATATTGAAATGATTTATATATATAGATACCTGGGCTTGAAGAGCGGAAGTGACATCGATTTCAGGCTTATCAGGGTACGGTCTGGTGAATTTCTCCACGTTGTTCCAAGATTGAGCCCAAATGTTACCTGAAAAACAGATTGAAGTTATTATAAAAATTGTGACATTTTATACCCAAATATGGTACCAAAACATGGTACCTCAACTAGCTATGATAGTTTTGATGACATAAAATAATCATTTCTCAATACTTCGTCTTACCCAACAAATGCGCTGGAATAGGTCCTCTCGCTGACACCACATTCTCTCCGTACTTCTGTCTGAGATGCCTCCTCACGTACGCGTGGATCTGTTGATACAGAGGTTTAATCTGAGCCCAGAGGGACGCAAACTGGTCCTCACTGTCATCTGACTCGTACTCGCTCAGCCACCACTCGGCTACGCTGTCGTAACCTGGAAAAGTTTAATGAGATCAGTAATGTGATCCTGGTTCACACATCATTTTCTACTTCTAGTTTTCTGAAAGTCAGATGAAGTCTTTTATCAGTGAAATGTGTTCTATAAAATCTAGCTTTGTAAATCAAAGTAGTTGTGACTTCGATCAACAAACTAGATTTCTCGATACCACGTTTACATGTAAGATCTCATCCCAGTGAATTTTACAAGATTTGATATCAAATTAAAAGACACATCAAATTTATTAATTATGTTCCGATGAATAAGTACATAATGACAAGATTAAAGCAAAATAGAATCAAATAAATAACTCAGAATAAATAGCTAATCAAATTCAAAGTAACCTACCAAAGAAACATGGAGAGAACTTTAAGGAATAGAAGAATTTCGCAAAAATTTACCGTTCAACTTAGCAGCCTCATTGTCCATAGTAACGTACTCAGTGAAGTTGCCCTTGGAGGCAGCGCCAGCGGCCCTGTGCCACTCCAGCCAGGTGTACTTCAACTCCTCAGGGTCATTGCTGTTCGCGAAGATCTCTGTCACCTCTGGAATTAAGAAGTTCATGTATTTAAGTAACCCATCTAAAACTACACAGTAAACTTTATATATTACAAGGCTTTCCTTTCTCACGTATCAGCTAAAGTAATCCGGCCTTTGCAAGCTTTAATATATAATAATATTATTAGAAGATAATTGAATCCATTGATTGGGAGTTTTTTCAAAAAACTTAACTACCATATAATCAAGTAAAGTATAGTAATCGCGATGACTAACCTGGTTCTACATGCAGGTCACACTTGGTCCTATCCTTATAGTCACAAATAGTAGCCTTAGCATAAGTGGACTGCATGCTACTGACGGCATTGATAAGTCTCTCGTTCAGGTCTTCAGGAAGCGCTGAAGTCCCAAGCTTGGAATACTTCTGGAACATTCTCTTGAGGTCTTGGTCTTCGTACTCATTCCAAAGGTAACTCATCGTGTCTTTCCAGTATTCTTTCTCTTCTTCTGCTAGCTCTAAAGAAACTGCGAGCTGGAATAAAAAGTATTTTTAGTAACATGCTTAAATGTTATTTATTGTTTTTGGGATCAAAATGCGTCATACAAATTTATCAGAAACAAGTCACCAAATCCTTTTCAAAAACTGGTTTTGGATAAAATATGACAATGTTAAGAGGCTACAACAGACAAAAAAAATATAAAAACCTAAAAGATGCATTCGAATAGAAATGGTGAGATGCATTTGAGTAAAAAAGTTGAGATGCATTGCAAGTAAATATTACGTAGATATGTTGTCTTATATTTGTGAAGTCATCATTTACGGTGGCATCCAATTTCCAAAGATACTCTCCCAAAACTTACCATTCTATCCTCATTATGTTTCGTGATATTACTCTCATAGTCCCACGCCGCGATGGTCTTCTTATTCCTGGCCTTGGACATGATCTCATCCAAGTTCCTCATGTAATCTCTGCCAGCTGCTTCCTCGGCAGCCCTTTCCACAGTCCGCCCGCGAGCAGCCACGATGAAGACTGAGGCGATGGCCCCCACCAGGGCTAACTCACCGATGATCTTCATTACTAACTGGAATAAGGGTGTTAATGGTTTAGTCAAATAACATCAGGACTAAGACTTTTATCTACTGAATTCAATTGATTAAACTGGGTAATACAGCTTTGCGTTTACTAAAGGCGTTTACTACATATATAGCCAAAGACGGGTAGAAGCGCATTTCTCAAAGTTAAAAATACAATTCTCGTAACAAAAACACTATATCATATACTCAGTCTAATACTAATTATTTTATAACAAAATCAAAGGTCACAACTAATCACAGTTAGTGGCGATCAATTTTGATATCGACTGGTCATTGGAGAGCGTCTGAAATTTATTTGCAACTATGTGATATAGAACTTTTTTCGAAAACAAAAAACTAATGACTGTAAAACCGAATAGTATCTGATAAACAAAAAAGAAGATAAACTGAATCGTGCTCCTCCAATCAATTTAAAACTACATAACTACCAAACAGCTAACACAAAACAAGGAAAACAAAACAAAAAAATAAATCAAACCAACCTACGAGATCACACGGTTTCACAAAAGGCAATGACGAAAACAATCTCATATCAATGCATAAATACTGATGGCTCCGTCGAAAAACTCGAACAAAACAACGTGTCAAGGAGGATGGTGAGGTGAATGATCCAACCAATATTGTTGGCGGCAAATTGAGCTGAACGGATGGGAAAAAATTTATAAAGATGTAGGTAACCTCGGTGAACATTGCACGTTTTTTTATTTATTTTTTAACCCAGCTTTTTCTCAAATATGTAAGGGCGACTTCCAGTCTAATCGGATACAACTGAATGTTTATTAGGAGTGACTGCCTTTTTGACCTCTAAGTGGTTACTCGGTAGCATGAAACTTCTTGGTAAGACAGGTTGTCAGACTTTCGGGTTTCCGACTACCCTTAACCGTAAAATAATGTCAATTATTTAACAACAACAAAAATCGTGTAAAGGAACAATCAATTATCAAACTTATAAGTACTTAAATAATTAGCTAGTTTCATACAGTTTCTTTGTAAAACTGCCATCATTTGATACTATGAAGAAAGTTTTGTATAGACGTCGAAATCGGGCAATACAAACAAATAAAACTCGTTTTTTAATAGTTTCGGATGATAAAATTCCTGGTAAATTTCATTTTTATGATTTATCAGATATTTAATTTAAAATATACGATTTCGCCGAAATATCCCTTTACTTTTTAATAGCAGACATCTGGCCCGTTCTACTAAACTGGTCCGGGCGAATCTACCCATGCACATTTTAAAAAGTTGACAACTGGCCCGCAGGCCGGTTTTTGCGTGGGCGAGATGTCCCTTAAATCCAAGGTTGCACTTTTGGAGTAGTACTTTATAATGATAGAATGCCCAAATCAATCTTCTGCAAATGAAAGTGTTTGGCCATGACCATGCATCTCGAACTGGAAACAATTTGACTAACAAAATCGATTGATGCCTTACGTAGATTCTTGGTCAGATGGTCGTCTTAGTTCATTCGAATTGTACATAAAATCTATTAATCTAGGATCAATTATCTTTTAATTTGTACAACTTGTATTTTCATTAATCTAAATTTTATGAAGCATAGCCTAGTCTTAGCCAAAACTAGCCATGCAATTAACGTAAAAATAAATTAAGCATTTGTCTAGTTCTAAACACTTGCAAAACGTTTGTTTTATATCATGAATATTTTCTGCACAAATTGCTACAACTGACATCGCCAACATAGTGTATTTACTTATCTTTACACAAATTGACTCTGTAAATAATATCAGGCTTCGTTGATACAAATTTCTAATAACAAAAACGGTTGCAATAACATAAACGTAAAACTGCATTTTGAAAAGGTCAGGAAACGTTATAAGTTTTGCAATATGCAACAGTTAAATATCATGATTTTATTCTGCAACAGTTTAAGTGGATCAGCGTAATCTTCAGTATCTAATACATGGTATGTGTTATCTATCACATGATTATTGTAGAACACTAGATACAAAATAAGAACTAAATGAGCTTGGTCAGAAACATTTTTGGCCTGGAAGAAACCTGTTTTAAAAAGACGCATAAAAAACCGTCAAAAACTTATTGCTGTCTTAAATTTTTACTACGAGTAGTAACATAACATAACATCATGCCTGTTATCCAGAAGGTTTAGGCCAGACCCATAGGGTTATGCTTAGGTATACCTTTAGTACGACCGCATTTCGCCGTTACACTAACCTGACTCTGGGCTGCTTTCCTGACGGAAAAATCCTATTACACTTTACCCGACCTAGGTATCGAACCTAGCACCTCATGCTGCTAGTACCACTGCTGGGATTCTGGTCATCTTTCTGTAAAAGTCCCGTAAGCCCAGAGTGGGTTGCTAGAAGTCGCGAGTTGATTTTTAGGGTTCCCTAGCCAAATGACAAAAAACTGAACCCTTATAGATTCGTCCAGTCAGTCTGTCTGTCAGTATGTCACAGCCATTTACTTTACTTCGAGACTTTTGGCAGCACACAGTTGAAATTTAGTTAAACCGCTACTCAAAAGTGATTTGAGATTATGAAAAAAAAATGCTCTATGCATTTACTGGGGCTTGAAAATAAAAAATCTACGTTTATAACTGGGTGTCTTTTGACAGTTCTTAAAAAACGATAAAGATGTTCCTATTGTACCTTTTTTCTTAATTCAATGGTTGGTGAGATATTCGCTTCTAGAGCCGTAAAAATTGCGTGTGTGTGTCACTTATTTTTTAAAGCCAGAGGAGCAACTTTCTGAAAAAATGTGAGTTGACAGAACGTAAAAAAACTTTGCATTAAAATTGGTTTGAATAAGATTGTTGTAAATTAACACTTGAATGAGCTTTAAAAATATTGTTATAATAATTGTTGTCTTTGGTGCTTCGGAACCCTTTGTGCGCGAGTCCGACTCGCACTTGCCTGGTTTTTTTTTGTTCTAGATCATTAAATACACTCTGATTCCCACCACCATCCCAGAGAGCTGAACTCTGTAGTGACTTCACTCATCAACCGGGCATATAATCTAAGTATAGATGCAACGAAAAACTTTTTCGGGCTGAGCTGCACATGTGCAGAGGGTCCTACAGAGAAACAGATATATGGGGAAGACCGCAAGTGCGAGGTTGAGAGACAGCGAGAATTTTTGCCGTACGTAAGGGGGTGACAGATAAGGTTGCCAACATTCTGCGGAAATACGCCGTAAAGACTATCTTCACTCCTTTCAAGAAAGTGTCTCAGATGGTGCGTTCGCCGAAGGACAACTTTCCGCTGGAAAAACCTGGTTTTATAAAGTAGACTGTCGAGAGCCTGGAATCCAGTGGTTCAACAGTGTAAAAACCGAAAAAGTGCCGAAAAAAGCTCACGAGTGGACACAGTGAGTTTCGTGTGTCGAGAACAGAATCGAGTTGTGAATGACAGTGGTAGCGGTACCGAGCGCAAAAAACGAACAAGAAAGAGGGTAGACCGATTCGTCTGCTCATAAATAACCACCGGCAATAACTTCAGTTTATCTGTGATCATGGTGCTTGCAACAGCGCCGAAATATCGTGAACTCAATATTAATAGTAAACATGGTAGATATCCCGTTTTATGTGTTAATAGTAACATTAAATACACGTTATTGATATAAAAAGATTTCGTTTCATGAATTGTTCGTACTCACATACAGAACCTTTTTAGCAGTCTGACTGCAATATCCACAAGGCATCTTGTTATCTTTTTTGGATCTATTTATTTTCACCATCAGAATAATTAAAACTTCCACGATTTTGCCACTAAAACACACAGAACCACCAAAAACTGTCTGTATACTAAGACTAGTGGTTCAAAAACATTAATTATTATGTAAATTAATAACTACCGTGACATGCTTTTAGGATTTCAAGTGTTTTGTGTGACGAGAAGATTGTCGTTGAACAAATGAGATGGATGGATGGTTCGCGCCGATTGGTATGGCACAGTGTACAAATTTGAAGTAACTTAGATGGCAGTAGCACCTTTCGACTGTCTCGAAGAAGTAATGGTCGGTAACTCAACAGCTATGCTATGGGAGGTTTAGCAGTATTGCTGGATCTTTCCATTACAAGAAATATTTTAGTAGCAGCTCGGAGCATACGTCCCTTAAACGTCAATAGGCGGCACCCTTACATAGATATTAAAATAACTGATGAAATATGGGCACACTATACACCGCTGTGTACCCTTTTGGGAAATACGGGCGTAATGATACAACATGTGATAAAACTACGAATAACCTGGTTGTCCTAAAGGCAAATGAGATAAGGATACGCAAACCAAAGCTAAAAGCATTACAAAAAACTTGTTTAGCATTTAGTTTGCTAACTTGTGGATTTACAAACTGGTTCTCTTACCACAACTAAGTAATAGGTGTGATTAAAATTTTAATATAAACAGAATCAACATACTAACGCTATAATGAAGTTACGATGTCACTAACATGTAATAATAATGCATCAAGGACACACCCATTATTAAGGACACACCTTTTATCCAGTATCTATTTATAAATAAACGAGACAGAAATATTTTTTCTCCATCTCCTTCGAGTATGCAATTTTTTATTGTTTGGTGTTTAGTATGGACTGGGGGCCAAATAAAATGGCTGTCATCAACTGCGATTCTTTCGCAAGTTCAAAAAAAGAAGTTCAGGGGGCGTTGTTAGTAAACATTTGTGGAACTTTTAAGTGAAAAATAATTAAATAAAAACAAGATGGCAGCGTTTGTTCCGATTTTAAAAAGGCCAATAGACAGCTTGATTGCCTGACTATATCATACCTATTACTTAGTTGATGAAGTGTGTACTTAATTAAGTACAGCCCTATTAAAAGCCACTGCAAAAACAGTATAATCTAAATCAACATTCTCTCCTCGATTTCACACGGATAATAAGGTTGAAGTAGTAATTAGCTTGAGGTTAGCCTATAAGATAGATCTACAGAATAATTATGCTAGAAAATTGCTTCCATTCCATTCCATAAATGTTTCTTTACAACGAAACAATTTTAGTATCGGAACCCGCTTTCTCTGTTCCCTCTTAGAGGCAAGGCTTTTCCTATAAAAAATGCCAAAACAAAAGCAATATTAGGCTAGTGCAAGTAGAAACGGACATCATCCCGACAATATATCAGGATGAGTAATATGCCTGAACCTGTTTTATTAGCTTTTTCTTTCTATGGCCTGAACAATTGAGATTCGACATCTATAACTGCTGTGTCCTGAGACAGCACACAAATTGCCGACTAGCAAAGGAACAGTACCTTCACAGTTTTAGATGGCTCAGTGGTTTAATGAACAGATTCTATCCAAAAAACACAAGTAAAAAGTAACCTGTTTTCTACAAGTGAGAACTTGGCTACGGATTTAGCGTTTTTAGCAGCGTCCATTCTTCTATTAAAAGCTGCAAACTGGTAGCCGATTTCTGGCCCAACTCAATTTGGATTTACGTCAACGCGCTAAAAAGATTTAAAGGCTTTTACTTTTAAATTCGTTATCCCTACTTCAAATTACATTACTTCTGCGGTACTACATAAAGTGGACAACATTAGTCTCGTTAAAAAATCTCGTTCACTATTCATAAGCGTGACAAAGCATTGTTAGTCAAATATTTGTGACAATTTCATATAATTTGTGTATTTTTGTACTCTTCGCTTAAAGAGTACGTGAACTCGCGAAGGAGACATTCAGAATAACAAAGTAGGCCTGACAATCGTGTTACGTTATTTGTTTAGCATTTTGTATTTGTACCTACACTGAAAACGGGTTTTTGTGTGCTTAAAAAACATTATCATCTTCTGGCCCTAGTTCAACAAAACACGCATAATCTTCCATTTTCCCCTGTCTGTCGTCTCTCTATCATTCCCTTCTTTTTCTTTGATGCTATTCCTCAAACAGACAAACCATCCTTCTTTTATTTTATCTTCGTCTCCAAACAAACCATCAATATTCACAAATGATCTATAGTCTACAAATTCTCGGAAAAAAAACAGCAAATACAAAATACTTACAAGACAACACTTTTGTTCCTTCGACAATATCATGCCACGATACCGAAATGTTCAAAAAACTTTAAGCTCTGCAACACATTCACTCAAAACTGTCTCTTATTGCACGAAACACAAAGCACATTATCCGTTTTCACGAAAACACGAATTTAATAAATAAATTCATTTTCTAAACGGGATGCAGAATCACGATCAACTTTGATGACACTCGGCACAACAATAACGATGGTAGCAGCAATCTTTTTAATTTCAAGTAATTGTTGATTAATATGAGGAAAATTATGTTTTTCTTTGTTTCTACTCGTTTTATTTTTACTCGACGATAGTGATTTTACCTGAATACATCTTTTAGTTACTAGCTTTTGTTCACGACTTCGTTCGCGTGTAAGAAATTTAACCACAGGAACTATGTATTTAAATCAGATAATAAGAAGGCTACGACTTAACCCAGGTCATGGTCTATCTGTGTGCCAAGCTTCAACAAAATCCGTTCAGCTGTGAAGACGTGATATAGTAACAGACAGACCAATTGGACTAATTTCTGCCATAATGAGACAACCCACAATCTCTTAATTTAAATATGCCTAACTAATCCAACATTCTCAATGTTGGTTGGTTGGTAAAATTAGCACCATGAGTAGGATAAAACCCGGTTTTTCCCTGGTTTAACTATGGGACCGACACCAGGTTCCGCATGCCCTACCCACGTATATCCAAAATGTATGCCTCAAACGGATTTAATATCAATCAGAGACGTTTTGATGTGGCTTGGTACATTTTGGCAGAACTGCGCTCAATTCTACTTTTTTTTAAATGCCATGTAAACGACTTTGCCAGAGTTTTTTGAGAAAATAACAACAGAATTGCAACACGCAAACCAAGGTCTTGCTTTTACGATTAGCTCGTTCAGGATACCTCCATAAACTTGATAGCAAAATACCAAAAGATAATTGAATGCCAATAATATTGCGATTTCATTGCATATTCATAACCAAGGAGATTGTATAACCAACTCAACAAAATACGTAGGCATATAGGTTTGATCCAACCAGCACATGGCCGCGTGGTGGACAGGCTGGCCCACTGCCTCTACGGAGAGGAGGCCCGAGGTCCCATCAGTGGGAAAGTTAAAGGCTCAATTCTCGTCATCATAAGCATAAGGTCGGATATATCAATACGGAGAGTTTTGTACATACGACCCTATGGTTCTGAGAATAAAGTAGGACTTACAAATAAAGAGAGTATTGTACATCCGAATGTATGCTTCCCATATCCAGAATTATGCAACGGGTGCATCGATGCATTGCAAATGGGCTTGCATATGGGACTTCAAGTAATGTCTTGGTATGTGGCCACAATCTTAAAACAAAAGGGTAAACATAAAATTACCTACGACAAAAAAAAAATGTTAACCATCGACGTATAACTGAACAACGTGTTTCCTGTTGCGACTGACCTCTCCTGTCCATCAATTTCCCCACCAACAATTACAACCTATGTTTTTAGAACTATACCATCAGGATTTTTCCTTGTTCCGCTCACGTTTGTAACGAATACGGCATAAGATAAACTTCTAGAAGACCTGCAAATCTTTACTTTTACAATAATACTCAACAATAACAGTCCATATTGAACATAGGCATATCCCAAGATGCACCACAGCACACTGCACACCTTCCGCACCCAATCTGCTCCTGTCGCCTTTTTAAGGTCTCTTCGGTCGTAGCTGGACCAGCAAAATATTCGTACTATGTATATCTTTATTACAACTGCCTTAGTACTAAAAAATAACAAGACTCACCGCCTGTTTCCTTCTGCTATCAAATCCACACTATTGCTTGAGACGGATGCGATACGTATTTATCTTAGGCACGCCATGAATGATAATATAATCTGTCTCAGTTGACTTATTGATATCCACTGATACAACATTTGTTTGTTTATCAAAAGTTTAAGTTATCCTTTTCACTGGCGCTGTAAATTTCAAAATGGTTTTGTATTTAAGTTTAAATAGGGATATACTGGTATGGTTTGTTTTAGGAGCAAAAATAAAACTAAATCGATTCTAAACGAATGCATTTTCCTTATCGAATATTGAGCATCAAGACTGGATGTTGGTAACAAGATATTTTTATCCTCAACAGAACTCGTTTTCATATTTTTTATATCAGTGGACCTAGACCTATATACCTTTATTCAAAGACATTAAAATAACGAGCTATAGACGGGACAAGACGAAGAAAATCATAATCTAATACTTGTTACTAATTAGTAATAAGTCGGTTTCGTCTAGTGTCACACGCCCGCTTGGCGCATTCGTGAGGTAGCATTCGTGTGTCAAAAAACGAAAATGTTTGTATGAGAATATTCGCAACGCCCGCTCGATAAGTATTTTGGATCTCTTTACCTTTATTTAATAAACAGCACAGCAGTATCAAACTAGTTTGATGTTCAACTAGATTCCCGTGCACTTGTCATTGGCTCAGTACGAAACGTGTTTGCTTTGCATAAATACATTCTCTAGGTTTTTCCTCAAAACTTAACGTGTGTGGAATCTAAATATTGATTATAGTTTGTTTACTTGCATTGCAGTCCTTGAACCTGACATTGTCAAGGTCGATGTCCCCTTTAGTTACTTAATTATTTGTTTGAATCTGGTTCTGTATTTTATATACTAACCTTTATTGGTTTTAGCTTCAACCAGCCCCAGTCCAAACGTTGAGTAAAGTTTTGCTGAACTTAATCTTCGGAAAATGTATAGTTAATAACATAATATCACGCTTGATTCTGAGAAAAGTTTAGAGGTGTATGTACACCCACATTTCATCCATTATGTTTAAGTCCCATGTAATAGGGGGCGAGCCTAATAGTCAACCGAGCACAAATTCAGACTCCGAGGTACCTACAGCTGTTACTGAGAAATTCCTGACGGAAAACCCAACGTCACTTTACCTGGTCCGGGAGTCGAACCCAGGACCTCATGCTCATGCGCATGTGTGGTTAATATAAGGCCTATTTTGGAACTTAACTCCGCGTTAACAACAGGGTTCCATTCCAGTCACCACTGATATCGAGTTTTCTTATTTCGCAGCATAACAGTTGACAAAATTCTAAAAGATAATGGAATCTTTTGTCATCTTTTTTATCGTTTCACGGGCTTTGAACCCACTTAACATTATTTAGTGTTACACTATCATCCGACCTTATGATTCGATAAGAGATAATGATTTTATCTTCACCTTATTCTACTATCAAACGAATGATCCAGCGGTTTTGAAAGTTGTTCTTAAATTACGTAAGAGACAGGTATTTAATCTTGGAGACAAAGATAAAATCGTTGGACGACTGTCTGAAGATCATAATAATCTGCAAGCTAGAAAGCACCGACATCGTTATCATTTCAACCGAAAAACGACCAACGATTGACTTCGTCTGTGTCTTCAAAGGATTGCCATATCAACAAGTCCTTCCTAGTTCTTTAGTTCCCGACCTTCATTAGTTCAGCGGCTTACCTTTTGGGATGCCTACCTTCACGCTACGCCTTCAGGAACATTGTTACCATTCTATGATCTTTTGACCTGTGAGCAACTTACGATCAGTTCAGTACAGAACGGAAAAATACGCTTTCAAAATAGGACCGTATTTTCATTATTTAAAGGTGTGCACCGTCCGCCCGTGCAACGTCCGCATCGATATTCATACAATTTTCTACTATAAGCAACAGTTTAACGGTCCTCAAAGCAGCTAGTAAATTGCGCGAAGGTTTTTTTCCGTTCTGTCTGAACTGCCCGTTTTACACTGTCTGTCACTGTCACTAAGTCTATAGTGCTGCATGATTATTATGGCGTGTGTCGGACTTAAGCCGCCATATTGTTTTTGCAACATAATTTACACAAATGTTTACCAAGAGCGCCCTCTTGTGAATGACAAGCGCCAAAAGAACTATGCTACACTATAGCACAGTTTATTTGGGGTTACTAGGTTGATGACTACAAATGTCGTCATTTCCGATTCCAGCACACAAGGAACCTACTCCTTAAATGAAACCCCATACCTTCCTTATAAAAAAAAAAACATTTATTATGAATACTGTGTTGCTTTGTCTGCTATAAATTAGACTAAGTGTAGTAAGTACTCAACGCGTCACGACTCCGCCGCCGGTTCTTGTGTCTCTGGTTTTGTCACCTCCTTCGCGCTTAAGGCGGCCCGCTGTTCCGCTGTGCAGTATTCTGGAATGGATATAAAAGAATTGAGGTGATACCGAACGTCTCTCACCAACCCAGCCCGTAACCGGACCGTCAGGTAGGCTTCTCCTGCCCGTTTTCACGATAAGTGAGTAAGTATAATCTCTACCAAAAGCGCACTGTTCGATTTTCAACTGTCTACACTAAGCTGAGTATTGAAAATCCAATGTACAAATAATAATACCAGTCTATTACTGTCCCACTGCTGAGCAGTGAGCAAAGGCTTCTTCTCATACAGAGAAGGCACGAGCATTGATTGCCAAGCTTGAAGCTTGCTCAAGACGGGTTGGTGATTTCTGAAATTGGTTGGTAGAACAGCCAAGCTTGTTAAATATTACTGACTAAAAGATGCAGGAGGTATCTTACATTTGCCAGGACCAAGGAACTGACTATTGTCAGTAATCAAATTTAAATGGTTTTTTTACACGTACCTAAAACAACTACATGAAGGATTTGTTGTGCACAGGAATCAAACCCACTTATTACCTACGTCACTTGAAAAACCAATGAAATACTTACGTGTTTTGCTAGGTTCCCATCCGATATATTCTCCGGTGCGTTGGTTTTCTGCCGTCAGCCACTCTTGTAGAGGCCTGAAGTACTCCAAGAGTCCATCAGCTTTCATCTGTCGCTGGCCAGTGAGGGCCTCCATCGCATCAGGCCATGGCTTCGATGAGCCCATCTTGAGCATATTTCTGAGGGGAATAGGGTAGGTTAATATTATTCTCTTGATAGACTGACCGTGGGTAACGCTTATAATAAGCGTTACCCACAGACAAATCCTTTTCTAGACAGTTTATTAATTGCTACAGTTGAGTCGACAAGTATGGTAATACCAAATCAGATGACTATGTGAAATATAATTTTTATAGATTGGTGGTGATTCATGAGAGGACAACTAATAGAAAAGTATGGAGGAAGACATGCTGCGCCGACCCCAAATAAATCGGATGAATGAAGATGAATTGTGTTTACGGGAATTCTATGAAAAATTGCTTGTTTTTTAACGAATCCAACTTCTAAGTTAAATCTTTGTGTAGGTGCTGGATGTGGAACAATCAGGCAGAAGAATTAACGGATTCGAAGAAAGTCACGTGATTAATCGTCTCAAAAACAAAAGTGCAACACATAGGCAGCTAAGGGATCACGATTAATGATGTTTATTTTGCAAATATATTCATTTCTTTAAATTTTTCTCTGAGGGAGTACCTGGGACTTAATTTATACATTGAACGAATTGCCCTTTTTTGCAAGATAAAAATTGTTTGAATATCGGCGGCACTGCCCCACACCCCAGAATACCGTACGACATCACACTGTGAAAATAACTAAAGTAAACCAAACGAGCTGTCTCTAAATCAGTAAAATCACGAATTTTTCTAACAGTGGGGGCCCCACTGAAGTTTGGCATCCAAAGTTATGCCTAAGAACACTGTGTTATCTTCCGGTTTCAACTCTTCATCCTTGATTATTACACTAGTTTCCACTTGTCTTACGTATCGTATACGTATGAGGTATCGTAAACCTAATACATTTCGTTTTTTTCTCATTTAAGAGTAGATTATTAACATTAAACCATTTAACGACTTTTGCCCGGGCGCTATTAACATCGTCAGTAACTAGCTGCTGACTTTTGAGTATAATAATAAAAGAGAAGTGTCGTCTGCAAACAATACTATGTCGTGATTATCCTTTATGAGGTAAGGCTAGTCATTTATATAAATTAGAAACAAAAATGGGCCAAGAATTGTGCCCTGGGGTACTCCCATTCTTACTACGGATCCGGGGGATCTTTTCCCGTTAACATTAACTCTCTGAATCCTATCACTCAAATATGATGTAAAAAGATCCAGAGCACTATTCCGGATTCCGTAGTGGTGGAGTTTCCTGATTAATGTTTCATGAAGAACGCAATCGAAAGCTTTGGACAAATCGCAAAAATGCCCAGAGCATTGCATTTATCCTCCCAGGCATTATAAATATGTCCTAAAAGATCAACACCGGCATCGGTAGTTGAACGACCCCCTGTAAAACCGAACTGTTTACTTATGCAATAACTTACGTTTATTGAAAAATCATTGCATTTGTATTAAAATTAGTTTTTCAAAAATTTTACTAAATGTGGGTAGTACTGAAATAGGTCTATAATTAGTGGGGTCTGATGTACTACCCGATTTAAACAATGGTATTATTTTACTATTTTCATTAGATCAGGAAACTCACCACGGTCAATACTATCATTAAAAATTATAGCTAAAACAGGAGCTGCAATGGTTATAATGGACTTAGCAACGTCCACAGAATGACCCCATAGATCAGCGGTCTTCTTAACATTCAATGTATGAAAATTTTAATGATATCTTTACAGGTGACATTTTCAAAATTAAATTCGGAATCACAGATTGGAACATTTTCTTTTAGTAATGACTCTGCAGCAGCAGCAGCAGGGGACGATTTTAGCGAATTAGTAGTCAATACGGGAATATCCGCAAAGAAATTTTCAAAGGCGGTGGCAACTTGAGTATCTGAATTTAAAATATTATCGCCAATAGCAAGGCTGTAGTCACTATTTCGGTTGCAAGACCTTCCCGTTTCGCTATTAATAATATTCCATGTCGTTTTGATTACATTACTACTGTTTTTAATTTTTGAACTCAAATAACGTAACTTTGCTATAAAACAAACTCTTTTAAATAATTTAGAATAATTCTTTACATACAAATTAAATTCTATAGTGTTAATAAAAGTCCGCTCTTCATACAGCTCATAAAGTCGTTTTCTACTCTTAAGAATACCAATGGTGGCACAGTCATTGAAAAAAGCGTTACTATTAACCGAGATTCGTCTTAGGAACAAACGTGGTATTAAATTGTGTGCAATACGTACTGAAAAAATCGTTACATTGTTGATTGGGGTCATCATTAGTTGACAAAAGTGGTAATTTTGACAAAAGTTTAGTTTTAAAAGTCTCTAGGCGAGTTTTAGTTTTTGGGTTAACAATTGAGACAAATCTGAAATGGATCTATTCACACAGCCCGTCCATTCTCTATTGACCATCAAAATGATAAAGGACCATTAACTTACGACAATGCGTTTCCAGCAGCAACGCTCTGATAGATGTCGCAGTCCACGAGCTTCTTGTTCAGGTCCTCGGGCACGTACTCCCCAGCCAGCTGGCAGAGCGCGCGATGGAACTGGAACTGCACTATGAACGAGACGTAGTATCTAGAATGTCAGAGAGAGAGATTATAATTTTATTAGTTAAACGTTTATTTTAGTGAAAGGTCACCTAGTGTGTTGGTGCATGTAACATGTTACTACCAAGCGTCAACTTTGCTCCTTCCAAATATTTTATCCTCGTGGACCTTACTAAAACCATCGAAGATCGACCGCCTATAGCAGTCCTCTGCTGGACATTTGTGGCTAATTTTCCGTACAAATCTGAACGCGATCAACACATCTAAGCCGCGTTAAAGAGCTATTAGTGTTATAATTGCTATGGGATATTGACATGAACAGCTCTAAAAAGATGTGCTGATCGCGGTCATATTCACTGATGAAATCCGTTCTAAACCTAGAAAGGGTTAGAGTGGATAACAAATCATTAAATTCGATCTTCGGCTATATTCGTCCAGCTGCTAACGGCATTATGTGTTTGCTTGTAATCTTATCGCTTATTATCCTAACCTCGCATATTCCACATTAGCTGACACGTGGTACTTGGCAGCGGCATCAAAGTCCTCCTCAGTCCTGTTGATCGGTGGCTCCACACCTTGCAGCATTTCCCTGAGCCTCCAGTAGTGACAGTTGTAGTCCTCAGGAGGAGTAGACCCTCGGAACACACCGTAACGGAACATGTCCAGAGTGTAGGCGAATGGCAGGAATACTATTTTGTCTATACCCTGGAATATTTGGGAAGAGGAAATATTAAATCGCGTTGTTGAAAAATACAATCACAAAAAATTATTCATGGGAATTATTCTTTCATAGTTGCGAGACTAGGAAAGTCGCGAAAGTCTCGAAAAGTCTATCAGAATCTTCAAATCGAAATCAATTAAGATAAAATCAAAATTCAAGCTCACCATTTTATAAAGCTGATTGATTTCAGTCTGTTCATCTTCAGCGTCGCCAGTACTCAGACCAACTCGTCGGAGATGTTTAGGAGAGGACACCGATAACGCAATCGTGTCTCCAACAGCCTCATGGAAACCTAAAATATATGCCAGAAGGGTTAGAAGTTACTATAGAAAAGTTAAATAGAAAGACTTGCGATAGAGTCCCTTTGTCACACAAGATTGTATTAATAATATACCGTTTATGGAGAGACGATATAGATAAAGAAAGATAATAACAAGGGAAATATCAAGAGTATTTTAAAGATTTATCTCAATGACGCAAGTAATCAATACTGATGATGAAGACGATGCGGTGGAATAAACAGACATAGAGAAGAACCCATATCGAAAATTCATAATATCCATTGAATGTCAAAAATATCGAAAGGTTGACTATTTAGATAGATAACTATGTAATAATGCATCTCGCACAGTACAAACGGATTTTTGAAGAAGATACAGATCCAAATGATGATGAAATTAATTCGTTCCCAAGATCTAAATACCTGGATTGGCACCCTCTCGAAACTGGAACGGTTGATGTCTATACTGCAAGTAATATTGGATATGACCCATTTCGTGGTGCACCGTTCTAAAATGTTCTTTGTTGATCGATGTACACATTTTGATCCTGGTATAACAAATTAAACATTAATTACCTGGGTTAGCTCCATCCCGGAAAACGAATGGTTGATGTCTATATTGAAGGAAGTATTGAATATGTCCCATTTCATGATGTGTGGTTTCAAAGTACTCTCTATCAACTGATGTGCACTGTTTGATCCTTCAAAATTAAGCCAAATAAGAATGTTAATCGAAATTTTGATTTTTTTTGAATTTAGAAACACTCTGTTAATGCAATATTTCAAACCGAAGTATTTTAATACAGTCGAGTACATAGAAAAAAAAAATGCGGTAAAGGTAAAGAAAAAGATTGATTCATAAAAGTGTTACTCAGAAAATAATTACACTGCGATTACTAATCCACTTCACAGTCTGAAGAACCTGCAGGAGGACCAAATAAAGGACCCGGAAGTCAGTAAGATCGTCGAGGCTCTGGAATCTGACGATCCCTCTAGGGTGAGAACATGGGCAAAAAAAGGGTAAGTGCTTGCCCAAGACGAAGTTGTCTCAGAAAGGGTAAAAACAAATTTACTTCCCGAGAAAAGCGAAATGTTAAAGATCTAGTTGGATGATGAAATGACTATGGAGCATCTCGTTGGAAGACATTATTTAAGTTTCACTGTAGATTCTTATGCAAATTCTATGGGTTATTAGGTACTAGAACTGTAAACTTGATCCCGTTTTTTTAAGTCTACTTCCTTCAACCAGTAGTCGCCTAGTCAATATTCGTTTTTACCTAAAGTCTTCTCCATCATAAAAGTCCCAAGCGGATGCATGGCAAACAATCTCCCTATCATTAGGCTTCTCAATGATGGAGTTCTTCCAGAACTTCTCCGGCATCGCTGTCAGGTTCAATGACCTGAAGAACTCATCAGACATCTGGAACATCTTTAGTGCGGTGAAGTTCTGTTCTTTCATTGTATGAGTTATATCGATTTCTTTCTTGTCGGGGTAAGGGCGGGTAAAGGACTCAATGTTGCTCCAGGTTTGTGCCCACATGTTACCTGAAATTTGAATTTTAAGATTGTAATTTTTTATTGGTCTACTGCAGTATGTGGTAAATCTGTTTCGATCACACATCAGAATCCTAAGATTGTCGTGGATTGTCACTATCGCTATCCGTGAAACAGATCAATCCCTGTAATCATATACTAGGTGCGCAGGACAGAAAGACTCAAAGAAAAATACGAACCTAACAAATGCGCGGGGATGGGTCCTTTGGCTGACACCACGTGGTCTCCATACTTGTCTCTCAGCCTCTTCCTTACATACGCGTGCAGCTGCTGGTACAGTGGCTTCACGTCTTCCCAGAGCTTGGCCAGTTGCTGCTCGAAGTCATCCACCTCGTATTCTGACTGCCACCAGTCTGCTACGTCTTTAAAATCTGAAAACGAGAAGAATGTTTTTAGAATTTGAATTGATTGATGGACGGTTAAGTTCGATTTGATTGGTGGGTTTAAAATCTTTGAAGAATTAGCACAAGATTTAGAATTCTATCTCTAGATGAATATGCATAAAACCATAGAAATGGTCGAATAGCAAGAATGAGTGAGTTTTCCTCAATACTTAATATTAAAGTTGCACTAAATATGCTGTGCTGATAGCCTGCTGTACCAGTTCAAGGTTGAAAACAAGGAATTACTGAGTAAGTAAATAGTACCTACGAACAAAATTCTACGAAATTTTCAAATGGCTTCTTACGTCATCGTCAGTAACATATCTTACGACATTAATATTGCGTAGCTAATTTTTTTACTACGACTTCTAAGAAATTACACGAGGATATTTCCATCGGCCTCACATAAGTGAGAAAGGAACAGCATTGGTTTAGAACAAGATGAAACTAATTTGCCAATAGCTTTCAATGTAAAAACATTTTTCATTTTGTGCACCGTTTCTGAATAATAATTGAAAATTTGAAGCCAAATTCTAATTTGGCACTGGCTTCGCTTCCGTTATGATCGGAAACTATCCCACGGTTAGGTTTTAAATATAATCTATGACACTCGGGGATAATGTAGCTTCCAATTTGTGTAATAATTCAGGAATCGGAGCAATAGCCAGAAGATTAATTACTACATGCAATCTATACCTCTTTTGAATATAATATTAGTATTGATATAGATTTCTTACGACTTTTGGGTAAGAAATTTAAAATTTTGTACTCCACTATTCAGATCTCCATCATCATAAGGAAATGCTTTACCATTAAGCTTTGCAGCCTCGTTGTACAATCTGACGTACTCAGTGAAGTTGTGCCGCGTCTTTGCACCGGCTTCCTTGTGCCACTCGACCCACAGGTGCCTCAGCTCGTCGGGGTCTTGACTCTTTGCGAACAGCTCCGTGATATCTGAAATATGCATATTAAAAAATGATAGAAACCTTTCAAAATAGTGTTTGAAATTGAAATTTAAAAAAAATATCTTCGATATATAATAATGTTAATTTTAACTAGACCCTGGGTTGACGATTAAAAACATATTTCATGTGTCTATTACAAAAACAACATTTTGAAATTACATTTTTATTATCCTAGCAAATTTTTGTATCCTAACTTACTTACACCCTAACCTGTTCCGCTATTAACTTCTCCTCCAACTCCTAACCTTGACTCATTAAATTAGAGATACAGTCGAGTCTTACCTGGTTCCAAAGCTAAATTACATTTGGAAGGATCTTTGAAGTCACAAATCTTGGCTGTTGCGTAGTTGGACTCCATCCCGGACACCGACCTCATCAGCAGCTTGTACTTGTCATCAGGTAGCGCTGATACGCCCAGTTGGCTGTACTTCTTGAACATCCTCCGAAGAGTGAAGTCTTGGAAGTCTTGCCATCTATACATTTTTGTCTCTTCCCAAGCTCGCTTCTCTTGCTGGGACAGTTCTAGGCGAATTTGGATCTGGAATTATGTGAAAAGTTTTTAAAAGACTGTGTAAAAACTGGTGGTTTTTGAGTTTCAAAATTGAGGTGTCTTAATCTTGCTATTTTATTATCTATCTATGTCATCATCATCATATCAACCAAAAGACGTCCAGTGCTGGACATTAGCCTCCGTGAAGCAACGGCGTATCGCCCGGTCTTGTACCTCTGGCATTAACTATAGTTTTCTAGAACCAATAATTCTGATTAATAAAATTATAAATTTGCATTATATTTCAATAGCATTCTCCAAGATCTTCCAAAAAGAGTTTTGGACCTTTAACATCTTCATGACTGGAATCTGCATTTAGATCCAGCCTTTAGGACCTTTACCTGCCAAAGTCTATATTTGTTTGTTGGGCTAAGTAAGATTGAAAATAAATCATTCGCTATAATGTTATGGAATATAAAATCAATAAGCAATCTTGCCTTATCAACTGTATGAGTGACTGAGTATGTAATGAAGTTATGAAACATTAAGGTTTTAATTCAATTTCTGTAGCGGTGAATGTAAAATGTGCAATTATAGCTTTTACAGTTATGATTCTTGATCGATCATTGCATGTACTCCGATCACGTGGATTTTAGGCACGTTTTATCAAAATTGGTTGACTTTTCTTGCTTGCATGTTTACCATCGTATTCTTCGTACTTTTTTTAATCTGCCATGCATTTTTTTATCATAAATAGGCATGCGTTTGACCGCAACTCGCCCGATGTGAAGCGATGAAACGGCCTAGGGTGGAGCACGCTTGCCTAGAAGAAACCGATTCACTCTAACCTTGAATAGATCCAGATTGTTATGATCAGGAAACAAAGAAGCTGGCTGTGAATTCCACAGACTGGCTTTCAAATCTTTAAAATAAAAAGGGTTTTTCTAAGGGGTCAAACCTAAATGTCAATTAGAACAACAAGAAGCCTTCACAGTAGGAAGATTTATTTTTTCTTTCTCAAAACTTTACTGTCAGCAAAATATTTTCCATGAGTGAATTTGATTTAACCAGAATAATATGGTCTTGTAGATTTTGTAGCATCCAAAACTTACTCAAAAACAATACAATGCATTAACTTACCCATTTCTCCTCATTCTCTTTAGTGATATTAGACGTATAATCCCACTCGGAGAGACTGGCCCTGTTCTTCCTCTTGCCCATGGCCTTGTCCAGCTGGAAGATGTACTCCCGACCCTCATGTTCCAAGGCTTCCAGGTCAGGATCCCGGCCCTGGGTGGCGACCACGAAGACCGCGACAATGGCCGCGATCAGCAAGGCTCCTCCCCCGATTTTTAGCATCGTCTGGAAGCAAATGAAGGAAAAATTAACGTACACATTTCTATGATTTATTTTTGGATACAACGTCATTTAGTATCCCGTTGCTAGAAAATTTAATACGAAGGGTCTATGGTGAATCAGGTGTAGCATAGCATTTCTGTTGGTAATGCTAAAAAAATTCAACTGTGTACGGTTTGAGCAACACGTCTCTGTTACAGATCAAACCATTGGCGCTTACGTTAACTGAGCTAATTCACATAAATATTAGATGTTGTTGATCTAGGACTTTATGCGTGTTATCACAAACGGAATAGAGATTAAAATAGAAAATGCCCAGACGCAACATTTTGATTGAGTCTTACAAAATGCAACGCTTGTAAATCGTACGCTGTTACGTGACGCAAATGTGCTTAACAAACTAAATATGTGGTATTTAACCACAAAATGCATAAATATGTGGATGAATGGTATACCATCTATTTATTCTCGGTACTAGAGGAGTTTCTTGTAACACACGTGTACAAAGAATATGAATAACTGGATGAAAAGCAAAAAAGATACTCTGCCGTGCAATGCACTGTATCTTGAGATACAGTATTTTGTCGTAATTTAAATAGTATATTTGCTCCTTATTCATAGCTACATAAGATTGCATATCAAAATTTCGATTAATTCCCGAATAGGTAAACTGCCTGGTTAGTGTAGTGGTCATAAGAGCTGCTGCTGAACATGAGGTCCAGGGTTCGATTTCCAAGTCGGATCAAGTCTTGTTGGATTTTTCCATCAGGAATTTCTCAGTAGCAATCACGGAGTATAGCTTGCGCCCGGTTGATGGCAATAGGCCTATTAGAAAGGACTAAAAATAATATACACTTATGATTCTATTAGTATGTATCCCCAAAAAATAATTTCTATTTTTCCAAAACACTGTATTATATGGGGTGGACGTGACACCGACCCGAAAACGGAAACCGGAACTTTTCGACGGTTATTAAAAAAAAACCTATAATATTAGTATAAACTTTTGCAGCGTTTGTACCAAAACAATCAGGTTACTTTGACATATTGATACATGATAGCATATCGTTTCCATCAAATTGCATGCATTCAGAATAAATTAAAACAACGTTACGAAACATTCAGATTTGGACGTGAAATTATGGAAGGTTATTTTTATATTATAGTGCCACTTTCTCTGCTCATAAGACGTAATCGTCGATTTACGAATATTTATAAATTGAATTCGTAATGGAACAATGCCATGTTTGTGTTATAAAACGGAAAATGTATCTTGGTACCTGCATAAGCGTTTAATTTTAAAGAAAGCATTTTAAGAACACTCTAAAATAATATTTACCTCACAGAGTTAGAGTGTGATGTGCCTCCGCAAAGGTATAATAAACAAATAGATTTTAAACTAATCAGACAATATCTATAATTGGTCCGGCAAACAATGTAAGTAAGAAGAAGAATTTACATTAAAGAATACAACTCCTTAAATAAGTTACCATTAAAATAATTACAAACTATCGCAAAAACCTTTGAAGTATAAATACAGCTGTCAGTGTCAAATCCCCTGATTTGTGCGCGACTGATTTATTTTTAATAGAGCCTAGCATGATGTGACTGAGATTTTACAACTTATGTTATCAAACCTTATTGTTTTAAACCCGAAAGATTTCCATCTAACTCGTGTCTTGTCTATTATAGTCGTACAAACGATGATAGACAGAGACCAAAATAATACACAATAGGAGCCAGGGGCAAGGCTTCAATAGTAATGCTTTAGCATGACCCCTACAATTTTGACAAAGCAACTGATTACAAAAATGCCTGGTGACATACAAAAATAACATTAGTTTATGATCCACTCAACAACAGAGACAGACGTCTTTGTCCACAAAAACTGAAGGAAATATACATAACAACATCGGATCGTTCATACAATCCGTCATTCCACCATGCAGAGGCGACGATGTGCGTCGGACCGCAACCGTCCTTGACTCGACAGCCAACCATCTTGACAACCAGCATTGTCTTCTGAACCAACCGTGGATAACTCGGTTTTCATACATCTCGTACCTATTATTGACTCAAGTTTATGAGAATGCGGTTATGGATATACTGATTAGAGTGACGTAAGCACGAATACTGCTTTGGTTATTTATTAATTTAAACTTTATGCACAAGTAAAAACTGTAAAAAGGCGGACTTAATTCTTTGCCCGTGATTATGCCTTGGAAATGTTCTAATGTTTTAGAATCTCACATCTTATAATTTTTTGACCTGCCTCAGCTCAATGTTTAAGAGAAATGTTTCTCCTAGCACTGTTGCATTAAAACCACGATCTAGGCTTAATTTTATACAAGTTGCATTCAGAAAGCACAACTTGATATCGGAGCAAGTATATTCTATTTCTTCCAACTCTTATGAATACCCTTCCAAAGAGAAAAGAAACCCAAACGAAAAGAACCCGTCCCGTTTTAAAAACAAGACACCGAATCATCTGCATGCTTCTGAATACATGAGACCCTTTGCTACGGGAAATCAAAACTGGTACCACCGAGCCATCGACCAGGGTCGCTGACACGCCATATCTTGCATAATTTCTAAATAAAAAAAAAGTAACGGAATGTGATCAGATGAAGCCACGAAGGCAACGTCCTTAGACTGGATCGGACAACTGCAACTTTTTGCATTCATTATACGCTTGATCGCTTCAACGATTGAAAATAATCGAAAGAACACTGTAAGAAAATAAAAAATCGATGGTGTTGTTAAATTAAAATTGGTTAGATGTTAGGACCATTTTATTATCAACTGTAATTTCGATTACGTAAGCAAAAGGTACGTAGTAGTATGCACTTGTATGACGTGATTTAACTGCACTGAATTAAACGAATAATTTAATTAAGCTTGTGCAAAAGATATAAATTTATTACAATTGAGGAAAGGTTTAATAGCAACACTCAATAGCATAAGGCCGCATTAAAATGAAATCCCTCCTCTCCATAGCATTAGCCGCGTTGAATGTCTTCTGATAGGCAGACAAAATATTTTTAGATCGTAGCTGTGCCTCGGAAAGCACGTCAAGCCGCTGGTCTCGGCTGTCATTTGCTGCATCTAGTTACGCTGGATGCAACCCCACCGCAGTTGAAAAGCATTGCAAATTTTGATGATATCTCAAATGAATTATTAGCAATGATGCTTTAGGCATCAGACAGGAATCCTATCCCTCCAATTTCTCTGAACCTTCACCTAGATGAACCTATAATGTATTTTATTATTATTAGTGTAAGTTGTGATATGTCAGTTTTACAATTCATAAAACTGGCCCATATGGCCAGTCTTTTGCCTGTTAATGATTATCTTTAATATACCATATTGAATAACAGCTATGAAACGAAAGCCTGTGAAAAACATGGAATGTGTCGACATCTGGCTGTAATGTCAGATAACTACAAATAAATACAACGGTATTCATCAGGTTCGTAAGTAATGTTTGATTAAAAAATAGCTGTTAGCAAAATGTGGTAGATAATTAAAAATTTCGCGAATTATAACATGCGTTCAATACCAAATTATTATTATATTATACTGAACAATTAAAAGACCGACTTTCTTCAAAGTGTTAAGACAGATTATTGATTAAGTACAATTTATCGTTATTAATAGACAGAAATACGTTCGCCGTTTGACATCGATATTGAACATTTGCCGCTCAAGAACTGCGTATACGTGCGAAGCAGACCCAGCCCTACCTACACACATGAATATCCCTAGAGAATGCACCACCTGCACTATTGTGCATTTGATGTGTTTCAATAACCGACATGTCGAGAACACGTGGAAGAGTCTCGAGGCCTTGAGTCATGAAATCGAAGGTCGGGGCTTTCTTAAGTGGATTAGTAAAGCTTTGATACTGTTCGGATTTGCTTTGATTTTCTTACCCCACCAGCCTAATTTAAAGACTGGATATACACACACCATCACACGATTTCCTGTCACTACCATTGACATAAACACAAAACCATCACGCCTTTAATTCCCCGAAGGGTAAGGCAAATGTGTACCCTATAGTATACAATCAGTTCGCCAGGTATGTTTACGTCCTATGTATTAGGGACGAGCCTATTGCCATCGGCCCGGTACGAATCCTAACTCCGTAGCTGCTACTGACTAATTCCTGATGGGAAAACCCAATAACACTGCGAAATCAGGGCATCGAACCCTGGACTTCGTGCTCAGCAGTCGCGCTAGCCAAAACTGTACCAACGAGACCACCATTGAAATTACAGTGATATTTTAATACATGCTCGTGATGTGAAACAAAGTCGCATTTCACGTCTGCCTCTGTGACCGCAGTTTTTTAATCTATTTTCATGCTGTTTTCACCATAATTAAAAAAAAAAATCTTTTAGAAACTTTATACGCATTAGAATTTAATATGAAACTAACAAATGTAAAAGAAATCTCGATGTTTTGTCAAGTCGCATATTATGTGTGAAGCAGGGGCGCATCGTTAGTTTAAAGAATAAATTAATAAGTTACTTATCTATAAAACTGTGGTTAGATCTGCTGTCTTGATTGGAAAATTAAAATGAGAATGAATGAATGAAAGGCCTTTTGCATGTGGCTGACTGAGTTGAGGACGCTAAAAGGGACGTGTGGTGTAAGCCGAATGTATAAAATAATAAATTAGTTTTTGAGAGGAAGTCTGAAAGTGGCGCCGGTGACTGAAATGCTGTGTGGTAATCGGTTTTCAGCTATAGATGGACTGTGTAAAGGATGTTATGGCTAGAAAGGTCTGCGGAGATGACGAGTTATAGTACAATAGAAGTGTAGTAGTATGAAAAAGAAGAAGACATGCTGCGCCAAACCCAAAAAAAATGGGATAAGGGCAGGAGAATGATACGTTATGAAAATATATGGGTAGATATGGGCTGCGTTATTGTTACGGCAAGTAGAATAGAATAGAATATACTTTATTGTACACCAAAATTGCAACAGAACGGTTTTAGTACAAGTATGCTAAGGACAAAAATATTTGTGAATATTCGAGTACCTACAGTCATGAACAAAAGTCATTGATTGTTTGTTAGTTTCAAAATCATATTTAATCACATGTTGGGTAGCTTAGTATAAAACATTAAAATTTAAGAATTTGTAGTTTTTTAATAAGTTAAGTATTATTGCGTGCCTATGTATACATTTTTTAACATCATAAAAATATAATAGTAGGAATACGAGTAGATGTAGTAAAGAGTTAAGAATGTCAACAATACGATATTGAGTAAAAATACTCGTATATCATCATTGTCTATAAACCTTGACATAGGCTATTAAAACAGTTGTAAGTCATTCGCAAAAATTAAAAATATAAATTCCTTGAATATATTATAATTAAAGCGGGAATTTTGAGGACAAATGTAAAAAACTCTATGTTGTGACTAAAACGCATTTAACCTCCTTTAATTATAGTATTATTGGTTATGCATAACTGTATAAAATATTTAGATAAAGAACTAAAGATAACCCAATCACCAATGTTTAACTTTCATTACTAGAATGGGGTAGACGCAGTAACCACTGAATCAATCACCGACTGTTTAATTTAAATCATTCCACTACCAATCATGTTCTAACATTCAAATGATTCCACGGTACATTACAAACACATGAAGTAAAGGATTGCTTCGGAATTAAAAATAGCAAAACAATAAACGGATATCAACAAAGCATGATATTGATAATATTTCAACCCATTCATAATTCATAAAAACATGAATAAAAACTATAATTTCATAGAAAAATAACATTAAAACCAAAAATACATACCTCTTTTTATTTGTGTTTTCAGTCAAAAATCCCCCTGTAATTAATAATTTCGGGATTCAAAAATGAACGAACGAATGAGTGTGCGAGTTACCGGTTGGCGAATTTTAAAGAAGAACGGCCATTCGCCGCGTCCGACCGCCCGATGACTGAGCTCTGAGCCGGCGCAGCCTCGCTATCCACCCACACACATGCGCAAACGCAATACGATAAAGGGTATATCGGATTCGGCCATAGATTTTATTGAGTGTCATTGATTGGAGATGTGATTTTACTTACAGTTACGCAAATACGCATGCCGGTTGTTTGATTTTTTAACTGGTAACTGGTAACTAAGTGATATGTGTTGTTTTTTTATCTAGCAACAGATGAATTTGAGACTGAATTGTTACATTGTTGAATTGTTACAAAGGCAAAAGTAGCTTTGAATGTTATGTTTGGCTTGATTTTCTTGTAAACATAACGGTCACACTCGGTTACCTTTTTTAATTCCCAAACAGAATAGTTATTCAATAATTTGGCTAAATTAAACTATAAATTCAAGGTTTATGGTTTCAGACCGTCAATTTCCTTTAAGACCAATTTAAAAAATATGCTGTGCTGGCCCTAATAAATTAAATACATAGTTACTCGACAACTTCACTATCTAAAATTTTCAAGGTATGATAAAGTAACCAAGTAATTTGTACATATTTTGAATACCTAAAAGTGAATCCAAATTATTATTATATTTTTCACATCTACATCACACATAATCTTTGCTTCATATTTACTTGTGTGCCGCGACAAGACAGCTTGCAAGCTTGACTGTCACCGTCGGTACAATCCCCGACACAAATGCTAATATTCAGTTTTGGCAAAATCAATATTATTACGTTTTTTTTATTATTATTTGCAGAATTTAAACATCTGTGCTCTAATAGTCTTTGACTACGTATTACTTAGATAAGTGTCGTGACTTCGTGACAAGACAGCTTGCGAGTTTGACTGTCATTGCCGGTACAGTCGGAAAGATAGTGTTTTAATTTTAAACCAGTTTTAATAAATATGGTTTACATCGAAGATTTTACTTTTTGATTACTAGAAAGGTTAAAGTGTTTGTTAAAGTGTTTACTAAACTAAAAGTTATTTTTAAGAAAACGTTCGGAATAAAAACAAAAAAAAAATAATGTACTTCAGCTTCAGCACTACGGAATTCCAGTATTTAGTGTAAAAACAGTCTTGTGGTATTTTTAATTGAACCTAAATTTTGAAACAGGAGATTTTTAAAACTTAGTTTCAAGTACGACGAAACTATGTTACCATCAAAATAAACATGATATGCCTGTTCAACTACTCACCCGAAAAAAATAAACAAAGCAGGCACTGTGAAAAAGCTCTGTTTTATAAATATTATGGCAGGACAATGACTATTTGAAGAGTCTTCGAAAATATTTTTGCTTGTCCAGTAGTGACAATCGTGCAATTTATCCCATAATAAACTTGGATTTTCCATCCCGCGTATGTATTTCCACTTATGAGCAGTTCCCATTGATAATTATAGGTTTAAACTACTGGGCAGTAAAGAGATCAACACCATGTCGTTTACACGCTACTGTGACTCATACAAGAGTGCGTGGGTTTGCTACACTTAAGCAAACACAATGCTATAAACACCTATAGGTAAACAGCTCTTGGGTTGAATGAATTTACGAATGATGACAGAGTGTCAACTGGTTTTGCGCAATGCTTTGTTGGCAACCATTGTTCACTACACCCAACGCCATCTATCGAATCGTAGCAACAACTCGCCCGCCGGTCAATTAGCAAACGTCACAGGTTGACAGTTTAAAACGCATCAACGTCATCCGTCGGTTTTTTACTCTACATTTAATCTATATTCTTTTTTGTATCTGTATTCTTTTGCTGTTGGAGTAAACGGGTTGATGAAAACGGTCGTTCGTTATTTTTTTATTTCAAAAACCCAATAAGACGCCCAAACATAATGGTCCATCCGAGCCAAATTAAGAAGAACTAAGAAGAGTTCCAGTTCTGTCTGTGGTGAATCCATAAATCTTCGAGTATTCGTCGCATTAACATACGAATAATTATATTCAAGAAGAAGTTCACCCGGCGCCATTGTATGAACACGTGTCAATTAGTATCAAGACTGAAGACTGAAGGTTCAAGAGGACTAAAGAGGAGTGGCAGGTCTGAATTTCCTATCCATTTCCCCATCCTATCTTTCGTTCTGTGTTAATATTGGTGCTGTGTTCGTAGTTGTTGAGCGGCGGTGCCCAGCCGGTGACGCGATAACCCGACGCCGTGAGTTATACCTAATTTCGCGGGTCTGCGCGGGCAGCGAGCGGTACGGGTCGCGCGTCCGTGTCATACAGGAAGGATTACAGTGAGTACTCTTGTGTTCTTATTTTTCCTTAAAATGAGTGAACCTAAGATGTCGGAATTCACTAAGAAAAGAGCAGTGATCAAAGGTCGGCTAACTATTTTGGAAAATTACATTAAAAGATGTGTGTGCCCGTTAGGTGAACAACAATTATTAGAGATAAAATTACGCGTAGAGAACAGTTCTAGTTTGTTACATAGTTACACCGAGTTACAAAATTTTATTGAGGAAAACGCAGATGAGCTCGATCTTCCAAAACAACTGGAAGACCGAGATCGGTTTGAAGATCAGTACTATAAGGTTGTAGCTTCCGCCAAGCTCTTGCTGCAGAAAGAGGTACCTGAAAATAATAATAATGTAATCACTAAAAGCAAGATATGTGTAAAGTTACCGGACATAAAAATACCTACCTTTGACGGCTCGTACGATAGTTGGTTGGAGTTTAAAAATTCTTACTGTAGTATGATCCACGAGCGTGAGGATTTAGATTGTATTCAAAAATTCCATTATTTACGATCGTCACTAACAAATAGTGCGTCGCAAGTTATTAGTGCATTAGAATTTACGGCCAACAATTACTCTCACGCATGGGAGCTGCTCGAGAATCGTTACAACAATCTTCGGTTATTGCAACATAACCACGTCAGATCCCTTTATACGATTCCTTCGTTACATAAAGAATCGGCTTCACAATTAAGGAAACTTATAGACACGGTGTTTAGAAACCTACGTGCACTTGCCTCAATGGGGGAACAAACGCATGCGTGGGACACGTTAGTTATTTATTTGGTTGTTTCGAAGTTAGATCCCAGTACTGAACGTGAATGGGAACAGTTTCAAGGTACACTTTATAATGCCAATACCAAGCTGCCATTCGTGAAATTAGATGATTTACTTAAGTTTCTAAAGGACAGAGCGGATATGTTAGATATGATTAAGGTAAACCACAGTAAACATTCACACGACAGCAAAAGTAGTGACCACAGTCAAAACAAAAAACAATCTACTCAAAGTTACGTCGCTGCTGGAGATAATAATAATAACAACTCGAAACCAAATAAGCGCGTATGTGTAATGTGCAAAGGTAATCATTCACTTTATACGTGTTCTAAGTTTATTAATTTACCTATACAAGAGAGGATTAACTTAGTTAACACAACAAATATTTGTAAGAACTGTTTGCGTTCAGGCCATACGGTCCAAGATTGCAAATTTGGCCCGTGTAGGCTGTGTCATCGTGAAAAACATAATACTTAGTTTAATTCATATAGATAGCGTAGACAACGTGGTAGGTGCGAGTAATACACAGTCGCAACCAGTAACCACTAACGTCGCCAATGTCTCAACCTCGTTACATACGTCAGCTGATAGTTCTGATTCGTGTAATAAACAAACATATTCCGTATTACCCACAGTCCTGCTGTCCACTGCGCTAGTGGATATTGCAGATAATAACAACGAGTATCACACTGCACGCGTGCTTCTTGATAATGGTAGCCAACAGTGTTTTATTACGAAATCTTTGTGCGATAAGTTAAACGCACCTTTATTACAGTCCACTTGCCAAGTTACCGGTGTGGGTCATTCAATCGCGAAGTCTACCCACACTTGTAAAATATTATTGCGTTCGAAAGTTCAGCATTATCACACTAACATTGATTGTTTAGTGTTGCCGTGTATTACCAATAGGTTACCGGCATTTAATATAAATATAGATAACATTAGCATCCCAGACAATATTCAACTGGCCGACCCGAGCTTTCATTCGCCGTCGGACATAGATATCCTGATAGGCGCGGATAAGTTTTGGGATTTGTTGATTGATGGTAAAATTAGGTTGAAAAATGGACCTTACTTACAAAATACAAAGCTAGGGTGGATAATGTCTGGACCTTTGTATAATAATAATAACGGCCTGCGCATTAATCAGGTTCAATGTAATTATACACAAAAATTAGATGAACAGCTAAAACAATTTTGGGAACTCGAAGAGATTCCCAACGTTGGGAACGTCCTTAGTGCCGACGAGCAAACGTGTGAAAATATGTTCGTTGAAACGACAACACGTACGCAAGAAGGTAAATTCTCTGTGCGTATCCCTTTCAAAGAATCGCCTGTGGTTCTCGGAGAAAGTTATAATTCCGCTGAAAAACGTTTGTTGTCGCTCGAACGAAAGTTTAATCGTTTGCCCGAATTTAGGGAAAAATATATTCAATTTATGAATGAATACGAAACTCTCGGTCACATGAGTCGCATAGATACATACGGGTCACCTCACTATTTCTTACCGCATCACGGTGTTATGAATGAAAATAGTAGTACCACTAAGTTGCGCACTGTGTTCGATGCTAGCGCAGCGACATCTACAGGCAAATCGTTGAACAGTATACAGTTTGTTGGGCCGCCGCTTCAAAACGACATTTTTTCCATATTATTACGCTTTAGGCAGTATAAACACGTAGCATGTGCCGATGTGGAAAAAATGTACCGTCAAATTTTAATACAATCAGATCAGCGGGATTTGCAATTAATTCTATGGCGTAAAAATCAATCGGACCCAATAGGTAAATACCGTCTTAACACCGTGACGTACGGCACGGCATCAGCGCCTTATCTGAGCATGAGGTGCCTGAACCAACTCGCGCGTGAATGTGAAGATGAACAGATAGCTACCGTGATTAGAGATGACTTTTATGTAGATGACGTGTTAATCGGAAATGATGATTTAAATAAGTTATTAGATATGTGCGATAAGGTAACTAATACTTTAAAATCGGCGTGTCTTCCATTACGTAAATGGATATTTAATCTAGATATTACTGCCCATGAAATATCAAAAAGATTGGCATTAGGAGATCAGTGTCAAAATAAAACTTTAGGTATGGGATGGTTCAATAAAAATGATGAATTACACTTCACATCACGGGTAATTGATATCACGAACCCGCTAACCAAGCGTACCATGTTGTCAGTGATAGCACAGGTGTATGACCCTTTGGGTATGTTAGCGCCGGCAATAATAATAGCAAAAATTGTTATGCAAAAGTTATGGTTGTGTAAAATAAATTGGGACGATCCAGTTCCTAGTGATGTAGTGTTATCTTGGGAAAAGTTTATTAGTGCGTTTCAATGTTTACGGTCATTGCGCATCCCACGTCATGTAATGAGTTCTCACACACAATACATAGAATTACATATTTTTAGTGACGCGTCGCAATGTGCATATGGCGCATGCGCTTATGTGCGTACATACTCGGATAATTCACCTGTTACCATTAAGTTACTCTGTGCCAAAAGCAAGGTCGCGCCATTGAAACCGACTAGTATACCGCGACTAGAGTTATGCGGGGCTTTGATTGGCGCACGATTGTATAGAAAAATTATTAATTCACTACGGTTGACTTTTTATAAAACTTTCTTTTGGACAGATTCAACCATTGTCCTTGGGTGGCTTCGAATGTCGCCTCAGTTCTTGAAAACTTTTGTGCAAAATAGAGTAGTAGAGGTAAATGAACTAACCAGTAATGCTATATGGTCGCATGTAGGTTCTAAAAATAATCCAGCGGACTTAGTCTCACGCGGACTCAGTCTTGACTCACTCCGTGACAGTCGTCTATGGTGGAACGGCCCACTCTTCTTACAGAGTCCTGAGTCGATGTGGTCGCAAAAAGGCATGTGTGACTACGCCGCTACTGAGCTACCAGAATTAAAGTCACAGACGATTGCCATGGTTTGTGAAGATAGACAAAATAAAAATATATTAATTAGTTTTGACAGATTTTCTTCCTATAACCGTATAGTTCGTACAGGTGCTTATGTATTGCGATTCATCCGTAACTCACGCACACAAAGACACGATCGCATTGTAGGGCCGTTATCTGTGAATGAGTTGTGTGCGTCAACACAGTTGTTGACGCGACTTGCACAGCGCGAATCTTTTCCTGATGAATATAATAAATTGAAAGAAAACTTACCATTGAAAACTACAAGTGCAATTTCTAGCCTTAACATATTCTTAGACAAAAATGATATAATAAGAGTAGGTGGACGCTTGGGTAATTCACCTGACTTTGATTATGATAAAAAACACCCAACCCTACTATGCTGTAAACATCGGTTAACACTATTATTGTTTCAACACTTACACAATAAACTTCTCCACGGTGGTCCCCAACTGCTGTTGGCTACTATGCGTGAGAGTTGGTGGCCGTTGGGGGGGAGAAATCTGGCCAGAAAAGTGGTCCGTCAGTGCGTCCGTTGCACGCGACTGAGGGGAAAAACCGTTTCCCCAATCATGGGTAACCTACCTGCGGAGCGGTTGGAACCGGGTTTTCCTTTCATTCGTTGTGGGGTTGACTATGCTGGACCCGTATCTGTGCTAAACCGCAAAGGTAGGGGAGCTAAACTTGAAAAAGGATATATATGCCTATTTGTTTGTTTTGTAACACGAGCCATCCACCTCGAACTAGTCAGTACCCTTTCTTCACAAGAGTACCTATTAGCACTTAAAAGATTTATATCCCGTCGTGGTAAACCGGCTCAAATTTTCTCTGATAATGGGACAAATTTTGTCGGAGCTATGAAGGAGGTTCAGTTAATGTTTAACGAGCATTCACATAAAATTATTGATGATTTATGCAATGAAAGCATAGAATTTAAATTTATACCGCCTTACGCTCCTCATTTTGGGGGATTATGGGAAGCAGGAGTTAAATCCTGTAAACACCACCTTAGGCGTGTTATGGGTACCGCTAATCTAACTTACGAGGAATTCAGCACGGTGTTGTCACAGATCGAAGCCGTCCTGAATTCCCGTCCAATGTGTCCTATGTCCGCAGACCCACATGACCTCCTTCCACTTAGTCCAGCACACTTCCTGATCGGCCGGCCACTCCTCTCACCAGCCTGCAAGGACCTGACAGAAGCGCCGATTAATCGCCTGACGCGGTTCCAGAGGGTAGAACAAATGAGACAACAGTTTTGGAAGCGTTGGTCGACCGACTATATTTCGGAGCTTCAGATAAGAACCAAGTGGAAGACATCTAGCCAGGAATTAGCTCTAAACACCCTTGCCGTCATTAAGGAGGACAACTTACCACCTCTGAAATGGCGCATGGGCAGAATCGTTAAGGTGTTCACAGGGAGCGATGGTGTAAGCCGTGTAGCTGTGCTCCAAACAGCGACGGGCACCGTGCAGCGAGCGTTCTCAAAAATTTGCCCACTTCCGGTGCCATCGGCGACGAGTGATGGCACCAATGATGACAACGGAGTCGACGCAGCCGGCAAAGCAACTACCGAGTGTTGAAACCAGAGGATTCCAAGGCGGCCGGCATGTTCACTACACCCAACGCCATCTATCGAATCGTAGCAACAACTCGCCCGCCGGTCAATTAGCAAACGTCACAGGTTGACAGTTTAAAACGCATCAACGTCATCCGTCGGTTTTTTACTCTACATTTAATCTATATTCTTTTTTGTATCTGTATTCTTTTGCTGTTGGAGTAAACGGGTTGATGAAAACGGTCGTTCGTTATTTTTTTATTTCAAAAACCCAATAAGACGCCCAAACAACCATAATACGACAATTTCTAATTTGCATGGTTAAAAAAATGCTCTGTGTGAACACATAATAATATCATTAGTATTAATTTAAGTGCATAATAATTCATCATCATAATCTGCCTAGCCTTTTCAAAACTATGTTGGGGTCGGCTTCCAGTCTAACCGAATGCAGCGAATACCGGTATTTTACATGGAGCGACTGCCTATCTGACCTCCACAACCCAGTTAGTACTGGGTAATACGATACGATATTACAAACTAAATCAAACATAAAAGAAACCAAAAAAACTACATAAAAAATTAAGCTTTCCTCCCAACAGTACGTCCACTACTCACGTTAAACACGCAAAAAAGTAGGAAAAATACTTTTAAGTATATTTTGAAATGACTTTTCTTCGTGTCAGTACTCACACTAAGCACGTTCGCGCGGTTTACCGTTGACTCATCACAGTTTACATACACAAAGCTAGCCAACGCAACGGTACATGCGAGTACGTACGAGCCAAGTCCAAATGCAAATAATTAAGGAACGCTTTCAAAATATTCGCATGTTCTTATTTAAATATATTAAATATGCCAAATATAGGTAGGGATTAAGTGAGTTTGAATCTTACGTATTTTTAAAATGCTGATTTTCAGTCATCACTTTTATTTAGGGTACAAAAAAAAATATCAAAGCGCCATAATTATTACCTTCCTAGATAAAAGTCTGAAGATTACAAATCGGCCCCAAGTGATTTTGATATTTTGAATGACGTAAAAACTAAAAAACTTACGAATTTGCATAAACGGAAACAAGTTCAGCCAGCAGTCTAATTAAAATTCTAGACACAAAATTTAGAAGACGGTTATAACCGCCCTATTTAAATTTTCTAGAGCATACAACATCAACCAGTTTATTTGAAAACGAATTTACATAAATCAATATATAAAAATTTCAATATTGCAATAGTTTATTGCTTTATTTAAATTACTTTGCAAAGTAAAATATTAAAAGAATATCTGAAATAATTTAAAGTTGGTTACACCGCTTTTTTTCATCTGAAATGAAAAGGAGGTATTTTCAGAATATAAAGTTACTAATAAAATATAATAATACCTTTATTTTTCTCACCACATTATACATAAATTAGATTCGACAATGATACTAATTCAGAATGATGATAATTCAGGTAAGTATAATATATTGTGGGAGACTGGTGCCTAAGCTAGGCTCGTGGCCTGTGTTCAGGACGCCAGGATCCCACCCCTAACATATTCATTTTATAAATTATGTACTAAGCACGCTGACAGATTGCAGTAAGATATCATACGACATTTTATAGTTTTATTTATTTTTATTAATATCTAGGTTAAGTGCGAAACGAATATTAGTAGATGTGTAGTATGGGTGAATGTGTGGGTGTGTGAGTGTGTGGGTGTGTGTGTGATTGTGTGTTTAGTTTTTTGTAAGCTTGTTTTCAGTATCATTATAGTTTAATTTTTGTTTTTACATTTATTCTTTGTAAAACTAAAGATATTGTGTAACTCCTTATGAGTTTTATTGTAAAAGTAGCCACCGAGATAGCAAAAGAAACGCCTTGCAAAAATAGTTTTGTGACGTAGATGATGGCTCTCCACTGGGTCCTATTGTCTTCTCCCTCTGGACAGAGTGTGCAATAAAAACAGTTGTCGCACTGTCAGTACTTTATTTTCTTTGTATAACTGTTTAGTGGGGTAGCGATACGGTCGAAAAGACGACACCTTCAGTATAGCTCTTTGGGTTCTTTCAATTTCTATTAGGGTAGTTTTCGGAGCTCCACCCCAAGAGGTGATACAGCAGCATATTATAGATTGAGTAAGGGCATAGTACACTGATTTCATGGTATTTTTATCTACTACAGATTCCAGCGTTTTGAACACTTATATTAGTTTCCGCAGTCTGTTACTAAGAGTGGTTATGTGGGCTTGAAATCTTAGGTTTTTGTCAATCGTTATTCCCAGGTATTCTACACTCTCAGCCTTGGTGAGTGGTTCGCAGTTACAACTACGGGTGAGTGGATTTGTGCACTGTTAGAATAATAAATAAAGTTTCTTGTTATTTTGTTTATCGCCGTAATGATCTATTAATGAGCAGTTGTACTCGAATCATCAATAGATTCCCTCAATTCCTGCAACTAGTTCAGGTGTTTATCTTTATCATTATCAATAACATGATTTTCAAAACAAAAAAAAATCTTCTACTGCATTTATTATAAACTCATAACTACAGCCACAAACCTAATTGCAACAATTTGTTTAATTACCGGACCACGGAACCTTATACCCACTGTAATAACATTTAATTAAATAAAATCTGTCTGCGTTACAACCTATATAGCAATAGTGCAGAAACGACATTCTCTTCAATTCTACACAACGACAAAAATTTTTATTTGCGTTTCAAAGTTGCCGAACCTGCTTGTTTCATGTTCATTATGATATTGCTAACTTTGCATAGTGACTCATGAGACCTGTGCTTGGGATTACCCATGTTCGTGCACGGCACCCCTTACATTTTCATTAATGTTTTTTTTAAAGCAACTATGACCTTGTTCGAAGCGGTCTATGAAATAAAAAAGAACCTCCAAGATTTAAATATTATTGTTAATACACGAGACAGTGAACATAATGTCATTTCCCGGCCCTTATCCCAATTTACTTTAGGCCGGCACAGCGTATCTTCTTCTTCCATACTTCTCTATTAATTAATGCACAACACCTATGCGATAAATTTATAAGTGCCACTAATGACCTTATTATTTTCATAGAAGGCACTCATTAAAGGTAAGTATTTTTTTCTACGAACAATATGGCTTAATACTAATAGCTAATGGTTTTTTTATGCATGCCAATCATAGCAAAGAAAATAATGTATATCTATGCAGGAATCCGACCTTAACTGCGCAAAGCGGAAGCTATCCTACGACGGCGACGCTGATTTGTTAGTCAAAACAATTTGAGATATTTGCAGACAACGGAAAAACCTGCTTTCTCGGAATTCTCTATTTAAAAAAATCGTTAGCAGCTATGTCCAATTTTCTCCGATCACCTTTCTGCAATATTAACGCCCGGCAACAAATTAAAATTGTGGACGCGTCAACATAACTGTCTGTTTCTAATTCATTAAAACAATTTGGTCTAGGTCTAATATTCGTTCCAGAAACTAAGCATAACTTACGTCGCTCCCTAAAAAAGAGAGACTTTTGTCATCAATTTTGAACTGTTAGAAAAGTAGAAATCAGATAGATACATATTGATCACGGTTTTACTTATTATTATTCAAAAAGCTTCATAAGAAATCAGTGTCAGGGTTTGCTTTATAGACGTTGCGGTCATTTGTTTGTAAGCCATCTTTAGTTGCATCACATAACCTTTTTGTACGCGTCAGTACTCACTGACAAACTAAACAGAAGGACACACACAGCCCCAAATCTGATTAATGATGACTGTACTTTACTGTTGTTGTTTATTTTAGCGTACTCGTCAGTATTGGCACGCCCAAGTTTTAAATAAACATGACCAAGCTAGTGTTTTTGAAAAAGCAAACAACATTTAATATTGTTGCTATGGATGCGTATCTAATCAGTGTTCTCATCGCTGATGTATAGAAAGGTCAGACACGTATAACGCAACCGGCGTGCGTGTATGATCAGATGTATGAAATTGGACGAAACAGAAACAGTATATCTTAGAAGGCTTTCTGCAGTTTCTGCCTACCCTCAAAGGAAGAGGCATGAGTTCATGCATAACTACAAATAAAAAAGTTAGGGTATCCTTAGAAAAAAACAGACCTATGCTAATTACCAATGTCGTACGTGACCTGACACACTTACGGCTTATGACATCAAAGACTGCACCACGAAAGAATCTTCAAGGCAATGCAATATAATGCTCCAATGCATAAGCACGAAGTGCATTCACAAAAACTGCACTCCTTAGCCTTCACTACAACAGGGTTTTTTCGCGAATACCAGAATCCAGATGGACACTATGACACAGGTGAATTCAAAAAACTGAAAACCGGATCATATGAGGTGGCTTAACGGCTTAACGGGCCATTTATATTAGCGTTTCGACGACACTCAACGACAACAACACGAAATACCGAGAATTCGAGAACTTGACAGCCGAACCGAGACAAAAGCATCATCACAAAGATCACAAACAAATATCTTTAGGAGAAGTTTTCTCTCTAAAATAGACCAAAGAAAGGACACCAAACTTACTGCGCTATTCCACGAACAACTTCATAACAAAACACTATCACAGTCTACACCACATGTTGATACACGTCCAGTTTTGTGCACAAAACGCACGGCACTAGCTCGAGGAAGCGATAGTTTGTGCGCTCGGTCAGCGTGCAAGTGGGGGATGTTATACAATCCGAGCTGGTGACACACTGGTGGCGAGTGAGCGTGGGAATGTTGTGACAGTTCTTGTAAACATAACTGGTAATATTTTAGCAAGTGAGGAGGACAATGTTAAAGATGATAGAAGAGAAGTTATAGGTGGAGGAGATGGACGAATGTGTGATAGATAACCTATAACTGCTCTGCTAACATTCATTCACTTTCTCTCCAACATTAAGTTTAGTCAGACATAAGAGATATTGGTAGAAAAAAAAAACAGATGATAAGAATGAAAGGCTATACTGCAGTGACTTTAAATTAATTAGGAGAGGAACATGATGATTTAGTATATATACGGCTCCAGATGAATTATAATTGAAGACAAGTCATGAGATGAGTGTATTGAGTATGAATCTGGATGGCTATTATGCCAAGATTAAAACCGATGAACCAACTTTGTGAAAAAATTATCTAGCTAGAAAGGGGATGAACACTGTGATGACAGCTAATGCAATAAATGTAAAAATAATGTGCTGAACTCAATTTAACTGAGATAAGGGCAGGAATTTGATGAGTAAAGCCTGTATATAAGCAAAAGATAGTCGGATTATACTTTGCAAAATATAATAGAGATGCATTTAAATACGAAGAATACTTATGTATACCAATGTTCTATCATTCGTTCATTAATTTTTCATTCGAGTTTACAAATTTATTAATGATGATAAGTAATGATAGAAGTAAACTCGCACATTTCCACATCGTACGTACTTCACTGGTACCGTGTGATTCCCACGCATCGCGGGTCATTATAATTTGCAAATGTCTACCTGGCGCATTACCGGCTACACGAGATTACCATAGGTGACCATTCAAAGCATTCAACTAGTTTTGTCGTCGATTAGCGGTCAGTTTTTGTATGAGGGTTTTATGAAGTGGGCTCTAGAATGTTATTTAGTGCTTCTAACTCACACACAAAAAAAAAACAATTTAGTGATTACTGGAGATTGGATATTGATTTAATGTCGATGAATAAAATCGGAAAAGAAAAAGTAGACCTTCTTCACGCTAGATGGAAAGACGATATTCACATGGAGGCTGCTAGCAGTAGAATAAGAGTTGTCAAACATCGAGTTGAATGACAACGTGCGATTGGAGAGGCTAGGTACAGCAGTGGGCTGCTGTAAGATGATGATGAACAAATTAAAAATCAGACACTGGAAAAGGTACACACGGCGACACATCAAGTTACATATATCTATCTACTATTTATACTATATATAACCTGACCTCGCTTTGTTTGGGCTTCCCGTACAATGAAAGATCAGCATATACTGGTTCTGCATAGCTTGGTCGCCGTGCGTACGGGTCCTAATTTCGTCCTAATGGCCTAAAATTCAAGAATTCTATATTTCGGACTGCTGTGCACCTACCATCGATACATAAAATTTATGAACGTCTGCGAGTTTGAGCATCATAGTCTCTAAGGAGTTTTTGCAATTGTAGAACCTGCTTGTCTAGAACAGCACCTAGCAACAGCTACTTTTTTAATGCGGTCTGTTCTGCTAAGTTAAGGATAAGCTAAGTTTTCGTTGCACCTAAACAATTCATTGAGATACATTATGTCTTTATTGTTTTATTATAGAGCTCTCAGGCTCTATGTACCATACCTACTCTGCAAATAAAATAAATAAATAAAATTACGTTTATTTATCTCTACAAATTACATTCTTATCCATTATTAAGTTAACAGCTACTTCGACAAAAAAAATTACGACAGTTCGCTATATTAATTATTTTATTCTATTTATTGAATAATTCGCCTCCTCGGAATGGGAAAACTTTTTGTGCTAAGAAGGTATTAACAGTAGTTGACTCACATATTGCGTAGTTTAATATAATCAAAAAAAAAAACCGACTTCCAAAAAAAAAACACTAAAAAAGTGGAAAATAACTTTACTTTCGGAAGTCGGTGACTATTGTTTGTTTCATTGACTTTTTTGCCACCGACTTCCGAAAGTAAAGTTATTTTCCACTTTTTTAGTGTTTTTTTTTGGAAGTCGGTTTTTTTTGCAATTTTTTTTTATTTTATCCTTTTTAGTTATCGTATCACACACAAATCCTTGTCAAGTATCAATTTCGCAATTTCTTTTACTTGGATGAAATTTTTTCCAGCTATTTTGATTTCAAAACCAAACTGCTGTACCGATTTTGATGGAATTTCTATGGGACCAATCGGGAAGTAGATCCATTCAGATAAAAGAAGAATTTTTCAAATCGGTTCATAAATGACGGAGATATGAGGCAACAAACACAAAAAAAAAAAAAAAAAAAAAAAAAAAAAAAAAAAAATTGAGAACCTCCTCCTTTTTTTGAAGTCGGTTAAAAATAGCTTTGCGTTAGCCTCTTATTACACGAGTTTAAGCATTTTCAAACTTGGATATAGATATAATATTGGTACATCTACCTAATAATTTCACCATTATGTAGATATTTCTCCAATAGTGAAACTATTAGAAAAAATGTATAGCCTCGTTTGGCTTTGCCGTTAAAAAATGTAAACTATGAAAGTGAACATCTCGTTTTATGTGTTAAAGGTAATGTTAGTGACCATGTCAGTTTAAAAACTTCTAGGTAAACTATGAAGTTACCAACAAAGCGTTATGAATAAAACACAAACACTTAAAAATACATAAATTATGTATGAGAACATTATGTATTCACGTTATTTAACCGTTAACATAATTATAGTAGGTACATAATTATATGCCGGGAGATGAATGTGTGAACGTTTTATTTATTTATGTCTATAATCTATACTGTACCGGACGTTCTCACCCATTCAACTTCAGAGGCCCTAGTGCTAACTTAAAGTAACGTAATTTCGAGCAGCCTCTGTTTAAAAATAAAACTATCTTACCCTCAACAAAATAGACAGATAAGTCGAATTTAAGAAGAAAAGAATATACAATTTCCATTTCGTCCAGACACGCATAAAGAGTGAAGACCAGAAAATAAACGATTACAACTTGCTTAAGCCCGGTTACCGCGTATTACTTACAATGCACATTCAATGCCGAAAAGCACATCTGGAAAGATTACTCCAGGCTTTAAAAAAAAAAAATATAGCCGACCTCCCTAGTGGCGTCAGCGTAGTGTGCTACGCTGACGACACGCTGGTGCTGGCACAGGGGAGGTCGCACGAGGCGGCGGCCGACTTGATGACACGCGGGGTTGCGATAGTCGTTGAGAGGATCCGGCAACTGGGTCTCGAGGTGGCATTGCACAAGTCCGAGGCCATGTGCTTTCATGGGCCTCGGAATGCGCCACCGTCGGGATCCTCACTGACGGTAGGAGGGGTTTCCATCGGCGTCGGGTCGACGTTGAAGTACCTGGGACTTGTCCTCGACAGCCGGTGGAACTTCGTGGAGCACTTCCGACGTTTGGCCCCTAAACTGGAACGGACTGGGGCTGCCTTCAGGCGGCTCCTGCCCAATCTGGGGGGGCCGAACGCCTCCTGCCGGAGGCTCTATGCGGGGGTCGTGCGGTCCATGGCCCTTTACGGTGCCCCGGTGTGGGCGCGTTCCTTGAGGCGGCGAGCCGCCCATTATCTGAACGCGCCCCAAAAGGTGATAGCCGTAAGGATGGTCCGTGGGTTCCGCACGATCTCGGGCGAGGCTGCGAGCCTCCTAGCCGGATTGCCACCATGGGATCTGGAGGCGATAGTCCTCGCGCGCCTACATGAATGGCGCGCGGAGGTTCTTCGCCGGGGGGTTACTCCGCTGCCGCGGCTAATTGCCGCTCAGCGGACAAACCTCCGAGCCGATCTCATGGTGACATGGAGAGAGCGACTGTCGCAACCCCGTGCAGGGCACGCCACGATAGTGGCGATAAGTCCCCTCTTTGAGGAGTGGCTTGAGAGGCGCCACGGCGTCCTCACCTTCCGCCTGACGCAGGTCCTCACCGGACACGGTTGTTTCGGGAGGTTCCTGCACCGAATCAGGCGGGAGGAGACGCCCGGGTGTTTCCACTGCGAGGATCGACCGGAGGACACGGTGGAGCATACGGTGGAGGTCTGCCCCGCTTGGGCGGAGCACCGCCGTGTCCTCCTAGCGGCGATCGGCGGCGGCGACCTCTCGCGTCCGGCCCTGGTTCGAGCCATGGTCCGGAGCGAGACGGAATGGGAAGCCGTCACCTCCTTTTGCGAAGCAGTCATGCTAGCAAAGGAGGAGGCGGAACGTGAGAGAGAGCGTTCCTCCTCACGTCCCAGCCGCCGCGGGAGACGCACCGGGCGTCGGGGGCCACGTGGTGGCCCCCGGCCACCGTAGACGCGGGCCTGTGGACGGTGAGCTAAGGGCTAGCTCGCCGTCCCTCCGTCTTAGGACGACAGGCCGTGTCGACGGCGCGTTCGTGTTCCACGCGCGCCTCAAAGAGATGTCAGCATAGGGAAGGGGCCCGCAAGGGCCGATGCCTGCCGGGTGCTGCGGGTTGTTCGAAAGAGATACCGCGGCCCCGGAACACAAAGGGCGATGAAGGAACATGGATGGGTTTTAGTCAGTAAAAGTCTGACACTCCCTCCCGCTCAGCCCAGAGCGGGAGAAGTCATTTGATGATTTCCCATCCGAAAAAAAAAAAAAAAAAAAAAAAAAAGGCTTTAAATATAACACACCGCACCAATTTATTTACATCTACTTTTTTTTTACTAATTTTCCAGGTATAAAGATAACTAGGATATCTATTCTGTAAAAAAAATGTTTCAATGTGTAACTGCTATTGACTTGCCTTCAAGAATCGATATGTGTAAAATTGTGTCTACGAATTAGCTTATTTATTTACGAGTTACCTTGTTGCTAAGTAATTCTTATATTTAATGTATTTCTCTGAATTGTATTATTTTTGTGAAAGAAATGTCTTAAACTGTTATGGGTTCAAAAAATGTTTCGAGACGCCTAGGTTGCAGCCAACTTAGAGTTAGACTATCAAATTTGACCTTGCCGATGAATCAGATCTTACAGAACTGAGGCACTACCACGTCAGTAGTAGTAAGAAGTCATACATAACTCGCAATTGCCTCCGGTTTCACTCGCTTTCTAGGGGAACTTCTCCCCGTACCTACTCTGAAAATAATGCTCTATTTATATTGGAACTGTTTTAGAAAATGTCCACTTTTCCGGCAGCAGCTGGATGCCGTCAACTCAGTACAGTATTTGCTCTGCATTGCTCGACTCTTCTGACAAAGGGGAAGATGTGTTAGGTTATGCAGGACATTGATTGTACCTGCTTAAGTATAAATATCAAAGCAACAATGTACTACCCTAGATACTTATTAAAACTTAAGTTCTAATGTAGTTAGCACCAATATGCCACTGGTATTAATTTTGTACAAAGTTTTTCCGCGTTATGTTTAATTTCCTATTTGCGTTTTAGATTGTGCGTTAAAACTCTTGTTCAGATTGAGTTATGTAATGTAGTAACCTAAAAAATTGTGTGCTTTTCCAACCATGAGGGAAAAACATTATTAAATTAAAATTGTGGTTTTCCATTAAACTCTGCAGCTATAAAGAAAACACTCATAGTTCGGCAAGACGTGGGTGTTTATTGCAAGTCAACATTCTCCTGCCCTTATCAAAATTTATTTGGTCGGCGCAGCATGTCTTCTTCTTCGATAATTCTCTATTACTCGTCATCTCAGCAGTCACCTCCTTTCTAGCCATATCATCCTTCACACAGTCCAATCATAAATTTAATGGTCAATGCAGCAAGAATAAATTCGGTAAACTATACTAACATTCATGAGCCTTTTAAAAATGAGAATCACAAAACATCGTCAGCTGGTGCGGCAGTAGCCTCTGATACCAACAGCTACGAGCAAAAAATTCCAATACTACCACTTACTTAGTACAAATAAGTAGGTACAATAGTCAAAGAATATCCATTCCCATTTAAGGAAGGTTGAAAACCCTTTCAAGCATGTCTGCGACTGTTTTTTATATCAACATTAAGTTCCAATATCACGATTCTTCGTGACAACAAACAGGTTTGAGGAATAACACAAAAGACCTTCTTGATATGCATTGATAGCTTTAGTCGACAATGCTAATCGAAAACTACATACCTATGTAACCTTAAGGAGGGCGTCGCTCCGAATCTCACCGAATCTCATGACGGACAGAGGGGGGTCTCGGCAAATATCACGTATTTTTTTCTTCCCACAGGGAACAGTGTAAGATTGCGTGAAAACTATGTTTGAGTAAACATGTTTCTCCACTAAAATATGGCTAAATCTTACACAGTCATATTTAATGATATTTAGTCATATTAAATAAATATTCAAGCAAATTAAATTAAATTGTTTTTTTGAACAAATCTAACGCAATCAAGCACAGATTAATGTATTTATACTTAACTACGCATTTAGATAAATCTCACGTAAGATTGGGGGGGAGTGGGTCAAGTCATATTTCGCGACACCTCACCAAGGTGTTAGGGGGACGAAAAATCTCCAAAATTCGCCTCGCATGATTAATGGACATCCCCTAACCGTGACCTTTTGGTTCAGAACCTGGCCTAGCTGCCCAGTACACATTTTTAAATGCGAATGCCTGTCTATCTGTCCGTTACCTTTTCACGCCGTAACTTTGGATTTGGCACAGGGATAGACCATGACCATGACTCCTGGATACTTTTTATCCGAGAAGCATGTTGCTATCGGATAATTTTCAACCTCCACCATCCTAGCTTTGTAGGCCCAAATCGAATGGCAATGTGGAGCCCCTTTGCAGGATATGCCCCACCTACTGTCCTGCCCATCCTACACAACTAATAACACCTTTCAGGATTTAATCGAAGCAAATGTTAGAGCTGTGCAGGTGGCTACATACTGGCCTCACACCATTTGAGTTTCATCGACACGTAGAGAAGAAGAAGAAGAAGCTTCAAACCGCAGGCAAATAATAATAAATAAATAATAATGATAATAATTTATTTATAAAAAAAGTATTACAAAAACGTGTACATTTAGGCGCAGTAGTATTATTCTTTATACAATGGTAAAAATAGTACTTATAAAAGTAAACTATAACTAAAACATATTCAACAGTTGCAATTACTTAATAATAGTTCATCTAGTTTAATTTTGATGTTTAGTAGCGACCTGCCCGATATAGGTTTATATAAACTTGTGCTTCAGGCCATCACTTTCTTAACAGAATTTAATTAGGGCAATAAAATTAAAAAATTAAATTAATCTATTAATAACTCCAAAATCTATTGCTATAATAAATAAAAATAATCCGTACATAAAATTGGTATAAATCAAATTGGTACAAAAAGAAAATGGTAGAATATTGCTGGTATTACAAGACTTACGTACTCAGTTGTACAAACTATACTTCTAGTCTGTGGTTTGTCAATGAGTTTCGTCTTTGTAGGGAGTTCTTTAGAAGATTGATTTTACTGAATATCTATATAAAACACTTTACAGCGTACAATTACTCTTACAAGTTACGATGCTGACCCAGCTGACTGTAATTAAAAGAAGATTATTATGTAAATATTGTCACGCTTCTGTATTTATAGTGTTTATTGATCCTGCAGTTATACCTTACCTAGATAACGATTAAAATACATATTAATTAAGAAGGTGCCGCGCCGGAGGCAGACGACACACATGCAAGGTGGAAGGGACATCGACGCGAAAACGGTCACCACGTAATCAGTACATCGTTCTGAACCCCCCCACATAGAAATTTTTCATCGGTGTGTTTGTTTGTTTGTGTTTGTTTGTTTGTTTTGTTAAAATATTTGTTGTTTTGTGTTTGTTAATATTTGTTGTTTTCTGTTGTATTTAGACCGTGTACGTATCGCAGTTGTGTAGGGAACAGCTGTTTTTTTTAATAACCGATGAAAAACTTCTATGCGGGGGTCCAGAATGATACGTACTGAATACGTGGTAATAGTTTTAGCGTCGGTGTCCTTCCACCCCGTATAGCAGCACAAGGGTCCCTGGCGTGTGGCCGAAATTGAAACTTACACCATCCTCTCGTTTTTCCATGCTCATTTCACAAAACAATTTCGCGTATGTTAACCGACAGCGCCCGGTGTCAACGTCATTCGAGCGCAAATACATCTTTGTAGAACTGTATCCAATAGATACCCGGGTTTTTATCGAAGCGTCAAAACTACACGCAAGTCTGAATGGTTGATAAATTTCATTTAACCAAACACTGTAGTTTTACACGTGTTTGACAATTTGTTACGTGCTTAAATTGTGCTGACTTTCGTTTCACTGTGAATTGTGAGCAGTTTAAACATCATCACCTGCCTAGCATTTCCCCAACTATGTTACTGAGGACGAGGAGACGTTTCCCATATAGCACTTTTTGGTAGCCGTTACGAAACATTTCGACACTATTGTGTGGACACTTATTCATTCTAGTAACATTTTTTGGTCGGTGAGTCGACTTAGTTCCGTCGCTACGACTAAAAATGGGGAACAGTCGACACAGTAACATTTGGTTTTAAAGTTACGTTGCTGTGTGGTAACATTGTTCTTAGTCTGCAACCACTTCTCAGAAATCATTCGTTCGTTCATTCGTTCTCTTTTTGTTCTGCGACCGACGTGAAGTTAAAAAATATCTAATAAGAAGAAATCATGATCAGCCATTACTGTTTATCAAAGTAAATTTTTATTCATAATTTAATCGTTTTTATTGTTCAAATCTATGTGGGAAAAGAATTTCATTGTGTGATTTGTTCAAATAGTTTGAAATTTTCAATGCGCCACCGTAAAATTGTCATTTAACCTGCGTAGTATAATGTAAACAATAGTTTTTACTGACAAGTCTTTACATTTTCAGAGCTTGGAAGATTTTGCTATCATATATTTAATACTAACTATATGTTATGAAACCAAAAATGAACCACAAAATTAGTAAATAAATTATATTTTAATAAAATAAGTAAATATTTAGAGAAAATATTCTAGTCACAACTGGTCAGGAAGTTTCTAGATTGTGTCGACATATGTCGACGTGAAACCAGAAGTAGTTATAAAGGTACCGAATTCACAAAATGGTTTATTGCTTCCAGCGATTCTCAAACGTTTGGACAGGCCATATTATCAAAATGATTTCTATAGTACTAACTAAAGAGGGCTCGTCCAACCTTATATCGGCTGTGCCTGGCACATGCGGCGTAAAATAATGTTTTAAGTCCTGTTGTTTGTCTGAAGTGAAAACAATTAACCTAAAAAAAATAAAAATAAAAAATTGAAACTGAAAAGAAGACTACTACTGAGAATGAGGATCCTTCTTCAAACAATTTAGAAACTATAATAATAAATACTTGATGGCACGGTTAACATATGTCGGGCATGTCACCGTCCGGGAGAATCGATCCGACACATAATTTCTGGATGTTCTCGTCTGGCTAACGGGGAGTACTTTGCACAGACACAAACTCGTTGCTAGGATTATCCACCAGCAACTTGCTTTGAAGTACAACCTTGTGGAATCAGAAGTGCCATACTATAAGTATGCGCCCAACCCAGTTCTCGATGATGGTAATATCACGTTGTATTGGGATCGACCTATCATCACTGACAGGACTATTGTTGCTAATAAGCCTGACATTGTGGTGATAGATCGATTGGAGCGTCGCGCAATGATCGTTGACATAAGGAGCCTGTTATTGAGGTCACAACTGCATCTAATTGCACGTTTGACACTTCGGAAGTTGGTCCACCGGCACTAGGCAGTTTGGAACTAAACTGTACGGTACCAGGCATTTCAGAACTATTTTCTTGAACTATCTTCTCTTTTTAAATGATGAAGACGATGCACTTGGTATGTGGTCTGGAAGATATTAATTCTGAATTTTAATGCGGACCTAAACTTAAGTTATTAATTAAAATACACACCAAATTTCAAACAATTTAATTTTAAAACAAATTATAAAATGCTCGTGCACGTGCGCTCTATTAATTGGCTTCTATTACCTATTTTTGTCTAATGATTAGAATATTATGATCATTAGAGAACAACAAAGACCTATTTGATCTTATAAGCAGGCTGCGATTAAAATTTTATTTCAGGTGGATAACCACTCAGTCACACTTTCTTACACGAAAAAATAATGGAAATAGTTAATTTTGATAAAATTTCAAGTAAACAAATATAAGATTTCGTATAAAAAACACAATTTATACCGAATAAGTTTACTATCTGAAAAAAGATGTACTTGGAGGTAGATTTTGTAGAACCAATAATTTGTTTACTTTTCTGTAGAAAGTCGATGTGAGACGGAATCTTTTCGGTTCTTTACTCATTTTCAACTGCAATCATTTGATCTCTTGTCGAAACAGTTAATTTGAGAAACAGTGTCTTATGGTGACTTTTTTATTCACATTTCAGTAATATATTGTTCAGTAATAATGACGTAACATTACGACACCTCGTGTTAGTATAAATTTTAAGTTATTATTCTAGTAACATGGTGACCACACCGCTACTACGCATTTTTACTCGATTGTACGCATGTTACAAACTGAACACTAAGTGTTTAAAAATAAGTCTATACAAATGATTACGTTATGTGTGAACACAAAGACTACTTAAAGTTACTGAAATGTTTTCCGGTCAAATTGTGTGCGAACTATTACCACATATAGAGACCAAACCCCACACAGTCGCCATGTTTCGTAGCAGTTACGAAACTGCGACAACTTGTTACTGCTTTGAAGATTCTGTGACCGAAAAGTGCTATATGGGTTACATTTGTCAAGTAAAGCAGAACTTACTGCTTACTGAGTTCGAGGTGACCTCCATCAGCTAGGCGTTAATCGGACTCGCGCACAAACAGTTCCGTAGCACCAAACAAACTAATAAAAATATTTTATAACATAATTAATTATTATAAATGCCATACTTATTAATTCTAGGTGACACTCAAACTCGTGCATAAGTAGAAAGAAGCACACTGTTAGATTTTCAACGCTCGGCTCAGCGTCGAGAGGTGAAATTCCAGTAATGTAATATATTTAGGCATTCATTTAGATGTCACTTAATGTCGAAGAAAACAAAAAAAAAATGTTTTACAATCGAAGAATTATAAAAATATAATAATAAACTATCTATTAAACGGAGATTAACTCACAACAGTCTTTCGACAGTTTAAACTCCACTTATAAAGGTCACTGACCCTCAAAAGTTCATAAACTCACCAGAATCTGTCGCACCATGTAATAATAACGTAAATAAACTAATTGTACCGTTATAGTTAATTTGTGGGCGTGGGACCTGCTAATGGGTTGGAATTATTGAATTTCGGTTTCGCTGAACCTATCATAAATGAAAAAAAAAATGAAGGAACGATGAATGATATTTGAATTAGTTTTTTCAATTTGCAGACAGATATCTCGTTTTTTTTTCTTATTAAAGAAACTAAAGTTTAGTGGGTAGATTGTTTTCTGAGTTCAGAGCCATCTATCGTCAACAGCTAGTACTAGACAATTAAAGTTTATAAAATATTATTTAATGAAAGGATGGTTATGAAATGGGGATTCGGTGATTATTTTATAAGGGTTTCAAATAATTTCTTTTTATTAGTCGTTAGAAGTAATTTGAATACGAAGAAAAGTAACATGGAACACTACTTTAAATAAGCGCCATCTGGCGTCGAGTAGATACACTAACTTATTTTATGTGTAGTATAGATGGCGTTTAAATAAATATTCAAAATTTTGAAACTTAAATTCATATTGTAAATAATTAAAAGAAAGTTAAATAGAGATGGAGAGATTTTAGCTTTTCTTCAATTATTTTTTCAGCTACTTAATAATATAAAATCACCTACAGACAACAATAAAAAAAAAATCCACGGAGCATTCATTTTACAATCACCAGGCCAACCCGTGGCCATTAATGGACTAACCATTATAATTCTCGTTGTTGTGCAATAATAGCGCCGGCGCACCATTGTGGGTGACACTGGCACGCTCATAATGCCTAGTGCCAGCGAAAATGGCAGCCGGCCGGTAAACGGCCACCTACGTCCTTAACACGTGCCAATAACAATAGACTGAGTTTATTTCACTGTTTACGTTAGCAATAGTTAAGTGGGACTTTTATGTGTCATTTTTTATTAATTTTGTTATAATAAAAAGAGAGAGTTGTAACATTTGGGTAGGTAGGAAAATATTGGGAAATTCGTATGGAAAGTAGGTAACTACTTTCTTAACTCAACGTTTTCAGGATGCTGTAGAAACAGCTTATTACCTATTTATAGAAATAGATGTTTTTTCTGTATCTGGTTAGAATTAGACTGATAGCCGATTCCGACATAGTTGAAATAAGACTGGGCAGATTATAACAATTCGAAATATATTTTAATGAAGAAGGGATAGTTGGTAAATGGTGGTCCTGACCTGTTTAACGGGATCACTCAAAGCAAAAGCAGGTTGTAAAGAGCGTAGCAGGTAGCAGTTCTGTAGTTTCAGCCTACCCCCATGGGAAAAACGCTTAAATTAATGTACATTATGTAAAAATATATTTGAAGTAATACTCCGCCCGCATGTTTCCTTAGACAATAACTACGTGTCATCGTTTCTGATTTTCCCATAGGTGCTACCTATTACTACTAAATAAGGAAAGAAAAAAACATTTATTTGGCACATTGAGGCATGTAACATGCACACAATATAAAACAAAAAAATAAAAGAAGAAAAAAAGCCTTGAATCTAAACAAAAAATGTAACACTGTGAGCCTCACGGTTGCGCCAAATATGCCCAATTCAGCAAAATGCCGGTAAATTACATTAAGTAGTAAGTACTACTTTCAAAGTTGCATACGCATCATCTAAGTTAATAAAGTGACACGTGTCCTGTTAATTACACAAACCTAATGAAGAGATAAGAAAAACTATTATATTTTCAAGAAAAATAATCAGCTCTATTGTTAAACCTGGACCAGAAATAACTTTATAATTTGGAGTTGACACGCATGCACGCAAAGATATAAAGATTTTAATCGGTTTTCTTCATAGCAAGTATTGAAGGATTTTTTTAATTTAATATGAAGAGGTGAAATCATTAACTAGTTGATTATAGAGGCGGATGTGAGAATATAAATCTTGTTGAGTAACTTCTGTGGTTCCTCAAGTGGAAATTATGACGGAAAGATTGATATTTCGTGTACCTAAATTCCACTATTTTCCTCGCTTCCACGAATACGAAGCTATTTTCAGTTGCGTAAATTGTATGATCAAATATAAAACAAAGGTGGGTATTTAACATAAACAACCAACTTACTAAATAACTTTAGTTTCAAAAGTCGATGGCTACACTTGACCTTCATAAAGCAACGCCCTAAGTTCTATCTTCACTGAAAAAAGGCCTAGCTATTGTCATTCATGAGGTCTAAGTGTCTATCGAGTGATAAATCGACGACACTTCCGTTTGGCCGACGCACCCAAGTAGCGGCTATCAACCTTGCTGACTGGCTCGATTGAGTATACTTACATGACTATAAGTCTCTTCATTATTCATGTGCGTTGTTCTTTCTGCGTAATTTTCTGACGGTAGTTGGAAAATTATGGAATGTTATCTAGCTACTGAAAACTTTTTTTTTCATAAACTTATTTATGTCCCTTTGTTGGCCAGAGGCCTCTTAAATTTCCACTTATCTTAACTAGTGATCTGGTTTAAATTTAGTGCATCTTGGCGAAGTCCGATCTCCAGAACTAAACTAGACTGCGTCAAGCTGAGTTGATGTCCTCATTCATTAATGGTGCCCATAATGATCTTGCACAACACCGACAACATATGTAGTAGTTTGGACGGACCAGGGTACCTACAATCCTACATTCTCTGCTGGGAACACGACACAGCTTAAGCTTAGTACCCACCTAGTTTTAAATTCGGCTTAGACTAAGAGCCATCTGTGCCCATTTCGGCCCGGTACAAGCAAATTCACTCAACGGCCGACTGCACCAGCTAAGCCGAACGTTAGTTCTAAATAAAATAAATGGAAGCGCTGTTTATTCTGTAAGGTCGGAACACCTTTTAATGTCACATATTTAGTATTTGGCAGAAAACAATCCCGCTAACATTTTTTTTAGAAAATACGGTCCTTGAGTAACTACAGCACTTAATTATGATTTTACTCAATGGTATGGTCTGGCCCAGTCACCCAGTAACTTCGGCCCCGACTTAAGTGTTGTAGGCCGTAGGATCGAACCCAGCCAGGCGCATTACTTTGTATAATTCATTTTATCACCACTAATCTGAATTAAAACGCTAAAGGCAAACATCGTGAGAAAATAAGGATGATTTGACATCTGTCTACCCACTTGCAATGGATTTGAGTGATGGATTACGCCCCACTCCTGCTCATAGAGAGGAGATAACCTACAAAGCCATTTTATTTTTAATCTCAAGATGCAGATGCAGATGTTAAGGGCCATACAGAGTACCTATCCACTGAACAATGTGTGCACTTGGTTAGATATTCCTCCATGTTGCATACTCAACAACAGGCGTTTAGCACACAAAGGGTGTTGTATCACGTGCGCCCATCTAATTTGCCGAGACGATACAATTGCCTCTATATTTAGAATACCTACTGACGTTTGACTTTTTTAAAGAAATAACCTCTCTTCTTGCTTTACCAAGGATTATCGTCGTAAACAATGTCAATTGTCACGCTATAATTTACTGCTTTTTCTTTCAAGTCATTTCCTCAAACATTCCATCCACCTTTTTTGTCTTCCTCTCCTTCTACGTCCATCAACATATGTATGTATATATTCATCCCTCTTTTAGTCCAATTTGTTTTTCTGTTACGGGTGCCACTTTCAAGCTTCCTCTTATATGTTTAGTTCTTACTATATCCTTTTGAGTCACTCTACACATCCATCTCAACATTCTCATCTCTGCTAGATGCAATCTTTTTTTCATCCGTCTTCTTCACTGCCCAGCATTCCGATCCATACAGAACGACCGGTCGAATCGCGTACTTATATCTTTTCCCCTTTAACTTGAGGGGCATCCGCGGGTCTCACGTTGTTCCATTATCGTGATAGACTCGCTCCATGTATCAATGCATCAAGTTAGACTGGAAGTCGACCCCAACATATTTGAGAAAAGGCTGGGCTATGCGACCCCTGTTAGTTTCCGCTGCCTCCCGACGCAACTTTGCGTTGGAACACCGGTGTGGTTTTAGTCCGTACGAGTCTAACAGAACCCTCCGCCCTCCCCAGGGCGGAGGACATCCATTGAGGATTTCAAAATCGTGAAAAAAAATGCGACCCCTGATACGATGCTACAATCTGCTTTTGAATTTCCGTCTATGGTAGTTACTTTGTCAACGCGATTTTTAACCGACTTCAAAAAAAAGAGGAGGTTCTCAATTCGGTTGTATGTTTTTTTTTTGTGTTTGTTACCTCATATCTCCGTCATTTATGAACCGATTTGAAAAATTCTTCTTTTATCTGAATGGATCTGCTTCCCGATTGGTCCCATAGAAATTTCATCAAAATCGGTTCAGCAGTTTGGTTTTGAAATCAAAATAGCTGGAAAAAATATCATCCAAGTAAAAGAAATTGCGAAATTGATACTTGACAAGGATTTGTGTGTGATACGATAACTAAAAAGGGTAAAATAAAAACTTTTTTGCAAAAAAAAAACCGACTTCCAAAAAAACACAAAAAAGTGAAATATAACTTTACTTTCGGAAGTCGGTGGCAAAAAAGTCAATGAAACAACAATAGTCACCAACTTCCGAAAGTAAAGTTATTTTTCACTTTTTTAGTGTTTTTTTTGGAAGTCGGTTTTTTTTTGCAAAAAAGTTTTATTTCTTCGTCTAAATATCCTACTATTTTGTTTGTGGTTGACGCAGCATGTCTCTTTTTTACAAATATCTTCCATTCCAGCCACAATCTTTCTCACAACCCATTCATCGTTACCTTGTTCTGTCAAATTTGTCCATACCTATATACTTTCTGATTGCCATTTCTTCATAATAGTCACATTCCATACAACTGTTTGCATGAAACTTCGATAGGTACTAGTTAATTTAATAAAGCAATAATCAACTTCGCTAGAAACTAATATTTGCATAACCTCAGAACGTGTCTGTCCCACTATTTGACGATAAAAACATAACAAAATGGAAGTGAAAATCGTTTATTATTTATGTCGAAAGATACCAAGACATGTTCATTGTCCGTTTTGCGACATAACCATTATCTACGTGGTTACTTTTAGAATGTTTATTTGCATTGGTTTCTTCGTTTTGCATTGAATTCTCCAAGGTAAGAAAATAACCAGGGTTGTTTTTATTTGAGAAAATCTAACTCTCTAATTTGTATCAGTGTTTATGAATGTACTTTTCGCTCTTTATCTACCAATGCAAAATTACGTATATTTAGCCCTATTATTAAATTTCAATTCCATGAAATGAAGACCTGCTAAGCTACAGATTGCCTGCTCCATTGATGTTATGTAATTTCATAGTCTAGTCTTCAAGATTCACGTGGCCAATCCATCGTTCAGAAATCAGAATGCATGCTCTTACATTATCTAGGTTTAGTACAATACATATTTCAAATTGTGTGATTGCGTACAGAGCTAGCCGGGTATCAATAAATAAAAGAATCGGTTAAAAAGAACATTACTTGATGTAATTTTTTATGCTCAAAAACCTCAGTTGGAATTGTAACTTGAGTGAGGTATGAGTTTGGAAACTATACTATTATTATAAAGAGGTACATTTTGTATGAGTCACTTATTCTTCTCGCCATTGCGATATTTTTTTTGTTCTGGACCATACCTGGGAACCTCCTAGTCCCGTAGGTATTTTAGGTCAAAGTTCTAACTTTTTCACAAGTTTATTTTGAAATACTAGTTTTTAAGGCTATGATAACTTTACTTTAAATACTTCCATGACCAGTTTACTATTCAATGCATCCATCAGCACAATGTTTGGAGTGCGTTGCATAGAGTTTTAACGTAAAACGTGATTTTTCACCCTACAAAAACAGTCGTTTCCCAGCAAATATTTTTTGCGTGGGGTTACTTAGTTTGATGTACAGAATGCTTAGTTGACGGCTTCGTGAAGAGTCCGTTTACACCTTGTATTTTTTTTTTTTTTAATTCTTTTTTTTTTGGGACTTTTATACTACATGTCAGTCCGATTAATCTTATTCACTACTTATCATTATCACTAATAGCTTAACTTAAGATGCCAATAGATTAAACAAAAGACAAGCTCCTTCACTGTTAGGTTTTGACAGTAAGGAATTCATGATTCCGACTTGCAGTATATCCAGACCTAATTTTTCTAGTAATTCCTTTCTCTCTGCATGGAACTGAACACATTCCATCAACAAATGGTATACATCATCGATTACGCCACAAGTATCACAGTTAGGGGAACGCATCTTCCCCATTAAAAAGGCAAATTTGTTAGATGGAATATGTCCAGTCCTGATTCTGTGCGCTATAATAATCAGTTTCCTACTTAGCCGACTATATGTACACCAAGGTATCCGAGGAGGCTGACATTGGATAGTTTTATACCATAGACCCTTTTCCAATGATCTCTGATCGAAATACTCCTTCCATAAATCATAACACTGTCACCTTGTATTTACGACGTTCTTTGTGACGATAATTATTTTAAGAAGAACATAAAATGAACGAAGCCGCGGGCAAAAGCTAATAGATTATACATGAGGTCTCCAGAGTTTCGCTTGGAAATTTCAATTGAACCAATGTTTTTTGCTGTGCATTGTCTGACACTTTTGTTTGTCAGTCACGGGGCAGTCATACTTATTTCCTGTGGACACCTATACAGGGTGGCAGAACACCGACGCACCACATAGAATTTATTCATCGGTAATTTTTTTTTAAATTTGCTGTTCCCTACTAAAGTGCTTTACTACCTACACAGTCAAAATGTATGGAACGGCTAATTTTTTTATAAATTACCGATGAAATTTTTCTTGGTGGGGGTTTCGGAATAATATAGTGTTTGGGCGTCGGTCTCCTTCCACCGTGTATACACCTACGAGTACAAAAATGGTAATGGTGGTATGGTATAAATATGTATATTGTACATAGCTAGCTGGATATTACAGAACACATAGAATCCGGTCAGTGTTTACGAGCGTCGCTTGATACACTGCCCTATAATTGCCTCTTAAACGACATTTCCGGGAAGATTGGCTCCATCTTTTGTATCGATACAATGTATTAGAAAACTGACGTTAGTATTTATTGCCTATGCACGCGACGTTATTAAAAGAATGGAGACTTTTTGCCTTTATTAATGTTAAGGTCTTCCGAGGTAGCGGTCTTTAAGTCCTCTAAAGTGCAGGTGTTTTTTTCGTGGTACAAACCTATGGTGCAACTCCTGAAAGCCAGAATAAACAGTGGCGTCACCAGAAAAGCGCCGTAACAATAACTCTTGACGAAGTCCGGAGACAAAATTTAACCGATCGGATCCCGCAATTATATTAATCAGTAAAGAAGACTCTTCCGCTAGGAAGAGTCGGAAAACATAGTTTTCACTTTTCTGTATATCAGTAGAAGACAGAACAAAACAAAGCCAACAGGCACAAAGCGATTTTTACAACAGAGATAAGCCCAGTTGCCAGCACCACGGATAAAAATATTATAAAGTGCAGGTGTATGGATACTTAGGACACTTCAGCAAGTAGACCATGGCGAGCGATCGTAGTGGGTGATGTAGAAGCAGTAGATTTTTCCAAGTCGACCCAACATACGCAGGTGATTTTCCTTTACCGAACATTTATGTCTAAAAATTAAGTTTTCGAGAAGTTCAAAGATAGCCTGTAAATACATAGGGTACTTAGGTAATGTATTTACAAATAAACTTTTCAATGTCTCTAATTACTTTAAGCTCTAATCTATTATTAAAATATTGTCTATTTGTATTTTTAGCTAACCCATTACTTAATAGACAAACACATTGAGAACGTCGTTTACACAATAAAGCGGCTGGATTGAGCAGTTTACACGTCCCATTACATTTGTTTAAACAGCGGGTTTCTTCCCACGGAGTGACGTACAAGAAAGTGCTAAAATGCTGCAATGTTTGCCAAGGATGGAAACAACACCATTAAGGCGATGGTCAAAAGAAGAATGGGGAAGGCAGATCTAATAATACAAACCAGTAAAAGCCACAGCATTGAAATGGTCAAAACCTTGGAAAAAAAAAATTGTGACATTGTATCACAAAATTTGTGACATCTACCGACACGGGATCTGCGTAATGCATTGATTATACAGGGTGGAAACGGTCACCACGTATTCAGTACATCATTAGGAAAACCCCCCCGCGCCCCCACATATAAATTTTTCGTCAGGTGTTCAGTACATTTCGGCCTTGTAGGTATTGCAGTTTTGTAGAAAAAAGGTTGTTTTTTTTTTATAACCGACGAAAAACTTCTATCTCACAAAGAGCATGCCTGTATCCTCTGGCAGCGGGAATATCTGGTAATACCTTTGCTTGTGCTTAAAGGAAATAACATTAACGTCTACACTGAACCTTTTCAACTGAAATAAAGCATTTCAACGTTTACAATTGGCTCGTGTTAAAGTCATTGACCGAAGTATCGTTAATTAATTCAAAACCATGTAATTGGAGGCTCCACCTGAGAATATACAGGGTGGTAGGGACACCGACGCTAAGCCGGTTACCACGTACTCAGTACATCATTCTGAACCCCCCCCCCCCCCCCGAATAGAAATTTTTCGTCGGTTATTAAAAAAAAAAACAGCTGTTCCATACAAAACTGCAATACCTACCGTCGCTGACCTTTTCAACCTGTATAATCATGTTCATGCTTTTCATGAATGACAAAAAGTAATCCCTAAGTGTAGCAATCATAAATATATGTACACCTAATACTGATGTACAAAATGATCATGTATGCTTGTTTTCACTTACACTGAGCGACACCTAATTGAACGCCTAAAACACACACTGTTGAATTTTAAACGCTCGGCTCAACTGACGCGGCTCGGCTGATGGAATATTTTTTAGTTGCTTATATAGATCTGAAAACGAGCCTTAATCGGTTCTTCTTCTTCTTTTTCATTTCAATTTAGCTATAATTAAATTTTATCTAAATTTGTTCGAGATCTATCTTTTGAGAATATTTTAAGATGCATACGAGCTCTCAGCATGGTCCCAGATTTGCCTTTGTTCTTTATTTGGACTAGTACGTAGCGACTGGACATTTTTGTTGTTTACCTAATTTAAATACACGATGACTCAAGCTTAGCTTATTAATCGATTATCTCTATGAGTAGAGATTGAAATCAAAAGATACAAAAACCTATTATTTAGCCTGTTATTATTTAGAAATTAGCGTTAAATGTCACCTCCTTATCATGGCATGTGTTTTTAATTGCCTATTAAATATAAGACAGCTAAAAACCAGTTGTTATATTTTTAGCACGTTTACATTGCGACAAAAGATAAAAGCGGGCGTCAGACTGAAGACAAAGTGGAGTCGGGCTCGCTGACACATAACGCCTTGCCACGCCTTTTAGATATTCTTTGTCGAAAATAAAAGAAAACCAGGACTTTAATTTTTTTTTTTAAAGAAAAACAAGTCGTCCTATGTTTATAGTCATTTTTAAATGCGGTTTAAAAAAGTTTTCAAGGATTTTTAGTTCTACGTTATGAAAACTCCCGAAGCGTCATTTTAGACCACCGCATACAGATTGCCGAGAGCTCGCGTGCTAGCCTAATTGAGCCTAATTCGATACAACACCCGCCACCCGGCCCTAGGGAGTGCGCTTGCGACACGCGCGATCATCTATATCCTCTACCGGTCCTGTGTTCTGTTTTATATTAGGATTCTGATTAGGCTTGAGAATGTATTGATCAAAATCGAGACAGAAGAATCTAGAGATGAATTATCTCAAGATCTTCTAATTTCAACAAATCAAATAATCAGCACATAACAAAAGTTCTTAAAACCATAATAATAAGTTCAAAACAGAGAAGAAAATACTGCTTTTTGGAGCACAGTAAAGACGCTTTGCAAAACAAGAATGGTGATGAATAGACCCTGGAAAAACACTTTCAAGGGGATCTCAGAGATATTTATATTGAAAATCATCACCCTATTGCCGGCTCTAAAAGTGCTCAAGCTAATTAGCTTCGTCAATCGCCACAACACCCTGTCCTCCACATCCAGTCTGTCACACCCACCACACACACCAAGTTTGTGCAAAGATATGCAGCTAATAAAATCATAGCACCATTATCAACACTGCTGTTTGCATTGAAGAAGATATAACTTTATTCGTCTTCGTCACCCACGCTAATAAAACTCCTCTCTTTACAGCCCATTAACAACCAAGTAATTACGATGATATCTTCCATTGAAGCGTAAAGATTAATGCTGCTCATAAACGATTTGTTTGTCTATCCTCGGCGGTCATTGTAGTACCACTAATGGGTTGTGGCAGACTGTTGGGCATTAGCACGATATGCTTTTGATGGTCGTTTGTTTTCTACAGCTTATAGTGAAGAAGATGTCACTGCTTATAATGTGTCACATTTGTATTCCTCGGTATTCTCTTCTATGGCAAATTGATGGATGCTGTAGCAATTGAGCCGTTGTATCAGTTCTTCGAACATACTGAGCCTCGTTGTTGGCATATTTCCTCGTTGGTCACCACTGTAATTTGGGTTCCAGGATTTACACTGATTGAAATACCTAGTACCAACGGCTGACGATCTAATCCGATTGAAGGCGAATGAAATTCTGTTTGGTAGGCGTCCGTCAAAACTTGTAGCTAGCTAAATACAACTTGCGGTGTGTAAGTGTGTTCACTCACGATCCCAATGTTATTAATAATTTTGACAATTCTACAATATTCATTGCGTGATATACGTTGTCGAGCAGAGGAATTCTTCAGACTTATGAAGCAATAGAACATTAATTTCCTTCAAGACTTTCGGAATGCTACAGATAAGTGTGTTACGCAATTGGGGTCCTGACTTATTTATGCTATCGATAATTTTGAACGGTGTTTCAAAGGTGGTTTAGTTTGATCTTTTCAAAGTACGCGGGGCTATTATAAATCAAGCTTCATGATAGGTCGACTGTTGCTCGCGGGCAGTCTCATGCCAAAGTTAACAATTCAAATATTAAACTAACAGATCAGGAGTGGTATCCCGTCTAATGCATCTTTGAAAATTGTAGTGTTTGGTAGTAAATATTGGTAAAGTGTTGGCTACAAGCTAACCATATCAAATAATGTGAGAAAATCTTTGAAAAACCTTAACCTTTAACTTTAACTAAAAACCTTATCCTTTCTACGTATTAAAAACAGAAATTCCTCTTTTTTCTTGTGACTGTGTTTATCGACTGACGAATTTAAAAATTACCTACCAATATCAGAGTTGCTACTGCCTGTGCCTAAAAAAAAATATGTAAGGCTTCTTACACACAAGACGCTCTGATAGGAGAGCTCGAAAATTTTGATGAACATTTTTTCCGGCCAGGTGGGGCAAATTGTACCGAATGAGACTGACCCGAACAATGAACATCTGTGATACACGCCGGAGTCATCATTATCATGAGTTTGCATACTGAGCATAATTTACATAGCCATGAATCGTAATATTTGTAGCCTAGCTATTCTATAGGCTAGCTAAAGATATATTCATCGCTGTTATGTCTTTCGGAAGGCACTGTTATCACGAACTCGCCTTATTTTTTCACCAGCAACCATTAGGGATAGGCACTTACACCTAATTGGATCAATTTCCTCTGGCCTAAAGGTTAAGGTTTGTATAAGTAATTAATTGGTTTTTACCCGACTGCGCCAGAAGGAGGGTTATGTTTTTCGAGAGTATGTATGAATGTATAATTGTTTGACACGGTCTGCGGCCTGAACGGCTCGATGGATTTTAGTTTGAGGGGTGTCGATAGATTCGTATTTACTGTGAGAGCGACACTGGGTATATCAAAATAAAAAATAAAAAACAAAATGGCGGATTTTTGGCGCCAAATTCAAATGTTTGGCACGCTCGGCATCCTGAACGGCTCGATGGATTTTACCATCAAAGGTGTCGTTAGATTTGTATTAATTGTGAAAGTGACACTGGGTATAAATTTCGAATCAGAACACAACGTAAGTTTGGAGTACCTCCACGCGGTGAAGGCGGTAAAAATTTGTGTGGCTAATCGTCTGCAAAATCTTTCACATTTGTAAACTAAAAAGCTGGAAATAAAAAAAGTATGTAAAAAAAGTAAAAATCCGGACTGATTCCATTTTTATATTTTCAAACTCAAATGGGTCCCGCCTGCTTCCAACTTTTTTTAATTTAAAATGTGCTTGTTCTTAGCTTTTTAGTGTTTTTTTAACTTGAGTTTTTTACTTCAGTCGGGTTTTTTAGTTTTTTTAATTACTTTTTTTTTAAGGTAGGTACGGTTTCTTTTTGCAATCTTGAGATTTTTATTCTAGGTAACAATGTCATTTATTTTGATTAAATAGAACTTAAGGGGCATGAAATGAATAAATTACTAATCATTCTTACTCCTGCTTACACCACGACTCAACGAATGCGTTTACCAGCAGACTGCTGAGCAGGAGGTCCTGGTTTCGATTCCCAGGTCGGGCAGTGTTATTGGGTTTTCCCATTAGGAATTTCTTAGAAGCAGCCACGGAGTCTGGATTTGTACCCAATTGATAGCAATAGGCTAGCCCCCTATTACATGGGACTTAAACATAACTGAAGAAATGCATGTGTACTATTAGGTACGCCTCTGCCTCACCATTCAGGGATGTAAATGACAACAACAGAACTGTTTTGAATATTTAGCACTTACGCATTTAATTACTTGTGGTGGAAACAGGCCTTAATAATGCTTTCAACGAATCTAAAGCAGCAATTAACGTTAGTAATTAAACTTGGAACTTAGTAAACATTATTCTCACAGTCCTTTCAACAGTTTATCAACATAAAATCATCATTTTACAAAACAAACTAAAGTTCCCACAAACATGACACAATAACCTTTATTTTTAGCTTCGGTCAACTAAAACTGAGTTTTCGTCTATCCTACTAAATTGTTTGACACCAAACTGTTCGCTAGTAATTCTTTAATAGTCCAAATAATATAAATGTGGAGTTCAATTGCTGAATCGGTCGTGAAGTCGTAACGAGTCATCAATCGCAAACGTCTTATTCTCGAGTGATGGAATTGAACTCTGGCTAAAAAATGCGATAAAATGTGATAATATACTGATTCACAGGCCGTTATGTTGATGTTTTTGATTATGAGGTCTAATTAAGAGTCGATTATTTCAGATATTGGCATCAGAGAAACGGTTGAGGACAACTAAAGGATCGGGCCAACCTGTACGGGCAATTTACGGACGCAGCTCCGGACACGAACGCCTCCATCCGTCCGCGTCCGTGTCAGTTTGACTAGAGGAAGTCAAGAAAAGTCAAAGAGTAGAAGTTAAATTGGTAATATGTCCAGATCTCGCCAAAACAAACAAAAAACGAACTCTGTATTTCAAGCTATATTATTTGAGAAATTTACAAATACAGCCATATAGCTGTACAAGGATATTTTGGCACGTGGCCAACTTCGAAACAGACTTCAGCCATTATATTTTGTCAATGCATTTCACAAATGTTTACTATCAGCGCCTCTCTTTCAACTCATTCGAACGCTGGGAGATCCTTGTAGTACTGTACTTACATAGTTTCTCAGTCGTAAATAACCTCCCATTCAAGTGCGAGTTTGGAGATGTAGGAGCGATTCAAAAATTGTGCGTCGTTCGTTGATTGTGACAATTAATACAGTTGATCTCGACACAGTGTTTTTTATAACGGCCATGTATCAGTTTTTGTGGATAGCGAACAGGCCCAGCGTTTATTGTGTGGAATTTCGCTGTATATTGTTGTTATGGTATTTTATAACAACCGTTGTTATTATTGAAATAAGTATTTTATTTGTATCTAATTCTAAAACAAAAGTATTACAACTATTAATGATAATCACTTATCCATTGTTTATCTCTCTATCTTCTATTCCTCTCGTCACCTGGAAACTATCGCATGTGCTTTTAAGCATTTTGAACATCATGAACTGTTGGAGGGCTAGAGTAAATATGCATTAGGGTGTCAGCATTTCCTTAAAGGGGGGAGAGGTTCTCATGAGAAACTAACACAAATAAGGTTTGATTTCGTATCCTGACAGTTTTCGTGCCGGCTAAAATAAAGAAGAAATTACCAATTTGTTTATTTTACAACAAGCCTTATCGCCAATAAAGTAAACGCACCCTGACTCCACCCCATTTTCATGACAAAATCAACAAAGAAATGAAAGCAGCGCACAGCAATAATAAACTGGCCTAAGTAATGGCCGTTAATTGTGTATTTCTAACGTTAAACGGCACAAAATCGCCGATCAGGGTTCGTGGTCGCGTTCGGTCGTGCCCAAGACCGATGTAAAAGGCTTTAGACATTGTTTCTTGGTAAACTTTCTTATATTACTCTCTTTAATTGTAGCAGGGCTTTGATATTGTGTAATTACTTATTACTTCCCTCTCGATTTATTTATAATTATTCAACACTTCAAGTACAATGTACAGAGGCGGGCTTCATGCCATAGGCATTTTCTACCAGTCAACCTTTGGGTGAAGCAGAGACAAACAGCGGTAAGTAGGTGTGATATCTGAAAATAATTTTAAATTAATTACTAAGATAAACTACATGGATAGATGTATAAAATACTATAAATATATATTAACATACTATATACATAAATGTAAATAAACATAATATACATAGATATACTAAAATAAAAGTACGATACTGCCAGCTTTTTCCGAATGTACTCGCGAACTTTAATTTTAAAAGATAAACGATTTGTTGCCATACTGATTTCCTTTGGAAGCGCATTCCACAGAGAAATACATCTGAACGAAGAAAGATCGCTTCTCGCTCTAAACAATTTTTACTGGTTGTGGCGTTAATATGCCGCGGGCTCTACCTACGATGGGTACCGTATTTTTATTTCCTTTCTTACTTATTCTTGTATACATATTTCCTCTTTTACTGACCTGCCAAAATATACGCCCATAGTAGCTAATTGCTTCGCGAAAAAAAATTGTTATCAACGTGGAGTTGCGTACTTGTATGAACCCCTCCAGAATATTATGTTATAGTTGGTAGTGAATCTAGTTTAATCGTCTTAGTTGCTTAGTCAGTCTCAGTACAATATATGGCTAAAAAACTGCAGATCAGGTGCAAAGATATAGGTAGTAATAATTCTGTGAGGATACGTCTTACTTACTGTAATCTTCTCGCATACACACCTCTACGTCAACAGTGCAACTGCTTTCCACAAGAAAACCTGAAATTGTACTGCACGAATAACCAGGCACTATGTAAGCAGGTACTGGTCTACGTAGGTACTCGTAAAATCTACTGCACTTCATAGTAACATTTTGGCTTTAACATTGCCTTAATTTTGTACAAGTAAGAGCAGTGTACGTAGTCCAAGTATGAGCTATAGATGACGTGCGGCTACCCGTACTTTGTCGCATGGCCTTTGTAAGTGACAATGTCTTACAAGTAGGTCGGTAGCCTATCATTAAAGGACAACGACAAACGATTTTCCTCGAAAACAGCAAAACAGATGCAGAATGACCAGTACCTGATTAGAATCTCATTTGCGAACAATGAAATTCTTGGCACATTTGTGGACAACCCAAGTTCACAACTGATTTATGAGGTGACTAATTAATTGTGGTAATTTATGTCAAACAGTAAATAATGACATCCGTGAGGCTCTATCAATAGTGTAACCAATTTTCCGCTTCAGACATTTCCTCCAAGATTTTTCGTTTTCTTCTTTTGAGAGTGTCCTTTCATTATGCAGATGACTCAATAATATAAGCTGTGAAATCTATACTAATATTATAAAGCTGAAAAGTTTGTTTGTTTGTTTGGTTGCACACGCTAATCTCAGGAACTACTGGTTCGAATTGAAAATTTATTTTAATGTTGGATAGCCCATTTATCGAGGAAGGCTACAAAACATCACGCTGCGACCAATAGGAGCGGAGCATTAATCAAAAATGTTACGCAGACGAAGTTGCGCGGGTCAGCTAGTGTGTGATAATTATATTCAAGCGCTTTAATTAATGTATTCCAAGATACTTGGCCATAATATATCAGACCTATTGACCACGATACAGGTACTGAACGTATAAAATAATATAAATTCATATATTTGGCTATACCCTTACTTTACTTTCTATCACTGACACTACACTCACATAATTACACCCCCACACATACACATACACACTCACTAGAATTAAATTCATTATTTAATTTAATTTTACTTATATTGTTAAATTGTTTTTCTTTTTCTCATAATTGTTTAACTGTGGGTAGATCGACAGGGTCCTCACCTAGTAAATAGGTAATATATTAAACAATAACATTATGGCCGTCCACTGTCTCTTAAGATACAGGTATACCCTAGTTTAAGAGACAGGGTAACGTAAATTGTCAACAGATGTACCATGTACTTACATCAACATGTTCTACCTTCTAATGTAGTTATATAACCTTGCATAATATCTTGTTTGTAACTAGTATAAGTTTGTTTCACCATCTGTACTTTCGTGAGCAATAAACAATTTATTTATTTATTTATTTATTTTATTAAAAATGTCTACAAAAACCAAAGCCAATTTTATTTTTTTAACCGACTTCAAATAAAGGAGGGTGTTCTCAATAGGTTTGTATTTTATTTTGTGTTTGTTTAAATGACGAAGATATGAGATCTTCGTCATTTATGAACCGATCTGAAAAATTCTTCTTTTATCTGAAAGGATATACTTTCCGATTAATCCCATAGAAATTTCATCAGTCTAGTAGTTTCATATCATATTCATGCATCGTTTAGTAGTTTGGTTTTTAAATAAAATATTTGGAATAAATATTTCATCCAAGAAAAAGAAATTGCGAAATTGATACTTGACAAGTATTTGTGTGTGATACGAAAACTAAAAAGGGTAAAAACAGTCGAACACTAAAAATAGTGGAAAACACCTTTACTTTCGGAAGTCGTCGGTGGCAAAAAAATCAATGACACAAACAATAGCCATCTAAAACTCGGTGTGTTTTTCTACACAATGTTAATTCTTTTCTCTCCATTCTATATTTCAACAAAGATATGTCTCTAGGCCTTGTAACCTTGAGATGACAGTCACCTATGGCTATTGCCTACAATAGTTCAACATGACGGTACCGTCCCAACCCGCTGCATTATGTATCTGTATTGTACACAGACTTAAATAGAGACATCAAAGAGTCACACATGTATTTACATGCAGATTAGATTTATTCATACTATTCTACAAACGACATACTTATCTGTGCGCGTGGCGAAAAAGTGAACTAAACTGGAATGTACTGGATTTGACAGGTTTTTGACGTTTGCCTTAGCAAGCAGCGCCGCCATGACATGCAAAGATAAGTTTGTTGGACTAACTCTTTATACATATAAGAAAGAATCATTTATTTGTATAAATATAGGTGTTAAAATATATGTATAAAAGTTGGTGATGTGTGCACAAACCATATTTTACCTGTTTAGGGCATGCAAATTTGTTTTTGATTATTTTATTATGAAGGTAACGCTTATTTTGTTTATACAAATAAATAGTACTTGATTACGGTTACGCAGTGTTCTCAATGTTATTATGTAGAATAAAATTGAGGCAACAGCATTCTACATTAACATGCCAAATGCCTAGTTATTCGTGGTATTTCATTGATTAAGTAACTTAAAAATAGAACCTATAACTTGCGTGTAAGATTTTGAATTAAAATTCTTTATTGGTAGCACAAAGGCTAATAAACTTGTGAAAGGGAGATCGGTTAAATGTAGCCAGCACTGATACTAATTAGATTTGGACTCAATTTATATTGCCATTGACACGCTAAGCCCACACTGATCGGAAAATGTTTCTACGGAAAATGTTCATTTTGTCTAATGGCAATAGGCACACCCCTATTAAATAAATTAAATTAAATAATTTGCAGATAACAACGAAGGTCTTTTATTAAAAACCCAGAATCATTGAATACTAAATTCACTGACAAATCTCATGGGTAACACATAAAACAACAAGCACTCATATAAATTGACATGAGTTTTGACAACGGGTTACATTAGCAGAACCGTGGGGGTTTGTACGAGGCGTGCAAATGACAGCTGTCATAATGATGACAGCTGTCATTTGCACGCTTCAATCCAGTTTAATTGTAACTGACTAACATAAGCCCCTAGTCGTTTACCGGTTTTGATGATTAATTTAATTCGGGGTTTTCCGGCTAATTTTAAATCAGGATGAAATTCATCAAATTGATGAGCCCACCAATTTGCGAAGACTCAGAGATTTTTCTATAAATGGGAATGTCCGTGCGAAATGAGTGTGTAAACTCTGTCCGACTTTCTGTTACATTTTAACGCCTTACCGGCTAAACAGATTCCGACGGAATGGCAAATAGTAGACCATGACCTGAGTTATGACACAGAATACTTTTATCCCGGTGGTATTTTTTCGTGGAATACCTCCCGACATCCACGTAAGCGAAGCCGAGGGTAAAAGTTAGTAAATAATAAATCTTAGTCGAAATAAGTTCAATGGCTTTATTTTATGTAATAATAGTATAGTTGTATCATATATGATTGTAAAGTTGTTTTTTTTTATAACCACGTTAATTTCACCTTTTTCACTTGCAACGTATAAGTAAATAAATATTTTATTCGAATCAACATTGTAAAATTACGTATTCATAAAGTACACGATATATTACAAACAAATTCGCCAGCGAGGAGGACGGAAGTTATCCCTATAAAAAAACATTTATTTTGGACCAAAAATTTTTACATTCTGTAAACCCAACAAACTGCGAAACAGTGCCTAGCTATCGTGCTTCCAGGATGAAAAGTATCCTATGTCCTAACCTAGGTCTAGCTATGTGCTATATTTCATCAAAATTCGTTCAGCTGTTAATGCGTACAAAACGTGTTATAATTATTAGTATGGATATTTATGACACGTGTATTGATTCAGTTTATGTTATTAATAAAAATTGCATTCTTCGATTGTTTATTATATCGGGTTACAGACCTGGAAGTCCCAGTTGATTCTAATAACTTTATTATGTAAGTATTATGATTGTGAATTATGATATTATTAACAATGGAGTTTTCTTTTAAATAAATTAATATTATATAGAACTAGTTATTAATATTGGAATGTATTATTTCATTACGATTGCATGCAGTAATTGATATTGTTATTTTGTATTTTTTTTTGCAAAAAATATTAGGCTATTTTATTTCTTTAAATATATTTGTTCAATATCCTCAATGTATAGACATCGGCCTGTTTCAATTTTATTATATATGTAAATGTACATATTTATGATAAAGTGATTTTCCTAGATCATATAGTGACTTTAAAACTTTGAAAGCGCCACATAAGTAACTTTCAAGAAATATAGCATACCTAATTAGTGTAAAGCTGTCTGTGCCGAAGCAGTATAAAAGGCATCAAAGTTGATGCAATTTCAAAAGTATAACAATTTCTTTTTCCTTTTGAAAGAGGTTTTATATAAAATGAAATAGAGTTCTTCGAGTCCCAGTGGAATCACTTTTCCAAGAAAGTTTTAGTAAATTACCTGAGTATGTTTCAAGGAGAAACATGAGACGGCTTAGAGAACTATCTTCCGAGAAATGGATAAAGTTTTTACCAGTAAATGAATTTCATTCTGTTTCAAATAAAACAGTTTCTGGGAACTGAAGTTTCCAATAGATGTTTACCGAAAAATCTGAATTGTTGCCTAGTGAAGCGGTCGAAATCTGAAGCTTTGATCGTGATATCAAGTTTTCCGGGAAATAGAAGCTGAGTAGAATTTGGAATTGTTTTGGATAGAAGGTATCAGATCAGGTCAGATTTTCCTCCTAATATTTACAATTGAACCTTTAGTAAAATGGCTAGATGGACCCAATTACACATAAATTTGCTAAGAAAGAGAGGTTTATAGACAAGCCAATTTTTCCAAACATCAACTTACTTAGTTCACACTTGTTTTAGAAACTGCAGCACTTCAAGGATTCTAACCAGTGCTTTGTAAAGAAGACTCACAAACATCATCATGACTACGGACATAACAAAATCTTCCAACCTTGAAGTCAAGCCTTACATAAGTTATAACAGCCTGAAAGCCAATGCTGGTTTCATGAAAGTTCTTCGTTTTCAATACAAACATTCAGCTCAAACTTTGAAGGGAACAAGAGGAATTTTGCGAACCTCTGCATATTGAATAGACTCAACTACGGTGTTACTTAACTATTAGTTGACTAGCTTCGCCCGCAGGTTTGCCCGCATGTCGATAAAGTTGGGGTAATTTTCCGGGCCGTAAAGTACCTATTGTCCTTTATATACAAGGAGGAAGGGTCTCACACTGCCAATTTTGATTAAAATTAAAGTAGGTTACACGTGGATCCGACCTCTACAATGGAAAGATAATATGTATCGTTTTGGGCACGTACCTAATCTGAATTGTAAAGATTAAAGTACATACTTATTGCGGTTACGGAACGTGTGGTCTTGGGATCGATTTCAAAGTTGGGTAAAGAGAAACCAGTGGCAGCATAATTAGAATTTTATCTAAATATAGCTGACCCTCAAGACAGCTTCTTAAGTAAGTGTGAACACTGAACTATCAATAGTTGGAATAGGAAAATGGCCTACACTTTTGCTCTTCCTTTCGTAAAATACATGAGTACCTAACAACTCCACATCTGCCTATTTCCCAAACCTAAATGGCGAAATTAACATAAATAGAATGAGTACTTACAGAATAATGAATAATAATGTTTCCAGCCTCCAGTCGTAGCACAATCACACGGGCGAAAAGTCAAAACAAACAACATCTTTGCTATAATTATATTATGGAATTATAACGAGTTAATCTACCATAATAATAAGTGTAAACCGGACAAAATGACGCAAAACTATGGTCTGATGGATCACATCACAGCGGAATCAGTATCTAACATTGGTAGAAATTTTCGTAAATGTCTATTTCTAGATATTATCAAATTATTTGATAGTAAAAAAATTAAGAACTGAACGGTGATGGGAAAGACAGAAGGGCCGGACTCCGCCGAAGCGGGGACGAGACGAGATGAGATGTGTTGTGACCACCAATAGAATTACGTTAGTTACACTTCTCGTCTCCGCCTAGGTTTAATGGAGACGGTTGGGCAGAGTGGAGAGGAGATGTCTCGTAATTGTTTAGGCCAGCGGAGACGAGAAGAGGTGTGAGCGGCGTGCGGTGTGCGGTTTGCTGAGAGCGGCGTGGCCTTTGCCGCTTTGCACTCCACTCGTCTCTAGAGTCCAGCCCTTATTGAATGACCACTTTAAGCATGTAGTTCAAGGCGCAGCTTGTCAAGAAAATTTGCATCGTTATATCAAACTTGGCACATTTATTTTAGGTCTGTGTATACCTGCACAGATAAGTACGTTGAAATGTATCATGAGCTACCAACAATCTTATGCCAATCCTATTGAAAGCCGTTGTAGTTGAAATTCTTTGAAACGGTTTGAAATGAATTGACGTTTATTTTAGTAAATTTGTATATACAAACAGGTCAAAATAAGGAGAATAAATTATAGGAATATAATATAGGCTAGGTAACGTTAGCTACCTGTTACCTGTTAGAATACCTGTAAAGTATGTAAGTCTGCTCCTACAGGAAGAATTATATACTTCAATCACCAATCCATGTACCTATCAAATGTGGTCATGATTACCTACAACGCAATTATATAGAAAACATTCCTAATAACTTAAACTGGCATTATCAAATAAAGTTAGGTTATAAATATGTTTATCGGACTGCAATATGGAAAACACTAGTTGTCTACTACTAATAAAGAATTTTATTATCAATTCGACTCCAAAAATAGACTTGGAATAGGTCATGCATAAATTAAATGCATAATAAGGAAAAAATAAGAACTCAGTTTGTCACTGTTTCACTATAATGGTAACTGTCATGTCCAATCAAAAACCCTTTGAACATCCTTCTAAGTAATTTATCGAATTTCTTCCTTTGGGCCCAGCGGGAACGCGCGGAGTAAGCGAAACGCAAATTCGAACGAATTTAAAATTGAAAATGCTCCATTGGCTTGGCACGTAATAGTTGCTCACTTTAAAGATTTTATTCATAGCTATAGGTTATCTTATAATAAGTGTGCCGTTACAAAAAATTATACGAAATTGTTTTATTTTTAACAGACTTCAAAAAAGGAGGAGGTTCTATGTTCGGCCGTATATTATATAAAAATAAAACAACCGACTTCCCACAAAATTTTTCGATTCAAAAATAATTTACATTGTGTGTTCCTGCAAGGTATCTTATAATATCGAGTCTCTACTGCCTATAGTATGATTATAAACGTTCACCAGCAGTGACTGAGACTGGCAGCAATGATTCGGAGACCTGATTGACAGATAATTTAGGTACTGAAATCTAGTGAGGTCCTGGTCTGAGGCCTAGTGGTCACTACCGCGCCTGCTGATCATGAGGTCTTGGGTTCCATTCCCGCGTCGGACAAAGTGATATTGGATTTTCCATCAGGAATTTCTCAGTAGCAGCCATGGAGTCGGAATTTGTGCCCGGTTGATGGCAATAGGCTCTCCCATATTACATGTGACTTAAACATACCTAACTGGCGAAATGTGGGAGTGCTATTAGGTACACCTCTGCCTAACCCTCGGAGGTTTACAGGCTTGATGTTAAATGTTATGTGAAATATCTGTCAGTCTGGTGTCCGCAACCAGACCGCTGTCTGGTGAGCTCGGTTTGATCGCACCGTAAGTGATAGAGTCTGTTGTGGACGTCATCTGTCCCTAAACGCTATCCATCAGGCACGTAAACGTCCACTCTTCCACTGAACAGCTACACTGTACGTCAACCGGCTAAACGGCGAATTAAAAAATATGTGTGTTTCATATGTACATAAGTGTTTGGTCATTTTATGTTTTGTCATAGAATTCTTGTTTTGTTTGGTTAAGTTTATGTTATCTAACAGAGTTTTCGTTTTTGTTTCCTTTATAGAGGTTGTTACTTATTTATTTTCGCACCTTTATTATTTTAGTTTATTGCAGCACAGCATTCATTAGCCTTGGTGCATTTAAAAGCCTTAGTGCATAGTTATAGTATCCATCTGAAAGGTACCTAGTAATTACGGATAGAGTATAAAACACAAAGTAACAGAAATCTATGTATACGTCTGTTAAAAAGTAATCATCTATCGTGTGCATCTATTGCACGCAAATTTTCATCGTTATCTCATCAGAGCAGTTTCCATTTTTATAACACATTTTACTACCATATTTACATGCCAACAAAATAAAAAAATACTCGACCCACTTTACCTGCCAGCACCAAACAATTTTAATCATACACTGCGAAATGAAACGAGTCTTGAACGAGAAACCACTGAAATGATCTCTCAAACGTTTCAGAAGCAAACTTATTAGATGTGTCAACACAACGTAAAAAGACGATAACAAAAGAAACCGTCCCTGGCCGTGAAATAAAACCTCATTCACACATAATCAGAGCAGCTGTAACATTTTGATTAACTTTAAAACTGCGATTAAAAATGCATCTACACGAGATAATATTCCAAGGTTGTTATCATTAAGTTCTTTTTGTGAGTTTCGCACGCTTACTATCAATATTACCTTGAGTTTTGACATGACGACTCTTGTTAGTTGTAACCAATTACATGTGTATCACGGCACTTGATTCACGGGCGGAGCGACCGCTCGACGCGACAGTCGGGTTGTCACTGTTGTCTGATCGAGAACGAAAGTTCCAATAAGTGACATGCGATTAAAAAAATACACAATGTTAGTGTAACGTTGGGAAATAGCCATGAAGTTTTGCTATTTGGAAAATAAACGTGTAGGCATTACATTCAATAGGCGCTGTAATAGGTATTTGATTATGGAACGAATTCGGGAGTTGATAGTCAGTCGAGTTGATGCTGGCCAGTGTTGATAGATTTAAATTGATACTGGCTGAATTTTGAAATAAGAACCGGTGCAATGGTATTCTTTCGTTTTCGGCCAGTGACACCCATATACCATAAACTAAAAACCTTCCTGTCAACTTTTCCTTTCTCAAATTTTCATTTCTAAGCCATACAAAGAAGAAACGTGTTTCTAAATTGTGATATTACATAATGACAGTATAGTAGTTCATCGCCCACTAGCATTATATTACAACCTATTTCCCTCCATTGAATTTTAAATGCGCGGGATGATAACGAGATGATGACGATATTAAAGTTGTTGTGCTAGCATACCTCTATCATTCAGAGCTTTATGTGGAATAATATTTTATGTATAAACCTATTTTAATGCAGTTCATCATTGATTATCAGACAAGGTAAAGCCTAATTCTCGAGTTCTTTGGAAACAACTCGAAAAGATTAAATTAGACTGTTAACGAAATATAAAGCACTAAAAATACAAATATTTAAACTTAATAACATAACATCACGCCTATTATCCCCGAAGGGTTACGCAGAGGTGTACCTAATAGTACATCCACATTTTGCCAGTTATTTTTAAGTCCCATGTAATAGAGGGGAGCCTATTGCCATCAACCCGGCGACCCGGCATAAATCCAGACTCCGTGGCTGCTACTGAGAAATTCCTGAAGGAAAAACCCAATAACACTATGCCCGACCTGGGACTCGAACCTCATGCTCAGCAGTCGCGTTTACGACCACTGGACCAATGAGGCAGTCTAAACTTAATAATTATGTTTATTTATTTATTTAAACTTCATGTACAATAGTGGTGCATAGGTGTTTATTAGAGGCCATGAAACTGCAGCTTCAAGAAAAGATTTTTCCTTGAATTTATTAAACGGGTACCTTTGTTAGTTCAAAATCAAAATATTTTATTTCACATAGGCTTACTTGGGCAAGCACCCAAGTAAGCCTATGTATGTATGTACTATGTAGTTATAAAACGTAGAGCACGGTTCGCGTTGGTCGTTTCCATGGAGAAGAACCGGCAAGAAACTCCATGGATAATCTTTTAAAATCATTTGGTTTTACAATACTTTTATGTTGTTGAAAACGAAGTCGGGGCAGTAACAGTACTAACAATCCTTCATAAAAACATGTCCTTAAGAAACTACGGCTATAAATATACATATCTGTAAAAGTAGATCCTTCCAAGGCTTCAGCGATCTAGGACGAAACCCTGAGACGTAAGCGGGAGGGCCTAAACTAGTACATAAGGGGTACCTCTCACACGTTTGTGTCGATGTCGCCATGATTCGGCACAGTAAAATAAAATATAATAAATGCAGTTAATACGTCCGCAAAAAGCCGTTCGGCTTAACTCGAATTATGCTGCGGCCACCCAAACATGACTCAGCGATGGTAGATTTAAGAAAAGAGTTTACCGATCGGCACAAGAATTATAGCCGAATATAAAATAAAATAAATAAATAAATAAATATCGCTGGACATTACACACAGCGCCATCTAGTGCCACACTAAGCAACGAGGCTTGTGTCGTGGACACCAGATAGTTGTTACATACACTACATACATACTACTATACTACTACATAGTTATTTTTTGTTTGTAAATACATACTTATTATACATATAAACATCCACTCTCTCTCTCGGACTCGGAAACAAATGTCCATGCTCATCACACAAACACTTGCTCCTACCGGGATTCGAACCCGGAACCCTATGAACGTAAGGCACCCTCACTACCGCTGCGCCATTCGGGTCATATGTGTAGTCATTGCTCCAGTGCCTGTGTTCACAAACGCTTCAATTTGATTTCGATTCGGAAAGTCGTATGTCTATCTCGCTCGCTTTCGTAATGTCAACAAAGATAGACATACGATTGGCGAATCAAAATCGGACTGGTCGGCATTGCAGATCATCAAATCCTACCGAATCGAATGTGCCGCCCCACAGTGGGCTGAAAATAACGTTTCATAGACATACAAATTGATTTTCTAATTTGACCTGTTTCTTTATTGGAATCTGTTAAGACATGCTTGTTATTGATATGTTCTGAGTATGAAGTCATAAACCACAGGAAAAGATACACTTTCGATTTTTTTTCAGAAACTTTGTATGGAGAAAACCATATAATAAGCTATATCTCGGCTGTCGCGTGAGTGCGGGTTATTTTCTTTCACATGATTTTTGCTCTATTTTTTTGCTAATTTTTGATGTATAACACCACCCTCGCAGAAGTGCGATTACTGAGAAAAAAATAATTTAAAAAAATATATTTTTGTTTCCATCTACATTGGCATTATTAACAAATTTTAATTACATATCTCTAAAAATCATAGCATAGCGGTCATATAAAAACTGCACTGCTGTTTAGCTTTCACAATTTTATAATAATAAAAATTATGCGGCTTATATTATAGAAATATGTTTTTACCTAATTTGTTTATGACACACTAATGGGTCTTGAACGACCTTTTTGAAACAATGGATTAATTTTAATCAGTAAGTACCTACTTACCTGCCTATTGTTTTGTTTCAACGAAATCATTAGGCACCTGCGGGATTATGATGGCTCATTAGGAAGATGTCTAATGATTTTTAATCATTACTAAGATTTGCTACTTACATGACTAGTATAAATAGAAGTTTGTTTGCAGTAATCTCTCAGTTCACCTCGATTTATTCTTGTGTAAACATTGATTATAAACGTGGCAATGGAAAGTTTAACTACTTACTTAGACTTGTTTATGATTTTGAAAAGCAGGGGGAAATACAGTGACAGCCTTGGGTTATACAATAGTGTGGTTTCACGTCTGAACTTAAATCTCTCGGATGAAGATAGTCTTACGTTAAAGGAATATTGTCGAAGATTTACTCAAAGTCTAATGACAAAATGGAAACTAGCTCATCGAAAATTAGAAGTTTTTTTAAAGGAATATGAAGACTGGCTTCAGTGTGATATTGATTGGCCAAGTTGCGTTGTAGAACCGAACGCTACAGATGTTGTGGCATCTGAATCTCGTATCACCCTCGAATGCCCGGTCCCTTCCACATCTTCGTCAAGTGAAGCACAGACAAATAAGAAGAGTTTACCTCGAAAACCATTTCAAGATTTAGGAAGTAAACAAAAGAAAAGGAGGACTGAAAGTCATAAAGACTGTGAGTCCAGTGAGCTTGCATACGCTGCTGTGCAAAAGATGAGACAAGAAGGTTTGGAAAACATGGCTTCTGTTACTTATTGAGTTTATGATGAAACACCCAGAAGCTGCTGAAAAGTTAAACATTTTAACTTTGTATTGTTGTATAATTTACTATTAAATTGAAAAAAAAACAAGTTATTGCAGGTGGAAATAAACAAATTACGAAATAGGTATGTTAGTTCTTTGGCCTTTAAACGTAATTCTATTTTCATATACAATTTGTTTATTCTGCCTGCAATAATCTGCTTTTCTAATTTAAATCAATTATGTACCTTTAATACGGTCGGCTTTTTCTTTATATGTAAGTGTCTTTTTTATTTTTCTGTTTTTTGACAAAATAATAATATTCTTCTATTTTACTATTTTTATTAATGGTAATTCTTAGTAATGATTAAAAATCATTACACACCTGCCTAATGAGCCATCATAATTCCGCAGGTACCTAATGATTTCGTTGAAACAAAACAATAGGTAGGTAAGTAGGTACTTACTGATTAAAATTAATCTATTGTTTCAAAAAGGTCGTTCAAGACCCATTAGTGTGTCATAAACAAATTAGGTAAAAACATATTTCTATAATATAAGCCGCATAATTTTTATTATTATAAAATTGTGAAAGCTAAACAGCAGTGCAGTTTTTATATGACCGCTATGCTATGATTTTTAGAGATATATGATTAAAATTTGTTAATAAAGCCAATGTAGATGGAAACAAAAATATATTTTTTTTTAATTTTTTTTTTCTCAGTAATCGCACTTCTGCGAGGATGGTGTTATACATCAAAAATTAGCAAAAAAATAGAGCAAAAATCATGTGAAAGAAAATAACCCGCACTCACGCGACAGCCGAGATATAGCTTATTATATGGTTTTCTCCATACAAAGTTTCTGAAAAAAAATCGAAAGTGTATCTTTTCCTGTGGTTTATGACTTCATACTTAGAACATATCAATAAGAAGCATGTCTTAATAGATTCCAATAAAGAAACAGGTCAAATTAGAAAAACGATTTGTATGTCTATGAAACGTTATTTTCAGCCCACTGTGCGCCCCTAACTGATACGTAGCATCCCTTACCACCACAAACTCGGTCAAGGCTGGATAGCTAGGACTTACAATGTTTATGTTTTTATTCCTTACAAGCACGAGCTGTTTTCATAATCAAGACATGACTGAAGTGTGTTTATGTTAGAGCACAGGGCTTCGTAGGTGGAATGTGAATAAACAAATCAAATTGAAAAAATATTTTCTAGGAAACGGCGTATATTTTCTGGCCTTGCCGTTTTCATGTCAATGTGGAGTATGGTTTTCATTTCGTATGATGTACTTAGATTTTGTATATCCTAGGTGCATAAAATACTTGCATATATAAAACAATGTCATTATCATGCCCTTTTTCCAATTTATTTGGAGTCGGCGCAGCATGTCTTCTTCTTCCATACTTCTCTATTACTCGTCATCTCAGCAGTTACTTCTTTCTAGCCATATTATCCTTCACGCAGTCCATCCATCGTTTCTTTGGTCTTCCTTTACTCTTATAGCTATCTACATTCATACTCAACATTTTCCTCACCACATTTTCCTCATTCCTCCGCATAACATGTCCACACCACGATAATCGATTACCACACAACTTTTCAGTCACCCTCACCGGTGCCATTTTCAGACTTCCTCTTAATTAGTGACCGATATTTAAACTCGTGATTATACTCATGATAACAAACAACTTTCCCAAAGGAACAATTTTTTTTTATACTCATTCACTTATATCACAATAAAACAACAGCCATATGAAATTCGCCCGCGCGCTCCTGTGATCTATCAGCTGTTAGCCGCGTATAAAAACGTTTCTTTGGGAAAGTTGTTTTTTATTACCAGTCACCCTAAACACTCATTCCTAATTTTGTCCATTCGCGTTACACCACACATCCCCCTTAGCATTCTCATCTCAGCCACATGCAAATGCCTTTCATTCATCCCTTTTGTGGCCCAACATTCTGATCCATACAGGACAGCAGATCTAACCATGGTTTTATAAATCTTCTTCTTGAGTTTAAGGCGAATGCGGGAGTCGCATATTGTTCCCGTGACCTGCCGCCACACTCCGATCTATTTCGCCATCGCTTTGCACGAGTGAACTGAGATACCGAAAGTCGGAGCTGACTGGGATCTGTGCCATCTAGCGCTAAGGCTCCAGAACTGGAGAGACCGCCGAAATTATAATTATTAGTTTTACTTCTGCTGATTTTCAAGCCAACATTCTCTAGCTTCTGTTGCCAGTTCTCCAATCTGCTCTGGATCTCAGGTCCATCTTCACCGACATGAGCAATGTCTTCGGGAAACAGCATGCACCAGGGTGACGATCTGACATCAGAGCGTTCATAATCAACAAGAAGAGGTAAGGATTTAAAGCCGACCCTTGATGCAGGCCAACAGCCACACTGAACTCGTCGGTGTTGCCAGCAGCTGACCAGACGTATGTAGGTACAAAATTGACTGTACATGGCACGAATTAACTCTACATACTTCCCAGGTATGAGAAAACAATGTATAACGGAATTACTTCTCTTAAAACATCTATAAAACAATAGCAAAAAAAAACTGGCAAATGATCTGCTAACCGTACGAAGCAGGGGCGGGTTGCTATATTAAATGCGTAAGTAAGTTTGTCCATGATTCTCTCTTCTCAGGTTATTTGGATGAGACAAACAGATAGAACATGACATGGATTAGTATGTAAATACTTTTGATCCCGTTCCCGTAGGATAATTTACGTCCTACACGCAGGTGAAGGCGCAGGCAAAAGCTTATAGTAGCTGATAAAAGTCACATGTAGCTACGAGTAAGTGCCCAACAACAAGCGGTCGTGACTCGTAACCACCAATAAAGGTTTAGGGGTTCCCTCCAAGAATGATGATGATTGATTGACACAGTCCTTGCAAAAACGATTCGTTTATAGATTTACTGCGTCCAGCATTTCTGGAAGAGTTATCTAGATGCATCGATGACGAAAAATGAAGCTAGGAAAGGCTGTAGGTAAGGAAGGCGGACAAGCAGGTTCTGTGGCGTTACTGGAGAGAGGTCTCAGTCCAGCACTAGACTGCGACTGTCCTCCGCTTTCTGCATCTGATCCAGCCATTGTTTTAAAATCATCGAGTTCACGACCCACGCTACGCTTGCAGATACGCAGTTTCCACATCTGACTGACATTTGACTCGACTTGACTGCCTGGGTTGAATTACTGGTTGTTACTTTTGAGCCCTAATATTTTTCTGTTACCACGCACTTGTAGGTAACGAAACTTCAGATTTATAAATCATCCTAAAGGCCGGAAACAGAGCCTGTAGATTGTCTCGGTAATTATATTATTTGAGTAAATTAGTTGAGATAACTGCGCGGTAACTTAATGCAGTTAAACCTTGAGACTGGAGACTACAATCAATTTACAAACAAGAGGAAGGCGCTACTTAAACAGATGTGCTGTATATTTATTTGTATTCATGTGTAGTAAATACTAAATTGTTGAAGGAATCCCTTGTATCCGTGATGTAAAATGTTAATAATGATTTGCTAACAAACTACAAATAATTATGTAGTAAAAATATTATCATGTTTATCATTTACTGTGCTTATTGAATAATGAATAGCCCAGTGGTTGTGGCGAGGACTGACGGGCGATAGTCCATAAGTTCAGCGCCATAGTTGCACCTTGGATGTGAATCCACTAATATCACAATGTTTTATTTATCTAAGTATTTGGAGTTATAACTTACAATAGGTAAATCTTCATTTTTTCGTACATATCGACTGACTACCCGATATGTACGAACTGGTAAAAAAGTCGTAGACATACTTGGGGATACGCTAGCAAGTGGATCATGGGTTGATCACGACCACCGCACTTCAAGGGGGTGTGGGAATGATCGATTATCCCTTATAACCAAATTGTGTTCGCAGTGCCAGCTAGGGTTACAATCGATAAAGTGCTTTCAATATACAAAATCGAGTGAATGTTCCCGAAGGGATTAGGCAAGCGCACTGTTGAAAGTGGTTCTCAATACAGTAGCGGAATCGTGCATGTGCTAGATACCAAAACTTCGCAGACATGTGACGTCTACCAGCCCTCTGGGTCCACTTGGTGGATTATAACCCACTTTCTGTCTCACATAAAAAGGAGGCATGTGTACCATCAGTGGGAACACAAAAGGTTGATTTTGCTCCCTAACCGTTGGTCCTTTTAAAAGACCAGTGAGAGAGATAGCTCTTAGATAGCCCTTAGTTCTTGCATTAAGGCGTCATGGTAGAGAAGGGAGAGCAACGTCTTGTTTTTGTAAGAAGATCATATAAGTGGTCGGTATATTAAGTTGTTCATTAATTGAATACATTCGCTAATCGGCTTGACCCCCGCCAAGCACCGTTCGTGTAGGTGTTATAATTTGAACAAAACATTCTGCAAATGAGGATGCAGCGACATTGTTGATAAATGGAACAAATGAACGTTTTTAGAGCATCAGCATGCCAGAATGCCTGGCCAATTTGTGTATAAAGTTGCATGTATTGAGTTTCTGCCACTTGATAAAGTGGTTTTTTGGAGCAGGCCCAGAGCCTCATAATTAGTCATAATAAACTAGAATATAGACGAGCTCTTTTTCGTCTAAAGTACTCCCATCATAATTATTTCTGAGGAGAGAATTTGCTAGGAGCTAGGGTGTATCCACCGAAGCTGCACAGAGATGATTGTGTGTACCTACAGGCGGCTACTCACGTCCTTAAGCGACCGCCGCACGCCGCTCATGTCTCTTCTCGTCTCCGCTGTGCGCTGTTATCTGCTTGGCCGCCGAGCGCGGAGGCACAGCTAAACAAATGTGAGACATCTCCTCTTCCTCTGCTCAACCGTTTCCACTAAGCGTTTAATAAGCGAAGACGACAAGTGCAAATAACAAATTTTTATTTGTGGTTGGTTGTGGGACAACACATCTCCTCTCGTCTCATCTCCGACATGGTGCGGGCCTTAAGCAGTGTAACCTGTATCTAGTCAGTCTACAAACGATCCAGTCGGTTAGCAGCAAGTAGCATAGGTATGTGTGGTGGTTATAGACAAATTACATGGTAGAAAGACAAGAGCCTGTTTCCGAAATAAAATACGCATACAATATAAATATGCATATTCTTAAACAAATGCATAAATTAAACAAATTGTAGGGTTACTAACTAAAACATTTGTATAATTGTTGGTGCAAATTAATATTCTTGAATAATGGAAACGGTGAGGATGTAGCCTAAGTATAGACTTGAATTATCTACTACTTACTTACATATATCAGTACTCATAGAATTTCAAATTCGGTTATTTTACATATTAGGTACCTACAGTCAATATTAAACAATTAGCTTATCAAGTAAAATTGGTATACAAGTATGTAATGCAACTTTTTGGTTAATCAATTAGCCAAATTAACGTGTATTAATTTAATTGTCTGTAATACTGAAACTTAAAATAATAATACAAATATGTACATAGATAAAAGAAGAAAAGCATTAAAGGGCATCAAAAAAATTCGTCCACATCGCTGTCAACAGGAATCAGAATCAGCATTGCCACGTTTAGTGATACTTTGGCCCAAAAATAGGCCAGCCCTCTGGTCACGAGAAGAGTCGACCAACAGCTTGGCGATGTCCCGAAAGAGTAGGTGCGCACTCGGACCCCATGGCCCTAGTATTTCAACCTCAAACGGCTCAAACACATAGTTACCAATCAGGTCATTGTATTTGCGCCGTTTGAGGTTTTCAGCACCTGCAGCAGCCGCCCCAGCACAGCCCGGCGTGCTAGGAAGATGAGATGGCGCAAGGGTGTCGACACATGTTGCATCCCATATCAAAGGCCGACCCACCTTCCAAGGCATTATGGTCATACCGTCTGGTTTCTTCCCATCGTCGCGTGCTAAGCCGTTGGGTCTAAAAATGGCTAGCACTCGGGTGACAAGAGCACGACGCATGATGTCATTAATGCTGGCGTGCCGTGCAATCCGACCTGCACTCCTATTGCACGAAAGGCCATGGTGTCCGGGGCAGTCGACTACTTTGCCACATTGACGCAGTGGCGCCTTCTAACTGAACCGAAACCGAAAAAACCACGCCAAAGTCGATCAAAGTCCAAAGTCATGTTGACCGTTTTCTTTGACTATCGCGGTGTCTTGCACTCGGCATTCTTGCCGGAAGGTCAAACGGTAAATAAAGAATATTATTTGAGCATTATGCGGCGTTTAAGAGAGCAAATTCGACGAAAAAGGCCAGATTCGTGGAAAGAAAATTCTCGAGAGTTTGCACCACGATAATACGCCTTCGCACAAGGCCATCATAGTGAACGAATTTTTGACCAAAAACTCAACAAATGCCATCGATTCTTCTTCACCAGATATGGCTCCAACCGACTTCTTTCTTTTTCCTAAACTTAAATTAAATCCGTTTTCATTCGGTAAAAGAAATAAAGGTGAATTCGCGGCGAGAACTGAACTCAATTCCGGAAAAGGCGTTTAAAAAATGTTTTGATGATTGTATTATACAATTAGTGTCTAATACATTATTGATTGTTTCCCGGTACTTTCTTGACAGAGTAGTATGTACCTATGTCTGCATTATAGGCTATCTGAGCCTACAATGCAGAACAATGCTGGGTGGAACAGTGATCTTGGCAGGGTTGCTGCTAGGATAGCAGCTGAATGTTAGTAGTCGAGCATCGTGTTCTCATAAAGGCTGATAGGCTGTATAAATTAATTGCATGCACCGAAACATTGCGGTTGCATTACTGTTGGTATTTTATACTTTTGGATATTCTTCTTTTTAGATTTTACATAGGTACCTACAGATAGTTAGGTTACCCGTAGACGTGTTACATACCTGTTGAGGTAATACTATACCCTTGTTTTAGTATAAAAACATTATAGGTACATGACTCCCAACCTTTCAATGACCGCTGCAGTGATCGGTCAAGAATGTTGACAAACGGTTTTTTGGCTGCAACGCATTGATACATTTGCTACTAGTGAACACTAGTAAATACCCATCACACTAATATACTAATTTGTTTGTTAGGTTCCACTGATGTGCGATTGACTGTACCTTCGCACGCACCTATGTCACGAACAGAAGTACAAATAGATACAGCCGAAATGTTGATGTTTATCATTATTTATAGGTATTTAAAACAGGAATCGTGATAACAAAAATAAATAAACCGCGAATAAATAATTTGAGAAATTGTAGAAAAGCGCCATCTATCATAAAAAGAGAATACTACTTTCCCTTCACTCCTGTTGAATGGTTGCGGCTATTGGTCAACAGATGGCGCAGTACAAAGTTCGCGTATATTTTGACAATTCTCCCCTCGGCCACACGCGGAACGCTACAGACAGTTCGGTAATGGCCGCCACCGGGGTGGTTGACTCGCGCCGCTGTCAAAGCGACACGCGTTGATTGGTTGTTTACTTTATTTACATCACAATCATAACCAATACAATCACAGTGTAAAGTGTTTATTGTGTACTACGCTTGTTGAATGCACATTTGTATGCGATATAGTGATATTTGATAAAGTTTTGAAAGCGATGAGCGACGGGTCGCTCTGCAAGCGTTGGTAGAATGCATCGTCCAGTGTAGTGTTGTGATAGTCGAAGTTTCCCGGCCCAATGCTGGGCTACAGAGGCGCGATGTGTAGCCGGCAGCATACCCAGGCGTGCCTCAACACTTCCCTGTCCATACGACAGGAGATACAGAGATTTGAAAGCGTGCATCCTTCTATCTATGCTCTTTACGACCTTGTGGAGTTGGTACCTGATCCATTGCTGGCCCAGCAGATAAGGGACCACGTCGTGGCCATAGAAGGTTAGTACTGGTTGAATGTTTACATGTTCGCGTGCGGTTTCTACGGGCGACTGAGTTGTTTATACTTAGATAAATCACATTGGATAACCTAATAATGCGCAGCTTGTATTGGCGATTAGCGCGAGTGGAGTACGGTAGGTACGTAGACTAGGTGTTACTCAGTATTTATTCAATACGTTCAATCACAAATCACAATGTATAATTTGAATTTGGAAAATTACGAATACCGCTAGCCCGATGTTAGCGTGACGCCAAAACAAATGGCAACCTAATATCATCATAATAAAGAATCACTTCGCCTCAACACCCGCTTACCTGCCTAATATTCCTACCTGTATTACTCGACAGGCCTTGAAGACTGGTAATCCCGTTAAACTAGTAGGTACCGGCAACATTGCACGTCGCAATGAATAACAGTTCACAAATCAAAACTGCGAAAGGAACACAATTTGATAACAATCCCGACCAATAAGCATTCAAAGATACCAATACAACTATGTATGTAGTTAAGTGTGTATACCTATGTTACTATAGGAATGCTATACTTTCTCCGGTTTTTACGACATCGACGCAAACCTGGTCCTTAGTTGATAGCATCCAGTTTTATAAAGCGGATTTCCTCGTGTTAATTCGCTAAGAAACTTGGCGGCTTCGTGTCAATGTCAAGGTTTTGCAGGTGAAGTTCTTTACTAGCTATTGTAGTGTACACCGGTATCTATTGTATTGTAGTTCATAATAATAGAATTATCTTTTTATGAGCTGTATGTGTACGTTACGGCTAGAGAAGTACTGTTGTTTGTTAAATACTTAATAAAGATTTGTAATTCATTACCGATTGTGTTGTTTCAGTATTGGGGTTTCCCATAAAAAATGGCCACTCCTAACTCTCTGCTTTTAGGTGTAAAAAGTGGGCAAGGGTGTCTAAATGAAAGACGATGGCGTCCTTATGTCTACCACAATGAACATGCAACGGAACGTGGTGATTTTAGTAAAGACCCTTTAGAGTCAAAAAGGTCTTTACTAAAATAAAGAATAGTCTAAGTTAGACTATTCTTGAATAAGCTGGTAGTGGGAACCAGTAGGTTCAATTTTCATTTACAGGCTGCGCGCAAGGACTAATGGCTGTGTCTTCTTTTGAAAAAAACATTGATACGAAATTGTTCTACAGACTTCGACACAAGCCTTCTTCTGTGGTTAACCCTAAAGACATTGATGAAGTAAATCAAGAAGCAAAAGTAGATTAGATCTACCTTTAAAAATCAGTAAAAATCTTTAACCGCCGTGTTGAAGGAACTGGACGAAACACAAATGAAGCTGAAGCAAATTCTTCACAAATTAACGATACTAGTCTTGTCTGTCCTGACAAGAAATAAACTAGGTACCATTTGCCAAAAAAGGGCAACTCTACGCAAATAAACATCCCATTAATTGCTCCTATAAGAACAAGAAATTCATTAAATCAACATAAATGAGAAATGTCTTTAATCTAGAATGTTAATAACTAATGCGAAGATTGATAGATGCCATTAAATATCATTAGCTACAAACAGTTCACCGTGTAGGTGACCGAGAGACCTAGCTATCTCTAGACTGTTTATTTCTAGGTTAACGATTTACGAGCAGAGCAACCTGACCTGTCAGTAACGACCGGTTATTTTTAGAAACGCTGATTTGAAATCAATAAAGTGGCAATTAGAGAGAGGTTTACGTGATTTATTCCCGTATTTGTGTTAAGTTTTATGTGGTAATGTGAGATATGGCGAGTAAATAAGATGATTGTTGAAGTAATAAACAGAGTGTTCTGCAATCGCGGAGCAGCAATCTGAATTGAATGACAGAATACAGAAAGTATCAATTTTCTTAATATAATTTTGGTTTATTAATCTGGAAATCCAGATTTTCGGCATGACGTCATAACATTATGTGCTACAGATAACTCATTTGTTCTTGGTCAGGTATTATGCTGTTATCCGTTTGTCAAACTTTGCCCCAATTCTGACGGCATTCCCTCACGTGCTGATACGATCGTACCCTTTGTTTTCCGGAATGTGATAGCGGTCGATAAGCTATACCTAATTTAATCTATCCTTCCTGCTGTTGAGCACGAATTTATTCGCCTAGTAAACACAAACATCGATATTAATTCTCTCAAGTCCGCCCAAGTATTTATCATCTTCAGACGCTGTCCATCACTTTTGCTCTACTTAAACCTCATCTTCTTAGCGCTATGCTGGCCCTCTGCCAGGGTCCATTTTCCTCCTAAGTCTTCCCACTTTATGCTAACTTACCATCCTCAACGTTAACTTTGCTGTCCTACATTCGCAAAATGCATAAAATTTACAAGACATTCTAACGCAAATTAAGGTCAAAACTGCGCACTGGTAATCAAAGGAATTCTGTTATTATACAGCATAGTTTAATATCTCGCATAACGTGGAGTTATGCCAACTATTACAAATATGATCTAAATAATATTCTTGAAATACGTCGGGCGCTTTTCCGGGGTTACTTGAAACAAGAAACTAATTAAAGTATATTTATGTTTTCTAAAAACCCTTTAGAATATTCTATGTTAATGTTGAAATGAAAGTAAAACAGCTATCAGCTAGTTAAGTAAGAACAGTTGATGTAAAAGTATTATTGTACATTGTACAAACTTCAGAAGTAATTAGAATGATTCTAACGACTATTTCTGGAATTAACTCGTCCGGGTATTGAACAACTTCAAGTCTTTTGTTAGCACTAGCAAATGTTCAGCGTGACACAGACAAGTTTCCCTAATAAAGCCCTATTTAATTTTAATTCAGTGATTTCATTTTTAATAGCGGAAACTACAGCATCTCATTAGGGCTTTCAAACCACGACCAGTATAAAATCTGGCAATTTTCACCTCAATATCAGCGCTGAAAATTCTCAACCGAGATTGCACGAAAAGCTTTCTTTGAAATTTTTCTTCCCTGGTGTATATTCGGTCCTTATCCATTTTCTTCATCAAGTGCTACAATTGAACGCCTCAAGCATTGCAACCAGCGAAATGTAGGTCAGAAAATGCAATCAGTGCTCAACAATATAAAATAGATGAAGCTATTTGCTCACCTGGGACTGGGAGAAATCTGAAATGAATCAGTTGCTTATTTCTGCACTGTTATAACTAAGGGGCAACTCGCGAAATAGGTCACTGCAGCACTCTTAGATACGAAGTCTTATTATTTCGAACATTATGTAGAAGCCCAAACTAACGTTGAAATTGGATATTTACAGCTACTGCAGTAGAATCTGCATGTAAGTTTCTTTCAGGTGAAAAAACGCTCGAACATTTTCAATTCCAGAGATAATTCGGAGATTATACCAATATGCGGAGTTGAACCCCAACGTTTGCGTTTAAACTTTAAGCCCTCGTTTCCAAGTTCACAGACTAAATCCCCCATTCACTGGATGGAATATCGGGACTTCTATAGGCTCTCTTAGAATACTGAGTAGTTCTTTGAATAAACAATCAGAAGTATCTCTATCCTTGGTTTCCGATAGCAAAAATGTACGGAAACGAATCCACGAAACAATAAGCGTAACATTTACAATTTATCTCTAGACAGCTTGGCCTCGAAAAATTCTGGCTATCACGATCTTGACATTTGACTTGGCAAGTGCGTTCGTTGCGGCGGTGTTATGTCGGGACTTCGGGAGCCGGGAGTCGGTAGTAAGTAGGCATCGTCCGATAAGTGTCGGCAGCGTGCCAGCGCACCCTTGAAAAATTTGAATAATGCACTCGACGTTGACGATGGGCCAATTATGCTTAGTGGCTTATGCTACCCTGATTTTTTGCTTGCGGGACGAGTAGTTTAAGGTTTATTTTTTGCCTCCACTAGTTAGTTTGTCCCGTCTAGTGGCAAAAGCTTTTGTCTAACAATGAGTCGGACTAAAGGTTCTCAGTTGGACGTCGAGTCGTTGACTGATTGATTAATCCCAAGCAGTTACTTCAATTAGGTCCATCGTATCGTGAACGTAATTAGTACTAGTAACCTATTTTCTTGAGCAGGCAATTACGAGAGAAATGGGTGAATTCTTAGATATTCTTTAATTGGACGGAATCAATGTTATTTTTATTCTAGCAAATAAATAAGTAATTGGTTAGTAGAAATAATCGCATATGATCGTATGAAGTCCTTCCTCCATTTTTTTCCACGCGGGCGAAGCCGCGGGCATAAGCTAGTAAACAATAATTTATAACTACAAATACCCGTAGCATTGGCAGTCAGATCAATAAATTATAAAAATAAAACTCGCTTATCATCGGCACGGTTATCCGGCCATTTCCTTTCTATATTGTGATTTGATATTATGGAAACGAGTCATCATTTTGCGATAGCTCTTTCATTGTATAAAATGCTAAGGTACCTTACCAATCAATATGACTACAATAAATTTTGGTTCAATCTTTTATCTTATTTCTTGCACTGGGTATAGGATTGCCAAATTCTACTTCATCCTTATCTATTTATTTATTTATTTATGTACACACAAAACACATTACAGGAAAAATACATAAAGACAAAAGAGCACAAAGGTACCGCTTATTTCATCTATTCTATCGGTTCGAGCTTATTATGTATGAGGCAATTCTTTTATAGCTTTGTAAAAATACTATAAGTAAGTGGTAGAGTGGCATCCTGCCCAAGGTAGACAACATATTGTGGAGTTTAAATACGCTTCAAAAAATCAGAACAATACAATGTCTTCAGTGTGTGTATAATACTTCATAATAACCACCATGCACTTCCTAAACTTTCCAAATAAAAAAAAATGAAACTTCGGTTCTGTTCTACAATATTTTTCTGACCACGATCTTGACATTTAGCGCTAGAGTGCATCATGGCTGCGGGAGGGAGCACTCACAAATAGACTGGCCTGGAACAAAAGTACAGTATTAATGTCATAACAAGGTGGAATACTTCTCTTTTGATTAAAATGTCAAGCTGTTACAAGTAGCTTTGGAGTAAATCGCAATAGAGTATGAAATGTGAAGTCTTGGAATTTTTTTAAAAGGCATTATCTTAAATCACATCATCAAATAATCATTTAATCGTCATCTTTAATCGCATCATATTGTACACTATGCTTGTATCATATTGCTTGTATTATTAGGATAAACAGTGTAACAATTGTAGATAGGCCAATAAATAAATAAATAAATAAATTGTAAAACTGTCCTTGTTTTTAAGTTTGTAATTATCCTTTTACTTGGGAATGTTATGCGTTTAATTTGTTTTTGAGCTCATTAATTATTAGGATATTTATTAATTTGATGAAAATGGCAAACTTTTTAATAAAATTATTTATTTTATTTATTTATAATTATAATTATAGAATAATAAAAATGTGTCAGAGCTGTGTCGCAATTTTAGTGAATGTTAAACTAGTTCATATTCATTGTACATGTATAATTACTCATCCCCTTAAAATCAATCCTTTCGCTGTCAATCCTGTAGCAATCTATTGAAGTTTCCAGTTCGAAAATATCTCGATTGTTCGACATAATCGAGAAGTTTTCAACAGTGCCCTTTGGAGTCAATAAGCTGACGTTGAGTTGATCTCGGAGAGTATCTGAGTGCATTGATGTTGCGAGGCAATCGACTGAGAGGAGATCAAAAGGCCGGTTAGACGGAACCTGTACATTGTATCTACTTAGCACAAGTCTGTTTGAGACCGTATTTGACTCTGTGATCGTGAACAGGAAAATCTACATATAAATGCAATTGAATTTAATGCATATATTCGAGATTTTCAGTATTATAATATTACCAATATGTAAGTCCGCGAATAAAATGAAACGACATTGACTAAAGCATTCAAATCCGGAAAATATTTTCTCTTCACACAAACTTGAAGATATGCGACAGCCAGTAAATGCCTCACATTTTTCATCGAACACTTCAACACTCTTCGATTTGTTGAATCCGGACATACAGAAATACTTCGAGAGATTTTATAGGTACAGAAATCGGGAATAGAACTGTTTTTTTTTTCAATTTTTACCGACCTCCAAACTGGAGGAGGTTATACATTTGAAGCGATCTTTTAAACCGATTTCTCCGTGATAACTAGGCTAATTGATTTGATTCTTTTTTCAAAACCCGCTACTTCCGAAAATAAAAAAAATGTTTAATATATGTTTCATATTATATTTGACCTTCTATTCGCTTTTATTCTTTGGTTTTTTATACTTATGTTAAAGTTTTTTTTTCCAAAAATCCGACGCATATCGAAAGTACCTTACGGTTTACCATTAGATGGCTACTTTACACCAACACTTCCATACGAAACAGATTTTTTAATTAAATAAACGCTTGGCTGGGAGCCAGCAGGGGAATTCACTTCGAAAACTTGGATACAAAAGTAGGTCATGTAAGTAAGGTAATTTTTCCACGAGAGCTGTTTTAAAATTTTAACCAGATACCATTTTTCCAATAGCAGTTCTGTCTTTTGGCTATAGTTTGGAATATATTATTTTAAACCTTGGAGTAGAATAGAATAGTTCTTTCGAAACGGAAACATGCGCCCTAGTAATGGTTTTATAACATTTATTAAAATAAAGCACATCAGCGCAATTAAAGAAGTAAAGAGTACTTAAGAAATACAAACTAGGAAGGTAATCTAGTTCATTGAATATTTATTAAATTAAACTGGTTTCTTCCATAATCATCATCTGCCTAGCGTTTTCCCAACTATGTTGGGGTCCGCTTCCAGTCTAAGCGAATGGAACAGAATAGATGGAGCGACCGCCCATCTGACCTCCACAACCCAATTAGTACTGGGTAATACGATACCCCTTGGTAAGTCTGGTTGTCAGACTTTCGGGCCACTGACTACCTGCAACGACTGCCAAAGATGTACAACTGACAGCCGGGAGCTACAGCTTAACGTGCTTTCCGAGGCACGGAGGAAATTTGGTATGTACGGGGTGGTCACCCATCCAAGGACCAACCCATCCAAGGGCGGGTTAACCTGACGATCGACCCGAGCGGCTGTTATTATTTCGCCATGAGCTTCTCATGAATTCACGTTTGTTATAAATTAACAAAAACTAACTAGGCAAAACAAAATAGACAAACGGCCAACAATCAAGGGTCTCCTAAATAAAATAACAAACCACCTTGGTATTTCAATTTCTTCCCAATTTCTCTCAGTTATTATAAGATCCAAAACCAGCTGAATTCTCCCCATTCAATTTTGATTTAATATTGAACATTCCACTGCATCATTAATCTCCTGAGCGAAGGTGAATACGATTCTACCCTCCCCAATGGCTGACGTGCAAATAACTAATTAATGTCAAATGTCACAGCTAACAATAAAGTTGGAATCTAATTATGTTTTGGCTGTAGCAATTAATTTTAATTAAATACAATGCTTTGTTTTTGACATACATCATGCCGTCGAATAAGAAAAAGCTTCCTTTCATGGATGAAGAGGCGAGTAAGAAAATGAGAAACCGCAGAATGATGATTCGTACGGCAGTAAAGATAGGTACAGTTATTTCCTTTAAATCATAACAGGTTTAAAATATTTGCAACTCTCGAGTTGCGTTATGACACTTTGTCTATAGAAGGAAGAATAGACAAAGACACATTAACCATGGTAAAAGCAAAAACAAGAACATGCCTATAAAGCCTGACAGAGATGTAGGACCTATAAGTAGAACACCCGTGTTTTGCCAGTTATGTCTAAATACCATGTAATAGAGGGCGAACCTATTGCTAGTTAGTGTTGAAGTACAAGCCGTTATACACGGAGATTTGTATCGTTGGTTCTCCTCTTATATTGATAACGGAACGCAAGCTGTAGTCCTTCAGGGGTACACATTTGGATGGAGTTGTGTCCCTTATGGAGTTCCTCAGGGTTCGATCTTGGGATCCCTTTTTTAAAAGTAGTTATATTTTACTTTGTGCTGACAATATGAAGCGTCATAAAATTATCCGAAACATATCTGATACACACCTGTTACAAATCGATTTGAATAGATTTGAAGAATACTGTAGACGTGACAAGCCTGACTTGAATGTTTCAAAATGTTTCCACATGACTTTTACTCGCCAGAAGTCCATAATTGATTCTACATACAAGCTTTACAATATCAATATAGGTAAAGTCAATAGTATTAGGGATCTTGGTATTATACAAGACAGCAAGCTACTCTTCGATCAGCATATTGATGGTATAGTAAGTAAGGCGTCAAGAGCACTTGGTTTTATAATGAGAACCTCTGCGTGTTTCCAGTCACTAAAACCGATCAAAGTCCTATATTGTTCGTTCGTACGCAGCCATCTTGAATATGCATCACAAGTCTAGAACCCTCAATACGGGATCTACAAGTCTCGTATTGAGAGTATCCAGAGAAAATTTCTTAAGTACCTTGATTACAGGGCAAAGCAAGTATCTGTAGATTACTCTTATCGATGTAGAAGGTACTATTTTCTACCACTTGACCGAAGTCATTATATTAATGACGTATGTTATTCATTTAATATCGCAAATGGCTCAATCGACTGTCCTGATCTTGTGTCAAAAGTAACGATACGCACTAATCAGATGGGGCTGCGACAGCGACCACTTCTACATGTGCCTTATGCAAACACAAATTATAGGCGTAATGCATACTTGCCGAGAGCCAGTCGCAGTTTAACGAAATTTCATGTGACACCGGCATTGATCTATTCTGCACTAATTCAAAGCACAGTGAGGAAACTCTTAGCAAAGCCATTTATTGTACAAGAAGCACCTGCCAGCACTTGAATCGCTTATTTTCCAAATTAGCTCAAAATTAATGATAATATAATTAAATGAACCAACTTTACTTTGAGGAAGTATCTAATGCTGTGAGGCAATAATAATTTGTGTATTTACCTATCTGTGGAAGCTTGTAAATAGCAAGTTAGTTATAATATTACTGTTATTATAATGTTATTAGTCTGTAAGCTTTCCTAAAATGTAAAAAAATGTCTTTAGCTGCTTCAATTGCAAAATTCGGCTAAATTAGACAAGAATGAATCAGAAAGGAAATTAATTCCCCAACATTTCAGTAAACTCCGTTCAAGGTGCCTTTGAAGCTGTTTAGATTCTTGTTTGACGTTTGCACGTCAGTTGAAGTTCTTGTTCTTTCATTCAAGTTGTAAATGGTTTGCTTACTCGCCTAATTTAACTTTCAATACAAAATAATTTACTGAGGGATCCAGTGATTATCTGGGATTTAATTATCAAACTCTAAGGAACAGTTGTTCTAGCGTATCTTTAAAGGCGGTAATAAGTTCAGTGAAATGCTTAATTTAACCATAAGATTTATGTTAGGAAATGATTTAGAACGAATCCGTTTTCTCGGCCTAGATCACACCAGATGAAAGAAAACCTACAAACTACGACACGATATGTGTGATTCTAATATATGTAGATACTGTATGTGTATCGCAATAAAATTAGGGATCCTAAACAGCCATGTTCATTGCAAGCTTAAAAAATCCTGCCTAACTTCACAGTCACCCCACGAGTACGTATGACAGGCTTCTAGTAAATTCCGTATATTGCACCAAGTATCAATGCATGAATGTGAATATTGGTGCCTTTGTGGAAATTCTCATAATCCAAGTCTTTGAGCTCAGAAAGCTATAACACTCAAAGAAATTCCAATGCAACTGTAATGTGTAATATTTCGCTCACATGCATAAATCCGGGAACCAATTATGGATCGCGGAACTGTAAAGTTTATATTAAGTGTCGACTGGGATTAGTACAAATTCTGCTACTGCTGGTACTTTCAAAATAATGAAATATGGATCCAGATTATGAAGTATGTACGTATCCAGTTTTAAAAAAACTTTTTTGCAAAAAAAAACCGACTTCCAAAGAAAACACTAAAAAAGTGGAAAATAACTTTACTTTCGGAAGTCGGTGACTATTGTTTGTTACATTGACTTTTTTGCCACCGACTTCCGAAAGTAAAGTTATTTTCCACTTTTTTAGTGTTTTCTTTGGAAGTCGGTTTTTTTTTGCAAAAAAGTTTTTATTTTACCCTTTTTAGTTATGGTATCACACACAAATCCTTGTCAAGTATCAATTTCGCAATTTCTTGTACTTGGATGACATTTTTTCCAGTTATTTTGATTTCAAAACCAAACTGCTGAACCGATTTTGATGAAATTTCTATGGGACCAATCGGGAAGTAGATCCATTCAGATAAAAGAAGAATTTTTCAAATCGGTTCATAAATGACGGAGATATGAGGTAACAAACACAAAAAAAAAAAAAAAAAAAAAAAAACATACAACCGAATTGAGAACCTCCTCCTTTTTTTGAAGTCGGTTAAAAAGATAGGAAATATCCATCCAGTCCACTGCTATAAATATGATATCGTTCAAAATCTGGGTACTAATATTAAAAAGCCTTTCCCAAATAACACCACAGCAACTGGTTCTTCGCCTTTTATGTACTACTTAGGCATTTTAATAAAAAATATTTTGTTCACCATGCTGAGGACATATTCCCCTAGTCCAGTTATTTGCTTGAACCAGGCTGTTTTTTCCAAAGCCAGAATTAACAACCGCTAAACACTGAAGCACTTTAACAATTTTGTTCGTCACAGCGTGGTGGAAGACGGCCCACTCCTCGCAGCGATGAAGACTTTGTCCCAACACAAGGAATGTTTATAGGCTGATTATGGTTTTGCTCGTCAATATTGTATTGTAATCAACCTGTCATACATTAATTAGATCAGAGCACATACAATTACATGCTGATTAAAACATACTGGTTACTATAACACCGGCGACGCAAACCGGTTTGAAATGAACAAACAATGTTATGAACATGGACAGACCAATTTCAAGGGCGCGTCACGGCCAACATTACTCAAATTTGCTGTCATTGTATTCAAGCTAAATGTAATTTTAATGTTGGACGTTGATTTGTATAGAATGTTAGAATCAAACCTGTAATAAAATTGAACTGAGATCTTACTTATCTTTTTTCCTGAAATTAATGCTAAATCGTGGAGCCAAGTTAAAAAGATACCCTTGAATATTGGTTTTTATTTGGTAAGGAACAAAAAATTTGCATAATCGTGATCTATCGAAGAATGAAAAGATAAAGTAAAACATTTAGTTGATCTAACCGCACTGGCTAACAAAGGAGCACGTCCTTACATTTTCAAACACCTAACTATAGGCTAACTGGGTATTTTAATAAAAGCTTGTAGCCTGAACAATGGTTATTGAGCAGGCGCCAACGCCGACCGCCTCGTTCAAACAAGAGGTTCACTAACATTTTCATTGAAAATATATTATCATAATCATAATAAATTTGCATCCAAGACTACAGCAAAAATCCTCTCTACCCACGTCCACGTGTGAGTTCGTTTTGCTTTTATTTGAAACAACAATAAAGGGAAGTTAATAACGCTCACAGAGCATCGCAAACATTTTTTTACCTCTATTGGAAAAACACGAAGCAAAATATATCAAAAACCGTGAGTGGATATCCAATGTAGATCAAAGCATGGAATTTTATTGCAGAGGGATTTTTAGATTGTGTGACTGATTAAAAAGTCCCCGTTGCACAGTGGTGTTCGATACGACTGTCGATGTGGAAAATAGTAAAAATAGCAATGCACTTTATTAGATGAAGGGTTCCGTGAAATTGGGTGTTTAAAGTTTGCTTTAGTTTATTTTGCAGTGGGCCCATCATTTATTCGCGGAACAGCATCATTCACGCTCTATTCAACGTTTGTTTTCAATCAAGCGATTATTAAAATATTTGTTTCATCAATAAAATTATTGGCAGTAACAGTAGAGACAAGTAGAAACAAAACGTCCTCTGCTAAAACAAATACCACCCCAAATGTAATAAATCGATACAAAATAAAGATACCTGTACGTCCGTGATTGGAACCGTGTACGATAAATGACGATAAATTCTCCCCTATCACATGGGACCTACTACAGTAATGTCATACTGTAATACAAACATCGAACTGAGTTACGTATACAAATATATGATGTATATTTGGCTTGCCCTTCAGGGCTTATTTGTATCGTGAACGTGTGTCCAGTTGGCGAAAACATAGAAGTGATTTTATTTAAGTTTCACTATGTGGACACGCGTTAAGATTTTTGCGTGTCCACATGAGGAAATAATAAGGCATACTAATTTTGAGTTTCACTAACTGGACACACGTGTGTCCAGTCTTTCGTGTCGAGTTGGTGACTAACCCGTCTGATAAATGTCAGTATCTTGATTTATATTATTATTTATTAAAACTACAATTTTTCAAAATGTATATATATGCTTTTCAATGGTGACTTATAAGGCGGTTGACAGTTCTTGCACAGATACGTTTAATAACACACTAGAAATGGGGAAACAAGTCCTGCTCTCTGGCGTCATAACAGTACAACAATTCGTGTTCTAAGATTCTATCAATATTAACAAATTGTTAAATAAACGCCTAGACACTACTCGGTGTGTTAAACCGCCTCCTCTGGTCAATCAAGGCAATGAGAACTATTAGCTCTGCAATTATACAGCATTGTACATAATGAATGCTGCATTGTTTTTATTTAGTAATAAACGGTCAACATGTTACTTTGTAGCAGCTAATTAGAATATATTAGAATATATTGTTACACGAATAATTATGTAGGTCAAACTTACTGGTACCTATTCTGTCTTCCATAGTAATCTCGGAACTCACGTGCGCTTTGGGTGCTTCTATTTTAAACTTTATTTGCATAAACCTATTAGCAATCGCCGCAGTCTTGTTTACCATTTTGCATTGTAATTTAAATATTATGCCATTCTTTCTTATCCGTATTTAAAGTTATGGAAATGACATCGATTGGTTTATCCGAACCAATTTTCAATATTAACAATCGTTTTCTTTGTACTGGCTTTGGCTTTTGTAGTTTTTATTTTGGCTTCTCTTCTGTTTAAATTCATACAATTTTAATCGTGATGGTTATGGGTTGGTTGATGTATGAATTTATTGTATGAGTTTGTTGTTAGTTTTAATTTAAAATTTCCAACTTGTAGTTCTAATTCAAGCAAGCATGCACAAAAGTCGGCCGTAGCTTCGCTTAGGTGGCGCGTTTAGTAATCAACTGTAATACTGTAATAAATATTTTAAAAGTTATAAATATGTTGAATTGCGAGCCGTCCTAAATAAAAAAATCCAATATAACGCGGAATCCTTCAAGCCTCACACCATTACGTTTCCACTGAAGCTGGAACCTCCACCATTCGGTGTAACGAACTCTCCGTGATGAATTATTAACCAATTTGTACTTTTTGCTTCCACTGATTGACTGTTGTATACATACACAGTACACACGTACTGTTTTTTACTGGAACGAGATGAACTAAATTACAGTTTACACGTTCACGCATCATGTGAAGTGTTAATTATGATGAGATGTTTAGAAAACTTGCGTTTTTTCATCGTTTGTATGACTATGTTGGATTAAGATTCGCTGTCCAAAGAATTTACTGTCATTTTCTTGTGGTATTGCTTTAGATAACTTATTACGGTAATCCGTACAAAGCATGTTGTATCTGTTCGTAAACACAACCATTTTAGTCGAGGAAAACAGTTTATAGAATAATGTTTTGATAGCTCTGAGAACCACCGATTAAGCGTATCACTATAAAACAAAGTCGCTTCCCGCTATCCGTCTGTCCCTATGTATGCTTAGATCTTTAAAACTACGCAAGGGATTTTGATGCGGTTTTTTTAATAGATAGAGTGATTCAAGAGGAAGGTTTATATGTATTTAATACATGCATATTATAGTAGAGAAAACATTAGTATCTACATTGCACCCGTGCGAAGCCGGGGCGGGTCGCTAGTTACCAATAAATCGAAGTACTATATTATATTGCAGACTTTCCTAACAGTTCCTCTTGAAAATATTATTTAAATTCAACCTGTACTAACTAACGTTTCTATAGAAAATTGTGAAGTACCTATTCATTGATAGCTGATTAGTTCAGATCAGAAAACGTTTTCAAGAGTCTATAAAATGTTAAAGAGACGGCCATTACTGGCACTTGCTACTATCTGTTAAGAGGAATCCGACTTCGTATCGGAAAGGCAATTAAAATTGGAAATGGGTTTTTACGAGTTAGAAAAAGTTTCCTTAGATATACTGTACCTAATTACGGAGCAGGTTAATAATTATTTTTTCTTGAATTGCTAGAAGAAAAATAAATTACGACACGTTTAAAATTATTTTATTATAGAAAAAAATATTTGAACATTTCTTTTTTCTTATAAAATAATAAAACATACAACAGACGACGGTATTTCACAGACTTAAACACAAAGACAACAAACAAATACTAAGTCAATAGTTGCACCAACATAAAAACAATTTCCCAAACCAGTTCCAATTAACAATTTCGTTACTCCCATAAAAATCGCAATTTCTTGCACATGTATGTTCTCCACACAAGTTTTCCAAACATGTTAGCGACGCCAATTATTATTGTTTCAAGTTCAGATCTTCCAAGTTTTTGTTGTCCATCTACAATAGAAACACGTGTTTTATCGTTAACCATGATAACTCCACATTTGGACGCATGAGGCAAACCGCACAATCGCTTACTAATTACATCTTTAATGTTATTCATTAACAAGTTGTTTTATGAATGTAAACTTGGTTTCTCGTTTTGAATACGTTTACCAGTAAACAGCTGGTTTCTGTTGCCGTAATTACAGTTTTTGTTTGTTTGGAATTATAAACGGTGGTTAACAATGGTAATGAAACTGCGAGCCTGTTTATGTTAGTTTATTATTGCATTGAATCTATTTGTGTCTCAATATTTAGACGTTTTACTTGTCAATTTAAATAAAAGACTATTGTAAGAACCATGCGTTTACACTACCATAATAGCCTTGAATAAAGATTGTAATTGTAACATATTTTCCTTATATTACATAACATACATAACATCACGCCTTGTAATCCCCGAAGGGTTTTGCAGAGGTTTACCTAACAAGTACACCCACATTTCGCCAGTTATGTTTAAGTCCCATGTAATAGGGGGCGCGCTTACTACCATCAACCGGCTGCTACTGAGAAATTCCTGATGGAAAAAACCCATAAACACTGCCTGATCCGGGAATCTAGACCAGGACCTTATGCTCAGCAGTCGAGACCACTGGACCAACGTAGTAGTTCCTTCATATACCTTGTAGAGTATACGTGTTCTCAAACCACGTTACATAACTGGACTATTCTATTATATCAGTATACCGACCGAATACGTCATCAGGGTAAACAAATAAAAGCAAGGAAAACCTGCTCAGGTGGAGATTAATTAATGACTCTGCCCTGGACTGTAAATGTGGTGCTGTTCCACTAACGATGGGCACTTAACATCGTGTCCTGCGTGTCCTGCTGCTTGTTCACTACAGGAACTGATGGACGCTACTGAAGGCGCCAAACTAGTGGCTCAATTCTGGGCCGACACAATTTATATTGCCATTGACACGCAAAGAAGAAGAAACAAATATTTTATTGTTTGCATCTCACGAGACTTGACTGCGTAGGCGTGCTCTTATACTCATCCATAATTCCAGAAAACATACTTTACTAATAATAAACACTACTAAGGTGCAAAACACCTTAAACCTTATTCATGTGTGGACCAAGGTTCATTGATACTTGGCAAAACCCGGAGTCGAATATACACTGTATTACGCTGGAAGTAAAGGACACGATACCGGTCCTTCCCACGTGTTTTCACATTTTGTGGTACAGTCGACCACACAAGTTCAACTCCAAATACGGGGTGGAAGGGACACCGACGCGAATACGGAAACCACATACTAAGTACATCATTCTGAACCCCCCCACATAGAAATTTTTCGTAGATTATTAAAGAAAAACAGCTGTTCCATACATATTGACCGTGTTCGTAATACGCACATTTGTAGGAAACAGCAAATTTTTTTTTTTTTTAAACCGACGAAATATTTCTCACTGTCAAAGACTGGGAGCCGTTTTTAGTACTTAGGTTTGCAGTGTGTTTCGGTTAGTAGAGCAATCTTATCATGCTTTGTGTTAGAAGTGTCATAGATTAATTACGGAACCTAGTCCATCTTTATTTAATTCTGCAATAAACAATTAACATTTATAGCGAAGTCGTGCAAATATTTTGACATTTTTTTCATGTTATCATTAGTTCGTTGATATATTATTTGTGTATTTAAATAATGATCTGTTTCTAATTGTGAGTATGTATCTCCTAATAAAATGAATGAATGATTGATTCTAATTGTTGATGGATTAATATCGCAGGCCTTATTGTCATCAATTTTTTAAATTAATAAAAATAATTGGTTAATAGGTTAACAAATGCGAAGTGGTAACTACATCATTAAAGTAATCGTTTTCACACTAAGTTAAAGCCAGTACCTCTGCTAGCGGTAACACAAACTGTTTATGGGAAACGCCCATATTAAGCAGTTGGTGTCCATGACCTTGAGTAGTAGGTGTAAACATTAATGAGTGAATCTTAAATCCTCCACATTGCGCACGCGTTTATAATTTGCTAAACACCTACGACCACCTCATTGACCCATCTTAGTTGACTTTTGTAACTAGTGTGGGTAGATCAGACGGTATTCATGTCATTATTATATTTATTTTAAAGTATGGAAGAATAAGACATGCTGCGCCGACCCTAAATAAATTGGGATAAGGGCAGGAAAATGATGTTTATATATTTATTTTGATATTAAAAACAAAGCAATAATAGTGATCTGGCAAAGCCATGTGAGAAAACAATTTAAAAATTCTGCTCTGTCTCGTGGACCTCTAAAATAAATAAAACAAACTATAAAATAAAGCAAAAACTTTACAAACAGTTTCTTTAAACAAAATCTCCATCATAAAAGAAGATAAATATAAATGAAATAATTAGTAAGCTTACCTGATGCTCATAATAATACAACAGCTTATTTTAAATCTCCATAACACTAACTTATTACTCAACAAGAAAATTGTATATGGTTTGGAAATTACAGCTGCACGTAATTTCACTTTGCGTCATAATCACTATACAAAGACGCCGTACTGTTTTTGTTTGACGAACAAAAGATTTTTTAATTTGCTACCCAATACCATAGAAATAACAGAACTTATTTTTAACCGCCAAATTATTAGATAGATACTCCTCAAGGTGCGGCTAAACCAAGCGGATCTGACAGACAATTGGCTGCGGACATCGGGCTGTATCAGATATTATATGACAAAGTTTGACCACACCTTAAAATCGTTTGTATAAAAGAAAGTATCTCTCGCAAAGTATGATTCTGCTAGTCAACAAAAATCCGACAGTACAGCAAACTTAGTTAAAAGTCTCTGCAGTTACGGAGCGAGCTGGTTTCCAAGCGGCACGTTTTACTTATGCACCATTACCTTTGCAACACCCAATATGTTGCATACAGTTTTCAACTATATCGGCGTATTTTATGCCAGTATTACTTGCGCTACAGAAAATGTTTCCAAAATATCATAGAATTTTACGATGATATTAAACAATGGTATTTTGCAAGCTCTAGCTAAGTCTAGAAAGGATATTATTGTTTTACAAGTGACATTGTACTATGACCAAAGAAACGTAAAATAAGAAAGAAAAAGGAGTAAATGATAGCGTGACGGTTGACAGAGGAGAATGGAAGAAAAAAACGAGAGAAAGAAATGACGAACGCCGACCCCAAGTAACCAGTAACCACATGGGACAAGGGCAGGAAGATGATTGTACTATTGTGAAGTATGTCATGTATGTTCATGAATCGTATGAGACGTACTCGTATAAGATGGGACATCTATTTCGCATCAGATTTTGATGCCTTGTCCCCAAAAGTATCATTTACATATTCTATTATAATCAAATGACTCTGAATTCTCCTTGAATAGTAAGTACCTACGCAATGCTGTCTTACCAAAATCACCTGCCCTCAGTGTACCCTCACTCTTAACGCGAGCAGATTCATAAATTCGCTATACCGTAATACCGATGTGCGATAGTGTTATTTAGACTTCTTTTATTTAATCGTTTATCACCGTTACATCTACTGCCGCAACGGTACACCGCCATTTCACACTTGGCAGACCACTGAGGTAAGATCATAACAGATGGTAAGGCACAGTGTTTTGTGTGTGTTGCATTTGATCAATTGTGTTTTGGGATTTATGACACAGTGCCAGCTGGTGGAAAACGGTTCTGTTCAAACATTTGATGGTGGTAAAGTGGAAAATTGTGGAGGCATTTTGGACAATGGTGTTAGGTAACAGAGTTGGATGAATTTAAATTACTTAGTTAGGTTTTTGTAACTAAGTAAACACTCTTCACTGTCCATAATCACTTAATGAACAGAAACTTTTCGGGAAATGATGGAAAATGAAACATCGTCAAAATCCTAGTTACTGCTACTGAGATTTTGACGATGCTTCGTTTCTCCAAAAGAATAGCGAAACGACACCATGAATTGGTAAAAGGTGGGCTTAAGATCATTACGTATAAATTCCATAAAATAGAAGGACTATCATTCGGACCGCCAAAACAAAGAATCTGGGCTAAGACATCCGTGAAATTTAACGTCTAAGTACAGTACACTCTGGCTTTACTGATTCTGAATTCCTATCCTTTGACAACAAAGAGAAAATGGTCTTTTGAATTATCAAGTAAATCCCTTTGTATGAACAAATCTTTTAAAAGTGGATCAGAATCTCCTTAAGTACATTTACGTCTTAAAATGACAGGATAAACGAAAATTCTTTGTCTTTGAAAATGTTAACTTTTGTTCTGATATTTAGTCTGGATATACCATTGGTATAAGAGCTGGAACTACACTGTTGTATGATAATCTGTAGCTAATTGCTTTGCGATGGTTTAATATTAATTTAGCCAAAGTAATCAGTTTAGGTAACTTAATTGTTTTAGGAACACAGATTGCTACTACAGCTTCCTGTTTTAATCAGTTTAAAAGTTTTACGAGCAACTTTACCGCCAGCGTTCTCTGTGTCTACGAGAGTGGTTGATTCTCAGAAAATGTAGTTTGAGATGTTTCCTTCTCATGCCAGATGACCGAAATCCTCATAAAGTAAGCAAGAACTCATGCATATACTAGCAGACTATCTAGAGCAGGACAGGTGAATGAGTAGATTCATTGATAAAAGCTTCGTTCGCTGTATCCTTCGCCAGTCCATAAACCGTAACGTAACGGTGTTTCATTGACAAAATGAACAATAGAGCGACGCAAGAGCAGATTTACATTATAGTGTACTAGCATAAAACGCGTTTGTACGCAGCTTTCCATAAACGCACTATAGTAAATCGCGACTCCACTAAAACTGTCACACAGTACTATCTTACATCGCGGAATAATGCAGTGTACTTCTAACACTGCAGCTCTGGTGCTTTTCATTCGCTGATCGTCGAGATAAAACCCTGTGTGAACAATGTTTGACCGCAAAATCTTCACCTACCCGCTAATTATTAACCACTTTCACTAAATAAGTGTATATTGTGTGTTTTTTCACAGGACTCTCATTTTCACGTGTTCTTTGACTGTCGCTTTCAATACTGACCGCATTTCCTATTGTTATTATTCTCAATGTTAAGAGCAATATTACGAACAATTAAAATGTGTTTGTTATTGTGTGAAACTTCTCTACAGATTTCATTGTTCTAATATTTCTCTTTGGAACAATAAAATGTGGAATACTGAACTCTGTGTTTGTTGGTGTTTACTTTTTTATAACTAATTTCTGTCCGTGACTCCATTTGAATGTGAACAAATCATATTTTATGTGACTTTGTTCTCATTGTTGGGGGAGTATTGTTTTTCAGTGATATGGGCCGTCTGAATACAAAAATTATCTCTGAATTCTGTGTTCATGGTTTATGAAAGCATTTTTGCGTTATTAGAGGCAAGTTTATCATCATTTCTCTTTTATCTTAACTGTCACATGCATTAAAGAGCTTTGAAATTATATCAGCCAAAGAACACTTTGTACCAAAGTGAAAACTCCATTGGCTACAGATGCGAAAGCAGCAATTTTTATAATTTACTGTATTTCTGCTTCCTAATGTGCCGAGATTGCCCAGTTTTGATGGGAGTTGTTGGGCTTACTGCACATCTGTGCTACATAGCCCCGTAACACAAAAGAAAGGCAAAAGTTTAATAATAGACAAGTTATATTTTATATTTATGCCGTCCTTTCTTGTTCTGTCGCGACATTAACAAGTTCACGTCATGGTAAAAAGAAGTTAGGCGTGATAGTAGATTGTATATGAGATGACTGCCTAGGCTGACTACACAAATAGCAACCGCCTTCAATGCATTCTGCATTTTCTCATTGTATTACGACTCCAACCTGTTTTACTATGGGGTATCGTATTACCCAGTAACTGGGTTATGGAGGTTAGATACTAAATTCTTTTTTTTTACTTGGCCCTACACTAGTAATTTCTCCTGTATCGTGGGTGTTTACAAACATTTGAACTCGCATACACAAGCCACACCCGGCAGTAGGCCATACAAATGTTTGTACCGCGCGGGAATCGAACCTGCGGCACGCAGCGCAGAAGCCAATCGCTCAGCCACTGCGCCAACCGTGTCGTCAGCGAGTCAGTTATGCAGTCGCTGTAAACTACTGGTATTCAGCTGCCTCCAGATCGGAGGGTTAGATGCCTTTTCCCAATTTTGCTGTGGTCATAGTTGGGAAAATCACATCTCCACTTTAAATGGCAGATGACAGGACTCCTATTACAAGCACCTGTTAGTACTATCTGCCAGCACTCGCTTAACACAATGTTAATAGAGCAAGAGTAAAATCAAGGCACAGTAAGTAAATTCCAAGTACTAAGTGCTTACTAAACTACCCCTACCCCAGCCACCTTTACAGTGTAAATTGGCGCAGTGGTCTTTGCATTTACGTAGGAACGTTTGCTGAGAGTTATTCTCTAGACTGGATGCTGCATCCGTTCTGGAGTAAATATTGCAATTTCATTTCACTTAATTTAGATGAAACGTTAACCGCTGTTTGGAGTTATTGGAAGCAGAGCAATATCATTCGCTATCGTTGAGGTTATTGTATGAATTCTCATTAAATTATTTACCTTAGCAGTTTTTACTCTACTCAACAATTTTACGCAAATTGATTGTATTGAAGGTAAAGCTACGATTGCCGTGGCTAGGAAATAGACGGACAGACGTACTAATAATCGGGATCTAAACCGCCAGTCAAGTAGCCATAGACGAAAACTGATCTAATCATAGAATATTATCCTTTAGGAATTGGGTTGTTAAAGTCTGTTATTTAGCCAATTTATTATCTAGAGACTGGCTACCTAGTTACCCTGAACACTGACCCCAACTTCGGAAACGCTGCACAAGTATAATAAATAAACCCCTAGCAAAAGCTCGGCAAGACATTAAAGACACGCTATTTCATTAAATAGCAAAGAAAAAACAACTCGTTAGTTAATGTGACAGTTTGATAGCGAAATTTCGTTGATATTTATAACAGACAACTTGTGTTATAAATGGCATTCACAGTAATTTATAATGTAGACCAAGTATTTGGGTCGACGCTGAATGGTGGAAGCTATTTAAAAGTCATTAAGGTTTTGAAATATAGAAAATGAATAGGCACTGTCCTCGGGCAACAAAAGAATTCGCGATCCGAAAGACCTAAGCTCGGTGATCAGTTTCTTTGTAACTATAGGCTTCTTGCTTAGGTAAAAAGGCTATTATAGTTTCCACTTCTGGGAGAAGGAGTTGGCCATAATCTCCGATGCCAGCCGAGATCGAGTTGGTGGATGTATGTCACATCACCACGTCATCATCGTTATTCTCCTGCCCTTATCCTTATCTTTATTTGGGGTCGGCGTCTTCTTCTTCCAAACTTCTCTATTATTCGTCATCTCACTCACCTCCTTTCTAGCCATATCATCCTTCACACAGTCAATGTCAAACCACCAGATGTCTTCGAATTTTTGCTTCAGAACTTATCAGTTTCGTCACAAAAAACAATGAAACTTGTTCTTCCTTACCTAAGATATTAATTAACACCACAACGCTTGTAACTTAACTAAGTATAATTTCTCAGTAGCTACTAATCCTGTACCTCAGGCTAAGCTTCTGTGTGGTCTAGTACTTACATAGACTCAAGCAAGCTTACAAACTAACCCACGTCACACAACATCAAGCCTGTATTCCTTGAAGGGTTAGCTAGAAATGTTTGGTACTGTATCTAAATTTCGTCAGCTAAGAGTATGTTCAAAAGCCATCAGGGAGCGAGCCGATCCAGATTCAGACTCCAAACTGCTACTGAGGAATCAATCAACCCTTTGCCTTGCTACAGTTGCCTTGCTTGGGGAACCAAGAAATCTCGAGTGTACCTTTGTACACTCGAGATTTGAGAGACAGTTTTGATCAGTTTTCGTACGAAAACGACTACGAAAACTATGGCCAAAACTGTTGAAAGGAAAGTATTGACTGATAAAAGTTACCGGCACTGTTGAATTTTGTTGTAGAACCCTTTACTGCTCGTCTTAGCTCTCGAGACAGTAGGATAGTCTTCAGTCACTCTTGTGACGACTAGAACTTGACAACTGGACTAACAAGGATAACCACATAATATTTGTTACATAATACCCATTTCACAAGCTTATTGTGTTTGTTTAGCTTTTCTTATCTCATGTTTACCTAATAGAGGTGATTTACGAGCTCAGATTAACTTGTTCAGACTTATCTGCGGCCATTGACCTCATGTGGGTAGATCGATAAAATACTCGACAATAGAATGTTAATGTGTTGATAATGTTACTTGCTGGTAGGTCGGGCAAAGGAATGTGGGAACAAATATAATAAAATAATGTTTCTGAGCATGCAGGCCTAGAAACCGGATATATATAGAACGGTTTAAAAAAATCAAGCGTTTATGAAATTACCAGCTATGATCTGGTAATTTCATCGTAACCAGAGTAAGAAAGACTGTTCACCATCCTCTCGGAGGTGATAAGTCTTGTCCTGAAGGACTTAATAGACAGAAAGATAAGGTTAGTTGAAACAGTCATGTTGTGAGGACAGTCAGCGACGTTATGATAGGTGTGAGAAACCTTTAAACCAGGATATTCCGCTAAGCCAGTAACTGCCATAAATAAAGCTATTCTTCGCACTGCAAATAATGAACTAACTACCTCCAACAAGACTTCCGAGAAGCTCGGGAACTTGTAAAAGCCTGCAAGAGATGGATTATTCCGAAACTAGTAGTTGCTCTCATAATTCATGCAGTGAGCTGCAAATTGGAGCAACGCAAAGTTAAAGAAGAACAGAAACCTTAAATGATTCTAAAATTAGCATTCAAAAGCTTAGCACAAAAGATTGATAGCGAAAAAGATAAAAACGTTAAACAAATTGCGAAAAATACTCAAGTCTTTATCTCCGCGTGCATATTTCAAAGGGCTTATCTTTTTGACTCACCCGTTTGATACCCCCGGAGGAGTATGAATTAAAATTATTATGAAACAAAAAGTGTCACAGATTAGGCATTTCCTGTAATTTATATCTACTAGACTGTTTAAGTAAATTTTGGAGAAGTTTAGTGGGGAAACGGTTCCATTCCTTGAATTTCAGCTAGATTTAGAAACCTTGTCTACACACCGTTTCTTGTTATCACAATCAAAATTTCAAATAAGGCTGAAATACAGCACTAATAATAACTCATCACAATTACGGGAGGCAGACCAAAACACCTAACCTTCGCCACTGTCTAGTGTTTTAGCTAGGATGAAGTGGCGGAATAAATTCCCCATAAACTAACTTTATTACCACCATACCATTTTATCATATAAAGAGGAAATAAGTCTAAATTGAGGAATTTTAACCAGCTCATTCTAACGACAATGAATGTTCCACATTCATTCGTATCAAGAACCACTAGCCAAACACTTCCATAATAGAGAAGTGTCCCTAAAAATAGACGCGCCACATGTAACTTCACTAGTGACATCACTATTTGCCCGTTTAACCCTAAATTGGCGGGACTTCAATTAGAGGATAAACGGTCACATATGAACAAGAAACGGAATTCATAGACGTTGACTCAGTTTTAGAAAAATTGGTCGCGTACCGAAGTCTTCAGATTTACACACATGTCTCAAGAAGTGTCCTTGAAAATGTACTTCAGAAACCATTGGGCTGGTTTCTTTTAATCCGAAAAACGTTGCCCTAATAATGTCAAGACGAATATAATAAAATGTACAAAGAATGGGCTACCAGAATTCCACAATTATTAAATGTTATTTTTAGACACTGACAAAGGCCGCCTGTTTTTCTTCCAAAAGCTTAACCATAAGGTTCATATTTATTTTCGAAATGGTAACATTTTTTCATTCAAATAGAATGAAATTTTTTCAATCAAATAGAATTCAGGAGCATTCTTCGCTTTCTACAATGAAGAAGAAACGTTTGATGGCCTTACATATATTTTCACCTGCTGGAGTTCAAACCGATATTCTCTAATAAGAAACGGTCTTATAATTTCTATTCCTTTCATTCCTTGGTGAAGACGAAAATAAAACGATGAATATGATTGACGAGGATTCTCTGAATTCAAGAATATAACATGAAGAGCTTTCTTGGCTTAAATAGAGGAACATTTTGCTGTGAAAAGCCTTGTTCGCGTGATCATATTTTCTGAGTTGGAATTTTGAATATTACAAAAATATTCGACAAGTTGGTTTCTAAATTACTTTTGGCTTTATTTTCTCTGACAAGTTTGGCACATTTTCACAAGTATTTTGTTTCGATGACTGTCATTGTACTCATTCAAAACTACCACGTGATTAAAACTTTTTGCAACATTTTCAATCAATTATATTGGCAGCAAAAAATTCATGATGAAAACTTGCAACGCAAAATATTTTATCGTAAAACTGTTTTGCTAATAAAATACAAACGAGAATTTCAATTATTTCCGCGAAGCATTCCAATGAGAGAGCTTTCATCAAAATATTAATCCTTCGAACAACATGGATATAATAAATATTTTTGCTAAAATGCTAAACTCTATAACCTGAATTCCCTTTGAAAAGAGTTATCACACCAAATTCTATGCTTTACCTGCTACCTGCACAATTTTCGCTGTTGTTCGGCCAAAATACACATTTGCTTCACCTAAGCTAACAAGACTACAAAAGATAGATCCCATGCCCGGAAGCGCCATGTTAATGCTGCCCAAATTTAGAGGTAGCTTAATTAAATACCTGTGTGCAGGTTGAGTCGGTTTCAAAGTGTAATCATCTCGCTTTTGAATGAAGCGAACAGGGCTATGGCAGATGATGATGAGATATCAAATGCATGTAAAATCTTCATGATGGGAGTAGGAAATTTTCTGATGCATAAGTTTCTAACGCTATGTAGCACTTAGCTCAAAGTAGGTCATCCTATGTCTTCCCCTGGGTGTCGTAAGAGGGGAGCTACAGCGTAATATAAAGTGGACATAAACGTAGAAAAATGTCGGTCGGTTTAAAACATAACTCACAAATAATATCGGCTGGAAAGTACATCTGTGTACCTGGCTTATGCACTGAAACTTTTGCTCAAACAACAATGTCGGTGGTCGAAAACTAGAAACAGTTAGAAATTGAAATATGGCTCAAATGAAACCTTCGTCATAACTAAAATGCCGTTGTGTCGAGAAGTTGTCGTAAGTAACGAATGCCCGTAAACATGTTGGCTGGTATTTATTAATATTCTGTACCACACAAAACCGTCAACTGTCCAACTATCTATCACGCTCTGGAATATTACAATAGTGGCTGCTGAAGCTGGGTGGTCTCAACTTTCGTAAATCATGTATGGATGAGTTGGTCGCGTGGAGTGACGGGCGAGTTTGTTAATTAATGAAATTGAAGTTGATGTTTTGTTGAAATAGTTTTGAAGCTACATAGCTACCTTTATTCTCTACCCACTTTTCGAAAGCTCACATACAAGTGGCCGTACGATCACGTTTTAATCATTCAGATAAAACTGAAAGGTTTGATTATAATATGAAACATAACATAACATCACGCCTGTAATCCTCGAAGGGTTAGGTAGAGGGTCACCAAGTCCTATACAGGTAATAGGGACCAACGTATCGCCACTAACCTGCCATTCTTCCACAAATCCAATAATACTTTGCCCGACCGGGAAATCGAACCCAAAACGCCCACTACACCAAAGAAGCACTAAAAAAAGAAGTTAACTTTAAACTCAGGATCTTAACAATGCCAGTTTAAACTCAAACACAAGAAGTAACTCCACTTCACACTACTTTTTGAAATCGCTAAACTAATATTTGTGTTAGAAACTAACACAGGAACTTGGCGAAAGAACACCCGATTTTATCAAGTGTTGCCAAACTGTTGCAATTGAGACTGTGTTTATAGCCTAAGTTGGCTCGTAAGTTCATGCTTTTTCATTGGGGGGGTAAGCTGCGTCCCAAATATTGCTAACTTTGTGAAAAGTGTCAAGGTAATAAATAATATTGTTCGTCCGAATGAAAAGCAAAGAAAAAAGTTTTTTCGTTGGAAATTGGAATGGTAACAATTGAAAATGATTCAAACGACCAATCAGAGATATTATGCTATTTTCTTTTATTTTATTACTAGCCGGGTACAGCTAGTAAGTAATAAAAAAAAAATATCATATGCATGCGTTGCAGTGCACTTTTCCCTGCCTAGTACTACCTCCTTGTATTTTTACTACTTGACCCACCTACCTACCTACTGCCTATCTACTGCCTACCTACCTGCTCTACCCACCTATCTACCCTTCAGAAACCTTCCCTGGCGTATTTAGAATAACTGTGCAAAATTTCATCAAAATCAGTTCTGAAGTTTAGGAGTCTAGATTCCGAACAGACATTGATTTTTATATACTCGTTAGTAGATTTTACTAAATAGGCTTGCGTTTGACCGCAACTCGCATGATGTGAAGTGATGATGGGTTGAGCGCGCTTGCCTAGAAGAAACCGATTCATTCTAATCTCGAAAATCATTATTAAATTATCATTTCAAGATCTTAGTAACAAATGTAAGTCCGACCGACTTCAAAAAAGGAGGAGGTTCTCAATTCGATTGTATTTTTTTTCGTGTTTGTTACCTCATATCTTCGTCATTTATGAACCGATTTGAAAAATACTTCTTTTATCTAAAAGGATATACTTCCCGATTGATCCCATAGAACTTTCATCAAAATCGGTTCAGTAGTTTGGTTTTTAAATCAAAATAGCTGGAAAAAATATGTCATCCAAGTAAAAGAAATTGCGAAATTGATACTTGACAAGGATTTGTGTGTGATAAATAAAAAGGGTAAAATAAAATCGTGTTTGCAAAAAAATAACCAACTTCCAAAAAAAACACTAAAAAACGTGGAAAATAAGTTTTGTTTCGGATGCCGTTGGCAAAAAAGTCAATGAAACAAAAAATAGTCACCGACTACCGAAAGTAAAGTTATTTTCCTAATTTTTTTGTGTTTTTTTTGGAAGTCGGTTATTTTTTGTCGCAACAAAGACCATAAACTCTTGAAGCAGAAAAGGAGTGAAGGCCTTCATGGCAAAACTATCATAACCAATAACAGTTTCCTTTTCCACTTACAGATCTAAAATAACCTGCTTCAATACGGAAACGGATCGATTTAACAACTTTCTTGGACTAAGAGGGTTCCGTTCGACTAATTAAAAGATTTCAAGTTTTAAAATAGTTACGACTTCGAGTTAATTAATTCACGCCTTGAGTACTCAACTTTACGAGCTTAAAAATATTATCTTGACTAGCTGTGAATGTTTACTCTAGTTTTAAACAAGTAATAAACAACTACTTTTATCCTTTTTTTTGTGCTTAGTAAAGTAGTTTAATCTTGTTAACTAGCTGCCTGGTGGAAAATATTCAACCTCTGGCTGGACTACAGCTGACCCCAGCGTGGACGCTAAAGGGTAGGACCGTGGTGAGAATCTAATTAGCGCAAGTCTAGTTAATCTATTGTGGCATTGTGCCATGTTTTGTTCGGATAATAATAAGCCACCTAATCTCATTAGTAGATGTTGCAAGAAGATGCTAATTAAAAGCTGAAGTCAAATCAGAGTACAGGTGGCCTATCATGACACCTTAATGCAGGAATGTGTTAGTTCTGTTTCGAGACATCTGTCTAGTGCCATCTCTCTCTGTCTCTGTGAGGCGTCATGGTAACCCCCCCACAGTCGGGAATGATCAGTATCATGGCAAGAGATTTGTTTTCAAATTTCTCTCTTAGTCAGTCTTAGGGGGACTTTTTAATAACAGTGTCATAAAAAGCAACTTAAAGATTACTTCAGTAGGGAGCAGTAGAATACTGTTGCCAGCCAATAAACACTGGCATTGCCAATCTGTCTGCGAATGGCGGCGTTATCTTATGGTAGCAATTTCTTGTAACGATCGTTTTGGGGTTCAATGCTTAGGAGTTAGGACCACTCAACATTTCTGGTTGCGGTTATTAGAAAGAAGATCGGTTGGGATCTCTGATATTTGTCGGATTTATTCCGTTAGACTCGAGCATCATGTGGGCAGCAAATGGGTTTCGTGCAAAGAAATCACACTGGGTGCGTTACACTGCGTTTATTAAACTAACCAATTACTTGAAATTACAATTTAACTCGATAACACTGGGCACAATGAATCGGGTACAGTTTCGGGACGTCTTGACTCCGCAGCTCCGCTGCGATGACAGACACTCTGTGCCTTCCTCGCTGCGAGCTCGAAACATCACGACTCTGTCGAAGCACGCTTTAGTTGTGGGTAGACTTGTAAGTAGGTCGCGTGATACCACCATTTGACGCGCCTGCGATTCATTCAGTGCCCGTACTAATGACCGGATCCGACATATTTATTTTCATGTAATATGGAAATTAAAGTTGATAATTTGTTGAAATACTTTGGAAGCTACATAGGGGTGAACCTTGCTACTACTGCGAAATAACTGAAAGAAATATGTATCAAATATGTACTTGCAAATTGAAGTCACATGACCAGCTTCTTCTAAGCAAAGCCAAATAATACATGACTGGAAAAGGCAAAAAAAGACTTACGTCGTTTTACGTGCAAGTGCTGTGTATGAGAAGAATTCTAAGCATTATCATCGCGACAAGATCTACGATCGCATCATTAGCCACAAAGCGCGATCACGCCTTTTTTAGATCTTTTCTCCGAAACGGATAAACCACTTTGCATGGTAATTACGGTTTGCAAAGTCTTTGTACCGTTTTATAAGATTAATGTTACCGAGTTTTGGCCCAAACCGGAACTTGGAAACAATTTTGCTTAACAATTACCTAGCTCTTATTTCGCGGCCTCGCCTGCATGGAGGTCGGAAATGATGCCACGGGAAAAAAATTGCCTAAAATATATCGAATGTCCTAAATCTGCTCATGGTCTACATGTGTGCCAAATTTCATTCAAGCTGTCAAGGCGTCATAATATTAGTATGGAGTAGCACAAATACTAGTTTCTTATACGAGTATATTTTGCTAAGATAAAATTATTGAAGAAAAAACATCAATAACCTCATTGTCATTTATATAGATTTCCTATAATTTTATCTTCCTCCGAGACTTTATCCAAGGAAGTAATAATTCATTCCATATCCCAAGGATATAAACAGATAGTTCATCTTTCCGTTTGCGATCAAAAATAACTTGCGATGTTCCCACTAACATAAACTCACTGGAGTATGGCTTCAATAAGACGTCGAAACTTACTACTGTGATGAAAGTATGACTATTTGTGGATCTTATTACTGTCATAAAATTTGATTCGTTATGTTATGTTACTGCATGACGTTTTATATGGCAATAAGGAAGTCGAAAAAATAGGTCCTTGAACAATATTTAAGAACCAACTGAATTATGTCGACTGTCTTGACACGTTCACGTTGACGAAGCTTTACTTTCGCTACTAATGAGGCTTTCTTCATTCACAACCGCAATCTTCCAGCTGATCTTTTTAGGCCATCCCTGCATTTTCGTACCAGTTCTTCGTAAGTCCTAAAATTGCTAAACTACAACCCTCAACTACTACAAACATCTTATCAAAGACCAAAAAACCAAGTCACGGCAACACTTGAACGTGTGACAGAAGTTTGCAAACAAAAACACACCATCCAGCGGCTTAAAGCTTCCTATCGTTTCACACTCGATTTGTCGCGTGAAATGTGCGAAGCGCTGCAATGCTTGAAGGTGGCATTGGCACGATTCCAATGGACTCTTAGCGCCAATTCTGACGAGTGGAGTTATTATTTTTAGTGCGAAGTTCAATAACATCGTGTTAATTTGTCAATGCTTGTTTGGATCTTCTTGTGTGGTGGGAACCAGAATGACGTAGGTACATACGTAAGTGATTGTTTTAATTGTCTTGATTGGTAAAGGAAAGTATTATTTGGGTAGAGCCTAAAGCTCCATGGAGACGCCGGTCTCCACAGAGGCTTTCCGAAGTGGCAGGATCAATAAGATGATTACCTGTCGGCAAAATCTTTAGAGTTTGCTTAAATGTTGTTTGTTTCTGAAAATAAGTCGCCCGTGAAATTGTTGCCAGCCATTTTATCAATCGCCAACATGTTTTACACAAGAGTCATGAACAGTTATGAAACGAGTGTAAATGTGTTATTTTTGAAAATATTTACAAAATGCTGCCCAGAACATAAATGTTTGATGCTAAGTTGAATGTCATGTACGAAATAAAAAAACTGTAAAATACTAACGTATAGCAGATAATAAACATCCGATATTGGACACGAAAAAAACACTGATCTGGCGTTGCAAGCATCATTTTCGAAAGCGTTGTGGTTCACGGCATACATAACTGTAAACGGATCCCCAAGTGATATTAGTACGAGGAACGGTGTGTAGACGTCGATTAAAGCCGAGTACCAACAGTAACACACTGGCCCTAATGATGACATTTAAGTACTAAGTACTGCACACTACATTAAGTGAGACACCATAATATCGGAATGTCCGACGAGCGTCCGGGTGCAATTCCCCGGTCGTGTGAATATTTGCTTTGATCGAAGATATACTATTTGGTTTGATATTCTCTGCTGATATTCTCTTGTGTACGTGATTTGTGAATGTAATGCGCGAAGATTTGTATATGCATGAAGATTTAAAGGATCTTAGGGCACAGAGACTAGACAAAGTGACATTCTATCATCGATATAGATAGTGAAAAAGTCAGAAATGTATCGAATTGACATGTTGAAAGTAGAAATTTGAAACGCTTTCTACCTCCTCATACCAGCTTTTCTAGGCCCTCTTCATGGACAGAGAATTGATAGTCTATGGAACTAAATCTATGCAACATGTAGTCGCTAATTTGAAGCTTGGTATTCATATTGACAGAGTATGGTAATATCCAATTCGGTTGATAGAGTACATACGATCCACCTTATGGGACCACCATGGCCAATAAATAATAATACTTGATAAACTAAATAGCAGTTACTTTGTAAACAGTCTTTAAGAATATATTAAAGATTCCTTGAGCCCGATAGTAAGATGGATGGCTCCCACGTCTTAACGGCATCCTCTAAAGTAGTGGTCTCCCACGGGACTTCATTCACCTCAAGTAAGTCAAGGTATGCGCAAAGAAAATTACTATTGTGTGGATAAGTCCACTGGTGTTAAACATAACTATAATGTGTGTTCGATATGGAGATTGTAGACACATCTAGCACAAACTGAACCTCTAATGGCATATCTAGGCATTTCACAGCCTAAATAATGTTTTTTTATAGGCTGTTCTTTAAGGGAAGCTGTTTAAACCTTATGTGGATCGTTCCGTTCAGACTATAGAGCAGAATTTTAGTCTAAATGAATCCAACATTTCCAAAACTTGTAACTTTATCTTCGAGCCAGCCTTCGCCTACTATCAAATGGCAGTAGGTATGATGAAGCATAGAAAACTGAATACATAATACAAATAAACCCAAGACCACGCAAGTCTGAAGGTTTTTGACATAAACATCGATTCTCCGTGCCGTCGAAATGGTAGAGATATTCCTTAAGACCTTCACGAACAAACGTTGGAACAAAATGTCAGCGGTTCACCTTTCATGTCTATTAACCCGATTCTGGCTAGTTCGCTTCGCATTTAATTGTTGAGGAGTTTTAGTTCGGTTCACCTTTAAGTGAATGTTAGGACTTGGAGGTTGGGAATTACAAATGAAACTGCACAAGTTTTTTGATATTCATCAAGTTTTGGTGTTGTGGCGTCTACAACGCCACAAACATACTCATATCGTGGCTGACTTCAAGCAAAAAAACTGCATCGCGTGATTAGAATAGGTATGTATGTTCCGTCAGACAGTAGCCCACCAGACACAACAACCGTCTGGTCCCCACTTTTCCAATGAAATCCTTCATTTCCCCCCGTTCCCTTATGGATGCAAGGAAACACGTGAGAAAATCTTATTCCTTCAGTGATTTCGACTGATTGAAGTAAATGTCTCATCATGCTCTTGCCAAATTCAATTCACAAATTGCTCAGTCAAATATGCTAACACTAACATAATCCAATAGATCCCGGTTACGGTATCAAGGAGTCCCTTTTGCAATGTTAGTTTAGGGCCAAAATCCGATATCATCTTGTTCAAGTTTGCTCGGATTAAAACATACTGTGCCGTTGACCGTTTGTTTTCGTTTAGCCATACGAACGTGTTTGTAGCGACATCACGTAGTAATATATCGGAGTAGTTGTTCTTACTTTTAATTGAGAAAAGTGTAAGTAATAAAAGCAATTATAGAAAGAAACCTATTCTTTCTGAGCCTTTCGTGGTCCGTACTTAGAAATAAACATGGAGAAATTGAAATATGAAACAGGTTGGAAAAAAATAATTAATACTTCAATAATTATGTTATAAGATTAGTACCGCCCCTATCAGTTTCTCACCTAATAATTTCACCCAAATAACTATCCCCGATGCAAACAGCTGACAATTTCCCATAACCCGTCAGCTTTGATGTTATGGGACAGTAATAAACACTAAATGAGTTTTACGAGTAAATGTCCTATAAACGACAAATACTGTCGATTGAAAATGCTGTAAATCGATCAAGGAACCTTCTAGAAGGGGTAAAACTGTATAAATCCGATACGAACGTTTTGGCCATCGTAAAGCGTTTGTCGTTTAAGTGTTAAAGAATAAGTGTTATTCATCGCAAAGTTTAACAGCCCGTTTTATTTTGATTGGAATTTTTGGAACGCTACTAAAATGTGTGAATTAAATAAAATATGCAGAGCAGCGAGACGTGAGTTTTTTTAGGGTTATTTGTAAGTTTTCAGAATGCAATTTCGCTTATAAGTAAGGCCATTAGACTTGTAATGGCCTTACTAGCGATATATCGCGTTTCAAATACAAGTCATGAGAATGTCGTGATTTTTAAAGGTTGCACGTTTTTGCAAGTAGGAAGTCACCGAATTGTACGGAGCGGATTCTCATGAACTGTTAAACTGTTCCAATTTGTAAAACAGCAGCTTAAAACTTGATTTGTAATTAATTTTATAAATAACTTTGAACACAGTGTAATATCTAATCACACTAAATATTGACATCAATCACGATTGACAAGAATACCAACAAACTTCCCAGCTCTATGTTTACTGGATCGATCGTCTAAAATGTTTGTTTTGAAGGAAATGGCCAAAATTGATCGATGACTTTAGAAACTTTTGCAAAGTCTTTAACAGAGTTTCACAGAGATCCGTTAAATAATGAAATATGGATGTTTTGTTCAGTTCTTAATACAAGGATTTTGTACGTGAGTGGCTTAGATGGATGTTCATAAAAATTTGTTTGATACATAAATCATTTTGCGTTTATGGCCGTTCAAGGAACTCTTAATTGTTGTGCATGAGTCCGTTGATTTATGGAGTAAGTATTTACGTTGTTATAGCTTATAGATAAGAGTGTTAGATAATGGAGATAAGTTGTTAAACTGTCACGAATTCTATATCTAAATTAATAATTCTGTTGTACAGTTATAGGTTTCGTGTGTCGTGACTTAAATCAGCTGCGCCAGTGTAACGTACACGGCATGTGCGTCTAGCGTCTACAGCTGTTCGTAATAGTTCCTGTATTTTATTAGTGAGCTTATCTATCGTGATTAAAATTAAATGTCAACTAGTGCTTTGACTTGAAGCAATAATATAAAATGTGTATTGCCCTTTCATGCGAAGCATCACCTGATTTAGTTGAACTGAATTCGAAGATCAGAAATATAGGACACCACTAGCTTTGCCCGAATCTTCGTTCACCCGAATTTAAATTTTCCCTTCCTTTTTCCTTATTGTAAATGCGACAGTTTGTGAGGATGTATGTTATTTGAACCTATTACCATCTAGGATACTTTTTATCCAAGCAGTACGATCCCGTGGTACAACAAGCGATGAAGCTGGCATATTATATGTTAGTCTACCATAATACATATCCTATAGAACTCGGCAGTAGTGTAGCTTCCTATGAGTGAAAGAATATGTTAATTGAAAATGGGTGAGCAGTTTCGTAGATAGAGATAATCTAATCTTACTTGAACTACACCTTTTTATAAAATAAGTGTAGATCAATGAAAGCCTGAACAGCGCGTGCGCTTAAAGCGCCTTAAAGCTGCTTTTAAGTCGTATAAACTCAGTTAGTTGTTAACACAAAACCGCAAGCCTTACAATTATGGGATGACACATACAATTAAGCCGCTGCATCGCCACAAAACAAACACTCCAGCGCTGGATATTGTGCAACTGGCACGTGTGTACAATGCTCGAGCGTGAGATAGGGGGAGCTTCACACGCAAATTGCGTCCGGGAAAGCCGCGCGTGCGCCGGTGACGTCATCACACAATGAGTGCGTGTGCCGCTGCAGATTGTATCAGTTTCTTTGTTTTAAAAATTGTTTGAAAAGCTATAGTTATTATGGTGATAATAAATATAACCTTTGAGCATAATGGGGTTAAGTGCAATGAAAGAGCTTCTACCTTGAGAAGTGCTTAGGTTACCGAGGCTGAAAATGTTTATTGTACTTAAATTAATATTATACGATAGCTGCTGCGGCTGAGCAGTGGTAGGAGAAGGAGTAACGCCCCGTGCTCACTTGCACAGTGAGGCTCAGTAGCGTCTTCCCATGGATGTGCCCTAACAGGCGTTGCACAGAGGGAGCTCCGGACAGGTCTATCGTCCACCGGGGTGGTTTTAGTGACGTAAAAATAGTAACAGCTCCGGCTTACGAGTTGTACGTCGTGGGTTACATCCCAGGCCACCCCTCTTAAAAACGGAAAAGTGAAATATACGAGTATGTACATATGTATATGCTGTTCATATTATAACAACTCTCAAACAACTTGTGCGAAAAAATCAAAAAAAAATTACATAATAAAATTTCTAAAGCAATGGAAAATGTCAGCTCACACAAATAGAACAGAAAAAAGAATGCTCAAGCTGCAAATTGGAGAAAATTGACATGTTAAATGTGAGAGCAGAGAGATCGTACCTGCCAATCTTCATTTACATTCTAAAAGCGATCTGGTGTTAAGATATTATGCCTTTATTGACGGGGTTCAGTAAACGATAAAAGTTTTATAATATTAGCTCTAAAATGAGACTATCACGACCTACCTCAAAGTCACACATTAGCATTTAGAGTATGGCCAGAGTGATGCACCTGCTAGATAATAGAGGTCAGTTTGGTTAGATTTATTTCCATTGTGATTTTTGGTAATGGAGTAAGTAACATTGCGGACAGTCGTATCGCTGAATATGATTAAAAAAGCTATAATTTCTAAAAAACTGTGGTAGGTTAAAGTAGTTTGGCAAATTGCTTACAAATAGACTCATAATGTGACTAAATTGCTACAACTTTTATTCAATGATTTTTTAAAGTATCTACAATTTTTTTGGCACATTTAATGCAAGTCTTCTTATGAGCTTAGAACTGTAATAATCTTTTCAGCAAAACTTGGCCACATTATCTAATTCAGCGGCCGACATTATGTAGGAGTGTTTGGCATCGTGCAGGTAAACAAGCTTATTTTTATGATGAGCTCATAAAAATGAAATGTAAGAATATGTCATAACTTTGGCAATATTGTGGTCGAAGAATGAAATAAAAAAATGATTGGCCACTTCGAGGGCGTCTTTTAACGTTTCTTTCCGGTTTATAAATTATATAAGGTCTTCTGTCTTACATTGTTTCAGTCCTGTTAAGTTACACTAAACTCGATCAATCTTACTAATGAACTAAAAGTTTTTATCTACCCTAACCGAATCCGCAGTACCAAGTTTTGATAGGCCTTGTTAATAACGAGTTTGTAAGACAAGTAAGGTCGTGTACGGATCGCCATCGAAATACTGGTGCCATGACCTTTCAGCCTACTCATTAGTGATTTGAGTTTGTAAAACCGTTTAGTTTACCTTTGACAGATTCTACTTTTGACATCACAGTCTACATATGACAGATTCTACCTATGATTAGGCGCACTCTCCGCAACCCGGTCGACGATGTGCCCCAAGTCTCGAGCTCGCTTCGGTCGCTCTAGTAGTAGACTTAGTAAAAAGGCACAGAGAACCGCGGGGCGCCTAATCATAGGTAGAATCTGTCATTTGTAGAATCTGTCAAATGTAGAATCAGTCATTTATAGAATCTGTCATATGTAGCATATGTCAATAGTAGACTGTGATGTCAAAAGTAGAATCCGTCAAATGTAGACTAAACGGTTTTGACGTTCTGATCACCAAGAAGTACCAGAACCTAAGTAAACTAAATAGAACTTCATCATTGTCAAACTATTCAACAGTTTTCGCGCCTTCCGATCAGCTCCGACAACTTCCGAAGTCGCTTAGTATTCACTCGGCATCCGGATAAAATATATGAACTTCAGATCAGATACGATTGGTAGCGAATAAAGAGCTTTTAATTTATGGACTGGTGCGTGGTACGAATGTTTTGTTTATGTTTCAAGTGCTTTTGAGTGCTAAGAGACGGTTTTATTGAGCTTGCACTTGATGAAATGGTATTGGATTTAAGTTTTATTGAGGGAGAGAGATTATTTCGATGTGAAGTTACGATTATGGTTTTTTTTTTTTTTGATAAAAGCCTTGAGATTTTCTTAATTTTGCATGGTTTCCTATCAAGAAGGGGTCAGGATTGAAATGCAACAGAGAGGCTATTTCTTCACATAGTCTTTTTCCATTGTAAAGTGACATGAGGTCATTTTACGAAATTAAGGTTCCTCTTGCTAAACATTTGGGGATAACAGGCATGATTTTTGCACTGGAATCAATCATAAAATATTATACCACTATTTATACCTTATTTGAGTACCAATTCAATGCTGGTTTACCAAAATATTTATTTAATTACCTGAATTCACTGTATGTTTGTTCATATGAAATAAACATTGCGGTTGATAATTTGTGAACTTTGTGTTTATTTGTGAAATGCAAACAGGAATTCGATCAAACAGTTTGTTATTAAAATCGTTCAATGCAAATATGTGGTATATTCAATCAATTCAAACTTCAATTTTTAACTTCTATGAAATCGAATGAAAAGTAAATATGCACTTGCATTGTTGTATCAATATTTTGAGGATAACTTTGACACACATTGATATCTACCAGCAAGATTCTATCTTTATAGAATCGTAAACTTATTCTTTTCATTTCTGCATTAAAGTGTGTGTTATTTTTTCACAATTCTATTGGCTCGTTGTTCTAATGGTGCTGAGAATAAGTTCCTGGATTCGATTCTCAGGTCAGGCAAGTGTTATCACATGGGACTTAAACATACATATTATATCTGGCGATGTGGACGGTGGGTGTACTATTAGGTACACCTCTACCTAACCGTTCAGGGATTTCATGCGTGATATTAAGTGATGTGCATTATCACAATTCAATTCGTTTGCTTCATGGACATTGAAAATAAGTGCTCGTATTTTTGTCATGAAGTTTGATACTATCACCATGCGCCAATGCAAAAGTTAGTTCACCAATATTTTCTCCTTTTCGCAGTGTACTCGACATTCGTAAATAATGATGTCCTGCAACTTTCTTTCCATATACGTACACAGAATACTGATATCATAAGTAAAACGGCAAAGTGTGAACTTTTTAATTTACGCCGGGACAAGTATGGCGGTTTAACAGATGATTTTTTTTTCTTTTAACGCTAAGGCAAATAAATTTGCAATTGTTATAACAATAGAGTGGCAGCGTATTGGAGATTATTTTTGGAAGTTAAAAAAGTGAGGGAACCGTTTGTTTTGTCCGTTTTTTCCAAGAAGCCATTCGTGTAGTTGACGTATGTAAAAGCGGATGGTAAATTTTTCTTTTGTGCTATTTTTTCGTTAAGGTATATTGAAAGCCGTCGTCAAGGTCGTCAAAAATACTTAAAAGGTGGAGATTTAATTACAGTACCAGTCAGCAGAATTAGAAGGTGAGGTTCTTATTATGCAGGCGACTACTAATTATTTCTCATTAAAAGACGCCAGCTCCTGTCCTATCTCCATATCGATCTGCTCCGACTTCTGGTACCTCGGGTCGCTTGTCCAAGGGGATGGCAAAATAGACCGGGATGTATCGCACCGGATCAACTCAGGATGGATGAAATGGCGACAGGTCACTGGAACAACTTGCGACCCACCGAGGTCCCTCAAGTTAAACGGGAAAATATACAAGTCCGTGATTAGGCCTGTCGTACTGTATGAATCAGAATGCTGGACTGTGAAGAAGATGGATGAAACGCATACTAAAAGAGTGATGGATATAAATGTTGATGGATGGAGAAGGAGAGGAAAGCCAACGAAAAGATGGATGGATTGTGTGAGGAATGATAAGAAAGAGAAGTAGGAGTAAATGATGCAGTGACGGTTGACAGGGGAGAATGGAAGAAGAAAACGTGTTGCGCCGACCCCAAGTAGAATGGAACAAGGGCAGTAAGATGATGAAAATAAGCCAGCTCCTATAGTTATTATAATTATTATTATTAAATATTCAACTAATTATAAGTTCACATAAAAATCACGTCAGAATAATTAAATTAACCATAAAAATTACAGACTAAAACTAGCAGTCGTATAATTTCAACAGCTAACTATAAAATAATTTTATAACTTAAACCTGAAGGTTAATAAATAACGGTTTACATGGAACCTGTCCCGCGGTTAGTTGATAATTACCATAATGAAACACGTAATCCGGTAAACCTTAATTATGGGGATAGGTTAAATATTGTTCCGTTAAATTAACTGTTTAGTGTTGCGTGTCGTATCTGTGTGCTTAACTTATCTCTGATGTAATCGTGGTTATTGTTAATTGTTTGCAAATTAGTAACATAATTAGTTTTAGCACGAAATTTATTTCGTTTGAGGTTTATTCTGGAAAGCCATTTAAGTCCATATTTGAATAGCATAGCATAATATAACATAACATCACGCCTGTCCCCATTAGTAGCACTGTATCTAAGAGGTGTACCTAATAGTACGTACACCCACATTTCGCCAACTAAGTTTAAGTCCCATGTAATAGGGGGCGAGCCTATTGCCATAAACTAGGTACAAATCTAGACTCCGTGGCTGCTACTGAGATATTTCTGACGGAAAATCACAGTAACATATTGCCCGACCTGGGAGTCGAACCCAGGCCCTCATCCTCAACAGTCGCGCTTGCCATTAGACCAAAATAGTTGTATAATCAGCCTTTAATGTTTCCACTGCTGGCGACCAGGCCTCCTATTCCTGAAAAGGAGCAGGCCACAATCCACCATGCTGGTCCAGTGCTAATTGGCAGATGTGAAATATATAATAGGCTGTCACCCAGATTGCGGGCTTTATGACCATGGAAGTCAAAGACCTAGTTGCAGTATCGTTTTTAAACATACGTATATCCAGGCCTGGCGGATAAGCATATTTAACGGCAATGCATGAACATTATCGTTACATGGTAGTCATCATCATCATAATTGATTCCCTTTCAATGTCGGCCACCAGCTTTAACAGAAGTAAATGGATTATTCAATTAAGACGATGGCTAGACTGATCTGAGTGCCTCGCATCAATAAATTTATTAATTTCAGTTTGTGACTGTATCTCTTTTTGCTGTTGATTAAAGTCTTGACCATTTTTGGTCGCCAATCTCAGCGGAGAATAGCCCTCTTCTCTCACTCATAGTCCGATGAAACGGCAAGCCGACACCACCGGAGAGAGATCAGCCGCAGGACCGGCTTAACATGCTTTCCGAGGCCCGAAGGTAATCATAACTTCCAAACTCCAAGCTACTGAGACATTCCTTACGGAAAATCCCAATCACTCTTGGCCCGACATGGCAATCGACCACGTTATTATGTATTATATTACTAACAATGTAACATAGGTATTGTTTGAAAATAAACATCAGCATTTCTCCTTGTTCACGTTTAACATATTCGCCAACCCACAATAAAGCTAATTACAATCTAAATGATTACAATAGCACATTCCACGACATGTTAATATTGTTGGCTTTGAGCGCTACTACCAACACGGATCAATGTACGCTGGCCGCATACATATGAAATGTAATCAGCATCGGAATTTGATACAATTTCCGATAGTCCGAAATACATAATATATTGTAGGACCTCTCCCTTATGCTCTTCTCTGACAATCTGGAGGGAGTTTAATTGCATGGAAACTGGTTTTCGTTAATGCAATTTGTTCTGGTACATTCTATAAAGGGACATTCTATCAGAGATAACAAAGAAAAGGAAAACTCACTAAATGTAATAGATTGACTTTTAAAGTATCGAGAACCTTGTAAGTCTCGTTGAAACTCGTTCACGTCTCTCGATCACTTGTTATGTTTTCTTGCAAGGGTCATCCACTCAATCAGCCAAGTGCATCTAGCTGTGTATCATCGACATACTAATGACGATCATGGATATGACTTACTGCTGGGTCTTACCGAAAAACTGCAATTGTCTCTCCTGTCTTATACGCGTAGATCTATCAATGCCCTACGGGTCCTGTACAATAATGGTTTTAGGATGCTGTTGGGGTTGCCTCGCTTTCGCAGTGCCTCAGGTATGTTTGCTAAGGCCAGCACTGACTGCTTTGGGGCTATAGTACGGAAAAGAGTGGCCTCCCTGATGCGCCGCGTGTGGGGCAGCACCAGCAGCCTTCTGAATACCATATTGGGAAGGGTTGATTGTCCGGTTGTGAGGCACTGGAATACTGTGCACGGATCTGGAGGGGCCTTTTCAATGTAAAGTAAATTAAATGTTATAAGTTAAGAATTAAATGTTGACATTGAATAATAATATACTAACATAGTTATAAGTACTTATGATTTACTAACAATCTATGTTTTTTTTTTTGATTCTGATAATAAATGAATTAATAATTGTCTGTCCTGTCTAGAGATACTCGTAGATCTCTAACTACATAATATATCTAGCTGATTATAATCTTGCCGATTGTGGTTGGTGTGGTCACTATTTTCATTTCCTTTGATAGGTAGGTAAGAAGTGTGAGTACTGTAAAACGTATCACACCAATCGTTCCAATTTCATTTCAGTCCTTTAACAGATTATGTTAACGTAACCTGACACTGGAAAACAGTACGTGTAATTTTATTATTCACAAACATTATCTGCATGAATTTTATTTTACGTTCGAAAGCTTTTTCAGCGAAAGTTAAGTGACGGAGGTCAGGGGTGTCAAAAAGCAATTTCAGAACTTGTATTGTTTAAATCATTTTCTAAATCCTTCGAAAGTTCTGTAACAAATTAACAACATCAAAGGACCTTTCAAACAACAACGCTTTCGAATCATCAGTATCGAATCGAGCTTGCTGTTTAAAACACATTTATAAAAGGTCTCCCGACATCAGTTTCGGCTCTCCTGCCATCAAAACTGCCTAAATTCGTACCTTTCGTACCTTAATTAACAATGGCGGCATTCACAGCGTAAACTTCACAAAGGTACGGTAGACAAAGGCGTCTGACAATAATCCTATCAAAGGGCAAGGGAACAATACGCTGACCTATTCTGGACAGTCTTAGCAGTTCATCTGATGCTATTGTCGTGTTTTTGTCAGCAAATTATTTGTAATAACTTATTGTTTTGTTAGTGGTACAGAAAGCTGTGAAGTTAGTTTTCGTACTTTGGATTGTTGTTTTTTTTTTCAAACGATAGTATAATACTAAAATTGATTACTGTTTTGGTCATAATGCCTTCGGTAAACAACACAACGCTGTTGTCGTTTTTTCGCCTAGAGGGCTCAATAATTCTAACCCATAAAACACGAAAAATCCCAAAATAACGGAACCGTAACGAAATATTTCATGAAACGACAGCGTTGAAAATTAATTTTAAAACCGTTTCGTTGTAGATTTGATTACGGCTGGAAACATATTACCATTCTTGAAAACAAAAATAAAAGCGACCGATCACTTTGCCCCGACGACAGCAAAAAAGGGGTCCTGAATTTTAACCGGGAACTTTCATACCTCTTTGTCAGCATATAAAGTTACCGCATATTTGTGACAAATTAAATTTTACGGGAAACGTGACGTGGAACTGACGCAGGCGGGGAAGGTAATAAAATATCTTAAAATGATACAAAATGGAAACGATGCGATGCTAAAGAGGAAACCGCGGCTACAATTTCACTCGACCGCGAGTTTTGTGTGAACCAGCTATTAGTTTATCGTGCTTATTCTTTTTTTGTGAATAAAATGAGGTTTTCTGTGCGAGCGAAATTCTGAAAATTTTTATTTCGGAGCTTGTCAGCGTATGCAAAATATAGAAGTACTGTTTAAAAGCGGTGCTACTGGAAAATTCAGTAAAAATATATTATTTTGTTAATGTATGTGTATCCAACACAAAATAATATATTTTTACTGGGGAATCAAAGGCTTCTTATACGTTCAGAACTCTGTAGTGAATATCAATATCTTACATGAGATGTTTCAACTCATCTGCCATTTCTACATCGTAGTCTGGGACATGATAGATTAGTGCATACAGAGGTAATTTAAATGTACTCTTAGATGCATGTGTAACCGTCTCAAGGATTTACCTATGTATATACATATATATCTCCAACTGCCAGCTTCGGCCGAAGGGATCTATGGCTTCACTTTGTTTTATGTGTAGCGTCCATCACGGTTTTATGAGCAATGGACTCATCCATGACAGTTTCATGGAACTTGGTGCACCGATTTTGTTGAAAATTTTTGGAAACTAATAATCTATTTCATCGTATTTTTGCAGAAATACGACGTTGAACGCCAGCTTCACCTGAGCTAGTCCAAAACGAAATCTAAAATTCCTTACAAGATTTGATACATATATATATTAAACTAAACAAATTCGGAGACACGTTGAATATTCTGCAACATTCTGACGGCATGTAAAAATCATGGTGCTCCCCGTGTAGAGTAGAAAATAAATAAAATAGACGTTACGATGCAAAAGTCGCGGTACGCCACTGCGGTCCAATCCAATTTGCGGCGGATTCGACCAGATATTACTGGTTTGCGCCGGAATGTATTGAAGTAGAAATGGCTCATAGTACATCCCGGTTTTTCTGGGAAGGCAAATGTCAGGCCTTCTACAGATTCAAGAAATAAAACGAAGTAAAACTGTATGGAATAATAAAAAACTCTTTCATTTCTCTAAAACAGAAAAGAAGTATATTACGGGAGTACCCTCATAACTTTTTATTTTGGTAATCTAATAAAACGACCGCGTTGTGATTCGACAGAGAACAAAGTTTTCATATTTTCTAATAGACATGCCACAGATAATGTATCAATAAAATTACAAACTATGACAACAGAGGTCGCTACTTTGTTTGAGAATGATTGTTTTAGATACATTTTAACACCCCCACTATCTCAAATAATCATATAATCATTTTACACATTCACAACACCTAACATTTCCATAAACATATAATGTTTCTTTGCACATAGACTTTTTGTTAGCAAATCAGCAGGCATGTCTGTTGTCGGCAAATATTGCAAATTTACTATATTATTTGAAACACATTCTCTAGTAAAATGATATTTCACATCAATGTGTTTAGATTTCTTGTGAAATACTGGATTTGTCGACAGCTTCTGTGCGCTCTGATTGTCATTATATAATGTTAAAGTGTACAAATTTTTAGTTATTTCAAATTGCAAAGCCCTTAAGTATATTGCTTCTTTACAAGCTTCAGAAATGCCCATATACTCAGCTTCACAACTTGATAAAGCTACAGTCTTTTGTTTCCTACATTCCCAAGATATGACACCATTAGACAACAAGAAACAAAATCCTGTATAAGACCGTCTATCTATTGTATTATTTGCCCAATCGGCATCCACAAAACCTTCTATACTGGAAATTCCATTATTACAATACTTAATACCATAAGATTTAGTCTTTTTCAAATATTTCAACACTCTCTTTGCATAACCCCAATGCTCATCTGTATGACAATTGTTATATTGACTTAGATAACTGACTGAATAAGTTATGTCTGGTCTGGTTAAGACAGATAAGTACATCAAACTACCTATAAGCTGTTGAAAAGGTACTTCATTATTTACATTTTGACCTATGTTTACATTCAATTTATGCTCCATTGGAGTATCAAAAGTTTTACAATCTGTCAAGTTAAATTTATGCAACAAACTATCAATATAATGTTCTTGACTTAAGGTTACAGATCCTTCCAACTTATTAAATTTTACATTCATCCCTAGACATTGTTTCACTTGTCCTAAGTCTTTTATTTTAAACTGACTTTACAACATTTCCTTGAGATTAGTACATTCCCTTTTATCATTAGAAAATATGAAGAAATCGTCGACATAAACCGTTACAATAGTTTTATAATTTTCATTCATTTTTGTATACATACATGGTTCAAGCTTTGATTTTTTATAGCCATATTCAAGCAAACAACTATCTAATTTCTTATTCCAGGCTCTTGAGGCCTGCTTTAGACCATAAATGGCTTTCTTAAGTTTTAACACTTTATTTTTGCTACCTGGGGAATCAAAACAATCTGGTTTCTGCATGAATATGGTTTCTTCTAGGTCACCATTAAGGAAAGCAGTTTTTACATCCAAATGTGTTACATCAAGTCCTAATTGCACTGACAGTGAAAATAATAAACGTAGGGTTGTGTGTCTAACAACAGGCGAGAAGGTCTCTGTATAATCTATACCTCGTTTTTGTGAAAAGCCTTTAGCGACTAGCCTGGCACGAAACCTTACTTTATTTTCACTATCATACTTTTTTCGCAATACCCATCTACATTGAACTATAGTATTGTTATCAGGTACTTCTGAAAGTTCCCACGCATTATTGTCCTCAAAACATTGTAACTCATCTCGCACTGCCTCTAACCACTGTTCTCTTTCAGGTCCATTTAACACATCTTGTAATGAGAGTTCACTGACATCTATTGTACTATCACTTTCGAAACAAACATTAGAAAAACCATATCTATCGGGTCGCTGTCTGCGCCTCATACACTCCCTTTTTTTAACCACACTCACTACACTTTCACCACTAGAGGAGATCTCTTCTTCATCAGGAACATAAGTTTCATCACCATCATAGTACTCCTCACTTTCAGTGTCATCTGATATGTCCCCCACTGAATCTAACTTCACCTCAGAGGATTCAGTCTGTGATTGTAGTTCTTCGATCTGAACTAGATTCTTCACCGTTGTAGGTTTTTCAATGATGATCACATCACGGCTGGTTGTGATTACTTTTGTTTTAGGAATATAAATACGATAACCTTTTACATCCTCTGGATAGCCTACTAGTATGCCCTTCTCAGCCTTTTTATCCCATTTCAGCCTTTTTTCTTTTGGGATATGCATCATTACTACGCTCCCGAAGACTCTCAAATGGCTTATATCTGGCTTTTTCAATGTCCACATCTCATATGGAGTTTTACCATTTAAAGCTGATGCTACGGTCCTATTCTGAAGATATACAGCAGTATTTGCCGCTTCAGCCCAAAAACTATTATTCAGACCAGCGTCAAATAACAGGCATCTTGACTTTTCCACCACCGAACGGTTACAGCGTTCTGCCAGTCCGTTCTGTTCTGGCGTGTAAGGATTGCTCTTCTGATGAATAATTCCTGAATTGCTAAGATACTTCTCAAATTCTTTACTGCAATATTCTTTTCCGTTATCTGTCCGCAACTTCTTAATTTTCTTATTTAGTTGATTCTCTACAACTGTCTTATAAATTTTAAAACAACCAATAGCTGCACTTTTGTTCTTAAGAAAGTAGATGTATATCATGCGGCTATAGTCATCCACAAACAAAATATAATATCTTGAGCCACCAATAGAAACATTGTTAAATGGCCCACATATATCACTGTGAACTAACTGTAGGAGATCATCACTTCTTGCTGCCATCCTGTGGAAAAGGCAATCTACTCTGTTTGCCTTCGCAACACACTATGCACGACGACTTCGAAATATCAGCCCTTCTGTCGAGTGTGAGCCCTTCCACGGCATTCTGCATTTTATTCAGGTAGTTACTGTTGAGATGACCTAACCTGCGATGCCACATGTCACTTGAGGTCATCACTGCAGCCAAGAACCTTTCAGGCATTTTTAACTTGTAGACACCATTTATCAAACAAGCTGTGGCAACCAACTTGTCATTTTTATTGTATATTTGACAGCCATCACTAATGAAATGCACTCTATTACCTCTTGCTATTAACTGACTTACTGATAAGAGATTCGTGGTCAAGCTCGGAACGCACAAAACTTCTTCAACAACCACGTCATATTCACAGTCATCTGTCAATGTAGCAATCTGCACGTCGCCTGAGCACTTAACAGCCACCTTTTCTTTGTTAGCGACAACAATTTCTTTAATAGGATGCTCGGTCGAGGCATTTTTTATCCAATTTTCATTCGCGGTTAAGTGAGCACTCGCTCCCGAATCAACATACCAATCTTTTTTTGAAAAATTGCCATTTAGGAACACAGCACTAAAGGCATTCGTTTGTTTGCGTTCAACTGTCTTGGTATTAGATGTATCCTTATCAAAATTCGTGCACTGATTACGATAGTGACCGGTTTGTTTACATCTGTAACACTTTATTATTTTTGGTTTTGACTTTGACATATGTCCATTGTCTTTGGTTCCACCAGTGCCGCCAACCTTATTTTTGCGAAAACTCGCAAAGGCTCCGCTAACGTCGCCACTGTCTTCCTCTAAGTCCATTAGCTTTGTTTTAATGGCGTCGGCCGTTATTTTGATTCCAGAATGTTCTATCGCCATAATCATTGGCGAATATTTTTCGGATAATCCGGCCAAAAGCAAGGATCCAACCCACTCGTCATTGATGTTAAAGCCTGTTCCACTTAATTTTTGACTCGTTTTTATAATCTGCGTTACATACGATGTCATATTTGTACAATTCTCCAGACGGATCGAGATTAAGTTTCTCAACAAGCTGATTCGCCTAGTAAATCCCGAGTCATCGAACAATTGTTTGAGCTTGTCCCATAACTCCTTTGTACTCTTGACTTCCTTGATGTGTACATAAAGCGACGAATCTATCGTTAGGATCAATTTTGCTTTAGTTTTCGCATCTGCTGCGGCTTCTTCTGGCTTGGTTTCTAGGATGCAATTAGAAGTCCCTTCCAGCACAAGAAAATTCTCCGCCGCGAAAGCCCACTCTGCATAGTTCTCACGGCCCTTTAACTTAGGCACACTCACAACGTAGTTCGAACTCATTTTCACTAGCACAGTTTATTCTCAGTCTGCGTAAACTTATACAGCACTAATTTGCAAGTTTTATCTGCGAGAAAAAACGATAATCTGGGTCCATAACCTCTAATAAAACGACCGCGTTGTGATTCGACAGAGAACAAAGTTTTAATATTTTCTAATAGACATGCCACAGATAATGTATCAATAAACTTACAAACTATGACAACAGAGGTCGCTACTTTGTTTGAGAATGATTGTTTTAGATACATTTTAACAGGTAAAGTTATAAAGCATTCATTTCAAAAAGACTAGACAGACCAAGAATAATTTAAACTCTAAATCGAATAAAATTCTAGCCTCAACATATTTCGGAGCACTATCCTGAATCCTCCAATCTTGAAAATGAGCCTTTATCCTAGCGTGTTTGTACTAAATTCAATAAAACTATCTCTGGCCACGAAAAGTAGAAAATAAAGGACAATACCCAGCGCATGACGAAACAAAGTTTACGGCTGTCGTAGATAATTCAGGGACCCGGCTCATAAGGTTTAGTGTCACGGGACGGTTTATTGGCGTGCTGAAGCAATATGGGTTTCCATTACTGTAATAGATACTGTGGTATAATGCACCAGTATATTTTTATAAAGGTGGTGTGGTTTTTGGGCTGATATGAGCGCCTATGATTTTGCTGTCATTTTATATAATTATTTCGTGCTGTTGCCATTTCTTGGAAAGACCATTTTTTTTTTATATTTAAATACTTCTATCATCATCATTCGCTGGCTCTATCCCAAATTATTTGGAGTGGGCGCAGCATTGTTTCTTCTTCCGTACTTCTTTATTACTCGTCATCTCGTCGGACATCTCTCTTCTAGCCAAATCATCCTTCAAACAGTTCATCCATCGTTTCTTTCGTCTTCCTCTACTCTTATAGCCATCAACAGTCATACTCAAAACTTACCTCGCGACGTTCTTCTCATTTCTCAAATAAATAAATACTTCTATTAAGTTAGCTTATTATTTTCATAAACCTTTTATTGGTAAACCAAATGAAAGTTCGTAACGAGTTTCTTTTTTGAAAAGTTTTTTGTCTATAATTCTTAATGTCGCATCACCAATACAAACTAATTCAAACGTACTAAAAACCATTTTCTCTTTTTCAGGTAAATTTGGAGTATTCACTAAATAATGAATAATGAAATCAACATAACGGTAAATAATGCGAAGATTACGAACAACCAACTAATTAATAATTAAAGGCAAACCCATTTACGAAAGAAACTTCGCCTCACTCAAAACTTTCACGAAGTTTCTTTTTTAGCCAAATACGACACTAACGCCACTTGATTTATTTTACGTTTTCAATTACTCACAAACTTAACTTAATCTAGAAACTATTGATGTAAAACATTGCATTTATCCCTTTGAATCAGAAAGGTCGCCAACTAATTACCGTTAAGAGGGGTAGTAAGAGGTCCTTCGTAATGCGACAACCCCACAATGTGCCTTCAGCCTTACCTACAATGTGTCCGTGAGTGAAATTGTGGTCTACCATCAAACGGGTAACGCTTTGTCTGTGAACGTAGTTACTCGATTTAGGAGCTAATGATTGGGATTCGGCTGTTGTATCGCATTTCTGTTTTGCAAGCAAACAATTTTGGTAATTTGAATTTCGCTGAATACCAAAACAACATGTGTTGTATTAATCTGGTTGAGTGTAGTTGAATTATGTCAGTGGTTAGGTTAGTAATTTCCTAAATGAACATTTAGAGCACGAATTTGACGTTGATTAATAACAAACATTCAAGGATCTACGTTACTTATCTAAGATACCAAGATCCTATTCGTAATAATAATGAACTTTCTAAGTTCCAATACCAACAAACTGTCAAAGACCACAACCGATACATTGAAACTCTCGCGTTCAATTAATAAAGCTCCTTTTAGTCTCAGACAGTTCTACACGAAACGAAGCTCCATCTTCCAGAGATAAAATAGGAAGTATAGGAACAATAATAGCCCTCTTGCAGATCGTTTTAAAAACAAACACTTTAGCTAGCTAGGAGTTTTCGACAGGAACAAATGAAGTGCGAGCTCCAGCTGAAGGCAGACATTGAAACATAAGTCGTGTACCAGACGAGAATAATTGTGTGCAAAACGAAGATTTATCACTGTTTAGTTTTGTTCTTAGTTAGTTCCCGTGTTTTATAAATGATGCCGCATACTGCACTAGTACTTAAAAGCTTAGTGGCTGCGATGGTACTCGGAATAGTATTCCAGAGCTCCAAAGCGTATGTCTAAACTGATCATTAAGTAGGTAATTACAAAACTTAGCTTGACTATTTTTCAGATCATTATTAGGTTTAGTTACTGAACTATGCTAGGATCATTAACAAAACAAACACGTAACACCAACAAATCTCAAGATCCCATTTGCACCTTATAAATAAACATCAAACCAAATTAATATGCATTACAAAGAAATCTGGACCAATTATAGACCCTTGAGGGACACCAAGCAATATCGCATAAAGGTAGACTGATGCGGTCGGGACAGTCAACGAAACTATCATAGATTGAGCCCCTGTCAACTAATTTACATTTGCAAATGGAACTAAAAGCCGGCATTAGCATTAGTAAGTGGCTCAAGAGGAGACGGGCTTTCGAAAGCCATTTTCAATGCCATTTGATTCGATATTCTGGATTAAGTATGTTACAGGTTTGAATTTTCGATGTGCAAACGTCAGTTCTGATTGAGGCCTGTTTATGTATTGCGAAGTTGTGCATTCATGTTTCTGATCGCGTACCTAATAGGTAGTTGGGATATTCTTATTAAAATTCTATTATTTTAAATTCGTTAAAGCAAAGTTTTCATGATGTAATAATTAATGTTCATCCTCCGTTAAACCAGTAGACTGAACGCATCAATAACGAAAAAGTCGATCAATAACAAATATTGCCCTTTTTCTGCTAAAAACTCTTTATTTTCCTCCCGTACACATTTTAATCAAATTCTCCATCAAAAATTCTCTTTGACGCGCTATCGCCGGGTATTGGGCAAATGTAGGGAAAAACTTCATTTTATTTTATTATCGCACAAAGGTGCGTCGGGCCTAAATTAAACAAGTTCCGCGATCGACGGGGCTGTTGACAGTTGAAAGTAAACATTACAGTTCAGAGATTAAAATTCAAAATTGCACAGCATCGGGCCCATTTTACATTCAACAAAGTCCCTCAATATCAATATTTTGTAAAGGGTTAAAACGGTTACGTTATTTGCGTGGTTGAATTCAATGATGTACTCGAGACTCTTGTTGGTTTTAATTTTATGTTTTTTGGTAACTTTTGAAACCAATCAAAATCAAGTCAATGTGACGAACGTTTTACAAAGGCTCGTTCTGTTTGTACTACATAATAACAATGTTATTCAATTCATAGGCATGTTATTTGCTCCAAATTCCAAAGCGACAGTCCAAAGGGAAATAATTTCTTTCATACTCCTACATTAGTGTACCGAAAGTTATTATTTATGTTAACTTCCGAAGGTTCATGAATAACCAAAGTCCTTTGAAACGGTTTTCCTTATCAAATTCAAGGAGCAACGCTTTTTCTCTTTTTGTTTGATCTCGGCCAATGACAAATTTTATTGAAATAAAAATTTCGGCATTAGCCCCGTTACTGTTGCCTTACGATCCTGCCTTTACCGTGTAATAATTATTATTTCTAAGAATTCCGTCCTTCTGGCCTTTGAATATTTTATAAAGGAAGGTCATTTTGTTGGAGATATGGCCTCTCAGTCCTTGAGATGTTGCCTTCTAGCAACACGGTAAAAAGTTGCTTACTTATGTATGGTGTGTTGCCAAACTGTTGCTATCTTGAATTCGCGGCTTTATTAGCTCCTGGCTTAACCTACTATCGATTTTTCATGAGATCGTGTGTTAGGACTTATTTAGATGCAAAGACCGCTACCACTTGTCTTTATTGGGAAAGGAAGACGTTAGGATAATAAAATCTTTGTTTACAGCCGCCGCAAAATGTCTATTGACCTTTCTGTGCTCTTACTTATTTAGCTTCTAAACAAAAGAAAACGATGTAGTTTTGTATTTTATTTGTGCGCAACTTTGTTGCTAGTAAGTGAGAAGAAGAAGTATTTGATGATTTACGATGCTCCTACATCATACTCGGTGTGTATCTCAAAACTAAATGACAAATACCTTCACTTTAGAGCAGTCTATTAAGCATGTTGTGATGTCATAATAAAACGCCATGTTACCTAAGCACCTTACATTTATATCCCAGGAAATATGCGGCAACATATTAAAACATTCTCCTAAATAAGTGTACTTCGCTAGCTATTTCTATTTTAACATTCTCGACGTTTTCATTTACAAAAGCCTCTCGGCAGAAATTGTTCCATGAAATTATCCGAAAAATTCTCAACATTACAATCTACACAAAAAAATTCTACAGCTATTCTTTGCATCTATTACTTATACTCTTTCACCACGTGCTTGGAAGCGGGCGTGCTTTGCATTATTCTTATGTTCAAAGCGTTTTAATGTCAATATGTGTTCCGCAAATCTGAATTTTCCTTTTATACTCTTTTGAGGTCTATCCCGGCTGAATCGTCAGGATGTTTTGTCGGAATAGCTTCGTAATTCAATATTCAGATGTTTACTCCTCTTGTGCGATGATGATAAACTGGTAATAATATTTTGTAAGGAATATTTTATAAGCTGTAAGGAATAAAACGATAAGGGAATTAATATTAGAATGGAGGATATTCGACAAGGAGTACAAAGAAAATGTTAACCACATTACTGAGCTTTGTTTGTTGTGAAGCAATTTGGCACATTCAAAGAGATTTGATTCATAAAATGAATCGAGATAGCCTATTTCAGGCTACTGCTGGATTAGTATTACTAACATCCAAAACTCCCAATCACATTCCAGGCCAACTTTGAAAAATGGTTTTCAAATTGAAGTAGTGACGCCAATTTCAAGTAACGCAACAAAATGGCACGCTAATGACAATACGAATCAAAATGACCGTTAAACGCTGCCACAAATAGCACCAATTTTAAAACTACGAAGAAAATAAAAGAGTGGTGATGGGATTGTAGCGAGCGAAGCGTTTTAACATTCATAGCGGCTCCCTTCGGCCGGTTGATTACTGCTCTTGTTACCTCCCCTGTTAATTGTGCTACTAATTTATTGTGTTGTATTGCATTGTGCTCACTGGAACTCAATAATGGAAAAAGAAATCCGAAGCCTCGTTGAAGCGAACTGGGTTTATACTTTTTTACACATCACTATAAAGACCACCCACAAATCAACAGAGAGGAAATAACAAAAGAACGATGGTACTAAGACTACTAAGTACCTACTTACTGAAAAAGCACGAAACGAAAAGTTAAATCAATGAAGATATCGAAATTCACCTCTGACGAGCACACGACGTGATTGCCAATACTCTGTGGCTAGTAACGTATATGTCGTAAAAGCCCCAGTAGACCTTCAAAACAAAAAGCTTCCAAAAAATCTTATTCTAAAATAACAGACTGCGGAAATAACTTTCATTAAAAATATTTTGAGTTGAATCGGCCACTGAATGGCGGGATTAAAAATAATACGCCTTTCATATCTTCTCGTAATGCGGTGCTGAAATGCTCGTACTTACCGCCGTTTTCAGATTATGAAAAATGTTTTTCAGCTGAAAACTGGCTGTATCCTGTACCTCTCGTATCGCAGGATATAAGTCCCTTTTACATATTCCGTTATAGAATTACCGTGTTTCCGTATTTAGAAGTGCGGGGTGTTTCTATTATGTGAAAGGGTGGAGTGTGAATGAGATCCATTAATTGGTCTCTTTCTAGCACAGGTGATTCCCCTTCATAATTCTTATTATTATATTTATCATAGAATTCAAACAACTATCATAATATCATGTTGGGCGCCAATTACAGTACTCTACCCAATATACTACCTGTAGATAAAATAATAGTAATTATTTATTTCACAATAACACACCCCAGCTCCACATTTTCCTCAACAAAACGAGGAATGACCAGTAAATATTTCCCATAAACTATGCAACAGTTCATTTTTCTCATCGAAATATTCCGCCGGCCACTTGAAACTGAAACTGAAATGTAAATTGTTTTGAAAGCTAACAGAACCTGCTGTCTGGCCGTTCGCGTTGTAGCCACGCTAATGATTTAAGTTTTTTAAGCTTTAGAGGTTTTTTTGGACCCTCTATCGCTCTGGAAGTTTTCAGGTCTGCTTTGGGTTTATGAACTTTGTAATTAATTTCCAGGTTATTGTTTTTGTTGGTTTTTGGATTAATTAGGAGAAGGTATGAATATAGGGTAAGTCCTAATGCCTCTAAGGCTTGTGCCACGTCACAAACATTCAGTTGTGAAAGATGCGCGCCCTAAAACGAACAAATATTCCAATTCGTATTTAACGACCAATTAAAGTCACTACTTTACTAAATTTTAATTTAAACGGCTTATTAAAACTATTTTAATCCATTCATTTTCAAAAAATACGCGTTTGCGATGGAATTCTCAAGGAACACAAAAAAAATCGCAAGGCCGCTCCTCTAAAAATTTGGAGCTGGCAACTGGTTTCGAAAACGCAAAAAAAAAACATTGAGGGAACCCAAATCAGATATTCAGTATAGGGAACGTGATTTTCCTCACAATATGTGCGTTTACCTAACAAAGCCAATGTCTACCCACCCTTGTGCCCGCTCTTGTGGAAACGCACGGTGTTTCGCATTGCTATTTTAATGGTAAGGGCCGTGACTCGATTATCATGTATTTCTTTACATGTGGGGAGAAAAACAGTGTGGAATCAGCTGGTTCGTCCCACACGATTTGTTTGTGCGGAGGCTTTGGTTACAAGGAGGAGGTTCAATTTTTCATTACAAAACTGCTGGGCCCTCAAAATATTCACTAAACTAATCCTATACTATATTTTAGTCTTCATTCACTAGTAATTTAAAGAGCTATTAATAACAAGCTCATAATTTGCTTTTGGATTTAAAAGTCAGGAGCATTACTATTTAATAAATAACGTTTGAGAATCGTTCAAATCTTTTTTTACCGACTTCAAAAAAAAAGGAGGAAGTTCTCAATTCGGTTGTATTTTTTGTTTGTTACCTCATATCTTCGTCATTTATGAACCGATTTGAAAAAATCTTCTTTTATCTGAAAGGATATACTTCCCGATTGGTCCCTTACAAATTTCATCGAAATCGGTTCCGTAGTTTGGTTTTTAAATAGCTGGAAAAAATATGTCATTAAAGTAAAAGAAATCGATACTGACAAGGATTTGGGTGTGATACGATAATTAATAAGGGTAAAATAAAAACTTTTTTTGCAAAACAAAATAACCGACTTCCTACACTAAAAAAATAAAAGTTTTTTCTCTTTAAAATCAGCAAAACAATTTTTTACGCTATGATTAGAAGGTAGATTAGATTTTAGCATAATTTCTAGCTAATTTCTATCTAGACTGGCTACGGGACAACACTACAAACACAATGTTTACTTCAGTAAATAATATAATCTTATTGGAACATCTATTTAATGTTCAAACGTGAATAGAGACGATTGAAAGATGACAGAAGGGTGTGGTGTTGACGACAAGATGGGGCCACGAAACAGGCGTTTGCTAGCAACAGGCACTAACTGTATCCGCGTGGTAGCGTGTTTCATTAGTGGAAACATTCAAGGCTGAACTTACGCCTTTTCTCATTGGTATAGACGGAAACTACAGGCTGAATATGTAGTGCGTATTCAAAATGTTGGTCACGTCACCTGCTATAATAGAGTTTAGAAAGTTTTGAGCTTTCTATTAACTCCTTCCACAACAATTCAATATTTTCATCGTGTTTTTTTTTAGTCTTGGGACGAGTTATTTAAAGGGAATTAAAATAGAACTCGTTATAGAAATACATAAAAGCTTAATCTGAATAGGATTTTTCAGATTAAGCTTTTAAACCCTAATTCAATTGAAGCTAGTAATCGCTTTCTTAACCATTCCATCATTATTATCGCTGATGGGATGTTATTTTGTCTAGGCCCTCAACCCGGAGGCTTTGTTGCTGCACCCGCAAACAAAACAACACAACAAAGCCTCCACGTTTGACGATACTAATTATTTCATCTGACCCATCCTGTACTACTATGCTAGTATCGGGCTTATTATTACACACACCGAACAGTCTACTTCGATATTTCGGGACGGTGCACGCTGTTCGTCGAAACCATCCGTTGGTTTCATAGCCCCAACATTATCTTTCCCGCGACGCTGAACGGCAATTGATTCGATGCGTTCCGATAATAAACATGTCCTTTCGTGTTCAATCGAACTGTGACTGTTAACGTTTTCAGTTATTTCCATTTCTTATTTGCTATTCTTTTTTTGTGCGTGCTGTTTGTGATAATGTGAGGGAAATCAAATTTCAAAAAGAAAAACCACGTCAGGCCTGTAATTCTGAAGGGTTAGGCAGAGGCGTGGGTATGGTTACTAACACTTTGCCAGTTATATTTAAGTTCTGTGTAATAGGAGGCTAGTCTATTGCCATCGCCCGAGCATAGTTCCAGACTACAGGTAAAAAAGCTGGATATTTTTTTTATATTTGAGCCAAAAACCCTCCGAAAGTGAAAACGTTTTCATCCCCGTTTATCCTTCCTACGTTAAGCCCCCAAAATTGAACCCTCATCGTTAGTATTTTGCTTTTGCCGAGCGCGTATGATACATGAAAAATAGTTCGCTACTAATTGCACGAAAACTGATACAGCAGTTTTGTAGTAAACCATCGTAGACGATGAATCATAGCACCCTCCGTGTTATGATTGAGTAAACCCACAGGCCTCACCGTCCTAGCTAAGTCATCCACCATAAATTAGTTTATGGCCATTTTACGGTATACGAACATTAAACCTAATTTTACGAGCGATTTCGGATTCTTAATAAAACACGAGGGAGGCTAATGAGTTTGTGGCTGAAATTATAGCGATTGTATTACTTGTAATATGAAGGTTGAACCTGATAAAATATTTGTAGAGCTAGTCTAGTATACTTTGGTATGAAAATTTTCTTTTGTTTAGTTTAACTTGTTATTCTTTAAAAATGTGTGTACCAATCCAACTAAACAATAAAAATTAAAAATAAACTACTGCTCTTGTTTACGAGAATCCCTTGTCACAAAGACTTATTAACAATCTTATTTTCATTTTATCATGGCTCGATCTGAGAAATGAAGTCTTTGTCTTAAATGAAGACTGAAGGATAAACCAGGTGTCTCAATAAACTGCTATGAGAAAACTACTTCTATAATTTTTCAAATAAAATTAGGCGGACAACATTTTCAGATAAAATAACAGGACATGACTTACGTACCTGCAAATTACCGTAATTACCAAAATTATTGTTGATAAAACAAACAAACTTTGCCTTTAATTAGTTCACGTAAACTGGTAACTTCGGAGTTTAGGGACATAATTAAAGGGAGCAGTTTTCATACAAAAAAAATTAAGGGAATTTTTGCACCCCTTTGAGAGGGGTGATGTAAAAAGACTCCATGTTGCAATAATGATCACGAATTTAATTATATATATAAGTTGATCGTGCAGTTACCAATGAAGGACAGAACATCACGCCTTTTTTTGTCCTAAGGTTAGGCAGAGGCGTACCTTGTACCCCCTCATTTCGCTAGTTATTTAAGTCCCATGTAATAGAGGCGGGCCTATTGCCATCAACCGGGCATTAATCCCGATTCGAGGCTGCTATCCAGAAAGGACTAAACTCACACCTTTCTGACTGTGGACGTAGTATGAAGATTTTTTATTTGTAAAGTTCTGTGTGTAAAGAAACTTCAATAGGTTTTCTGTGCGCTAAAAATATTTAGTTATTCGTCCACTTATTATTTTTATTGCAGCGGTTGATTTATGGAATCTATTTTTAGTTGCAAACTGCTTCCGAGTTGACATGATTCACCTGCAAACATGATTATATTCTAACACGTAAGATCAAATAATTTGACCTTAGTACGATGGCGATTTTCTACTCGGTCTTAGACCGCCATTTTGGTTCGTCATGAAAATTAATTAATACACAAGCCATAATTACTTACCTTACCTTAACCGCATATCGTCAACAAGAGCACCTTCCTTAACAACCCCGTTAAGAACCCCTTATTTTCTTAGAGCCTCTAGGCAAGTAAACATTAACCAGTTTAAGGCTGTTTTGGGATTAGAAACTTTAATTCTACGCTTTTAAGGTTTACACTTGTATTGTAACTTAAACGTTTTATAACTTTGGCGTAGTTAGTTCTGGTGGTCCAGATATAGGCTTAAAATACATTTTCCTGATATTTTAGTTTCATTAAGTACCTAATATTGTTTCGCAATTTTTTAATATTCAAGAATTTTGTATGAACCCGCAACTTTGTTCTAACAAAAGTTAATATTATAATGAGGTACATAAAGCAAGGATTCCCTTAAATAGCTGCTGGGCACATTAAACAAATATTATAAAATATTTAGCGTGGCTCCGGCTTTTGTCCTCGGGTAAACAGCGAACAACCATTAGGAACCCCGTGTTTCGGGTGGTTACAGACGGGTGATAAAAAGGGGTGATTTTATTGTCTTACCCTTTAAAGGTGTTTCTGGGTTGATTATTTAAAGGTGACACTTATGACGGGGTTTGATGCTTGTTCTCTTTTCCACGCTCAGGTGTTGGATAACGTTGTCTCGTTTTAGCATCTTTAAAACACTGATTTAGTGTGTCTGTAAAATAAAAACTATATTTTAATTAAAGTGGACGTATCGAATTTTGATAGGGGAAAGTTGTTAAAGAGATATCAGTGAGGTGTCCTACAAAGATACATACATAAGTGCATTTTACACCGCAAATAGTTCAGAAGACTTCGAAAAGAACATAGAGCAAGTTTATCGCATGCAGTTCCTGAACGAACATGAATGGTCACGTGGAAACTTCCGCCAGGTGCAGATAAATCAACGCTAGCGAATCCGAAACGAATGATAGCGGTGATTTGTATCCAAAAACAACACAAAAATAGGAACTTGAATTTTTGAATTCTAGTTACACTATACACAGTTCCCGTTGGTCATTTGGTCGCAAAGGCTGGTGCTGTGGATAAGGTCCTGGATTCAATACCCAGGTGAGGCAAATAGTTGCCCAGGGTGTGTATTTTTCGGATTTTGACGGGCTCGCCCCCTATTACATGGGACCTAGCATTCCTAGGAAAATGTGGGTTTACCATGGTACACCTCTGCCTGCTCTGGAGTGATGATATGTTATATTAGGATTAGAAATCCCAGCTCCAGTTTCGAAAACCCTGTTCAGACGCATCGTGCAACTGGCCTAACAGGACGTTAGCAAGTCAGTTCTGAACAAACTCTACCAGTTTACAATTACAGGTGTTTTTGTTTGGCAAATGTTTAGCGAACTTGTTGTTTTGTTCCGCTTTGTTTCACTAGTGTTGAGAGCCTGGTGTTAGCGAGGTGACAAAGTTTCCCGCCTTCCGGACCGGAACTTCATATTTTGTTGTTTAGTTTGACCAAATATTTGATGAGTTGGAATACTTGCTTTTGGACGAGAAGACAGAGTGTTTAAGTAAATTATTTCTATTATAATAACATTGAAGCGGCTCGACGCACCGAAATATCTTCAGATTGGGTTCCAAACAACAGGAATCGGCGACGAGATAAGCCCTTAAGGAGATGGCGTGATGAGATGGACTACTACTTAAAGGTTTGAGCTGATGTAGTTCTAGAAAGAGAAGATAGGAAAAAAGAAAGGGAGGCCTTTGCCCTGCCGTGGGACACAACAGACTTATAATAAACAAATATTACAACACTAGCCTTTGCCCGTGACTTCGTACATGCGGTACTTGGAATTAAAAAAAAAACCTTTCTGTGGTAAAATGTAGCCTATATTTTAAGTTACACATCTAGAAGTAGAGCGATGAAAACTGCGTTCCAATCCATGCAGTAGTTTTTGCGTGATGCGCGTACAAACATACAAACAGGAAGACAGATAGACAGCCAAAAATCCAGAAGCTGTTGTTTTGGCTTCTGTTGCTTTAATAAAGACCCCCCATATATATTTTTTCAATATCTTCAATGTACAAATATCAGCCTGTTACAATTTTATTCCAAACAGCCAATATAATACACAAATTACACAGTCACAGCTCAGGTAGTCAGAGTATAATATTAATCTACAGTAGTGTCATCCGTCTAGAACTCTAGACCCTCCCCCCTTTTATGTTGGGGCCGACTTCCAGTCTAACCATAAGCAGCTGAATACCAGTATTTATGTATTTTCTGCAGTAGCGAAAGTAAAGAAAATAATTTTATTTGGACTAGTAGACTAATTGTGCTGCATAATAGACCACCAAAACTCCAACATGATCGTAATAAACTGTCTAATCTTTTTCCAGGGAAACCTACACTATTATATTTTAACACCTAAACAATTTAAAATGGCCGACCACAGCAAAACCCACATTAATAACCTGGTTAACGACTGTCCCCGTGCAAACACAGCTTGAATATAAGTTTAGTATCCCGCAGAATATTGGGCGTCGTGCAATATCCTGTTTTACTGAATTTCCCGTTTATAGCTGAACGTAATTTTGATATTTTGTACGTGGGACATCATGTTGTTTAATTTGTTGAAGTGGATAATTTTGTTACTTTCACATATTGTATAGTTTAAACTATATGATTATGCAAGTCTTCAAAATGAGTAGAAACTGTGAACTGTGTGTGCAGGACAAGACCTTAAAAAGCACTTACTCATACCATGATACCTCGTTTGCTTACGAGCTAGTATTCAAGATATTAAATTCACCTCACGATATTTTCGATTTCCTGTATTGTATTAGTTTCATACAATTGAAACACCTGTGAAAAAGCAGCTGGTCTGTCCACTGAAGACTGTAGAAAATACTTGCTGATTAAAATCTCGAGACTGGCTATGGCTATGGTCCTCCTGACCGGCGGCGTTTTCGGTAGCGGCGGCCAATCTTAACGGAGATAAACCATCGGCGCGGGAGATATTCTAGTGCACAAGCGTGTGCGCAGACACAGGTGCACTTTCTGTTCATTAACTCTCGTAGTCCGATGGGACGGCAATCCGACACGACCGGAGAAAGATCAGGCGCAGGACCAACGGCTTACCGTGCTTTCCGGGACACGGTAGCGGCAACTACCAAACTGCGGGCTACTACTGAACAATGCCTAGCGGAAAAACCCAATAGCACTTTTTTCCCGACCCGGGAATCGAACTCAGGCTCGGCAGTCGCGCTTACGACCACGAGTCCAACGGGGCAGTCACAATATTATCTTTATGAACAAGGTTTACCTACACAGCACCCTACGCAAACTAACCCATACTAAATACATGATCAGCCTCTCAATTAACTGTTTCTCCATAACATTAACTCGTTGATATTTCCCCACACTATCGAGTCTAGTTAGCAATTTCCAATTTACAGCACAATTTTGGATCCAGCAAGGTGCACACGTAAAACACCAATATTATAATAGTTTAATAAATAAACTTATACGTAATTATGTTGGCAGTATGCTCTCGACGTTAACTTAAATTAACTTTAGTAATATTTAACTAGTTTGAAATAAAACGGGTAGGATATGGGAAGGTAACCTAGTTACACGGGGTTCCAAGAATAAATAACTGTTATTATGAATACTTTTATAAGGGAAAGAGATTGTAACTTATTGGGTTCGTCTCAGAGGTCCAGTTTAAGGCAAATCTAGTAACATGAGGAAGACTTAAAAATATATAGGTTTTTAAACTGGGATGGTCACTAACACCATAACTAGCACTTAAAACTAGATGTTATGGGGTGTATCCGTGATCATGGCGCTTGCAACAGCGCCGAAATATCGGGAACTCGACATAAATGGTTAACATGGTAAATATCCCGTTTCAAGACCTAAAAATATGTCGAAAAATCATAATTATTTTAGTAGAGATTCTTGTACAGTGAGTTATAGCAATTAGCTGACCCACCTTTGCATAAAAGGTTGACATTTTTTAGAAAACGAATCTATAATAGTTTATAGTTCGTTCGTTTCGAAGAATTATAAAATTCACTCATACTAAGAACAAAAAAGTGCTCTGTATGCGTTTCGTGAATTTTCATTAGAAAAAAAAAACCTCTATTACGAGTCCAAAGTCACAATTTCCATGAAAAGAGAAATATTTTTACAATTTTGTATACAAGTAGGTAAGTCAGAAGCCATACAAGCTAATTAAAATCTTCCAGGAAATTGGTACTCACAAAGGTACGGTACTTTCCCTTCGTAATTATCGCGGCCATCTTTGTACCATTTCTAATCATCACGTGCTAATTCTATATAATAAGGTGTTCAATTATTAACACGTTCGGTCCCGGATCAAATATTCATCAAAACATTTCATGGGGTCTGACGTCATAGCTAAGCCATAGCCCGTCTTGGATAAGCCCCCACCGTTTTGGGAAATAACTAAGGATTATAGCCGTTTCACCCATTACTAGGCCGTAGTAGTGATGTGAATATTTGGGATTGATTTGCAAAAATATTTAGTCGGTGATATTTTTTTGCTTTGTAGTCTTATTTAGGTCAAAAACCGCGATTGATTGCCATCATCTATCACAGTTTCAGACCTTTCTAGCAGAGATTTCTTCAGGATGGTTCCATTTACAACAAGGCAATTAAAAAGTACCCACACATGACATTGATAAGGTTAAACACATCCATTTATGCCAGGCTTTAAACCGCAAAGCAAAGCAAATGAAAAGCTCTCCACTCAATTACGAAATAAGCGCTGAATGCAAATACAAATACCATCGTTTATTTCACAACAACAATATTGCATTTCATCCCACAACCGATTGAAAATCAACATCAGCATTTAAATAAACGGACATATTATTGTAACACAGTAAACTCGTTTCCATGGTCTCCATTATCCGTATCAAATGTCGGGATAATTTCCCCGCATATTTCCCGGGGCTCGAACGCCGGGATGTCACGAATAGAAACATTCGGCATCCCTATCCTTTATTCGTTGGACGTTTTCGTTTCCCGTGAAAGGTAATAAGGGTCTGTTTTGCCTGTTCTTTATCGGTAAGTCTATTATTGTTTCTTTGATGACCTCTCCCCTTTTGTTGTCAGTTAAAGGTGAAGGGACGACGAAAATGAAGGGAATGTTTTTGTTTTGTTTTTTTTTAATGATTTTTGGTGGATTATGTGGATTCTATTGGATATGTAATTATGTTTGGGTATCTATTTTTGCTATCTGCTGTGTTTACCTTATTCAATCGTCATGGAAAATTATTATACCTTTATTATATCAGGACATGATCTATATCTTGCTGAAGCAAAAAATGCTACAAATAATTGAGAGAAGGTAGTACACTCGCTAGACAGCAGACGGCCGTATCGGGCTAGCGATTCAAGTATGAAAAATTTATAACTCATGACAGGCCGGGCTCGCCAGTAATGTCTTATACTGCAAACTATAAAGGGACTCTTAGGCAAGGGGTGAATTGCAGCCCTCCTTTAACATTTCAGTAGATACCACAAACCTGAAGTTTAGAAAGCAATTATACCTTTGATATCTTTGATTGGTAAAATTCTCTTGTATAAGAGATAGATATTGAAAAAGAACAACAGCGTAGGCCTTGTATTGTTTCCATACTGGATACAATGTACCGAGCGTTCATTGCACACCAAAAAGAATACGCCCACAAAATAAAATTCACCACTGTTTGTACGACAATAGGGGGTACCATGTAACAAAACAACTCTTTAAAACACAACCCTGACGGCAGCATTGAAGCTAAAACAATTAACCATTCTACATTCGGACATATCATTAAGATTGAATAGACCAACTAGCTTCACAGCAAATACAGCCCGTTCAAGTTACCTATCCACTTGGAAACATATAACTAATGCTATAATACACTAGAACAAGTTTGCCGTCTAGGACATAACCCATCTATGATATTAATTAACGCGTTTAGTTTCCATATCGACCTGTGCAACAATGTCCAACTTGGGAAATTAGTTACTCTGTGGACCGTCTGTTATGCTATGTAGTGTATAGTTAATGTTATTTCTATTACTTGTCTAATGAGAGTTAGTCGTGGTCGATAGCTCTTCTACGAACATATTCGGTATTAGATGAACAATTCATCTAATACCAAATATGTAAATCTACTCACATTTAATGTGAGTAGATTTTGAGACGTTCTTGTAGTGATCCGGCTTGGTTTGTACGGGTTTCCGAAAAGCACCATAATAAGTGATAGTTTTACTTGATGTATTTTTAGTTGGTTCAGAATTTTCAAGTTTTGAGCGAAAAAGCGCCAACAACATACGTATGGTATTTTACGTTTTTAGTCTGAAATGCTAGGGACAATTGTGACTACTAAATGTTTGTGGATTTATAACACCAGTTATAAAAACCATTTTCATGTGCATTATTCAATACAAACATGATTGAACAGCCAGATTCCTGGAAGAACAACCATTTTTTTTAAATTCATTACCTTGATCCCGCTCCAACAAGTCCTATGCGGTTTGCATACAAACAATCCATCCAAACTTTCACATTCTGGCAAGGAGTGACTAAACAAAACATCTGGTACTTCTCTCTCCCAAAGATTACCAGACTATTAAGTGTGTAGTAATACCCAAGTCATTATAACTTTACTCGAGAACAGAGCATCAAACTGTGAAGCTAAGCTTTTGTTAACGTTAGACACATTGCTCGGAGCGAAGTTTCGGAGACCGGTAGATGTACTACTATACAAACAATCGATGGATGAACAGAAGGTATACGAAGTGGGGTATAAAAAGGTTGAAAATGCGATGAGAGAGCTATGACGCTAATAATTATTATGTGGGCGATGCAACCCTATAATGCATTAAAAATAACAATCTACATTTAGCTTAAAATACCCGTTTTTGTGGCAGGATTAATCTATCATTTAACAATTTTATTCAAGGTTCAGTTGAGGCCTTTTGATTAAAGCCGGGGTATCGATTGGTCAACGGTGTAATGTTAAAAACTGTATGTGTGCACCTGGCAATTCCGTTCCATTTTAAATGCTCCAATGCAGTCATTTACGTCTCCTCTCCTCAGACTTCGCCTTATGTCTAGTGAACTTTTTGTCCTTAATTGTTTGCGCAACAGAACTGTTAGTTAGGCTACTTACGCGATTAATAATGTACGAGCTTGGCTACGTCTGTGTTGTCATTGGTAGTGATCACGGTATTACGTTTTTGGGAGTAGCTGTTTAATTATGGAGTTGCGCAAATGGGTTGTTTGTTTTTGCTGGGAATATCGGCCCAGTAAGGTGTAAGGGATTAAGGGATTACGCGAAGTGCAGAGGGGAACGTTCTACTGTACTTAAACCACGTACACGATCACCCACGTGTGGTTTTCCTTGTTTTTAAGACCGTGTTTTATAGACTACGTACTGATGACCATGGGACAGATGTTTTTTTTTTTTTTATATTTTCTTCTCCTTTCTTCTTCAGGCGATCCGTGCATAACAACTAAGCTTATGGCAGTTACGGCTCATTGGTATCCTTTACTTGGAAGTAGCACATTTAGACGATCTCATCAGGCCTACTCCTTCCAAAAGAAGGCCTTCAGGCTTTTAACGTTCCCGGATAACAGGAGTGCTGTTATGTAGGTACGTGTTTTTCTTGAGTGAGAAAAACACTAACTACCCAGCTTTATATAAAATTACAGTCATGAAATAGCTATAATTTTTCAGCGACAAAGCATCAAAAACTTCTTAGCTGTCTTTCTAATACTTTGTGCAAATAGCGTTTTATGATTACTTACTTCAGACACTAAAGTAAACCATCTTACCACAACGCCACTCCACCATTTTATAACTTCACCTTCTACATATTATACAACTTTACAAAGACAGAAGTTGACGTGACGTTATATTAGTTGCTAGGTAAACTTGGGTAATAAGCTTCATAACAAGCCTTGCTTCCTTTTAACTTTACATGTGTTTGTTGTGCGACAGTTTGCTTATAAAGTAACTTTGCGCATGATTCGTGTGGTTGACAAGGAATACCACTCGCAATATATTAGTATTGTAAGGCCTCCTTCGCTCGTTCGAAGTCATCCACTGAAGTATCTTCAGCTCGCGTTCGCCCGGGCGAACAAAATCCAGTCGGTTGCCACGCGTCCGCTCGAGCACGTACCTACATACCGCACCCGCTCGCCTCTAATAATGGCTAAATCTCATGCAAATTGCAATGTAGACTGCCAAATAAAACTACCTAACCCAACCAAAGTTTTTCACTTTTTAAATTATCTTAACACATTAATTAATAATTTTGAAAAAAACATTAACTAGCCGGCCAGGAAGCATGCCAAAAAAAGGAAGCCTGTGAAATTAACACATTTATGTACATGTGAGTACTTACTTTTAAAGTTATTTGTTAGATTTAGAATTCTGGTGCCGATTAGATTTCATAATCGAAATTTACGAAGGGTAAAAAGTTCATTAATCATTGTATTAAAGTGAGGCATTTGTGATTTTCAATAAATAAAATTTAAATATTGTTTTTAATGTAAAAAAAAAAAAACAGTTTTTAGTCACCCATTATTTTGTGTAATAATCACTTAGTACCTATAGACAGCCCTAGCGTTGCGTTCAATGACGCACGTGATCGCCCGATACCACGGCAGACGATGTAGTAGCTACTCTTGGGCGGGCGCGTAAGGTATATTTTAGCGCGCACGAAGGCCTGTAATATTTTTGTAGGGAGTGAAGTATCTGTTCCGTAAGGAACTATTAATTAATCTATGGTAATGCGCTATGTATGGAATGTTGTTATGAGTGACAATGGCAGTCTATTGTAATCACCATTATACAGAGTCGAAGGGAAATCGATGCACAAACGGTTACCATGATTCAGCACATGAAGCTTGAAAGCCAGTGCAACATTTTTGGTCGCTTATTAAAAAAAAGAACAGTTTTCTACAAAAGCCCAATACCAACACGGTCAAAATGTATGGAAAAGATTTTTTTTTAAACCGACGAATATTTTTGACGCTGGGTTGTCTAGATTCATGTGCTGAATTCTATCCTGTATCAAGATACAGACTGAACACTACTGACACACACACACACACACACACACACTACTGACACTACTGATATTAGCATACACACTAATCACTATCCCACTGGATCCTCTGCCCTTTAGCTGAAAAGTTGCATACTCCTCACATTTTTCTTCTCGCTCGCCGTGCACCGTAGCCATATTTATTTATGAGCATCGCCTTAACAAATTTAAGATTTTAAGCTTCAAAGGGGATGTTGTTTATTCTCATTTAATCCCCAAAGGATTTGAACATTAAAAACACTCATGAAATATTAAGGCGACGCCTATACCTACGTTAGTAGGGATTTAGTAGGATTTGTCGAAAAAGGGATTCATGCGTGCTCTAAACGATTTTTATTTACTTCCTTTTGAACATTTTTGCGACTTTAATTGGATCCGGGATCCGGATCCAGAAAAGTTTTCTTTTAATATTTTTGTTACATTCTTTATTTGAGTGTTTTGCTTTAGGCATAAAATAAGGGTTGTGCCCTCGTTTAATTTTGCAATTTTTTTGAGAAAAGCCTACTCCAAAAATGTTAAGTTAAATTGAAAATTTGACGACCGTCATTTCATAACAGACTTAAACATGTTTCCTCACTAGCTTATTGTCTTCAATCCGTCCCATCACAATCCAATCGATTATTGCGATTGACAAAAGAAACATAGTTTGAAAGTTCAACTTTTAGTTCTTATGTTGACGAACAAATCTTCTAAATGACCATATTTTAAACGGCTTATAATTTCCACAGGGCCTAGAAATTCTGTCAGCAATAACGAAATATAAAAGTCCATTACATGCAGTTGTTGACTAAACTTTACAGAAGCTACCGAAAAGCTTTATGACCCTGGTCTTGTATTAGGGCCGGAGATTAATAAATGACGTCACGCTACACCCCTGATCGCCCTATATAAACAGCAGCTCTCTATAAATAGCACACCGCACGTCAGTCCAGAAGCGAAGAGCGTGAGAATCGATGATAAGGTCCGCTGATCGACACGATCGGGTGACGCGGTCAATGCTCGGACCAAAATCGAGATTTAGTATGAAAACATTTTCAGCCTGACTTCGATGAACCAATGATACAAATGCAAGCAGTTCGTGCAGATTCCAGATTCTAATCACCATTTCCCAATTTATTTTGGGTCAGCGCAGCATCCCTCTTCGTCCATGCTTCTCTTTTTACTCATCTCAGGAGACCTCCTTTCTAGTCATACCGTCCTTCAGACAGTCCATCCATCATTGCTTTGGCTTCATTTATTTTTATAGCCTTCCTAAATCACACTCAATACTTTTTTCTGTTAATAAAACAACAATCCCCAATTGGAAGGACTTCATAGAAAAGAAAATGAAACATAATGACTTTATTTAAATAGATTAAATGATGAATTTGACGTATCGTCCGGAAAATGCATGATTTCAAATCCCGCGACAGAGTACCTTTTAAAAATGATTTGCAGGCGCCCTTACTTGATTCGATTCCAGAAGTTCCACTTAGTCAAAGTAGCGTCAAAAACACAACTAAATATGGACGAATTAAAGAGTCTTTTAAAAGGCCTACGTAGTCCTGAAAACCTTTATCACCTAACGCCTGTATAGGCAGCTGTACCTTCCGCTATCAATTTTTGGATATTAGGGGTATAATAACTATTTTTAGACCTAGGACGCATGCGATTAAACATAACTGGTGAACTGTGGATGGAATGTATGTAGGTTTACCTCTACCTTACCCTTCGAGGATTACAGCCGTGATGTTTTAGACCTAAGTTACTATTAACACTTTCTCATACAAGTATAAGGAAATTAGTTTTCATACTGACTTCCCGTGCCTATCCTGCGTCCGGAGTACGGAGTGATGCAACAAGTGTGTTATACAACCAAATCATGTCTGATGTGCGCGTAATCGCATTATGATGGGCAAGCTTACCAAGGTACCAGCAGAATATGATCTAATGAGAGTTTAAAAATGATGAACCTCGGATATTGATAGGGTCTGAAGTACCTGATTTTTGATGAATCATGGTCGGATTTGCGCGTAATCGCAATATGATAGGTAAGCTTTTGGTACCAGGAGTGTATGATCAAATAAGAGCTTAAAAATGACGAAACTCAAGTCACGGTATAGCATCTAGATTAATGCACTGGATTATCGAATTCCAAACAACAAGGGCAGGAGAATGATGAAGCATCCCAGGAAATATGTGTAGCTATCTATCAAGAAGATGTTGAACCATTTCCCACTAAACGAAACTGGCGTTTTCATTTCGATCATTAATCAGGGGATTTTTCTTGATAGGGGTCAAATTAAGATGAGGATAACCCCTTGTGGTGGTGAAGAATCGATTTTTTTTGGTGGAACAGCTTTCGAGTCAAGGCAAAATTTAAGCAGAACTATGGTAGGCTAAATTGACACATATTTCAAAAACTATCGGCAGAAACTCAGTCTACTGTTAACCCTAATCAATAGTTCACCTTTCGTCAATGAACACTACGAGTACTACGACCCCAAATGTCATTGAAGCCAAACCTATGGCGAGCCCATAAATTGTACTTACACCCCATTACGATCATTCACCATGAGATACGATGATAAGGTCGAATGACCGCGATAGGGTTACGGTCATCGCCCCGTCCGATTATATAATCGATTCCATCCGATACCGATACCTATTCTCGATCGTAATTATGGTAATGGTAATTATGGTAATGAGTCGTGTCGATCCACCACAAACGATGGGTAATTAAGTTTTGTCCATGTTGTGTTAAATGAGAGTTCAGGTGATGCGGGGAGTTAAATAGCCGACAAATCATCACTTTAAATCACACTTATAACAGTACCACACGATGCAAGGCCTAATTATGGTTGAAAAGTACTTTTGTCTACTGAGAATCATTTTGGGCCCCTTCTCAGTTGTCCCTGATATAAATCAGTGCATCAAGGGTGTTTTTGGGCTGACTTAATTTACATCGAAGTTTATGAATTGACATAGATTCGATAAACTCGACATGTTCAGACAAAGTGGCATTCTGTCGGTGGACTCTATGATTTAAAAGTAAAAAAAAAATGGATTTTACACAGCACACAAGCCCGACTACACGCGCACCAGTGCACAGGGCATAAGTTACAGATAAGCTTAAATATATCTTTTAAAAGAGATTGCTACTTGTCTAGCCCTTCACAATTCTGGCTACTGCCTAAAACACATTGACAAAAAGCTGTCAATACAAAAATACCCCAAATCAGTCACATAATCCATTTTAATCCCACGGCTTATGACAAACAGCCTCACAAATGTCCGTACATTAAGCCGTGTTCAGACGTTACGACTGCACAATTACCCTGATCGCAGTAATCAGGCTGTAATGGTCGCGATCGTATTATCATCTGTTTGATTTGTTGATGGCGCTGCTAATTGTGCGGCTATTTAAGCCAATGGACCTGCTCTCACATTAAATAAATTTGATGTCTGATTTAGAGTTTACTGATAGTTTTGTATATTGTTTTTAGTGGATTAATTCAATGGTACAATGTTACTTGTTTTTTTTTTCCAGTGTGATATATTATCCTTCCTTAGACATACTCTATTCTTGTTACACAGCAAAAAGTAAACAGTTTGTCATCACACTCTGCCTAGCTTTTTCCTAACTTAGTTGTGTTCTGCGTCCAATCTAACCGAACGCTAAATTCCTGTTTGTTTTTGAAGCTACCCCGACCCGATCCATGTCTTCTGTCACACAAGACACATCCAAACCCGAAACCCACAATACAATACATGAAATTAAAAACTTCCTGACGAACGATAGCAGGAACATATTGTGAAACAACAACACCTGCTGTCTACGTACACTACAAGCCGAGATGCTGGCAGTGTAGGTATGTAGGTGTTGTTCACAGGCACACAAAACTTCCCGTACCTAGTGTGAACCGTTTATTCTAGAACAAAGTTGGCAAACTCTCCTCTTACCATAGTGCGTCAACAATGCAGTGCACGGAGCAATCCCGGCACATCCTTGTTGCTAGACGTTTGCACAGGATCCATCTAACTTGCTTGATACCAGTACTTGCTTCCGCTGAGCCGCAGTTCTGTTGAGTTCAATTTTACTAGATCTTTTGAATGGCGAAAATTGAAAGTGATTTTCGTTTTGTCGGGTGGTGATTCATTGCTTTGAATATATTTTTTCTTAGCATGTTAATTTATACCTATTGACTAATCCTATTTTAAAAACCTCCCCTTAAGAATCTGCTTCCTTATAGGATAGGGTTTTGCTTACATAGACAACTGGCAGAAGTACCTTGTGTGAACGTTTCAAGCATTACCTACACTTATTAGTTATTAGCCATATTAGATCCTCGTAACAACCTTATAATATAAGTGAGTACTTAGTGCTTAGGCTGTTAAAACAGTCAACAAACTAAGCCCACTTAAAACAAAAACCCTTACACCTAATTCTTCAAAGGACGAGCCCGAAGAGGCATGAATAAACATAGCATAAATCCTCAAAATACAATCTGACCTACAATTTAGCAGTAAACCAGTTCTCTAACAAACATTACTATTAATATGGGACAGCGGACACTGCATGTAAATTACTTTTGAATAACTAATTTCGTCGGATTACGCCGAGTCTGTGTTCAAGATTTAATAGGGTGTCTGAGGCTCTTGAAATTTGTACTGGAAGGGACTCTTGCTTTTGTTTTAGTGGGTTAGTGAGCTTCGGGCTATGGGGAACATTTTAACAGTTACACCTGAGAGTTCATCGTTGACATGTTTTTTGTTGGCGTAAAAAATTGAAATAGCTGTTGCAGTGAAATAAGTTAATTAATACGTACACGTAACATACATTGGTTTCCCTTGGTCGCCTAATTCCAGAATGAATGAGCGCAGAAGTGATGTTTTAAAAGCAACCATGTACCATCCAGTGACCGTTCGTATTGCCATGCCCTATTGTGAACTATAATTTGCGATATAAAGTTAGACCATAAGAAAACAGGGTCGACGAAGTCTTCTTTGTTCTGAAACTAGCACTCGTAAAATTCACACCGATTGTAATACTGTCCACCCAGTTCTTAACCTGTCGTTAAACACAAAACGCCCAAACGAAGTGCCCAAAATGCCCACTCTGAAGACCAAAACGAGCCACAATAAGTCGGTGAACAGGGAGGTTAAAAAGCCGTATAATAGCCAGACAGTAATAAAATACATTTACTAGAGAGCTAAGTACAAGACGTTTAACTGTGACCACGTTTAGTGTTGAAAATTACAGCCGAAGCCGTAAACTTGACTACAGCTAAAAGTACAACTACCAAACAAGGAAATCGACCACCCAAAAGGTAGAATTGCTTTTACCAAGCCTCCAATGTTAACGATAGACGCGCTCCAAAGAAACTGATTGATTTAGTGAAATTGATTGAAGACTATAAAAAACTTTACCATAAAAGGATCTTAGAGACATTACAGCCCTGTTCTCCTCCGCACAATTAATAAATATGCATTATTTTGTTTTCTTTCACGCTACTGCTTCTGTTGAATGCAATTGAGCAGACTTTTTGAGTTTCCACTATACGATTTTGGCCTGCAGAATTTGCGGTGGTAACAAAATCGAGACCGCATGCGGAAAATTTAATTATAATAATTTAAACAACTTTCCGGCTCGCTACTTGTCTGCGTTTGGGCGCTCCTTGTGGGGCTCCAAATCGCAGTCAATGTGGTGAAGCAGTCGACTGCCTCGGACACCATGACCTTTCCTGCAGTAAGAGTGCAGATCGGATTGCTCGGCACTCTCGCATTAATGATCTCATCCGTCGCGCTCTTGCCAACGCCGGGGTGCCAGCTGTCTTAAAACCCAATGGGGCACGCGACTATGGGAAGAGCCCAAATGGTATGACCATAATGCCATGGAAGTTGGGTAGGCGTTTGGTGGGGATGTAACGTGCATCGACACCCTTGTACCATCCCATCAACAACTTAATTGGTAGTTATGTGTTTGAGCCGTTTGGGATTGAAACACTAGGCCCATGGGGTCCCAGTGTCCATCTAGTCTTTCGGGATATCGCCAAGCGGTTGGTTGACTCTTCACATGACCAGCGGGCTGGCCTTTTTTTTGGTCCAAGAAATTGCCATTGGATGTGTGACACGCGACGTGCCAGCCTCTTTCGTAGAAGTTTGTAAGTAATATATATAGGAATGATAAAAAGTGTTTAAAGAATGTGGTCAAACAGAGAACTGACCTTCTCTGTGAATCAGCGAACATAAGAGAAGCGGCTAATCAAGAGACAATAATAATCACACTCGTCATCGATACTCTAAGATCGGAGGACAAATATTGGTTCCTTTGATAATAATTTATACGTCCAACTATGGTATACAAAAACCTGAGTTTCTTAGGACTCCAAAGACAAAGATATTAATCATCAAACCGCTATTTTCATATAAAAATATACGAAGCTTCCTATTACGGTCACACTGTCGCGAATTATTCCATTGTGTGCAGGAAGCTAGCCTTATAGGTGACTTAACGATTGCCATTCTCGGGCCCACATCACAAGGTTCGATGACCCGAGCCTTTATAATCACGTGGGAGACCTTAGGAAACCTTTAGGTAGTGATGTGGGCTAAGTTAGGAATAAATAATGAGTTAATATAGAAGATATCGAAAACTGATTTTCCATTCCATTTTTGTAGTAACAAAACCCAGCGCTGTAAGCTTGCCAAATGGGACATGCTCGACCCATCTCAAACACAATGCCCTTATGAAGCTCCTATGCAGGATATGCCCCACCTCCTTTCCTGACAATCCTACACAACCAGCTACACCTTCCGGTGTTTTAAAACGAAGCCATTGATAGCGTTGGACGGCTACCGACTGGTCTGATAAAATTTGAGTAAGTCGACATGCAAAGAAGAAGCATGCCAGATTTACCCAAGTTTATCTAATTCAAAGCAAATTGGTAACATGATATAGCATTGCAACTACGCACATCCTCTCGTGTTCGAGCAAAGAAAAGTTTCCCGTGAGCTCTGATGCTAGCACTAACAGGATCCCTACTATCTCATGTATCAGGAGTTATACAAATTGCATGGCACAAAGATCCTAGACTCAGAGTAACAAATGATATTTCTATGCCATATTTTCTTTGTGAAATAAGAACTTGCAAAGTGCAAGCTTTCACTGAAATTCTTCTGCATGTGTAAACCAATGTAGTTTAAGATGGATTAAATTTTAGCCTTTGCCGTTGGCTATGTACGTCTATTTAATTAAATTTTAGAACGAAACAGTAATTAGTAAAAATTGGCTTTACAAATTAATGTATCCATGAGCTAGCTGTTGGGTAATTTTAGGATTAGACTACAAAGCATATTAATTACGTACATATTTAGTTAATAAGGTAGATGCTTATTAAAATAGGCCGGTACGAGCAAAGGCAAGAATATCAAAGAACATAGATGGGTGGCAATTCATGAAACAATTTGCTCTGAAAGCGTGATGAAGCGGCTACCACCTTACATCAGTAAACACCCATTTTCATCATCATCATTTAAGCCCAAAGACGTTTGCAACTAAACATAGGTCTCCCCCATGCGGCACCACATCGGCGCATAGTGGCGTGCTCACGGCGCAACAGCTTGTTCAGAAACCCTAACATCATGAACAATAGTAGGTTATTATGGCAAGCCGAGCTTTTAGGCTTGTATAAAAGTACCGCCACTGGGCACATGCTCATGCGGCCAGCAAATTGCAACGCAGCAATCCATCTTACAACTTACTTAGCATTAAATGATCACAACACATTCCTACAGATTGTCCCATATGCAGCATTTTCTCCTCAAATAACTATCCGCCCTCAGTAAACCGTTTAGTTCGGTTGGCGAGCAACTCGTTTAGCTTATAAACGTGTAATGAGTACGTTAAGCAGAGTGTAGCACATCGCATTTTTCGTGAGACCTTTCCAGTTCTGCAATATATAAGTCCTTACTCAGTGATATCTGAAGCGAATTCCGTTTGGACATCTATGGCAAAAAGATGATAGTGTAAAAACTTATTAAGTATCACAATTAACCGCCTCCTTTACCGTAAGCGTGAAAAAAAAAACATTTACAATAACGTCACCATTCGATTCTTTGCACCAAATTGCTATCTACTTACACATTACGTTATTTCCAAACCCTAGTAGTTAAGATGAAAACTCGTATGCACCTAACCAGTTAATGTATTACCTGCTACATACGAAGACACTGATTTCAAGTGCTTCACCTCGTTAACTGTTTTCTAATCATTTCCTCTGTCCTCAAACACACATAATTATCTAGTATTGACTTCGTGTAAATACTGATCTCAAAAGATCCCGGGAAAATTACACATCAAAGAAAACGGCGAAGAGTTCCCTTACTTCCATTTACGAGTCAAATAATAAACATGAAGTAAGTAATATAGATAAAAATAATATCGTTAAACCTACATTCAAGTAGAACATAGTAGGTATGAGAAGCCCCCGTCTAACAATCGGTCTAGGCTAAGGATATCAGTAGTTCCCAATTAAGTAAGTGATTGGGTTGTAGAACTTGGTGAGGGTAGGAGTATTCGATCCGAAAAGTATTAAGGCACTAAATATCGTTTTCTAACATAACATCATGCCTTTGTTTCCTCGAAGGGTTAGGCAGAGGCGTACGTAATAGTACAGCCACGAGCCAACCAATATTTATACACTTTTCTAAATTTAATTTAAAAGCAATTTTCCAAACAAAAATTTATGTAACTTGGAGATAGGATCTATTTCATGATTATATGAATTCCAAAATGCTATGTTCGTAACAACATGAAATTTTAATCAGAACAGTAGGAGAAAATCACTTTTAAAAGTTGCTAATTGTTAACATATTGGTGTTCGTGACTGTACACTATTAAGTCGCATGTGATAGGGGTGACCCTATTGCCATCAACTGGGCACAAATCCAGACTCCTTGACCCAATAACACTTAGCCCGACATGGAAATCGAACCCAGGACCAGCAAGTTCAGCAGTCGCACTTGACACCATTTAGTCAAAGAGGCAGGAGCATACATATGGCATCTATATAAAACAGAACATTAATCCGCATATGGGTGGACTAGCGAACGACAGTTAATTAACAAAGAAAACATCCCGCTCAATTACCGAGACTCACATACAAAGCGTCACTTCCGCAAAAAAAAACGTTCCACAAACGCTTTTATTACGTAGTTTCCTGTTTCCCATCGTGGCGCGAAATGGGCCACGACTTGAGGGGTCCGGTGTCCGACAAACACCACGTGGTGGGCATAATAAGCGATCGTCGCTTGTTTGAGCGTTGTCGGACTGGCACACTCCGTGTTCGAACGGGACTTCGACAATAAGGCCGTATAGGGTCTTACACAATGTCGTGACGTCAAAACAAATGAATTGTGAAGGTACACGGAAGTGCGAAGAACTTTAAAGATGACAAAAAATACAGAGAAAGAGAGAGAGAAAGAGTGGAAGAGATTTCAATGTGGTTTGTGTAATGAGGGCTCTCGAAGTACAAATGAAATGCAAAAGAAAGATTGAATAATAAATCGAATACAGAATTCAGTTAATCAGTCATTTAAATATTTATTTGTCACGTGAGTAAAATAACTCCCGCACAATTGCACATATCAATATCAGATTGAGCATTCTGAACGCATCTCCTCTACATACCAACCAATGTAATAGTGGACATTCTTAACTCATGATAACTTAACTATAATGAAGCATTTAACTTGATAATAATACATAGTGCTCTATCGTCGCCTGTCTAGATGTAAGATGCTACTTTTTAAACAGACGTACATGTAATCAACAATTAAATAACATCACGCCTGTGTGTAATCCCCAAAGGGTTAGACAGAAGTGTACCGATTAGTACACCCACATTCTACAAGTCATGTTTAAGTCCCGTGTAATAGGGGGCGAGCCTAAAGTTTGTATGTATGAATGATGGATGTCTGTTACTCTTTCACGCAAAAACTACTGAACGAATTTGCATGAAACTTGCCATACAGAACTCAAAAACTCAATCTCAAAGCATTTATTTCAATTAGACCGTTACAGGCACTTTTGAATGTCAAAACACAAAAATAAACTAAGCTACAGTCCCAGTCACAGGGCATAATAACTTGTGAAAGTACTGTAGTTGCCCATTCGAAAGCGTAGATACTGTACCTAATACAGATAGTTCATAACCTGGATTAACACATAGGCTACTTTTTATCCCGGTAGTGCGATCCCGTGGGACAATAACCGAAGTCCACGCGGGTGAAGTCGCAGGCATAAGCTGGTATCACATAGTTTCGAAATATCGATTCAGGAAAAGCTGGTTTAGCAGTTTTTCTTCCTCAGTTCAAGACAAGTCCAAATCCTCTCCACATTAACATCGAAGAAGGAAACTGTCGCTTCATTAAACTGATTACATTTCCTTGTCTCTTCCAAAAAAAGACGTTGAAAGTAAAGTTTTATGTCTCTAATTTGTTTGTGTTATCATTAGTCTCGAAAAGAGCTTTAAGTTGTTTAAACAAAAGCTAAACGATGTAGAAATCCTTCTCTTAAATTCTTCGAGGAACACCGACTCTGTACTTTATTTTTAATGATACTGTTCTTGGCACGTTTCTATGTGAGCTTACTGCCAATGCTGAACATTAGAATATAATAGAATACTTAACAACAACATACATATTTGTTAGTTCAATTATGACTTTTGTCTAAAAATTCAATACAGTGTAGTTTCCATACATGTTAAATAATGTTATTTTCGAAAAGTTACTGTTTATGAGTTTTTCAGTCATGTTATATCAACGGAATTTACGCTAATGTTATTATTCTTTTTAATAGAAATGACATTGAGAATCATGGATTTCAATAGACTACCTATGTATGTTTGAACACGAATTACTTCCTTTTGTCGCAACAAAAATAAACTGTATTTTTTCTCTATCCCTCAGACCGAAATAATGTCCATTATAATTACTCTAACAAAAACTACTAAATAACTCTCAACACATATAACTCCAGTTTAATCCCACTCCATACAAACTAAAAACATCTCAGCCATGATATATGTGCCGGCTAAAATATGTTGCTACTTACTGAAATTTATCTAAAAGCGGCTACTGGCCACAGCAAACCATTATTTATGAGGTAAAGTTTCCACACATTGTAGCAACTATATGATTTATATTAGGCTTTGAACAACCCTTAGCGGTGATTATATTCGTGAGGTTCGTGTCTACTCTATTTGGGGACGAAGGAAAAAATCATTTTGTGTTTTTGGCAAGCTTTGTCAATGATTGGATCCGTGAAGACCGAGTTAATAGGAAAAAAATTGGCAGAATAACGGGCTTATGCAACATACAAAACAGATACTAGAGCAAGTCAAAGACCTCACAAAACTTATAGTAATATAGTCTTAAAAAATAACAGAAAGAACATTCATTTCTTGTAGTAATATTTCGTTACCGTCTTCGTATATCTTTATTTCTACACCAAATGCGACCAGAGCAGCCAGTAGAACCATTCTTCTAAATTATAGGTGCTCTTAAAGCTAACGATGCACTGCATACAATAAAGTTAAACTTACCTCACTGAAGTATTCAAAATTTAAAAGACCCAGCTGCTTTGTATAGTAGAAGAAAACAGTCTGGGGAAACTTAATGAAAATTTTAAAACCCAATCTCGGCTTTCTTAAGATTTTCGATATAATACGGCCGTTCTTTTGATCCCACATGCGAGCACGAGGGGTCCCACGGATTCGGTTTACCTACCTCCCCCCATTATTAGTCTAGCCTGTATACTCTGAAATTCAATTCGAGGTGAAACTTTCCGTTACTTAAGTAATATCATCGTGTCCTTTGTTACTTTTATTTTGTTTGGTATTCTTTGTGAAAGAAAAGGGTATAGAGGTGTCTTCACTGAAATTGAATTTTGTGATCAGGCACTTAATGGGTTTGGGATTATGATAGAGCTTATGTGTTGCTTCACTTTTATCAGATTTCGTGAAGGCGACTGTGTGGTAGTCCTGTGCGGTACGCAGTTACAAAAAATGTATTTGCTGCAGCTTCTTTTTAGCCCTGACGTAGTTCGCAGTCGTTGCATCAGTATTAATGACACCGTTTGGCAATTTTTCAGAATTGATTGTGTTTTCTAATCTCAAGAATAGGTATTTAACAACATTACCTATATTGTAACAAGATAACTAAGACTTTCATAATATTTTTTATTTCTTCTTGTAGGTACTTACAGTGTAGGTTTACAATTTCCACTATTACAAGCAATTCTTGCGCCACAATCATTATGTTTCATTCAGTGTAATCCTCGTAAATGAATTCTCTTTCAGCTCCCATTTTAATATACTATTTTGCTTCCCAGACAAAAACTCGAATCTCAGAGAAACCGCTACGCGAGAAAATGAAACCGAAATCGCAATTCACGTAGAAAATAACACGAAAGAGCAAGGGGTGGGCTTTTTAATTTTTTTCTTTTCTAATTTGTACATTCAATTTTCCGGTGCACAACGCAGCTCACACGGCGTGACGTGCATTTTAATTATAAATGTAATTAAAAAGTCAACGGTCTCCGCGTCTGTCCGCGACGAACGTCGGCCACAGAATGCAAACGTTTAATTTAGCGTGCGATCACTTGCAACCTCGTTTCAGCGGCCATTTTGGTCAAGTCGTGTGGTCTTTATTGGCGGGAATTTTGAAATAAGAAACAATGTAATGTTCGTTTGTTTCTTCCACTTGAATTGCTTCTGTAATTTTCTCTATGTTTGAAAAAGTTTCCCTCTTTGTTTTGATATGACAACATCAAAATGCAAATCTGTATTTAAACAGAAATTGTAGCGGGACTGCATCGTATTAAAGTTTATCCGTGTGTAAAGTAAATGAGAACTGACGTACAAACAAGAACAAAAACTACGACAGTTGCATATAAAGATGCAGAAATTATGCATAGTTGATAAGAAGTAATAATAGATTAATTATCGTTATGCACTGTGGATGCTAATGCAAGGGAAAAGAAGAATGGCCTAGTTTAGTTTTCTGGGTATTGCTAAGTATTTATGGAAGTACAGTAATAATCAAACAGTAATAACAAAACGACTGAACGAAGCTAAAGGCCGTGATTTTTCCATGGGCTCAGCAACATTGATGGAGAAAAAAATGTCAAGTTCCACACCGGCACAACAGAAAGCAATAAAATTTTTAGTAAACACAACAATAAACACACAATAACAACTAAGCCTACTAACGATGATGAAACAAGGAGGATATTATACGAAAATACAACACCCAAGCAAAATAAGGCACATCTCATTAACATAAACGAAACCTTCGTTTAGGCCCAAACTATGAAGTTAGTGAGCAGGAAACAATCGCTCTTAACTTGTGCCAAACGGTAATAGATCTGTCTCCAGGGGCATACTAACTACAGTCCATTTCGTTTGGAATCACAGTTTATATTACTCGCTTATGTGTTGTTTACGATGGTTTCAACCATTTGTACTTTCAGTCAAGTTGCGTGAAGTGTTTGTAAGAGTCATGGGTTTTAAGTTGAAAATTATGTGAAGCCAGATAAATAATGACGAGTTCGTTTAAATATGATGTGGTGTGACAGACGAAAAGTCGCAGAACGGAAGCCTAATAGACTTTAAATACAAAGCCGCGCGAACATTTGCTAAGGCAGAAACCTTAAGGTATACACGGTACTTCGAACGAGAATAAAATCAGTACCTACAGTTTACTTAATGACCCTTTGAAATGATGAAACGGTGTTAGTTTCAGAGCTGGCATTTATATTACATCAAGTACCTGGTGGTCAAAATTGAAGAGATCATGTTATAAAAAATAGCAGTCTTTTGACATTTTCACTGATTTGAAAATATGTTACCTTTTTAACCGAGTTCAAAAAGGAGGAGGTTCTCAATTCGTCGGAACCATTTTTTTATGTATGTTCCCCGATTACTCGAAGATGGCTGGACCGATTTGGGTTTTATTTTTTTGTTTGAAAGGGTATACTTCCCAGGTGGTCCCATGATCTTCGAGTCAGGATCTGATGATGGGATCCTGGAGAAATAGAGAGAACTCTTCAAAATTTATATGCACACTTGAAGCGATTTGGGTAGTGTTTGGAGGAGTACTTTCTCGAAGTGGTTCTATTTCAATTTGGTGAAGATCTGCTGAATAATTTCGGAGATAGGCAACGGAACTCCTCAATAAATGATAGCAAATGGACTGGGATTGCTGAAATCTCAAGTCTGTCTATTGTTTACACCAGTTCATAACATAACATCGCGCCTGTATGCTCTGAGGGGGTACGCAGATGTGTACAGTACACCCAAATTTGGACAGGTATGATGCTAAGTTCCATTGGGGATAAGCCTTGCCTATTACCTACCATGACATGTATTGTTATCAATGTAAAATAAATGCATGGCAAATATTTGTACAGGATATTACAACTAAAAATGAAGAAATACCGACTTCAAAAACACACAAAAGAGAAAAATAACTTTAGCTTCAGAAGTCGGTGGCAAAAACCGTATCAATAAAACATAAGTCACCGACTTCTGAAGCTAAAGTTATTTTTCTCTTTTGTGTGTTTTTGAAGTCGGTTTTATTTTTTGCAAAAAAGTTTTTTTAGTCTACCAATTTTCTAGGGCAAAAATGTTTGTGCATTTACTAAAATTCTTAAGAGTATTCTGTTCAAATTGCATTAACAAAATAAATAAAACAAAAAATACCAAGATCCACGTGTAAATCATGGCCGAAATTTCACAAACAATGAAATACAGAACATAAAGAAGAATTCTATCAAGAGTTACAGTCTTGAAATTCTATAAAATCCCATTGAACCGGATTTCATTTCGCTTTTATTGGTGCAGTCATTGAATCTCACGGTCCACGCTCACTGCTAGATTGATTTAAGTTTCTTTGTATAAAAATTGTATAAAACTTTGTTCAGTACCGGGTTTGATGTTGGTTCTGATTTATTGCTTAGTCTTTGGAAAACAACTGTTATATCGATGATTATATCACGTTCACCAGTTTGCTCTCTTGCATCAGCATTAGGACTCATTTCCTTGTTGCATCTTTCGTTCACTTTAGAGTGGGACTCGTGGCTAATTAATAACAGCGGCACGGTCGATGTTCGAAGTTGCTCCATGTAAAATACTGGTATTCAGCGGCATTCGCTTAGACTGAAAACGGATACCAAAATAGTTGGGAAAAGAATATATCAACCGAAAAACCTGCATGCAACACAGATGCTGATTTTTCACGTGTGATAATAAATAAATAAATTTATTTGTTTTACAAAAAAAATTACTTATTACAATTTACAAAATAAATGCTATGAACAGTATTATGTACACAAAAATTTCACATCTGGAACCGACGAGCCGTTATGTGTGCAATGATTTTAATAACAATTGTGCGATAAACAAAAAGCACTGCCGGCAAAATAAAGTGACTAAGTTTATTGTCAGCATGGGTTCTTGTGTATGCAGAACATCTACCTGTAACTAAGTAAATAAAATAATAGTCTATTCTTATCTTATTGATATTATGAATTACATTATTTCTTCCCTTTCCGTACAAAAGGAGATCTTAAACGATTTAATATAGAGCATTACGAAAATGTTTAGAAGTAAAAGCGTAAGACAATATCTTTATTACATTTTCCACCTATAAAGACTTATAATAACGAAATTGTTCCCTTTGTTTCAGGTAAAGAGGAAAACGCTTAAGTTGTCCCCATATTATCATATCGCTGACTTTGGGTAAGAAAATATATTATGATTAGGAAAACAGCCGTGCTTTTGTTGTCATGGGATATGGGAGCGATGTGTTTGGGATTTAGACGATTATAATTATGTCAACGAATTGGAGGATTTTGGTTGAAAATTGATGACGGTTGGTTAAAAAGTAAAAAAGTGTAAGGTAAGCTTCTGTTATGTAACATGTGGACCTCCTGAAGTTCCGAAATAAAGGTGGTGTATTAAGGGGAGGTATTACCCACATATTACTAACTTCCTTGAAGTTTCGACAAAAAATCTTAATTTTTTCAAAATGTACTGAAAAATAATTTTGTCGATATCATTAGTTTTCCTATACCCTCATGACAAATACACGCCAGGAGCCTAGTTAATCTGCGAGTTTCATCTACTATTAATGGTCAATAATAACTTCAAGTACTATAAATGTAGGCCAAGCAAAAAATTCGCAACGTTTTTGTTTCATAAAAGTATTGGCACATACATCGTAGTTTTCGTCGCACAGAGAAAATTATTGAGACAAACAAGCAAATGAAAATGAATAACCGTTGTTATTCCTGGCACTGAATACAGGAATAAATTATTGTGGAGCCAGCACTCTCATTGAACCTACTGAAAACAAATTAAGCAAGAGTGCCTATAGCTAATAGTTTTACTAAAAGCTTTTAGTAAAACTATTAAATGTAGGCACTCTTATTTAATTTGTTGCTTTCTATTAGAAAGCTTTCTAAGATGAAGAAACGATCTTTCTACAACAATAACTCCTGTTTTCACAAATTCTAGGTTACACCTAAATGTTATGCCTAAACAAAAGTGGTAGTTTACAATTCTCGTCTCAACGCAGAGAGTTGAAAATTGATCTTGTAATAATATATTTAGGTATATCCTAGTGTTAATAGAAACAAGCATCACTCCAGTCCTTGGGACATACACCATGCTCTATAGCCAACTATAGGTCAACCATTGAACCGGCATTATCTGCCTTTTCATTCCTAAAGTTTTTCCAACGTCTCCACTGTTCATTTACAAAGAAATCACTCAGAACAGAAATATTCAAAAGAAAAACACGCTGAATGAAAATGTCGAGTGGTCGTTAATATTTCAAGTAAACTCGTTTTTCCCACGGGAAATTAGAATAACTGCAACGTAATTGACTTTGTCTCCGGCCATTATTTACTCTGTGCTAATACTAGATTTATGAAATACTGGTGACTGGGAATAGCGATGTCTGGCTACACAGTACTGGAGTTTACACAGATACACACAGTTTCTGTACAATCCTTTACCGTAGGTCTGGCTTTTGTGTTACATCTCTCACGGGGGACCTGCACTATGGTTTGGCCTGTAACAGCCTCATTATTTCATTTAAAAATGCCTTGATTTTTTACCTGAGGGCGCTGTGTAGACAAAGAGACAGTCTATCAGCAAATAATAGAGGTAGAAAGTATGAAATTGCCGTTTTATTGTAATAGATCATACTATGAATTGACATTTAACCTTTATGGTGTGAGATATTCGAGTGAAACTTTTTTACAATATACCTATGAGATTTTTCTTTTAAAAATGTGCAACATTCGATTTTCGAATTTCAATTGTTTTTTTTATTCAGCTTATACGGAAAAGATGGATACTTCGAAAACTTCCGACGTGGAACTAACGCGGCAGAAACTCAATGCTGCGTTTGGAGAGGCGATTGCTAATGAAAGTACCGTGCGTTTTTGGTTTAAACGCTTTTGTAATGGACACTTCGACTTGAAGAACGAACCACGTGGAAGACCGCCCACACAGTAAATAACGCTGAATTGAAGGAGATGGTAGAACCCGATCCGAGTCAAACTACCCAGGAATTAGCAGCATGGTTTAACGTTACCTTACTTACAATATTGACTCACTTGCTTTTTTATCAATAAGATAAAAATGGGTCTCTCATGATTTGACTGATCTGCAGAAAGAAACGCCTGTTGAAACTTGCGCTGCCTTGTTGAATCGGAAAAAAGTGGATTCATTACGATAACCGTAAGCGAAAACTGCAATGGTTGACCAGTTCAAACGCCGCAACAGTGCCCCAAAGCAAAGCTTACCAATAAAAAGGTAATGGTAACTGTTTGGTGGTCTCTTCATGGTGTTATTCACTATTCACTATAGCTTTCTCAGGTCTGGTCAAGCAATATTAGCAGATGTTTACTGTGCCGAACTTCGAACAATGATGGCGAAAGTGGCAGTAAAACTGCCCCGACTCGTGAATCGATCTTCACCATTATTACTCCATGATAACGCAAGACCTCACACTGTACGGGACACGGTTGTAACTCTACAGGAGCTGCAGTTAGAAACCATACGTCTTCCCCCGTACCCACCAGACCTTGCTCCAACTGACTACCATTTTTTTCGTGATTTCGACAATTTTCTACGTGGTAAAAAATGGTCTTCCCAGAAGGCAGTACAAAATGCTTTCACAGAGTTTGTCGAATATAGATCCCCAGAGTTCTATCGCAAACGCATATATGAACTTCCGATTAAATGGCAGCAATGTATAGTTAATGAGGGTTAATATTTTGATTAAATAAATATGTTACATCTTGGAAAAAAACGAGTTTTAATTTTGCAGTATAAATCGGAAATTTAATACTTTAACCCCTAATATGTCAGTCTGCCATCTGCCCTAGCCTTTTTGCCAACTATGTTGGGGTCGACTTCCAGTCTTACCGGACGAAGCTGAATTTTACATGAAGCAACTGCCTATCTGACCTCCACTACCCAGATATTCCTGGGTAATACGATACGCCGTGGTAAGACCTGATGTCAGACTCTCAGGCCCATTTTATTGTATTGACATAAGCTTCGGAAGAACAGTTTAAAAACGTTGTACAAATACAATACTTTTAAAAGTGATTGTCATTTAGTTGCACAAAGTGACATTCTATCCGATATTTAAGAATTCTGTTGAAAGTTGTTGCAGAAATTAGAAAAACTATTAGAGCGATGGCCACTCTGTATATACCTGCCTCACTATTTATTTCATGAATAAGTTTACATTCTACCTAGAATGTTAGAAAACATTGTCACTGTTACGTCCACAGCTTGAAACTTATTGTGCGAATTACACTCTTAGAGAATTTTAGTAGTAAAATAACTTCGCCTCTTGAGTGTGAAAGACTATAGTTATGAGCACAATTAGAAGGTATTCGTTAGTGCTATTCAAATTTAGTTTAACACACCATTTTCTCTTATTTATTCGTCTAGACTACGACTAACTCCCGCAGGTTATTTTATTAGAAATAATTTTAAAGGATTGTTTAATTTTCAATCTAAACTCAGCGCTGGATATCTTTTTGTAATATTCTTCATTCGCAGACAAGCTTATGAACACCCCCACATTTTCAGGTTTATTTTATTTATCTATATTAAGTTCTTAGCAAGCTTTCTCTCATATTTGCGGGTTTTAAATTAACTAAACTGTTTTATCTAGTTTCTGAGGTTTATACGTATATTTTCTCGGTTTAAGGGTTTTAGTTGTCTTGTGGTTATGAGCTAGTACCTACTATGTTAATTTATTTCTTTAATATGCTCCATAGCGTGTTAGTCGGTCTGTATGGTAGATACTAAGTAAGGAATTGATTTTGTTTAATGTGCGGTAGTAAAAGGAGCTTGGTACCTGGTACCTATGTAGCGAAGGGCTCAAGGTAGGTAGGTTTATCTACTTACTTAACCTACTTATCACGCCAAAAAAAAGAATAATGTTAGATCCGAAATAAGGTACCTCCTTTTTAATACAGTGGCTATTTTAATACTCAACCCTAACCATCAAACATCGCCTCAACAAACTTTACATAAGCACCTATTTACGGTAAACATAAAACAAGATGTAATTAAGCTTAAAGCCTAATATGTATTGATACAGGATCCCTCTCGCGATTCATTACGCTTTACGGTGTACCATGGCAGGAATAAACAAAGTTAGGCCGTTACGTTTATGTGGCGTCATCAAAAACTCCATCAATATGATGAGAGGTTTTATGGCGCCCAACGTGGGACAACGTAATGAGTGACATTTATTCTCTTATACTTGCACTTCGTTTATTAAAAGTTGCTGGTATACTTATTTTGGCCGTGGTTTGTATATAGGGACAGATTGCGGACACCGGACACTAATAGATACTTCAGTATATTATCTGTCCGGTCCGGAGCCGCGTTGGCAGATTTTCCATAACGATTTGGCCGAGCTTTAAGAAGTGGACTATGCACAATATGCACATAATGGTGTGTTTTTCAAACACTATCAATATGATGAAGGGTTTTGTGGCGCCCAACGTGGGGCAACATAATTAACGACATTTTATTCTTATACTTGTGCACTTGGTATCAGTTTAAGTTCTAACCCAAAAGCGCCGCTTTTAACACACAGCCGAATAAAGACTTGGTGCTCAGCAAATAGTTATTATACTTTGGCTAATATAAAAACTACTATTTATTACGACCAACGTGCCCAAGCTACGATACCTAGCTTTTAGCATAAAGAATCCTCTCTTAAAGTTTTCTCTATAAACTTTTCCATTAATTGAATGAAAAACATCTTTTGTTTCGCTAAAACCTTCACACTAACAGTATAGTCATATTTTCCGACGTAACTAGCACAATAACAAACATCCTTAAATAATTAGCATAAACAACTGCATTTCAGATTCATAAATAAACCAACATCAAATATTCAAGTAAATCCTTGCAGTACCTTCAGTTAGTGTAACCGCAGTCTGCATGTTTGTTGCTATCTCGAAATAAACCCAGTATTTACGCTTAAATTCACCGGCAAGGTAATCAAAATGTTAGTAGATGTGGTGATTAATGTTTCAAGTTTAAGCTTTACGTAGTTTAATAAACCACTGTTTCTCTTCACAGAAATCTTATAGATAGTCCGTGAGGATTTATAAAGTGAATATGAAATGGTAAGTTCATAATTCCTACTCCATAACTTAAAGGTATTAGGAAACATAATTATTATTTAGAAGGTTTCTGCTTTATATTTAACGAATTTATCTAACTATATTGTTTGAATAACATTTTTAATATTTTACAGTAATAGAAAAATCGTCGCCGAAAGTTTTAAAATTAACTTCAATATTGACAGAGGAAAAACATATTTTAAGTGATTTATTAGAATTTTGAGTTTAAGTACATATTTAAATCAAATCAAAGCACTCAATTTGTACGGGGCACTACAAAGGTACATTTTCTGATACATTAGTTTACCTTTTCATAAGATACATTTAGAACAGACCATAGTGATTATTATAATAGTAGGCCGTAAATGTTCAGAGCAAGCCATTGACAGTGTAAGTGGGTTCCGTAATCGAAGTGGTGATCATAAAATATTGTTATGAAGGGTACAGTTACACGGTTTTACACAGAGCCAAACTTCAGTGCAAAAACTTGACCTTTTTATTAAAATAGGGTGATAGCGAAAAGAGTGTCAGTTTTCTTAATAAGACAATTCTAACAAAATGTATTTTTATACCTTTCAATATTTCGTTTTGTTTGAATGCCAAAATCAGAACAACATAAAAAGTCCGTTCCATTAAAAAGCAAAAACGTAACAAAACTAAAAGTGCAACCATCAAACAATGGTTAGCAAGTTGCTGCTTACATTTCTCATGTTTCAGGCCGAAGGGTCCCAAATTGTTTCAAAGGAATTCCGATAGTCCGGAACCCATTAGTTTCGGCACTCCAATATAAAATGCCATAGCTCGATAAATAAACTGTTCTTTACTTTGACAGTCAATTTATAAAATGTCCAGCAGAGTTCTTGCGGTTTTCGGTGAAATGCCTGAAAGTTTCGCAAAGCTGATGAAACGGGTGACCAGGGCTTTAAGTACCAAAGTTATTTCAAATAACGCTGTAATTTTAGAAATGAAAAATGAAATAAAAATGGCTGGTGAATATAAAATAAATTAACAGAATTCAGTTAGGCATCAAAATGTTATAAAGGATCCGAATAATATCAGCTATAAAAACAGACAGATTGCATGAAAGGTCGAGATAACTCGAATGGCCGTTTCCATAATATCATCCATTAACCCGATGTTATTTCGAGAGTTAACAGAGCATGATTTCGAAATCATATTTTCGTATTTCGCCAATCCGTTCTTAAATGTGGACTGTTGAAAATGTAACGCAGATGTTAGATGTATTCCAGGTAAGGATCTAGCCAGAAATTCGGAACATATAACGAAGCAATCACTTAGTTCACCACAAGTTCAACGCAAACAACATTCGTACAAAAAGCTCCGTGCTTCCACGAAATAGATCAAAACTACGCGGTTTTCTGTTTAAAAATTCACAACGCGTCGCATACAAAACGATCCCATCAGTTTATATCGCACTTTCTTTTTCTCCCTACATGTTAACGTTTATTTCTTTTTTATTTTCTTTTAACTATTTATTGGCTTCTGGAGTAAAGGTGTAGAAAATGTTATTTTAAGTCCAAGAGTATTTTTCTTTGTTAACTTTTTGTGGATCAGGCAATTGTAATCTAAGTTACCTCTAGTTTCTTGTTTAAAACCTGTGATCAAAATAAATCTATAAACTTCTTCCTGGCGATAATGCAAAAATCCGCTTTCAGACTAAGACGGACACTCAGTGGTTAGATTGCCGGCTTTCACAATATCCTGTAAAAGCTAAGCGCTGCACGTAACTTCATGAACAATAAAAACACTGAAAAATCTTCAAATATGCCTCTACCATAACCAGGCCTGGTATGCAGGTCTACGTATTCATAGACAGGTAGGCGATTAGCCGCATAACTTCACAAATTCCCGGCAACATTGTTCCATAGATTTTCAATAAACTTCCGTTGAAAAAAGAGCACATGAAACATGAAAGTTTTCATCGCTTTTAGTATTACAGTTTTTCTGCCTTTTTTAGCGACGTGTGTATCGATCGCATCCATTAAATGTTGTAAAATGACAGCGCACGCCCGTGTCATTAAAACTCAACGTGCACCGGTGCCTTTTAAACTGTGTGGACACCAATGTACAGCGAATGGAGCCGGCAAATAGAACGAGTACACGTATGCATGGAAAAGCAAAAAACTCGGAACGAGAAAATAGAAAGAATTTTGCCAATAAAAAATGTGAATTGGTTTTAGTGCCGGCAGTGTTTGGTGGGGAAACAAATTAGAAAAGCAAATGCAAATGACTTTGGAATGCTTGGAGTTGGATTTTGCTTTGTTTGTTAATTAATATTAGGTATCAGAGAAAATAATCAAATCATCACTTTCTACCACTCATTCATTCACTTCTTTCTCTCTGAAATTATCAGTAAAAATTGTCTTATTAGTCTAGACTTAGTTTGATATTGCTAGCAAGATGCAAAACCTTCAAAGTAGAATACACGTAGTTACAATGTAAAAATAAAATGATCAATTTCTCGCACGGTTAACAGCAAATCCGCATTTTCAATTTGAGCACCGTTTTGATAACTACTTTCCCAATAAATCTTGAATTCTTTATGACCCCGCTGGTTTCCAATCTTTCAATTAATCAGTTCTTAAGAGAAACTCGTGAAACTTAATCCTGGGATTTTCTCCTTCACGTCGTTTGGTTTCTTTTTTTTTAATATCCGCGCTTATTACAAATATGATTTCGACACCTGCTTTTATTGGAAAAAAACTGCTACTGTGTAAAAATATCTTTAGGGCGAGTAATTTGAAAAGTTTTCTGTATCAATTAAGTAATAATATATCTGCTTTTGGAAGTTTTTTTCGCGACGTGACACATTTGAAAAGATTTAATTAAATATACTTGATCGTATCCATGTGAGTTATAGAAAAACTTGAAATATTGTAGATACAAGGAAGCATTTTCGAATTCTTTCAAATTCTTCTTGTAAACTTAATATCCAATTTATACTTTAGAAAAGGAAATTACATAAATCTTGCTACATTCTTTTGCTCGCGTCTCTACATAAGGTTCTCGTAAATTGAACTCGCAAACACAAGTTACATGCCGGTTTGAAGAATTGATGTAGAATGTAGGTAAGTAGTTTTAGATTGTTGCAGAATCGACTACGAACACAATAGAAACTCGTTTCCAACAAATTGATTCTTAAATCTTTGAAGCATCTTTTGTCTGTTCTATTTTGTTTTCATTGACAAATACGAGAAAACATAACATGTCTGTAATCCTCAAAGGATTAGACAGAGGAGATTTTATTATCATAGCACACACGAATTTGCCTGTTATGTTAATGAAATACGAGCTTTTGCCATCAAACGGCTAAAAATCCAGCCCAATATCACTTTGCCTGACCAGGGAATCAAGCCTATGCCCTCACGCCCAACAGTATCCCATGCAAAATTAACAGATGAATCGAAGTAGAAAATTCTAAGCTCTTCCAGACACGTGCGTTCCTTTCTATCTCTACGTTTAGTCCACCAGTGAATGCTATAGACATGTAATATGCATGACAATGGCGGTGGCAACCGTGAAGCTGACATCATGTCATTATCATGATTACAGAGCCTTATTTCAAAGGAATAAAGTTCAAAATAGAAAAACTTTCGTTTCGATTAATTGTACCTTTTTTGTTGGAACCTGCACAAGCGTTACTACATGTAGCAATAATTCACTCAATGTAGTAAATTCGTCTGTTTCATCGTTTTTTTTTTGTCCACTTAGTTACCGTTTGGGATGCCTTTTTATTTATTTTGGTGGGAATCACGCCAATTTGTTTACTATTTTATCTTGATTTAAAATTCCCTTTGCTGTTTTATCTGGTTGATTAAGTTTTTCACAACTTTGACATCACTTCCCCGAAAAATGTTTTGCTTCGAACAAATTGTTAGAAGCTCACATAATTCACATGATTTCCATGCATTTATCTTCCGAGAAAATCAAATCATGATTTAATAAGCGGTGCTTACGTTTGTGTTTACTCATCCTCATGTTTTGAAAGAGCGCAATGGGCATGATATAAACTTTTTTACAACATTGGGCTTGTCGTTATTTCAGAAACAAGTGTTAGGTGTCTCCCAAATCTAAGTGTTTAAAATAGATCCTACCTTAACAAGAGTCAAATTCTGTTTGTTTAGTCTTGGCCTCATCTCAACTGGCTGGATCTGCTCCTTTTCAAAACTGCAACAAAATTTCCAATATTTCATTCCCATAAAACTTCACACATTCAATTCAAACTGCACAATATATTTTTCTCTAATTTTCCTCACCGGAATATTCAAAACAGATTCGATTCATAAATCTCCATTCAGCACGCGTTCACCTGCGAATTCGCGTATGCAATATGAGATCGGCCTTTCAGCCATTCTACTATCAAAGCCCATTCAACTCGCGACTATTTCAAATATGACCCAAATACTGGACGCGTACGTTGAATATGGAATCAAGCAGCAAAGGACGCTGCCTGTGCGTCCCAGGACGACGAGACGTCATGGTTCGTAGCGTGGCAACTGGCAATACTGTTAGTATTTGTGCTGCGACATGTACATATGTATATGGTCGCCCATACACGGATCAACCCAGGCAAGCGTGGCTTAACCTAAACATCGACCCCGAGTGGCTGTTATTATTTAGCCACGAACTCCTTTACACTTTTGCATACAATATAATAAAATATCTGTCAAAGCCCGGTGTCCGCAGCGAGTCCGGTGTCTACAGCAAATCCAGTGTCCGCAGCGAGCCCACAGTCCGGTCCGCTGGTTTGACCGCACCTTTCTGTCGGTTTCACATTATCTGCTGGAGTCTGGAGCCGCGTCCGCAATTTGTCTGTGCCGGTATGTCCGAACCTCTAAAGTGGCTCTCTGATAATAAATTCGAATAATTTTTAAGGCAGTAGAACACCGCTGAAAAGCAAATTATTTAATAAAACTGGAATAATAGAAGCCAACTAATCATTTACGCCAGTTATACTTCAGCGTTGATTAATAGGCGATGTTAATAGGCCAATAAAAGTAAGAGTTTGACTCGAACTGACATTAATTAATGCTTCCTTCTTACCCAACACGACCGCGTTGCGATATTATCGCTGTTTTCAAACATTCATTTTTCTTTTCTATGAATAATGTCAGAACCGTCTGCTGCTGATGTGGAATCTTCTTGATAGACTTACTATTAATGATTAGAAGACTGATGATTGGTAGTTTAATGTGACTAAGAGCATCAAGATTGTCGACAGAAGTAGCTCGTGACACTATGTGACTGTCTATTAAAAGGTTCATGTATCGTTCGGAACTTTCAAACCGAGATTTTCATTAAAAAAAAACCCTTCACTTACACTTACTAACTCTTGAAAAGTTACTGGTTCACGTAGGTTTTTCAGTCCTAAAAGGCACTTTCAGACAACCAGTCTACACTTTGTAACAACCGACAAACCGTTACTATATTTTTAACACACCAGCCAGCATCCATGATCAAATTACCAACATCACGAAATCCTGTTACACCTCGAAACTCCACCTTTATTCATCCATAGCAAACTGCAGTAACCCTTTCTCCGCATACCGTCAAATGTCCCGCCTTTTCGACATTCATGGCGTCCGCTGTACCATAAAAGGGGACCAACTTGGGACCAACTGTACCGTGTAATATTATGACGTCATCTGCGATGTTCTTTTTTTAAATATCGCTGTTTGAATCTTTAATGGCTTGTTTGATAACGCTTTGTGTTTGTGTGACTTTCATGGTTTATTAGGTTAATGGGTAAGGGAGGGAGTTTGAAGGTCGTTTCAGTCGTTTAAAGGACTTCTTGGTCGTCGTTTGAAGTCAGTTTGAAGCCTTTTTATTTGTCTTCTTTTTTTGGTGTTTCAAATGTCGTCTCTGCATAAGCATTAACCTTTTTTACTTTTAAATGCTATCGATTTTGCACTGAAGTCAATTCCGTTCTTGTTTTTTTGTGTGACAAAGCTTATTGTATTGTTTCAATAGACCCTTCAGTCATCTTGTTGTTTTCAGCTTGCATTTTCTTAGATATTAAGAACACGTACGCTTTGTTCCTTCAAATGACCTTATTTCAGTAGCTAGCTTTACGTCCATCATTAATTTGGTCCATACCCAAGTCTATATTGGATGCACATTTCGCATCAATTAACTGATATCTGATTGAAGTGACGTCGAAGATTTCATTAATATCAATCAATCATGCACTGCGTCGCTTGATTAATACGCTGGCGGTCTCTAATCGGCTTTGTCCATCTACTGCTTCATTAATTAAATGCAGCCGTTTGTAGGTTAACTAGTCCTTAGTCTGACTTCTCTCCAATATAGTTTTCATGAATAACGGTTCTGTATTTTCTGTTTTCTTAATTTATAGTATTCGGCACTTAAGCGCCTTCTTGAACATCAGCATCCTAATTTTATGATTAGTTTCCGATGGACTCACTAAGTAGTAGGTCCATAGGAAAAAAAATAGGATGCTTGTCTTTGTAAGTCCTGCAAGCCATGAATTTGCCGTAGCCCTCAACCAGAAAAAGGCTGAGCGAGACAATGAAGTAGTTCAAAATGTAGTCACTACCAATCATCGTCTTCACAAGTGAATTGATCTACCTTACTTAGTTCATAAATATAAAATACGTTGCCACCCAATTAACTATCCTCTTGACATAATAGCTGGATATACTTACAAATAAATAATCTGAAATCTCTCTGAATACAGTCTCCTTAGAAATCTTCTGCATAATATCCAGACTCTATATACCTCAGCCTTCAAACAAAATTGATCAAACGGTAACAAGCCCGGCTTTGAATCGTTAACTATCTAGGTCGACCAGAAGTGGATTTTGGATGGAAAAATACTCAGATGTTACTGAGTATTTTTCCGAAATTGGAATCCGTACTAAATTAGAACCTCGCTAAAGAGATGACATCTTAAAGAGAAATAGTTACATAATACAAAACACACGCCTGAAATTCCAGAAGTATTACTTAGAGCTGTACCTAACAGTATCTACACCCACACTTTGCCAATTATATATAAATCCCACGGAATAAGGGGCGAGCTGATTGGCATCACCTGGGAACTAATCCAGACTACTTGGCTACCTAGCTTGCTTGGATACCTGTACCTGAGGATCGAACCCGGAACCTCATGCTCAGCCCCAGCACTTGCGACCACTACACATACATACAAATAGCTATAGATACCTATTAGTTACTGTAACAAAATAAGAGGCTGGCAATTTTCAGGCAATACATGTGGTTGCTTGTATGTCATCATCTTTCTAGCCTTTTCCCAACTATGTTGGGGTCAGCTTCCAGTCTAACCGGATGCAGCTGAATACCAGTATTTTACATGGAGCGACAGCCGATCTGACCTCCACAACCCAGTTAGTACTGAGTAATACGAAACCCCTTGGTAAGACTGGTTGTCAGACTTTCGGGCCACTGACTATCTGTAACGACTGTCAAAAATCTTTAATTGACAGCCGGGACCAACGGCTTAACGTGCTTTCCGAGGCACGGAGGAAACTCGGTATGTATGGGTGGTCACCCATCCACGGACCAACCCACGCAAGCGCGGCTTAACCTGACGATCGAACCGAGCGGTTGTTATTATTTAGCCAAGAACTCCTCCTGGTTGCTTGTATGTACTCTGCATAAATAATTTGAATATGTAAAATTGCGGGCTACACTTGCAACGCGTAAATTCACTGGACACGCGCACTTATTTAAGTGGTAGTTAACACAATACATTAACCAACACAGGTGCCTAACTTGTGCAGTTTATATGCTCCGTATAAACACTGTTATTGAAATGGGAATTCCATTATTTTGTAGATCGTTATGACCGTTCATTATGTAAAAGTAGTAAGTTTATATTCATTTGGTTAGCAATTAAAAGCTATTGACCTAAGGTGACTAAAGGTAAAAAAGATGAAATAAAAATAGGATCCTATAAAATTAAATGAAAGAATAATCTCATAAATAACATCATCTGCTTAGCCTTTTCCCAACTACGTTGGGGTCACTTACCAGTCTAACCAGCGGAATACCAGTATTTTACATGGAGCGACTGCCTATCTGAACTCAACCCAGTTAGTACTTGGTAATACGATAACCCTTGGTAAGACTGGTTGTTAGACTTTCGCCACTGACTACCTGTAACGACTGCCAAAGATCTACAAAATAATGACAGCCGGGACCAACGACAAGGCACGGAGGAAACTCGGTATACATATAATGGGTGGGCAACCAAGCCACGAGCTCCTCATCAATACGAATCACAAAAAATCCAAAGCTACAATCCCACTAACGTATTTATAAACCACAGTAGCTATTCAAGCTCTACTTCACAATGCCATACTGAAGAACAAATTGAAAAATGTGATCGTCTACGAGGCAATCTGCATGCTTCTATGCGGATCGGTATTGCCACTCCACTTTAATATCAGTGTTGCCATGAATGAAAATGGATTCAAAATAGTTCAAACACTATTGCTGTATGTAGATGACCGTATAAATGGGGGTGATTTGCTTATTATTCTCTGCTAGATAATGCAGTTTGTTGTCTGCGATGTGGCATAATAAGCTTACGATAGTGCCTTGAATAATATAAGCGAGACTATATCTACATTAGAGTGAAAAAAGTGCATTGGAAAACTCCTCCCTTTGTACGTTTGTTGAAAACATGATGGGAATATATTCTAGCATCAACAAAACAAAGGAGTAACTAAGCAGTAACTCTTTGGAAATCAGGCTCCGACTCAATCATAACATCGTCTATGTAATTTGAATAGAGTAGAACGTAGAAACTAAGTATACCAAGACAATGAACTAGAAACATAACTAAGCCAGACTAGAGATCTCAGCAGTATCAAAACTTACGCTAGAACTTATATTATTGTAACAAACAGGTCTCAACAAATCTGACACCGAATTCCACGGATAACTTAGTGTATTGTTGGAGGAACAAACTCTCTACATACAAGAGCACACGAGAGCATACTCCTACATGTTCTGCCTCACAAACTATGTTCGAACCAGATTTATAGCGTCATAGTGTTGAAAATTGTATAAAACTTCAAAATTTGATACGACTTGGTCCAAAGTTGTGCGCTTAAAAGTTAGATGGTATATTCTTAGTGAGTTTTAGAATTGATTTTTGTGCCTACACGTTAAGGTTTTATTTTGTTGCAGCAAGTTTGTTAAAGATACTGCAGATTTAATTATAGAATAATGTTTTTAAACTTACTACAGCCACCATATGGAAAAATCTATGCACAAGCATTACATACCAAAGCTGGCAAGAGAAACTATTGAAATATCAAAACAAAAATTTCAATCGAGAGGAGGGCTTCACATTGTCAAGTACGTTGAATCCAGTGTTGAGTATGCTCAAAAGTATCAGGATCGAGGAGGAAAAGGAGGGATCAGGACTCCACAAAACCCAGCGATATTGTGAGTGTGTTTTGCCGTGACTTTGTACCGAGTTCCAATTGTGCGCGTAGCAAAAGACAAAGAACGAGGGCAGACAGTTTTGTCTGCTCCTAACAAGTTTTTACCATCCACCCGCAATCTCCAGTCATCTCGTGGTCATGGCGCTTGCAACAGCGTCGAAATATCGGGAGCTCAATATAAACATTAATCGCGGAAGATATCCCGTAAGTGATAGTGTAAGTTCAGTTATAAACCGTGAAAGCTTAAAACAGTGTTTGAAAATCTATCCTTTCTTCTCTCTCAGAAAACTACTCTCCCATAAGATAAAGGTGTGAACATTAAACCTCGTTCTCCCGAAACGAGCTGAAAACTAGAACGTTTGACCAACACAGTGACAAATGTAGTACATTAGTGGGGGAATAACGAGGGTAGTCACAAAATAGTTCCTATGTGGACAATGATAAAGAGGTCACTGAAAATTTCACGCTCCATGCACCAGGAGAGGAGGAAAAGAGCACTGGTTTATTTAAACACGTTCCAAATGAGTTTTCTCCACTTAAATGTTCGAGTAATGGAAATGAAAAAGATCTAATAAATACGGTCTACAAAGAACGAACGACCCGAGGGACTGGCTTAAATGATAATATTCAATTCATACAGGAACAAAGCTATCTTGGCGGTAGAACTAAGTATGATGCAAAGACATTCAAATGTTTACGAGCGATACACGGGACAAGACGAAGAAAATCGTAATATAATACTTGTTACAACTTGGTAATAAATCGTTCTGTCTAGTGACACTCGTGTCTAGTGTCATTCGTGTGTCAAAATCGAAAAAAAAAAATCTATGAAAATTTTCCCAATGTCCGCTCTATAAGTCTTTTTAATCTCTTTGGTATGATGATAGTACCATAGATAAAGTCTTTAAGTAAGAGCTGCTTTGTAAAAGAAATTAACGCAAAGTCTGGTCAGCGTCAGTCAGTCTACATCTACAGTATCCATCGCTGTGGTAATCCGAACCCGGGCAAACAAAACAATTAAAGCAATCGATGGCAGTCCGCGGAAGGACGATTTTTTCTCCGTTTATAAGAAAAGTTTTTATCTTTTCCGGATAAACCATAATCGCTCCGTAACTGTTCTAACGACCTTTTAATTATTATTATTTATGTATCGACTGTATGTCATATTGACTCTGACCATTATTGGTAATCATAGTATAATCTATGTACATATATAGTTTATGATCTATGAACACACGAAGTTGGCGAATATGACATATTCGTACCTATTAGTTCATAATTAATTTTGTACCAGCCCAATAATACAATTCAAGACTGACGTAGTAGTCTAGTGGACGTAAGCGCAACTGCTGAACATGAGGTCCTGTGTTCGATTCCCGGGTCGGGTAAAGTATTATCGTGTTATTCCACCAGGAATTTCACAGTAGCAACCACGGAGTCTGGATTTGATGACAATAGGCTTAAACCCTGTTACATGGGATTTAAACATAACGGGCAAAACGTGGGTATACTATTAGGTAGGTACACCTCTACTTTACCCTTCGGGGATTACAGGCGTAATGTTATTTGTAAAGAAAGAAAATTGAGTTTACTGGCATTATACACAACAGAAACACTTTAAAATTAAACGAAATAAAATAATAAAACTATTAATGCCAAAGGGCCTCAGCTCAGCATAATGCCAGATGGCAACACAAGGTATACCACCTGACGCTGATTTTCAGCTGCAGCCCGCGAGTGCCATACGCTCGAAAACATAGATAAACACAAAATAAACATATATATTTATCGGGCTGGTGTCCGTAACTACACTTGAAGGCGCTTATTTTGCGGTACGTGTGAGAAAAATTGCTCATTCGATCCACCCCAACTCCTCACAGCACTCCGAACAGCAACACCTTGGTGTCACTGGCGATCTCCCAGCTACACCCTTTAGAATTTAAGCCTTAAAATATTTCCAAAAAATAATGACAATACCATGACAGAGAAAATACCTTCTAACCAGCACAATAAAGTACCTCTGGGTTGGTCCTATTGGGAGTTGTCAGGGTATGTGGCATGTTCGGCTAACATTCAAATAGGATCGTGTGCAGGTCTTTCGGCATTGTTCGTGACAACGGCATCTTGGCTCGATTTCAATGTATTTGTTGAGTCGGGTAAGATTCTGTCTATTGTGGCAAAGACGTAGATTTACAAGCGTATTTGTGTAAGTATTCTTCTTATTTTTGCGTGACATAGGTGCTTTAATAATAGGTTGTTATGGTTATACTTATTTATTAGCAACTGTTATTTGTTACATTAAACTAGATCTTCCAAATTCTCTTAAAAAAATAACAAGGTCAAAAATTATGTAGGTTACTTTTGTATTTTTATAAATCTTAAGGTATTTTAATTACATAAATTCATGGCTGCTCTGTACCTCGAAAAGTCGAATGTACGTTCATTTTTTAATTTTCTTTTATATCGTAAAAGCAACTGAACTTCGTAATTAGCAATAGAAACTTTACGTAAATAAAAACGTATGTACCTACAGCTACACACATTTCTGTTCTACCTTCAATACGCTTTGAAATAGCAAAATCTAGACCGTGCTTTATATTTTCCTTTCTGCCCATCAATTTGTCTTTAGAAACGTGAATATGGCTGGGAATATCAGGTTGTTTTTCCAAAGCTTTGCCTATTCATTCAGATATAACGTTGCCGTCTGCTGTCCTCGGTCCCAGACATATGCAAATGTTCTCAAATGTCACTGTTTGCAGTCTGTTCATTATTAAGGAGGTTTATCAAAAGTATGCTAATGTTTGCATGGAACGTTACATAAGACATTTGGTATTTGGTAGTTAATGATGGGTAAACAAACATTTTTTTTCTCGAAGCTACCAAATATTTCGATTTTATTTTTGGAAATACGATATTTTCCTCATAATTAATTTGAAGGTAAAAAAAGTCCACCATCCTTCTGCACACAACCCCGATTTGTACCTTAAATGGCAAATTACGTAATTACCTTAGCAACCTCGTCCCTTCTTCTCCAAGGAAAATAATTTGCCCTTTGAAATATTTATTTAACAGTACAGGAGGGATATTAAAGTAAATATGCGTTATATTATTTAATTAAATCGTTTTATGTTATTTGCCTTGGGGGTTTCGGGAAAATGGCGCATTACTCTAGTCGATAGCTCGGTCGTTGGATACTCGATCTTTAATTAATTATTAATGAAAATCTTCGTTTGGTCTTTTGGGTGTTCTAAAATGCTTTTGATATCTTGAACCACGAGTACCTAATGATTTAAGCTTGTTGCTTCATCATTTATTTAATAAGTACATATTGTAGGCATTTTCTAGTTTCAGAAATATAAAAGGCAGGTGATACGACAGTTACTTTAACGATTACGAAACGAATACAAAGACATTGTTTACGATCATAATCATTTATGTTGCCAGCCTACTGAGCACTTTTCCTATTGACAGAAATTTTAGACGCCCTGTAATTCTTTAGCCATTTTGATACTTGTACAAATTTTGATTATTATTTTAGTTCTGTATTTTTAATTACTAAATATGCTTACATTTGGCCGCAACTCATCTAATGTGAAGAAATGATGCGGCCTATGGTGGAGCACGCTTGCCTAGAATAAACCGATTCACTCGAACTTTGATTCCTGTGGCTTACGGCCCACTCCGATTCCCAGTAATGAGGCCGATGTCCCAGCTGTGGGAACATTGTTATTATAATGTTACTACACTAACGCGGAAAGTTCACATTGTATTTAACCGCGATAGTGATCTTTCGCGGCCCTTCGTACCTTTCACTTTCACATTCTTGATATATATCTGTACCATCGTCCCTTTTCTCAGGCACGTGCTGCGTTTCCGAAGCTGATGTTGCAATTAGCTAATAAGTTGTATCTCACAACTTATTAGCTAATTGCAATATCAGCTTCTATTCAACGTAGACCTTTGGAAAGAACATAAATTATATTAATATTTTACTTATGTTATTTTCCCGTGTTGTTTACGGTGTGTACATAAATGGTAAAACAGACGTTTTTTTATTATTTATTTAAGATGGGTTTGCTCTTGACTCTAGTCTAGGTCAGAGATGACAGAAACAGAGTCGACGATGGAGCGAGCTTACCCAGAAGAGATTAGGGTTTAATGCGAATGTGCACGTATGTATAATTAGTTTCCGTTTTCCTACATGATTCTTATTTTGTTAATGCGTGTGTGGCACCCGATTTCCTCGTCATCATCACCCACAGCCCGACTTCACCTACTGCAGGGTACAGGTCTCTCTTTTCTTGTGCCAAGCTCCACGCTCTTGTGACAGCCTCATCCAGGATATTAACGATGTCCCAGAACCAATTATTGCAATACATGTGAAATCCACGAACCCCCAACAACCCTCTCGTGGTGAATTACAGAAAAGAGCCTGTGTCCCAACAGGTGGGAACATTATAGGCCGACTAAGATTAAGCCATTGAACCTGTGGGCTCCTATGAAGAATTAACATCAGTATGAAATCAATCTTTTTATAATTACTTGGTGGTACGAAGTAGGGTGTTCCACTTCATTATTAATAGCATCAGATTACCCACCTCTTTGTTATTTACTACACTTAATTAGCTTATTGTGTTACTAGTAGCTACCTAATGCCTTAACTATTTTCAGGTAACACAAAGTTACTAAGACTTTAGTCTTATAAATCAAATTATTATCGGATCATAAATACTGAATATTCTTACCTAGGCTAGCTGTTGGTCTGAATTCAGTTTGTTTTCACCACGACGTGTTTGCTTAAGTTTCTTAAACTAGTTTAAAAAGCTAAGATAAATTAATTGCCTTAAGATGCTTACATAAAAGCAATTATACGAAATTAATTATTTATACCACTACTGTCTCAAAGATTTGTTCAAATTGTTTAATTTACAATCAATATTTACGTTCATGGAGTGCTGAACTATATTTCACCGTTTAATTAAATAACATTGATAAATTAATCATAAAAAAACAACGTCTGTGCATGACCAGATGTATGAACGTGGTCGAGGCGAAAGGAATATGTAAGGATCGTAGCCGTAATTTCTGCCTAATCTACCTTGAATGTGCCCTGGCGGTTGAGAGTATGTCATGCTCACTCAAATGTCTCGCTGATGGTGGCGTGTGTGTCGGGTCATTTAGTTCTTCAAAATGGTTGAGTTGAATGATGGCTGGTCCATACGTCATGTTCGTGAACGGGCGCTGGCAGACTGGTCATCTCTTAGTTGCCACGGTTTATTGGAACTAATTATTTTGTTTTTGAATTGTCTTTTTTGTTTGTACTGTGGACACTTTTAACGTGCACGTCTTGCTACATCTTTCTCACATTATGTACCATCTCAACAAGAATGATGTATCCAAGGTTTTTGTAACAACATTATGATTTAAAAGAGTGTCCATGGAGTTTCTTGCCCATTCTTTTCCATAGAGATCTACGCTTTGGAATGTGCAACTACAGTACTTTCACAGTTATTATGTCTTGTGACTGGGACTGTAGCTTCATTTTTTATTGCTGTCTTTGTTTCGACAATTCAAAAGTGCCTGTAATTGGCCTACTTGAAATAAATGCTTTGATTTTGATTTTGATGGGAAAAGGGCGTAAGTTTATGTATGTACTCGTACGTAATCAAAACAACGAAATATTTGACAACCATTTGCGACGTTGCCAACTTTCAGAATTCAGTAAGCATCATAGTTAAATTCTCAAATCCAGAGTGTTCAGGAAAGACAACCACATCAGTCAATAAAATTATTATGTAATTATTGTAGTAAAACCGCCACACGAAGCCAAGTTCCTGGGAGCAGTAAGTGGAAAGCACACACGATTGTGCCTTTTTCAATTAAGTTAGCCTTTCTTCTTATACTGTTAGAAAGTAACGTGTCGGTCCGGTTCGTGGCGTGCAAGACTTGGGTAGTGGCCTTTGTTTGAGAGATAGCGAACATTGTATTGGGTTTATTGGTCGGTTTGCTAAATGCCTTCATTGATTCTAAATCTGCATAGATTTAAATGATGAACCCTATTTAGTTTGTCGTATGGTATTAAAGTTCACCGATCACGACATGAGTGTTCCTAAAATATTTTTATCTCAATGCCAAAAGGAGGCTGCTCATGTTTTGACTGCTAGACATTGGGTAACGTTTTAATTTTTTTCTACATTTGACATGTAAAAAAAAAATGTGTAAAGCGCTGTAAAGGCATACATAATAGTTAAAATGAGCCTTAGTATCCCAGATCCATCACGTACCTCCTACAAAATATGTACATCTCTTTACATATATTAATAGGCTCGCCTCCTATTACATGAAACTTAGACATAACTGGAGAAATGAAGGCGTTAATAAGTACGCCTCTTCCTACAGCCTACGCCCTTTGATTAAAGAAGTGAAGACAGATGAGAGTAATGATTTTGTAAAAATACGGGTATTAGCTGCATCCGGTTGGACTGGAAGCCGACCCCAACTTCGTTTAGAAAAGGCTAAGCAGATGATGATGACTTCTAAAATGAAGCTAAATCGCCACCGCTCATGCCTCCACACGCTTCCACCTTCGCTTCAATTACGTCACTGAGGTAACGGGGCTCGTGTGAAAATTCAAGTGTTTTCCGTGAAAACTCGCAGCTAAGTGTGGCCCGTGCTCGTGTTAATGTGTCCGTTACGTTGCTCCTGCGGTCTCGACGACCGTACGCCATCTGGATTTTTTTAGCGTACTTCCCTCTCTCGGCATTTTTCGTGTTATGTGTCACGGGGGGTTAAACCCTCTCATGTGTGGAAGGTTAGTGGACTTTTAAAAGACATTGACGCTGTATTTGGTTTGCGCAGTGGCTGCGCTGCACGTCGCGGGTTCGATTCCCGCACGGAACAAATATCTGTATGGCCTGCAGATAGTTGTCCGGATCAGGCTGTTTGTGTACGTGAGTTCAAATGCTTGTAAACGGACCCACGATACAGAAGAAATTGTGGGGAAACGTTTAAGAAAATGCTGTCCCATGCTGCTAGCGCGCATATGACAAGCTGTACCTATGAACATAGACAAGGAAAAAGGGGTATGTAAGGATCGTAGCAGGGGCGTTCTGTAGTTTTGCCCGCCCTAATGGGAAAAAGGTGTGATGTAGCGAAGGCGTTATGTATGTAATGTTGTCCCATCAGCCATGTGGAGCATATGTATCACCATTAGCTACCACCATTATGAACCAACCCATCACGTTCACCAAAACAACTGTTTTCTTGGACCTCTGTAATGAGAAGTCAGGTGTTCATAAAAGCTGCTCTTTTAAGATAGTCAACGCGCTGCGCTGTCAGCTTTCTAGAAATCCAAAAAGACTCAATCTAAAATTCAACATTTTCAAAATAGAATTTCTTCATTAGTCAGTATTCTCTCGCAACTCCGTGACCCGAATGACCTCACAGACGTGGAAAAATCAAATAAACCTAGTCCGTGTGGAATGAAATTTGAAAATATTTTTCACTCCAGCCAGCGCTAAGTATTTGGTACATTTGTGTCATCGCAGTGCTCCGGGACTTTTGCGGCCACCTCTAGTTTTATTTGCTACCCGCAAGATGGCATCATTTCACATTACTGTGGGTTCCGTACTTCTAATTTTAATTAAAAGGTCTTTTGAGTTCTTTGAGCAGCGTATTAAGTGGTCATGTGATTAAGGTGTGAGGGTTTTACAAAGTGTCTGTTCCATTCACCTTTAGCTTAGCATATTTCATATTATGATGTAAACTTATAGTCTCCAAATCTACAATAGTCTAACTTTAATCTGATCTAAATTCGGTCATACTTACGTTTCTAAGTATGTTTACTACCTATCCTTTCGCAAAGGGACCAGCTTTTAAAATATCTTTATTACGAGTTGCATTGGCAGCGTTTAGCAATAAACATAAACGCAACACCTACGCAATGGTACAACTCGTTTATCTACATATTTGTACTCTCACTTTCCTTGCTTGCAAATGTATCTCTTCATTTCTATCCTATGATAGCAGGCTATATTTGTAGCAAGTGCCTATGCACTTGCAATAAATATATCTGTTTAAAAAATCATGGTTTTCAAAGCTATAATAATGTTTATTTTAATCTTTCTTGGTTTGATAAGGCAGAATAACTTTTATTTATTTGAAAAATATTAAATTGTGACTGAAAGACTAATTCGCAAACAATTAATTTGTATCACAGAACCCTAATACTTAACTTATGTACCTAACGTGTGAATAAAGAAAAAAGGCGCGAACGTCGGCCATATTGGATGTATGTAGGTGTCACGACTGGACCGGAGACCGGAGATGACGTTATAAGTCTGCCGTCGGAGGTGTTAATATTTGATTTTAATCGATTTTAAATTACCCTTGCTGGCAGGAATTATTCTTTGCAAGATCCAAGTTCTTTGAGTTTGATTCGGTTTCCGAAATCATATTTATTCAATCCTCTTCCTGGCAATGTGCAATGTTACTTGAAGTTGGCGCCACACGTTTTTTGTTTCATTCTCCCCTGGCAATCGTCACACAGTGCATCCTCATCATATTTGCTTCGGTCTTCCTTTAAATGCTATTCAATGCTTTTGCAGTATTTTAGTTTCATAGTTTATTTAATGGAAACTTCTCTACTTTTCTGGTAGTTTGTCTGTGACTAAAAAAAAATACCAAAGGAAGAAACTTTTGAGTGAAATTGCTTTAGAAAAATAAAACTCTCTATTAAGAAATTGACTCAATGCTTTGACCTTCCTCTTCACATGCTCGCTTGGTAGCCTTTTAATTACCCAAGGCACTCTTTGAAAGTAATTGAGAGCTCTTTAATCGACAAGTACATGAAGTAGCTATGTATTTCCCTCACATCTTACACGCGTTTATGTTAATTAATCAAGTTTTCTACGCACATTTTACCTTTTCTTGAACACGTGGATAAAAGTATGATGGTACTTTTATTTTGTCAGCCACGTGTAAGTTTATTTTTAGCCTAGCAAATTTTCTAAATTATCTGCATCATCATCGTTGGAAGGAATAACATGTTTCCATCGTTTTGTGTTTGCTATTTCGTTGTTTGTAAAATTGGTGGATGTACAGTGGTCGTAATAACGGACAGAATACATTAAGATTACTTAACCCAAAAGACAAAAGCAAGTAAATCATGTTGTAATATTATTTTTAAAAATTCATATAACGTCATTTTTTTGTATTATAGTTTTTTCAAACACAAGAACAACAACAACTTTCAACAAAGGACAGCTCTGACTTGAATATACGGTATTTTAAGTTGGTCGTCAGTATGCTAAACAATTAATTTCCCTGACTTCACATTGTCAAATGTCTAGTAGGCTTCATCTACTGATGTATAAGTACATATTAATCCTGTTCACACTCTCGACATAATACGTCTACATAATAATTTTCAACGTGACACAATATACCAGCTCATATAATACCAGCTTGTCTTGACAAAGCTTCTTCATTAATTATTTTAGAACGTTACTTTACGCTGGTACACCCACTACTTGTGCCCTATTGATTTTGTTCCGCTCCGGTTGATATAGGGTTTCCATTAGTTTCTCAGTTTTGCGTTGAACCTATGCTCTCCGATACTGGAAAGTTTGTCCGCAGTAACTTGGTGCGAATGCTGAATAATACTAGACTTGATAAAACTCGGTTTGGAGTATTATTATTTAACTTGCGAACTGCTCCTACTTCACACTGTTATTACTTGACATTATATTGAGATTTCTTTATTATTTTTTCATACACTTTAACCTTCCGGAATGTATTCTCTAAATGATAGGTGCCCAACCTTTTAAGGACTACCGCCCCTTTTACAAGAAGAAAAAATCTTACGCCCCCTTTTACAAAATAGGTAGTTATAATATAACCATTTTAGACGGCTAGATATAATGTTTTTTTTTTTTTTTAATGAAAATAGAGGTATTTCATAAGCCTTTGGACCCGCTACCGCCCCCCATGAAAAGCTCCTGCGACCACTAGGGGGCGGTACCGCCCCCGTTGGTAACCTATTCTCTAAATGATGGTGAAACGGTATCGAAATCCATTGCGTTGTGAAAATGTTGAGTTTTTATTGTTCATTATTACTTATGTATATTAAAACGTGCATCTGATGAAACAATCTAGAGAATAAACGAACTGAGAGTCAAACGCGATGCAAAAACTAACTCCTGAAAATGAAATCTTTCCGGCGACCCAACAGGAATTATCTCCACTTTGCACAGCAATAAACAGAAACGGTTCCACATAGAAGCCCGCCATCAAAGTCCCTCTTACATTATTAAAGTACGAAGTACAATCAGAATTCAAACCCCGGTGTCCGAGCGGACTGAACGGACGGACGGACGAAACTTAATATCCTGTTAGTGTTTGGGTTAACATTAATCTTACCGTGACGTGTTTTGGCCCCGGTAGGGTTATTGTGGATGAAAATCTACTCTCTGAAGTGGGAAGTAGGGTTCGGGTGTAGTAGGCGCCGAATCGTTTTGTGGAAAAGGTAAACAATTACATCGAAAGATGTATGATTTTTTCATAGAGAAAGTATTTTTGAATATGGCAGTGAGTTTCACATCTAAGCTTCTTATTTGTGTGTTTGATTTATGTAGCCAAATTACCTTGCCCAAAAGGTAAACGATTGTGGCTACCAACAGTATTCTTAGTTGATTTTTCTCGAATATGTTGCATTCTGCATTGAGATACGCGTCAAGAATAGGATGTTTCCAAAGAACAACTTAAAATATTTAGAAACAAGGACCCGAGTTTTCTGATCTTAGAGAAAAGTTAAAGTGAAAATTTATTTACCTATTTGTTCATTTCCATAAGCAACTACGAATTTGTTGCTATTATGTTTAGCATTTTATTATGTGTTCAGTAATAAATCATTTTCACTTGAGTAAAATTGTACGGTGTTAGAGTTGGAGTTTATTTATTAAGCCCATTTACGACATACTTTGCATTTTCAATTTTTTGTCGCTTAGCTTGCATAATCTGGGTTTGTGCCCGGTTGATGGCAATAAGCTTGCTCCTATTACAAAAACCTATATCAAAACTGGCCAAATGTGTGTACTTTATGTAGAGCTCTGACCAAACCCTTCGGAGACAGGCGTGATGGTATGTTTATGTATAAAGAACTTCTCCAACTATAAGTTCACGAAGAGCTCTGAAAGTTGGAGTGGACACTGGACACAAGTAAGTGTCACTTCACGCTAGTATCTAGAATCCAGATAGTGCTCGAATATACTATACAATTTTACGGCCGATATCTTCTCTTTTCGATATTGTCTTTTTCTTTGGCAGTATTAACTTCACCATTTAACTGTGATGCCAGTTGACATTATTTTGTTGAGGATGATGGTGACTTTATTTTAAACTGGTTTTTTTGTTTTTTTTTAATGTTCGAATGTATTTTTTACGGAATGTATGGGGATTGATTGATTGATGTAGTCGTACGACATTTGACTGCCTCAATGGTCTGAGAGTCGCCCTGACTTCTAAGAGTGTGTGTGGTTCTAGGTTCAATAATAGGGCCGGGTAAATTTCTTATCCGGGTCATACTAGCGCTCCTCTCAAATGGCGGACTTTAAACACTACTAACGAAATATAGGTCTACTATAAAACTCTGCCTACCCCGTCGATGAATACAGTCGTAATCATTGGCAAAGCTGGCTGCGAACCCATTCCTTCATTACTATCCCGACTGAGTGTGTAAGTCTTTGTTTCTCTTCCCGATCAGCATGCAAATGAGATGGTTCTAGTGTTTGGAATAACATTAATCTTGCGCGCATGACGTTCCACTCGCAAGCGTGTGTAGTGAGCTTTATGTACACTCGAACAATCTAGTTTGTATACAGGCAATTTGCAAATACATTCTAAACATTCAACATAACATCACGTCTGTATTCCCCAGTGGGTTAAGCAGAAGAGTAACTATATAAGAACCATATTTCGCCAGTTATATTTAAGCCCCATGTTCAATTCTAATGGAAAAACATGATAACAATTCGCCCATCCAGGAAACTGGACCCAAGACCTCATGATCCGCAGTTGTGCTTGCGAATAATTAATGTAGTTCATAGGTTAAAAAGTACACACACAATCCAAAGAATATTGGCAGTTTTGTAGAAAGATGATTATTTTGCCTGTATACCAAACAGCTTCTTTGACTGTACTAAAGTCTATCATCTACAGTGGTGGAGGATGAGCTTTCGTGGCAGCTTTAATAAATTTTAGCGGTTTTAGTCTAGGAGCGTTGTACACTGCCGCGTACGAAATATGGGCCGAGAAAATTTAGACGGAAATCTATGATGACAGCGCGAGTTTGGATTCGGATGCTCTGTGCACAGCTAGACCTATTTTAATTGATTCATACTAGGCATGAATCTGAATAGTGTACCTAAGTAAACAACGTGCATTGCTGCGGATTTATACACAAGGGGTTCTCCTGGAGTATTTAAATTGACATTCTATTTAGCGACAACAATGATGAATAAGTCTAAAATGTATGGGATTTGACTTAAGCTATCGAAAGGTTATGTTAATCCTGTTGAAATTCGTTGTAGGAATATACCTTGCGATAGCCCATTGCTTAGGCCCTAGGGAAGAGACGGCACTTGTGACTGCGTCGTTGGTTGAGTGGTTACAAGCGCAACTGCTGACCATGAGGTCCTAGGTTCAATTCCCGGATGGGGCAAAGTGTTATTGGGCTTTTCCATCAGGAATTTCAGAGTAGCAGCCATGGACTCTGGATTTGTGCCCGGTTGGTGGCATTATACTCGCCCCCTATTACATGAGACTTTACTTAGATAAATATAAGTGGCGAAATGTGGGTGTACTGTTAGACACACCTCTGCCTAACCCTTCGAGGATTGCAGGCGTGATATTATGTTATGTAGTATAAAAAAAGAAGTAGAGTAATGCAGCAAAACAAAACTTGCCATCCAATTACTAGTCACCGGATTATTGACGTTCAAAAGTTAAACGGCACAAGCAATAAACAAACAACTGTCAAGGTGCCACGGAAAATTCTAGTTCGCATTACGAGCTGTCACATAATCCAATTAGGACAAAGTATTAGGGGCACCGCGATAAAATTAGCGCCAGCCAGCTAATACTCACGTAAGCGACGATTGAGCGGCGGTTACACAATGGTTGGCATTGTAAACAATATTGTGGCTTTACTATACCGCTGAAGAAATTGTTATAATCAGAATCAGTACGAGACGACGACGATGTGTACGAGTGTAGTATTGTTTAATAATAAAACTAGATTTTTAAATGTAATAACGTACACAAGAGCAGAAAAATCCTTTTTATCAAAGTTTTACAAGTTGTATGCCTTTTCTCGCCACAAAGTGTAATCTAACCAAATTAAGAAAGCATTGATGAGTGATTCCAAACCCAACGGTCTTGATGCAGAACGTCGGGTTCGCAAAACGTTCTATTTGTAAAAGGGGTAATTTTCTTTTAAAGTAATTACGGCACAAGGTTTACTTTGAAATGCTCGAAATCAGCTGGTTCCCGAATATTTTTCTTCTTCACTGAATTCTATATTTTCGGCAGCCGAGTAAGTGTAACTATTACAGTAGCAAATAATACTGGCCCCTTGCGCAAATGTAATTTAGTATCGTTTTATGTGACACTTTCTGGTAAAAACATGGGTTTCCTCTTAAGAAAATGGACGGCGTTTTGACGAATGGGGTGTGAGTGAATGTTTTCTATGATTACAAAATATTATTATGTAAGTGCCTACTTGGAGCCCAATTACGAGAGACGACTGAGCTGGATGTTCAGGTTTATAAATAACAGACCATAACGATTGTCAAAGATGTTCATTAAGAACATCTGAAGCGTATCCATCAGGACCACCATTTTAAGAAAAACTACAGGTCTCTGACTGTAATACAAATCAGTCAGGCGTGATATATGTATGTATAAGCTCTCGAGATTTTCAATTTGACCCTCTTACTCACAAAATAAATAAACTTAAAAAAAAAAAACAAAACTCATCCTAACACACCGACGAGCTCAGGTAAAACGCTACCAAATCACCATGATTATGAAGAAAACGCGTATATATTTTCATAAAAATCTTGTGAAAATTGAAACGTGTTTCAGCGAACGCTTGAAATATGCGCGGTCACGTATCGGCACTCAGACCATCTCAGCCGGTACCCGTATAATAATAGCGTTAATATACGAAGCTATTGAAATAACATTATATTTACCTAATGCTGGATTTGAATGGAAGCTTTATTTACCTACTGGTTGGGAATAACTCATGTGACGAGTGAAAGGAGTGTGTGAGTGGCGTTTTGATAGATTCGAAAGAAGACTATTACATGGGACTTAAACATTACTGTTATGTTTAAGTCCCGTGTAATATGGGGGTCTGTTGCATGGGGTTTTGTCGTCCTGGGCGTCATTGCCATGGTTTTTGGGTTACCCTACATACTTCATACCTACTACAGGTATAATGCTTTCTTGACCTTCGACAATTACGGGCTTGATGTCATGTTACGATAGAAAGAAGAAAAGTGCCTCGGATAGCACGTCAAGCCGCTGCAGTTGGTTCAGGCTCTCTTATGTAGATCTTTGGAAGTCGTTACCTTTGTTATCCAGTCTTACCAAGGAGTATCGTATTACCTAGTAACAGGTTGTGGAGGTCAGATAGGCAGTCGCTCCATGTAAAAAAATGGTGTTCAGTTGCTTTCGGTAACACTGGAAGCAGACCTCAACATAGTCGGGAAAGGGCTAAGCAGGTTTTGAAAGAGGAAAAATACATGTGTACTGTTTTGCGATACAGCACATTTAATGTGTTTTGTATTACCATAATCTGTTAAACGACTCGGTTATCATTCAATCATGTTTTCGTTTCTGAAACGAAATCTTTGGATTTCAGAGATTGAAATTGCGTAATTTTTATATACCTTACCTCTTTCGGTCTCCAATTAAAATTCTAATTTATTAATAGCCTGTTTATTACGTTCTATTTTCAAAACTTTGCAGGCGCGGCTATTTATAGAAGAACGGGTATCTTAACTTGAGGCGAAAGGTCAAAGTCGGGATTCAACCGTTTATTGAAATATTGTCTTGTTCAGCTTTATTTCAATCAGTTGTGAACAAACATGTTTTATTGTTTATTTCCGAAAACCTTTACAATATGGTAGTTTAATAATGAAAACGACGAAACAGTGTGCAATGATGTAGAAATCGTGTTTAACTGAAGACTGATATGTATCTTTTACCCTGCGTCCTAATTATAGCGACAGGACGCGCGAATACACGATCGTCGCTCGAACAGGCAATCGTTTCGTTCATTTTGTTCGGCTAACCCGAACGCATGGTGGCGCCGCCCCGATGAGAGCCCTTTCCGTGTTTCCAAACAAATGAGTGACATATCAACGCGAAGGGCACGTATTCGCGTGACTATTTTTTTGGTTAGGACGCAGCCTTACAATAACAAACCAAAGCTTTCCACTGACTATCGAGTTAAAGTGCTCGTAGCTTACCAAACAAAGATCGCGAAGTGGAATGATTCCCCCATAATATCTGTTTGCTCCCCACAATCTATTGGAATAATTCCGATTGCTCCAGTTTTACTGCTGTTTTATCACTCTTCCTTGCTATTAGGCGAGTGGGGGGTTAATACTGGGTAGGGTTGCCAGGTTTTAATAGGGGGAATGTCACTGGGTGTTGCTGGGAACATTGCTGCCGCTGAAAACCAGCGCTATAGCTCTGCTTCGTACATATGCATCATTTTGTCGAGCGACTTCCGATTCAGAGAATGTAATTCCCGCACGAGTGACAGCGAGATTTGTAGGTGTGTCCCATGTTTTCCCAATTGCTTCGTCACTAGTTATTTTACTTGGTCATGAGGGTCGCTTCCTCTCCTATCAAATAATACACATTCTTGAGAACATGCGAATGTTTTTACCAATACGTGAAATCCAAAGCTTTTAGCTATTTTTGCTTCAAACTGAAATATACCACATTTCTACATTTACATTTGACAACCCTAATCAAGGGTGAAAAAGCAAATTGAACTCTTTATGCTATATTTAAATAGGTATTTACACTTGTAATACATTCTGTTAATTTTGTTGAGTGATGCAAGCTGAGGAGATGCTCTGAGCATCTCTGAGAAATGAGGATTTTACTGACGGTGGGGGTAAAACATTCGATCCGGTGGTACGAGAGCCGTTGCAGGATTATTCGTCTAATTAATTAGTTTGTGACTCTATTTTCATTTATTTTAAAAGGTTTCATGATGGAATTTGAATATTTTTATTATTCATTTAAGGTTCCTTCCAAAATAGTTTTATTGGAAATCCTGCATAAAAGTTAATTCTAATTAAAAATGTTCTGGTAAAACTCAATGATGTATCCCGTGAGTCACTAAATATATGACAAAAGAGTGATAATTGTTCTGTTTCGCTGAAGTTTCCTCCATAACCCGCGTGGTTAATATGTATAACCCAGTCCCTCTCCTCCTAGGCCTCATAGGTCTGTGTAACGATGCCCCAGCAGCAGGAAGGTTATGGCCAGATTATCTTATGTTTGTCATGATGGTCCACTTTATATACTAGTTTTGCCCTAGATTCGCCCACAAACGTCACTAAAACTCCTTCGTTTTCAAGTTAATCTGAGCACAGCCTTATAGTAAAGGAAAACATCGTGTAATATCCGGTAGTGGACACAATAAAACGATGGACACTTCCGCCAACAGGGTACTGCTAGATAAACAGTCCACTCGAGAAGATAAATCGAGCTATAGCAGATCTTTTCCAATCATTGCCTCTTGACTTATCACTTTCTTTAGATAGGGTATACACAGGGATTGTCAAGCTCATTGGTAAATTTTATTTGTAAGCTTTTGCACTTTTAGGAACTCTGAATGGTATTCTGAAATCGGTCTTCTTTGGTACTTAACCGGAAAATATTTCACCGATCATAAAATTACTTTTATTTGCCGCTGAAGTGGTTCACCGACAAGGCAACATTCTTCGTTGACTAATGTTTTTATGAAAAAATGATATTTTCTTAAAACTCGTGCTTTTGTTTTTTTTTCTTGGTTGTTGAAAGAATCACGTTTAAATCCAGTATCTTACCTGATGGTAAGCAATGATTGTTAATGATTTAGTCTGGATATTATTCCTTTTGTCGTTTGCTGTGCTGTTATCCAATTTTCCGGCCAACTGATTCGCCAGTATTTGTACCTTTAAATCCTGAATTCTAAAATATTTCACCCACTGTTTGTGTAGGTGCCCGAAAGGATTCGCGCACCTGTACCTCTTTACTTGGCAAAATTAATCATCTGTCAAATGCCTCCTTTGTCCCCCTTACGATGATTAATTATTTTTGACAAATATCATCAACAATGGCAATAAACTTGAAGCCCCGTTAAGTCTATTGCTCATTTGTCTTCATTTGCGAATATTAAACTGTGATGCTTTATGTTCTCCTGGTAGTCGACGACGGATAAATGGTCTTAGATTTTTTATAATTCCCTTTAAGAAGCAAACCATGTTTGTTTAATTAAGCTAATTAGCGCCGTTTGCAGTGACTGTAGTAAGATCTTTATTTGCTTTAGTCTTGTTTGAAAAAACTCATTTTGTTTTATTTCTGTTTCAGGTAAGAAACTATTCCGCTTCCTGGACAACGCTACTTTGCTTCCTTTACAAGATTTGTAAGATGACGTAAGTAGTCTGATACATTTTACAGAAATGTTTGACTCGATATATTTCGTAGAATAGCGGTCCCAATGCTGTACCTAGGTGTATCATATACTTAGGTGAAACTGAAAAGATCTCTCTCCTGAATAGAGACGTATCATATCACGTGTTTATGCCAAGAGTATATTATAACATATTGATAACAAAACAATTGTTGAAAGATTTTTTTCTAGTCTCAAAAAAATGACATGAAGCGTGTATTTAACATGAGACTGGTATTAACTTTAACTTGACAATTTACTTGAGCCTTCTACGGATCATAACCTGATACTATAGCAACAAGCCCTATTCCTACCAACCAAACAATATCATCACAGTCACTCAAGCAACTTCATGACATAAGCAAACATTTACCTAACTGAGTCGTGAGTCGAATTAGCGTCAGCCAATAGTTGCAGGCCATAGCTATTCGCGTTAAATCGGCTTAGGCCTGGATCACTTTTGGCCCACTAATCTTATTAGTGGGCTGGATTCAGTCCGGACTGTTTGGTCATTCGTCTTCCAGGAATTAGACGGCCGTCAGTGAATTTATGTTGGTTTGAGCTTGGATTTTTTTCACGTGGCTTTTGTGAGAGACGAAAATGTTGGTCCGTTTAGACGTGGATTTTGAGACTTGTTTACGCATGGTTCGTTCGGTTACGTAAAGAAGTAGGTAATGTTAAGTTAATTCGTAGAGGCCATTAGTGTCATTAATTGGATCTTCTTCTTCTTAGCGTGTCGATGACAATTCAAATTGAGTCAGCCCAATATTTGGCGACGAGTTTGGTACTTTCAGTAGCGTCCATCAGCTCCTGTGATGTGCAAACAACAGGACTGGCAGGACACGATATCAAATGTCCCATCGTTTGTGGGGCAACACCACATTTATACTCCAGGGCAGAGTCATCTTTGAATCTCCACCCGAACAGGTTTTCCTTGCTTCGGCCAACCTGTGTCCGGAGTCTTCGAACTTCTGGTAGCGCTATGCCTGCCAGTGGATACAGCATCTGTACTGACGTCGGTTTGAGGCACCCAGAAATAATCCGGCACGTTTCATTCAGAGCTGTATCCACTAACTTTGCATGGGCTGAGCGACTCCACACGGGGCACGCAAATTCACCCGTAGAAAATGATAGCGCCAGCCCAGTAGTCCGCATGACGTCAGGCGAAGCACCTCACTTAGACAACTGGGGTGACTTGAGATTGTCATCGTGGTGAAAGGATTAGCCAGTCAGCGTAAGGACTCGCTGGCTGCCCAGGGTACGCCGGACGTATAGTGGATAAGTGGATATGTACGTCACTCGGGGAGGCTCCTTTCATGCACCCCATTAATTGGTTGAAGACGTATCTGCAAAGGCGGCAGGACATTTAAAGAAACATAATGACATCACGCCTGTAATCCAAGAATGATACGGCAAAGGCCTGTACACCCAAATTTCAACTGCTCAAGTCCCATATAATAGGGGAAGAAGGTGATAGGGTGGGGGTGGCTTTTAAACATCTAAATACCGTACAAAGGCTATATAACGCTGCTTGCTTAGTACCGGCCTTAAAAAAAAAAAGATCGCGATCAAATTCAAACAAGAATACATAATAGATACTTAAATAGGCACAGTGATATAATATTCACCATCCATCTACTAGTAGAGGGGAGTGAACACAAAGAGGCTTATTAAATTGTCGATGTAAAATAAAAATATTGCCAGACGAGCCTCATTACTTATTCCGTTTGAACGATTTGTTCGCCGTTGTTATGCCCGTACGATTCTCTGTGAATTCGTACGATGTAATGTTTTGTAATCGAATTTTAAAAATATATTTATTTGCATGTGGCTAGGTAGGTATGTACTTTTGGGAGTAGCTCCATCCAAAGCAGACCTTACAAACGGGTTAGGCACAAGTGTACCTAATAGTACTTATTTTTAAGTCCCATGTAATAGGGGGCGGGCCTATAGCCATCAATCAACCAGGCACAAAACCAGACTCCCTGGCTTCTACTAAGAAATTATTGATGAAAAAACCCAATAACACTTTGCCCAGCCCGGAAATCGAAAACAGGACCTCATAATCAGCAGTCGCGCTTGCAGGCAGTCAGAAAAATATATCCATGTTAAAAAGGCATTTGTAACATGCTAACGCGTTCAATATTCTTCTATAATTGAATGATTCGTGTCAGTGAATTCAGGCTAGAATAGCTCAGCTGGCAAATACAACCTGATTGTTTGTACTTCCATACATTTCCATTTTGTAGCTTATTCTGTTGCGTCTTTTCTACGAATTGTCCGAATCTGAATTTAGTTTTCAGGATTGCAACGCTTAAACGGATTTCGTCATTAATTAAATCAAATTGGGAAAATTGCAGCATCGTTTTGTTCTACTGAATTCTTTAAAATTGTAAAAACTAAAAAAAAACTGTTATAAAAAACAGTTTTCCAACTGGATGGTTAGCCTATTTAGTCAAGTAGCTCACCATAATGTGCGTTGTGCACCCCGTCATGAATATCAGTATAACGGATTGCCCATGATAATATTTAGTCAATACAGGTACCTAACTAAAGTCATAAGCCCATTCAAAATTCCATAACACATAATATACTTCAAAACAAAACAAAGCAAAACACGTACAAGGTACCATACCCTACAGTTATCTGCTGAACCCACTTGCAAATATATCACCGAGGCGCGCTAGTCCATAAATATTGAATTTTATATGGGAACTGTTTTACCTAACGTGTGCTCAAGTCTCCGATGGAGATAGTTTGTTTGAAGACTCTCGTGTTCTGTTTGGACGCGAGGATATTGTGTCTTCCAATTGTTTTTTTTTTGTTTAGGATTATTCTGTAAAGATTGAAAACGCGGAGCCCCAACACAGTTGTGCACAAATAATTGCACCCTCCAGGACTTGAATGAGGCAAACAACAGAGCTGTCCAGGTCGCTGCATATTAGTCAGACAAAATCTAAGTCTTCGATCCCTGGCTGGAGGCCTTAATTAATTTCAAAGCATCACAGGATTGTCCGGTTAAGCAGAAGCCAGCCCTAGGTTGACCTGCGAGATGCCAGTAACAAAAAAAAACAAAGAGTCATCGATTCGAAAAGAAGAAGATAGGTTTTATTTGGCTTTTGGAGATTAGATTAAAAACATCCTACTTTGGGAACACACTAAATCTTCTTTTTTATTCAATGAAGTGTCCCTTTCAAGATAAATCAATTTAAAAACCTTTCTCTGTTGATACAATTTATTAAAAATTCATAAATAAAATCCCCATACGTGTAGGTCCGATCGCCGCTGAATCACTTTCGGAGGGCGTCACACTCCACTGCTAGGGAGTGCCACAGAGGGGCTACCTCTTGCCGCTGCCTGATTTATTACAGTCTTTATGGCATATTGTACGTTTTTAACTCCTCAAGATAAACGACTGTTAGTATAATTAGATTGGGCAATAAAAAGATTAAGGCAGGTTTTAGAAGGAAATTCATTTTAGGTTTTATCGGGGATTTGGAAAGAAAAATGTGCCGTGTATTTAATATGTTATTTCTGGACTGGCCTGGTATTTATTTCACAAATTATTTCTAGACTGACTCACTAAATATTTATAAATGCTATTAAAAATATCATTTATTTAAGCGTCATTCTCTCTGTGTCGATTTATTACAATACACAGAAACATGGCTTTATAATTAAGTGCATGCTAATTTGAAAGCTAGTTTGAAATCTGCGTATAGCGATCCCACGGTTGGGACACAGACGTCCTCTCTGTGGGAGGTGGAGCCATTATCAACCACGCGGTCCCAGTGTGGGTTGGTATAAATGCATGATCATTTGTGATTTCCTGAAAGTAATTAATAAGTCGAGAAAACCAAAGTGCTAAGAAAACTAAGCTAAGCAAACTAAAAAACCCTACGATGACGAACTTACTGTCGTATGTGTAAAGCAGAGAAACCGCAGATTTTCATAGGATTGGATTGTGGTCAGTTCTAAGGTATTAGAATCTAGGCAATTATAACGAATCACGTATTATTTTTATCTTATTTTACTTCCTGCTTTTGTTATTGATTTCGCTGACATATTCGCGAAGGAACCTTTTAACAGTTCTTGCAGACTCATATCCCCACCCCCAACAAAATTCATCCACCGATAGTCCCCTTACATTCTACCTGACGATTTAACGAACCTCGTCTATCTTCCTAAATTCGAACAACCATTGCGAAAATTCGCACAAAACTCCCGACCCCTAACATCTTAATTCAAATTGGATCATAAGACGAGAAATTACCTGAATTCGGGAAAAATATACAATGTTCTACTTACAAAATGGTACCGTCAGGGGGTAGAAAAAACCCGGGAAATATGCGAGATTGGTAAACGAGGGGTGTATTATGAGGTCCACAATTTATAGCCATAGCGATTGCACCTGCCGCTATGGTAGACTCGAACCCGTATTTCTTTTAGATTTATTTGCTATATTTATGAGGATAATTGAAATTCTAATTGAGTTTTGCAATGGAGCGATATATATTTGTTTGAAATAATGAAGACGAATTTAGAAGACAGTCTCAGAAATAATAATGTCCTGAAGATAGCAGAGGGTTTCTTAGCTCTAAGGACTGCGACACCAAATCCAATATATTCGTATGTATGAAAAAAAAAATCATAATATTTTATTTCACATAGGCCTACTTGGGCACTTATAAAACGTCGAGCACGGATCGCGTTGGTCGTTTCCAGGAAGAAGAACCGGCTGTTAATTTTATGGCAAATTTGTCCATAATAGAAAAGTTCTGATAATACAAGTTCATATTTAATGTCTAGCTTTGTCCCATCCGGGTAATAAAGTGCTGATTGTTTCCGCAAAAAACAGAAGGAAATAGTCATTTCAGTGTCGGTAGTCAATGAACTAATCAACCGTTACAAATAATACGTTGACACAAGACTATTAAAAAAACGAACACTTTTTCATTATGATTTACATGCTGACCATTTTAAAACTGAATATGTTTACATAATGTTACAACAGAAATGTTTGTTATGCTGTTTGATTGCTATAATCGATGCGAAAACATCTAACAAATACATATTTAAGAATTCGATGGTAAAATCAATTTTTAATTGAAAAGTTTCTAAAGCCATTTTTTGACAAAAAAAAAGCAGAAGGCAAACTTTAAAAAGAAGCAAGAATAAGTAAATAACTACCATCATTAATTCCAAACTTCCCACAATTACAAATTAATATTCTAACCACCATTAAAATCTAAACAATAATATTGTGGGTCGAAACGGGACATATGAAACAAGTCGTATTAGGTGAATCATATAAATTTATGGCCCATTCGGTGAGGTACGTGACGATAATGTGCCCCCAGGGTGACGCTTTAATTAAATACGAATTTTCAAGGGTTGGTATTTCATGCCATCGGATTTTATTGAGTTTGAAAAAGTCCAGTTTCGAAATTTAGCCTAATGGGTTATTTTAATGGAGAAGGCCCGATGGGCTAGTAAAAGGAAAACGTTGAGTCGTTTTTAAACTTTTCGGTCTCTTTTCTTTGTTTCTGCGACTCTACATCTTTGTTCACATTTCTACCGTACTACGGTTTCTTAGTATCTACGCTTTTTCCTGTCTACATCATTTGCTACGCACCAACCCCTACTGCTACGAATCTACACCTCTTGCTACGGCTACGACTTTGCTACACAGCTACGCGTCTACTTCAATTCTACCGTTTTAAATTCAGTAGCTAATAAATTCATTCTTATCTCTTTGGAAAGAAGGTTGGCAGAGAATTCTCCTATTACATACACCCAGACCACATTAGCAATGTAAATGTACATGAACGATTGACTACTCCCACGGCGAGTTTGCACTCAAAGCATCCAGTAAATGAAATGATAAAACCAACACCAATAAAATCGTACTTTTAATTACCATTTCAATTCCGAACAGTTGGCTACACCCAGACTGTATGATGGGTCCATGTAAATTCAATTAACTTTGAAAGTTAACCCGATGGGGTAAACGTTTAACTAACGTACTCGCCCGGACATGCAATTTGCCTCGAAAGCTCTTAAATGTCATGTCATGACATTCTCGATTGCTTTTTGAATTTATTTTCATTATTGCTTCTGTTATTTTTCCTGTTTTTCGCTGGTTTGTACCTTGATGCGATAGGTATGTATACTAAAAAGATTCGAAACCACTTTTTTAATAGACTTAATTGTTAAAATCGTAGTAAAGCGGCGTTTTCCTTTTTCAGGAAGATCAACCTTGCAAAAACAGAATGATTGAATAATTTATGAATTATTTTCTCCTCGGAGATTTTACTAAAAACATCAATAAGTAAGTGCTTGAAATATCAAAGAAGAATCAATCAAAGCACTGAATCAATAAGAAAATATTCGTCCCGACTATTCTTGGAACCGATTTTCATAGTTCGCTGACAACCGCCTACGGCTAAAAATTACACGCGCGCTTAGTTTCGCTTTGTCTAAAAATTTAGGCGGGATCGTCTACTGCGGCCCACAGACACGCTTCGCACGAATGCAGGGCTAGCAAAACAAATGATCCGCGGGTATGCCACGGTAGCTGCGCGGTTCATTCGTTTTTATTTTCTAGCAGTGAACGCGTTCAGTCAAAACGGGATTGACTGTTTACTGACGTGGCTCCGGAGAACGGACTTTGACAGATAATATACAAAAGTATATCACGTTAGGACTGCGTCTTTTGTCTAATGTTCGCAATCGTGACATATGGTCCTGGGTTCGATTTCCGGGTCGGTCAAATTGTTATCAGGTTTTTCCATCAGGAATTTCCCAGAAACAGCCACGGCGTCTGGATTTGTGCCCGGTTGATGGCAATAGGCTATTACATGCGACTTAAACATAACTGGCGAAATGCGGGTGCATTATTGGGTACACTTCTGCCTAAACCTTAAGGGATTATAGGCGTAATGTTATGTTATACAAAAGTATCTGTCAGTGCCCTTGTGTCCGCAGCTAACCCGTAATCTGTCGGTAATGATATGACCAAATCTTTTAAGCTGGTAGAAGTCATGTCTCAAATAAACAGAGCAGTGGAAACGTAACAAGACGATTCATCAGGATAACATCTGACGATATAAAGGGAAGGTCGTGATGGTAGATAACTTGCGGCACAGATAGCATAGTGGCTGAAGTTTATCTTATACTGACTTGTTTATATACCTAGTTATATTTTTTTACTATACTTGCGGTGTTTCTTTTAGGTTGTATTTCCAAAACGTAATAATGATGTGACACTTTTTCGTAATCGTTTATAAATAAGGCCATCAACTTCGTCTTTAAAAAAAAGGTAAACTTTAATTTAATTTACGACTACATTAATTCACTGATACTACTTGATATCACCTGAGCAGATCGACACTATAATAATCTATGTAAACAGTTTGTTTTCAGAACTAATAAATAAGCCTTTGGTCACCAACTCTTAGTTAAAATGTAACCCATTTCCTTTGCCCATGTTACACATACCTCCCAAACAAAAACCGTCACATGTACAAGATTCCCCATCTCTATTCGCTATAGCAACACAACTTCAGTTCGAACCCGACTAACATGCAAAGTTACCATAACCCGCTTCTCAAGAACTTTCCATTGCACAACAGACAAAATTAAAGACGGGATTTGCATCTGATTAAAAGTTTTAAATTGAATATTCTCTCTTTTAAGAGATTTAAATTAAAATGGGGTTGCGATACAGATTGTTGTTAGTACAACTTTTAATTTTGCTAAATGTTTCCGATTCTGTTTTTGACATGTTGAGTTGTGTGGGTTGGTTTACTATAATTGTATTAGTATGTAATTAGTTATTCGACCCAGTTTAGGTACGTTTACTCGTCAAATAAGTCACTCATCTTGTTAAGCTGCTCTGCTATCTGTCCTTATATTGCAAAAGTTTGACAAAGTAACCTGATACACGTAAAAGGATTTTTAGGCTTCTAGCATGGTAGACAGCTGGCTTGATTAACATAGAGACAAGTATGGCGAGTCGTGGAGGTTCTTTAAATACACTCTTTGATAACTGAGTAGATTTGACAAAAAACAATCGCACAAACCTAGAATGTCTGTAAACATAAGCCTATAAAAGCCTAGCTCGAAGGTTGACTGGTAGAAATGGCTTTGGCATTAAGTGCGCTACTGTAAATTTGTGGTCCTAAGGTATTAAATAAACATAATCTTCAGTAAAATCAGAAGGTATCATCCCATCTTTTCTCTCACTCTCTTGAGTTGTAAGAATTGCCATAACAAACAGTAGACAGCGATGGCGGACATCACGCTGTCTTATCTCGTGGACGGCGACAGATCCCCAAATGCGGATCCCCCGCAAGCCTTGATTGGAGTAGCCGTGGTGCAAGCTAGAAGAAAGGTTTTTTAAAAAGGGTGTTTTTCGTTTTTAGCTTTTGAAAAGACGGCAGGTGTTGAATAAAATGTAGATATTTAGTATGTATTAAGCATCTGATAGTAATAAATCAGATGCTTAATACATACTAAATACCAAATACCAAACCAAAACATAATTATTGTGAGAAAAGGAGACGGGTAAAATAAATTAGTAAAAGCAAAATACACATTCAACCGTAGTTACTACAACATTGTTGCCATAAATAATCCGCACAATATAATTTTTTCAATACATTTCCTCGAAAACTGGCTCTTATCGCACTACGATTAGGTTCAACATGCAATGTATTTCACGCTCGTGGATTTTTTTCATTTATCACACACGCACACGCGAGTGTTTTTTCTAAATATTATTATTATTTATAAAATAGTTTTCTTTTATTAACAAATTAACATTTATTTGTGTTCTAAATTATAATATATTTGAATTTTCTATTTTTCATATTAGGCTGTTTAGCGGCTTCATACCTTTGCCTCTCCTTAAAGCTGGCGAAAGCAAAGCGCGTAAAAAAAAAAAATTATTTAATTTCATAATAGTTCATGACAAAAATACATTTCGTTCTATTCTTATATTTATTAAAAAGTGTATTGAAAAACGTCGTTTGATACACGCGGGCATTTGTTACTGCAGTTCTCGGCTCCATAACGCCCTCGCCTCGCGGCTCGTGTGTATTCCACCTCGGCCGCAATAACAAACTTTCCCGGCTTATATCAAAACTATACTATTTCGCAAACGGAGTATTTTCAATGCAATTGTCACTCCAAGGAATATTTATTTATTTTTATTTCACATCGTTGTACATAGGCAAGCTTAATCCCACAAAGCAATTTAAAAGGCGAATATTATCGTCATGATATGTCTGTTGGAACTGTGAAAAGTGTTTACTAACAACACACCTACACAATTGTATACTTCTAATTTCGTTCAATTCATTCTAATTTCTTGCTAAGCAGTTCTTCACGACTTCAGCAACGAATTCGCTGTACCTAAAACTGTTTTTATTTCTATTTATGTATTTTTAGTAAGTAAGTAAGTCTTTGAAGTGCCATATAAATAAATTGAAGCCCGCTCCCGCTTATACCTTACGCCACACCTCACGGCTCAACTGAGGTGTCCCGCTCAAAACCTGACGGACAATAGGGATAGAAATAGGGACTTCGCGGACGCCATTGTCGCCGTGTAAAACTAAACGTGCAACCCTACGTCCAGGGAAATTGAACGGGCCCATACGTGTGACTATACTAGGGGGAGATTGGACGGAACTGTTGTGGGTTTACGGTTAAATAAAATGTAGGTGACAAAATATTTTTGTCAATATTTGGAGATGGAAATCTGTTTTCGTTTTGACACCGGATTTCTGGGTTGAGATAGGATAGCTCATTACTTATTTAATTTTTAATTTCATCTATTCTAATATATATTATAAAATAGGCATGATCGTACTCGCGGGGCAAATGTTGCCAGAAATTTCACAAAACAGAGAGGTTCGGAAGGATAAAGGGGAGGCTTTTGCCCAGCAGTGGAACACAGCACAGGCTATGAAAAAAATATACATAAAAAAGGTAAATGTTGGTTGGTTGTGGGGGTAATCTTTGAATCTCCAGAAACCTGTTCCCAAAACTGTTGAACTAATGGAAAACTCCATTATATATCTCCCGAGCGTCCGTGTCCCGTGGGATAATTACCGACTAAAACGCGTTCAAAGCCGCGGACAAAGCTAGCTACTAATAAAGTCTAGATAAACATTTTAAACTGTCCCAAGAGATTGCCTTAAGCATATAAAATGTTTAAAAAATCAAGTAAAAACCGCACCACAACGATTTGCAAACAGATAATCTTTATCAAAACAGTACATCGATGTTTTATGCAGTAAATGTAATCTGAACTCAACTTTAAAGCTTTTATGAAATTGTCAAGTTAACTGTCGAGTTCAGTTAGTAAAGACCGCGAGCAATTTCAAGTACCTTCTACCACTGCTGACCTATTTAACTTTTAAAACTTGAACAGATTCAACACTATTATTCCTCTCTTTCTTTCCCAATAAACTTCAACACGCTTAATCGAATTTCGTGGAACAACCGCACACAATATCCTCCCGTATGTTTTCCCCTTTATGAGGCGAACTTGCTGTGAATTTTGATAGTGTGAACATAGTGTAAAATGCATTTAGTTGTACGCCTTAGGGTAAGGTCGGTAATAGTTTTGGTTCTAGTACTAGTGACATGCTTTAGGGTTCGAAATAATGTTGTTATGCTATAGGGTAATTGGGGTAGGTTTGTAGAAAGTTTTAGACAGATATTTCTTAATGAGCCGAATCAAGTGTAAAATGCATTTAGTTGTACGCCTTAGGGTAAGGTCGGTAATAGTTTTGGTTCTAGTACTAGTGACATTCTTTAGGGTTCGAAATAATGTTGTTATACTATAGGGTAATTGGGGTAGGTTTGTAGCAAGTTTTAGACAGATATTTCTTAATGAGCCGAATCAATCTGAAATCTGGAACACAGGAGGATTTGTTTCGTCTGTTCATCTAAGTGTACAAGCCATGTGATTTGCACCAAATTGTTTGTCCCATCATCAGTCAGCTAGGCAGGCGCAATTGCCTAACTTTACATCATTGCTTAGATATGAAATTCATAAATAAGTGCATCTTACTTGGCGAGGCGTACACAAACTCTGAAGTTAGTCAACAATTCAGTGAGGTCTAGATGTTTGCAGATTCTTGAATGGATATTATTTGGAATGAGATTATCTGTAACTAGGCTATAAATGCTGAACTAACCAAATCCATAAATATTTTTTTTATGGAATTGGTTACATGCAAAAAAAAATTCCTTAAATTATCGACATATAGGTATCGACAGAGCAGATTTTTTTTTTTTGTTTTTTTTTTTATTACTTTATGCACAAGTATAAAAAAAACACTGTAAAAAGGCGGACTTAATGCCTTGGGCATTTTCTACCTCTATATATCTATTTTAACTACGGCTATGCATATTACTTAATAGCCAACCAGTCTCATTACGGCTGTATTACACCTGACTCTTCATCATTCTGACCTGCCGGCTGTTACTCGGCAACAATAAGCTTTAGAGTTGTAATTCCCTTCCAACCTGCGTCTCAACGCACCGTGGGTATATCAGTTCTGAAGCAATCTTCCCCCGCACGTCGTAAAAATAAACTGCGAGCGAAGGGTTGCCGTGGCAGCCGCGAGGGACAAGTAAAAACATCGTTACTTAATTTAAACTGTACTTATTGCAATTTTTATGCGCGATAGAATATGCATAAAGAATGTTAATGTTTTGATGAAGCTCCTGACCCTAATATTTACTGTAGTCATCTATAGAGATCACTGGCTTTTGCAGCATAAATTATGATGTAATCAATACTTTTTAAAATCCACTTATGCAAATAAAAACGTAACTCTCCCGCCATCTATTAGCCAAGAAACATAATTAACGCTTCGTCTACTTGGCGCTAGATGTCGCTACAAATCAAGACTCGCAAGGTAATGAGCGGGAGTAGGAATCCTATCAATCGACAAATTGCCCGGGGCCCCAGCGTCTGATTGGACAGGTAATGAAGCTATCGCCGGCTTTGAATTACTTACGTAGCCGTAGATATTTGGGGAGGATTACACTTGTTGTTGTCTACTTGATCAAGATAATATGTGTGGGATATTCTTAGTGTAATAATTGCGGATATTATCAGAGCAAACATGGCCAGAGATCACATTAAAGACAGAGAGGTTTGGAAGGAAGAAAGGGACGCCTGTACGCAAACGTACAACATAAACTACGTCAACCGATCTCCTCCGATTACGTCCAATAATGGTGTACGCACTTGCTGTCTTTCACTTGCTTATATTTGCTTCGATTGGTCGAGTTCTGACGGTGACGTACGAGCATAGTTCGACCGATGACGGATTAAGTGTACGCAAGCAACTATGCTATCGTATTTCACTACGAACAAGGCTCAATTTAGGGCACAGCACCGGGTTCTCTGAATTACTGCCTCTGTAAACGTTACAAACATACTGGCAAAGGCAGACGTCATCATCACCTTTAGATGGTCAGCCAACCTATGTAGTTGTAGGGTGTCCGTTTCCTGATTTACGGCGTTTCCTCGTTGCAGGTTAGTGTAAATATGCAGTCCTGTTGTGCCGTGCCAAACATCACTACTAAAGCACCATGTCATGAGAAGGAAAACTTTTGTTTGTGCTTACAGTTCCTACTGTATGTTCCTACCCAACGACAATGCTTTTCCTAAGTAGGCAATGGAGGACCATTGCCTACTTAGGAAAAGCATTGTCGTTGGGTACTGAAAAGTATGGACAAAGTTCTGCTTCCATTAGTTAGTCGTCCTTATTTATAAAAAAGCTTAAAGTTTGCTTTAATAGAAAAACAGAACGCTGAAAATATTTCTCTGTTTACAGAAGCACCCAAAAGGCATAATTATAAAAACGACATCAAATAACTGAAACAAACATTTCACCCCCTTGTTTCACCCCCTAATCGGAACATCCTTTGCGGTTAGCAGCTATCTTTAATTAAAATCGGTCCAAACAATATTACCGTATACAAAGGGAACTCAATTTTTTTAGGTATTTACATTTAATTTCAGACACCCCGTAATTTTGGAGACTCATCGAAGATACCTTATCGTTTGGGGGTGATAGGGAGGTGCGGTTTTATATCGATAATTTTCGTGCCGAAATACATTTTAATTTTTGTTTAGTCTCCTCATTATGTAGACTAGGTATTCAATAGAAGCTTACCTAATTTGTTTGACTGAAAACTTATTTTGATTTTTACTAAGTTCCAAGCAGAAAGACCTAACATTTTTTCTGAATTGTCCTTTTAACTTATATTTAATGCTAAGTGAAAATTTTATAATTTTTTATTAAATATAATAAGTCTAGTGTTTTAGTCGCTAAGTGCCATGAGGAAGGTAGCTACAAAGTATTTACTTATTATTATATTAAATGCGCCCCTAAGATGCTCTGTTGAGATAGGGTGACGTGTATTTCACATGAAAGGGAGCCCCGTCAACGTTCACTTTGAAGATTGATCGCGATAGAACTAAGAGCATTGTCACCGTATAAATGAGCCACAATTGTCAGTCTAAACAGTAGGGTTAATATTTAATTAACAGGTACTGGGAATATTATTCGAAAAATATTACGAGTAGTAAACTACTGGAGCTTAATCAGTTTGCAATTTTACAAAAGGGTTAATAATAATGGAGTTTTTTTCTGTTATAGTCAGGTTGGTTATTTTGGGGGGGAAAAAAAATAGTTTACGAACAGCTCGTTACGACTTCAGAATAGCTATCTAAACAGGGTGTAAGATACTACTTTGCTCACTACTTTTCACCCTTATGAGCTGAGTAATAAGGTTGAAAGTGGTCGACCGCCAGTGATTTGGTAGTACCTACATCTATGCGTGCACTGTTACCAGTACAAAACATGCGAGAATTTTAACAAATCATTTCCAAACATGCCCTTAACATTTAACAGTCACCAAATCCCAAAAACCACAGCCCTCTCGCCAATTCAAAAGCTAAAATATCGTTACACTTTAGCTTTTACCATATCATCCCTCAGAATAAGCCTGAATCGAATCCCGACATTGACACGGGCGCCCTATACCTTCTTCAACTCCAGTAAGTAATTGTTATTTGTTGGAGACTATCTCCTTTGTGAGATTTCTCTTCTTCAAGATAACGCACCTGAAAAATTTCGTTATTTTTCTTCGCGGAGTTCGGTTTTGTAAGAATGTTTATTTTGTTATTCTGTTCTTATTGTGATGCTGTAATACTGGCTTTTAGAATTCGATGTAATTTTATGTCTTTTCGTGAGATAGGTTTTGTTGTTTATTATAATTTATAAGGCACGAAGGCTTTTAGGTTTACTGAGAATGTCTGAAAAGATAATATCTATCTATCTCTTTCCCACCTATGTTGTGGTCGGTGAAGTGTATTCGGAGGCAGCAGAATAATTGTATTTTAAATTGAGCGACTATCTATCTGACCTCCACAACTTACACCACTGATGGCTGAAAGGATACGAGATAATTTCCAACTAAAGGTATAATTTGACTCTTGTTAATTAGGGGCTGTCCTTTAATCACGTGAGGTTTTTAAGCCCCCCCTCGTGAGGTTTACGGCTACCCCTTCTCACCCCTCTCAGTATCACGTGTGTTTTTTATTATTGAAAAGACAGTTTCAGAAACGGTTTTAACAAAAAAAAAACGATGTTGTGAGAAAAATTCGCTTGCTGGAGTTTTTTATACCAAAAATCGGTTGCTCGGGGTTTTAATTTATTTTTGTTAAAAAATATTTTACACGTTACACTTGAAATTCATATTTTTTGCCCCACTAAAAATACACGTGATTGTCACATTATACCCCCCTTTTCAAACGAGATTATAGGGCGACCCCTTACTTAATTATCAATATTCATGAAAATGCTTTACCATCTATAGCGCATTTTGTAACCCTCACCATATAAATTTTCCGTAACACATCAATTCACAAGGACATCCAATAATAATATTACCGAATCCCAGCACTAATCATACGTGCATACCAATTCCCCTTTTCCCGAACGTTTCGTAAGTAAGTAGGTAACGCAATAGCGAGCTAACGAAGCCTGGATCTAAATACGTTTCACATAATTCCGCAGTATTGTGCGATCGGCGCCGGAGCGCAATCATATGGTAAATGGAACAAATGGGATCGTTCGAACCCGCAACCTTTGCAAGAGTTTGTACCTCTATGGAGTTGTTGATACCTACCCTTCAATTTGTCATCCTCTTTTCTTTAGGATTTTATGTTGATGCGCTACCTACTGTTTTAGTAGAGTTTTCTCTTCGTGATTTAGATTCGTGTGACTGTCGGCAAAGTCTGGGTTCAATGCTTTGATTAAAAAACCAAGGTATTTAAAAGGCCCATGTTTTTTCATGATTAAAATTCAAAAGTATATTCTGGTAATTAATCTACAAATACAAACCCACAAACCATAATCCACAATTTCCACTTAGATTGTAAACAGGGATTATAACATTTATTATCTTCTATTTAAGCGTCTATGTAAAGCCTAATACTTACGAATATTTAGTAACAACAAACAACACAGTATATATTGTATTCCAACGCGTCTAATTACTAGCGTTATTAGTGTAAGTAAAGGAAACTATTAATTATTTTAACAGGATACCTACACTTGTCTTAATTGGGCGGGTCCGTTCGTCTGGTAAATTGTTAGTAAGTACGTCTAGCGAGTCATGTACGAACCTACGTAGTTATTATAATGATGTGTATGATAATATAAGACAACACCTACTTGTAATTTGAGGCATATCATTCACTAACTAGGTACCTGTCTTACTAACAGAACTTATTATAACTCTCCAGTATCCTTTTCCTTTATCTCAGTTCTCTTTGGGTTAGTACAATATCTCGCTTTCATCTATGCAGCATCAGTTGCATCTTATTATTCATCCGTTCTGTGGCCTGTTACTAATTTCAAATATCGGGGTAATATTTTCTTACTCTGAGCTCATGACGGTCAATCTGTGATTTTAGTCAGTCAGTTAAAACATAAAACTGCTATTTCCTCTTAACATAGAACGAGTTTAAAGCTTAACAATTAATTTGAATGACTTCAAAATGTATGGCCTCATAAACAACTCTGTATAGATCCCTCAAGTGTATGAACTTGTGAGTAGTGATGTGAATATCCTGAAACGGAATAAATAATGTCAATCATTCTGTAACACAATTATATTGAAATGAAACAAGAAGTTTTGCTGAACATATATGTTTATATATTGTGTATCTCTTTGACACGTTGTCAGATACGTAAATGAACCTGCATAATGGCAATGTGTTTAAATATACGATTGAATGAAAACATTACAACCAAACTGTTAATATCTTCAGTACACAAAACCCGCGAACCATATATGTAGTACAAATACCGCGGATCGAATAATTGAAAAAAATAATTTCAGACCGCTATTAACTCTCAGTTCTCGAAAAAAAAACAAATGATAAGCATGACAATAGATCGATTATTGCCGCGTCGATTAACTAGAATTTCAATTAAGTACTTCACATGGCTGCATTCTAACTCATTACAAAAAAACATAAAATCACGCTTGAAATCTTCGGAGGGTTAGGCAAAGATCTACCTAAAAGTACACCCACATTTAGCCAGTTATGTTACAGTCCCATGAAAAAGATAGGGGTGAGCCTATTGCCACTAACCGGGCACCAACCCAGACTCCGTGGCTGCTACTGAGATATTCCTGATGGAAAAACCTCACGCTCAGCAGAGACCATACGGGGCAGTACACCTTCGTCTAAAACTGAACACATAGACAGCTGTCACAAGTACAATATACCACCGTGGTAGGTAATCACACAGATCACGTTATCATAGTACCTACAGGTGCATGAACCATGAAGGTTGGCCAACAATGAGATGCGTGCTATTCGTGGCGGGATGAGTGTCAATTACGTATTAGGTAATATGCGAATAGAGGTTGGCAAATAAAGGTTCCGTAACGATTTCATCATGGTTTTATCAAACGATTTCTGCAAAAAGTCTGGATTTGTGCTTGGTTGATGCCAATAGGCTCGCTCGTTCACTTATGACATGTGACGCGACATGTGGATGAACTATAATCACCTATCATATCATGGCCAACGGAGAAACAGGCGTGATATTATTTTATCAGCGATAATAATGATGGAAAAATCTCAAAAATAAACTGGCAAAGTGACCACGTTGACCAAGATTTTTTGCCATCATTGATCAAGCTCAACCTTGTTAATGGGCAAACGGATTATTAATTCGGGTTATTCACTAACTCGAAACCTCTATTAATGTACTTGTCTCTCTACTTATTCATTTCCAAGTGCGTTAGAAACCATATAAAACGTAGAACGGAGAATAAAACTACCTATTTTATTTCGAAACACACGAGTAGTTTATTTGTTTTTTACGGAAACAAATAAACATAATTTAACAATAAATGTTGAATAATATAAATATATGTGCATATATTTAATAACCAACAAAAACAGTCAATTAATTTAATTAATGAACGGACTATAATGTCCAAAGTGTGTGTAATTACAGAGATTTGTAAACGTCTTTACGGAACCCCCTCTTATGGTAAAATAAATGGAATAGAAATTACAGTTGTCATAGAGGCTATGAAAAGCTATCAAAGTATCATTACTGGTTATACTATTGTTTACGAACTATACAAACATGGTGTTAGGTACTGTAATTTCAGCTATTTCCATAAATAAACTATGAACTGTTTGTAAATGTTTAATAACTTTAATCACTGCTTGTTTGACCATTAGAGCTCCTTGTAAAATAATGTGTACATGGAAATACTAAGACTAAATATATATGAATTTCCATTTCTGACACGAAACAGCCTTTCTGTGGTTCACAGGGTTTTGTAGAGGCCAAGACAACCTAGGCCTGACTCTCTCAGTCAGGGCGTGAATGCTGCAAAATGTAACTTCAAATCATTCCAGCCGTAAAAGGCAGAGCTTGCCTATTCTGTCATTTGACCTCTGACCAAGAACATAATTATAATTTGCGGCTTGCGGTCTATTTGTTAATGAACCCCTCGTCTAATCAAAATACGTCAGAGAACCTTACGTTTGTGAACGTGTACTTTAGATCTATAAATCATACAATCTCATACAAGTCTAGTAAACTCTAAGGCCACTTTGAGGTCCAGATAACCGATAGCCAGACCTCAATACGTAATCTTGTTATTGGCTCACAGACTCCTATGTTAGTGAGACCACGTAGAATTCGCATTTAACAGAATAATTCAAGAATTGACCTGTATGTATGTGGATGGCTTTGGATAAGCCGATAGGTAGCCTTAGCAGCCTTAGGCGTATGATTTGCCCATGAAAGCTTGCTTTAGCTTTGTGATGATCAATGGGAATGCTGCCTATTCTAGTGTGTATCCTTTTGACTACTTTGGTCAATTCATAGTTTCAGTATTCGCCCTGAAGTTCTATCCCTAAAATTCAACCTGTTAAAGTGACATTGTGTGCTACATTCAGAAATTTCGAAAATTTGTGATTTAAAGTTCCGTAGTTAATTTTTGTTGAAATTAACAAATATTTGGTAATAACTTCTTACTTAGACTTTCGTTAACTTTGCCCATACCCGATATTTTTGCCATAACCGATTTATTGCGTCTATGGTATCTTACTGTGCCAATCTGGGATTTAACAAAAGGTTTAGTGGTCAACATGCATAAGTTGGTTATCTGCACAATTTGGTAAACACAAACTAGCCAAAGCCGATTTTGATGAAAGGTAGAGTACATAGATATGTACAGTTATGTTCCTGAAAATTGCCTTGGGATATCTTCATCTTTCTAAACGACGTTTTCAAACACACCTGCCTACACCATAAACACCTTTTCATTTCCCCAAAACATAGCAAAAATATCACCTTTTCACGCAGTTTCCCTTTTTGCCCCATACATAGTTAACCTTACGGCCTTTAGACCTTAAACAGGCTGGCGAAGATCCCCACCCTTGGGGAAATCCCCGAGTAACGCACTCATACAATTTGCATGTAATGTTCGAGGGATGATATAATTGCCTGCATGGTCTGAATTCAATGTAAATGGGGAATTTTCATGGGATTTTGTAAAGGGGAGTGTGAATTTGATTGTTTCTTGGGAATATGATATTACGGCGCCAGTTCATAATTATGTAATCTTGCATTTGATGTCTTCGCGGATATTATAAGGTTGGCGCAGATAGGTTGGCGCTTTTCGAACACGAGGATTAAAATGAACTATGTTTTAAAAAAAAGGTAGACAAAACTATTCGGACGGATTCTGCGCGCGGTTATAGTTTGATAACCTAGCAAACGATAGTAGGCATATTTTATAAATAGAATTTTTGGAGTTAATGAAATACAGAGAACAATGTAGAGAACAAACCTTTCAACAATGTAAAGAGGGTTAATACAATTGTCTAACCTTTCCAAAAATAAAATTAAGACTCCTACAAAGGCTTGCAAAAACTCAGAGAAACTTATACATTTACGTTCTCTAGAGAGTTTAATCATCCGAAATCCACATACAAAGCAACATCTAACAAATACAATTACTAAATAGCTTAACAAATAAATCTCATATTACGGTACGAGCCTTCACAAACAGGATAAGAAGGTTAGCCAAAACAAACAAGCCTAGCTTCGCCAGCCTAGCCCCACAAACCCGAAATACCAATTTCATCAGCGAAAAATAGAAACGTATATTTCAGTAAAAGTAAAAACATTTAGTTATCAAAACCCCATAAGGGTCGGAGTTAGGGCCGTTTCGAACGAAATTGAATAAATTTATCCTTTCTTGATATGAAATCGCAAAGCAGGTGTTTCTTTGATCCGCCAAAGATTGGATTGTTATGAGTTTCAGCCGATTTTATTTGTTTTCATACGGGTGAGGGAAACTTGTTACTTATGCCGTTTTGGTTCGCTTTTATTGGTTTTTCACTTACCTGTGTATAATGGCTTTATGGGTAGGATGTAAGTTTGCAATTTGAGAGGTTTTTGCTAAGCATTGGTCAAATGAGCTGATCAAAATCGAAAGTCATTTATTCAAACTAGGCTGGAAATCAGCACTTTTTGAACGTCGAAGTTTACAAGAGACAGTCCCCCAAAACGCCCGCCCTTCGCCACTTCCTAGTGTTTTATCTGGGAAGAAGAAGTGGCGGAACAAACTCCCCAGCCTTAATAAACCTATTTCATGTAATATACCTAGGAGCTCGTGCCTAAATAATAACAGCCGCACGGGTCGATCTTCAAGGTGCAGCTGCACTTGCCAAGGTCGGTCTATGGATGGGTGACCATCATTACATACCGCGTTTCCTCCGTGCTTCAGAAAGCACATTAAGCCGTTGACAAATGACAACCGGGAGGTTGTCATTTGTCAACGGCTTAACTCACAAATGACAACCGGGAGGTTGTCATTTGTGAGCAATGACAATCGTTACAAGAAGTCAGTGGCCCGAAAGTCTGACAACCAAGGGGTACTGTATCACCCAGTACCAACTGGGTTGTGGAGGTCAGATTGGCAGTCGCAGTCAGATTGGTAAAATATTGGTGCTCAGCTGCATCCGGCAAGACTGGAAGCCGACCCCAATAAATTTGGAAAAAGGCTAGCAAGATGATAATGTAATATACCTTAATGAGGTCTTACCATCTCATTTAATTTTTTCTTGATTCCTAACTCCCAATGGAATCCTTGCTTACCTGTATTAAACCCCTATTTAAACGAATCAAATGCACACAATATTATTGGAGCCAACTAATATCAGGCCATCAAAATAATTACGATATAATAACACAGAACTGAAATCCTATGCCAATACTGAATTTACTTTTCATTCAACCGAAATCCGTGTGTTGTGTTGTGCAGTAATATGCAGGTAGGTATTGTGTACCATGGTCTGCCATGAGTGCCAATATTGTACACAGTCCTCCTATTATGCTATCATGATCAACAAACTATGCATTTATGAAGCATTGCTGAGCTACATACATCCATAATAGAGCGTTGCTAGGAGTCTAGATAAACAATTTGTTTTCTTCTAAATATTATATGAATTTTCATAAAAAAATAATAACATTAAGCTATATTATAATAAATAATAAAAACTTTATTGCATAAAATGTGTTGCAGTAAATTCAATAAAAATAGTTGCACTTTACAAATGAACACTGGTATACAACATAAATGGTTGGGGTACTGTCCTCTTAGATAGGCTACATAGTAGCCTGTAGTAAAGAGAAACAGTGCCGTATCCTCAAGAATGGAGAAATCAATTGCTTAGTGTTTAAATTAAAAATTAATGGCATTAGTTAATAACAATTAAACAACAAACATATTACCTTAATGCATCTTTTCAATTCTGTAGCCAATCGACAGATCACATCGACATATCTTATTGTTGATTTTCCAATCAGTGAGATCAAGGGTTCATTAAAAGAGTTTTAAAACCTTAAAACTACTTATGATCCGCAGCTTTCACCATTTGCCTGGCCATGATTTCTTCCGCGATTATCAATTATTGTGAGCTCCCGATATTTCGACGCTGTTGCAAGCGCCATGATCGCGGGATGACTGGAAAATGCGAGTAGCTTAAAACAGTGTTTGGATATAAGACTGGGCTTCCCTTAGCCCTATATCTACACAATATTATGTACTACACTACTTTCTATACATTACCACCATCAATGCCATCAAAACCATCCTACACCATATCCATACCACCTGTTCCCTATACATTCAACATGCGGTTACCCAAAATTCGAGCGCTCAAAATTAATATGCAAATAAGCCGTGTGTTCACCGGGCGACAAATGTACGGGTGTACGGATGTACAGCGGCATACCTCGTCTGATGTTGTTGTGTTATAGACGACAGAATGTTGTCTGTAGCGCGTACGTCTGTGTTGTTGTGACAGGTATTTACTTGAGAATATTTGTTTACTTAAGGGCTTGTGGCTATTGACTTGTGGCTAATTTAGTTAGTGGCTAATTAATAGCAGCCGCACTGTTCGATCTTCTAGGAACACTTGCCGGACCTCTAGCGCTAGCATTTTCCGGACAATGTTGGGGTTGTTACGAAGGGCTAGGCAGATAACACATAACATTACGCCTGTCATCCCCGAAGGGTTAGGCAGAGGTGTACCTAATAGTACAACACATATCACCATTTGTGTTTAAGCCCCATGTAATAGATGCATGTGCTAGGCAGATAATAATGATTTAAGACTTTCTGAGGGGTAGGTTCTTTGACCCGTGTCCGGACGATTAAGGGCTCATTCCCACGGCTTTTGTCATTACACGATACTTCACGATGGATGCACGTTCACATTGCATATAGAATCGTGTTTTATCACGATTCGGCAAAAAAAAACGAATTTGCTTTCACATTAGTTTCGTGTTTTTTTGTGAGCGAGCGCATCAGCGAATCCGTCACAAAAAAATCGCGATTTGTGTTTTTTGACGACCCTGATTTTTGAAAGACGGTACGTGATTTAAGACGTGTCCGTCATTTTTCACGATTCGTGATGCGTTTGAACTCAGGAATTTAAAAAGCATTGCCGCCGTCAAAAAATTGACGGTTCGGGAAAAAAGACGGTACGTCAAAAAACGAATCGTCCTCGTGTGAATGAGCTGTAAAACAACCGCAATAGCTCATGCAGAAGTAAAAATATATCCAATAGGTACTCGTATATCCAGTCAGCGCGAATGGTGGCAGCAATCGTATTTTTAAGGATCATTGCCTAATATTTTTACTAGAACAAGGCATTTAACATTATACCTATCAATTTATTTACTTCTAAGATTAAGATTTATAATTTAATGATGAATTTATAATTCTCAGAAAGATTACCAAAACACATTCATAAAGTAGTCGCAAAATTTGATAGATTCGTACCTAATATTTACTTTGTCTACTATATTCCACAGTTAATCTGTGAACAGCGTTGTGGGCTACAATATTGTTCAAATGTTATGTGTATCTCTTTTTTATACTATATATTGTAACTGTTTGCTGTTCCTTTTGAATAAGATAAAATAAAAAAATAATATATTTCTCTTATCATGAGAATGTGGGCAAAATGTAGGCTGACCCAAAATCCCAAGGTGTTCAAAATTTTCGCTAACCTACATTCCAATTCTACCTTAAACTGAGTCAAAAAACCTCTTTTTACCCCGAATCTAGGTCAACGTTGTTCCATGCGAATGTGACCACGGGGCCTGAAGCCACCACACACAACCCACGCACCGGATCGTTTTTACCACATATAATTTAATTTCATGAAAAATTTACCAGAAACCGGCTTTCAATTAAATTTTTACTTTCGGCCAGTTATTAAAAAGCGTTTTATTATTTTTAATTTAGCCTTTTTTCTCAATTAAAACGAAAAGGCTTGCCGTTGGTCTTTCATGTAGAATTTATTTTTACAAACATTTTTATTTTTTTCCAGGTAATCACAAAGACAATCACCGTTTGTTGTGTAAACTGAAAGGAATCCGGTATTGTATTGAATTAAACCTGTACCGCAGCTAATAATCTTAAGTTAGTTAGTCACAAAATAACACCCAGGGATAGAATGATTGTTCACTGTCTGGAAATGCTGATTTCGGAAAGCATGACTGTAAATTCCCCACCAACTGATTTTCTGTACCCAGAAAGCATTTATAATACCTATAAACCCAGAAACTAAATCCCACCAACCCTGTAAACATAATTTTACCGCGGCTATATTTAGGCTTTGTCATTTTACACGATCAAGCTATAACGACTGTGTAGGCACTAATACAAACTTGCCGTCGGCAGGCTATAGTTGAACACAATTACGGCAACAGACTGAACCGGCCGCTGAAATACATTGTAATTATAGGTGCCAATGTTGGACAGCGCTGGTGTAATTTACAGTTTTTCAATCTAGGTATTATAAAATCATAATTTATCGGAACATAAACAGTTACTGATGAACATGGGATTTTTAATAATCTACACTAATATTATAAAGAGGAAAACTTTGTTTGTATGTTTGTTTGTTTGTACTGAATAGGCTCAAAAACTACTAGACCGATTTTAAAAATTCTTTCACCATTCGAAAGCTACATTATCCACGAGTAACATAGGCTATATTTTATTTTGGAAAAAAATAGGGTTCCGTAAGATATTTGGGTTTTTCGGACACAAGGTGTAAAAAATCAACCAGAAAAGTTACTTATTTTGCGTACGCTGCCTAAACTATAAAAGATAGAACCATAAAATAGGACTGTTTTACACTAAAATAAAACAGTCATTATGTGCCGAAAGAAAGACACAGCGTTAGTATGAAGAAGCTGTCTATGATTCTCGTTCTAGGAGCATAGATATTGTATAACATACCTGTTTCTCTATGGTTTTTTGTTGTTACCTCTTGTTTCCGGCAGGGGGCGCCACCATTTGTTCCGGCGACCGGCCCGTTAGGTTTCTCATAGGTCTTCTTTTACCAGCAAGGGCCTTGCTCTAACGCTGTGTCTTTCTTTCGGCACATAATGACTGTTTTATTTTAGTGTAAAACAGTCCTATTATATGCCTACCAGAAAGACACAGCGTTAGTATGAAGACTTGTTTGATATCTGCTGGTGAAGGTAACATATAAACGCTATGTGAAGTAAATTAAATGTGTTTAAAGAAAGAAACAAATTTGTTTCTAATTAAACATAAACATTTATTATTTTTATATATATATATTTATTAATTTTTATATATATATTTATTAAACATAAACAATTTGGTACTTATAAACTTAAGCAATTAACTTTGGCACATATAATGGAATTATTCTTATTAAAATCCTGCGAAGTTTAATCTTAACAAATCTTCCTCTTCATTATTTGGATTTTTAATAATTTCTCTACAGTAAAACTTTCTGAAAGTCTTATCACTCTTCCAGTTTCCTCTAGCCAATATCTCATCCACGGGTACATTTTCCCACCATCCTTTGGATGCTACAGCCGCTCTGATGCTTCCTGGAGTAGCTTCTAGATTTAAATCTTTAAATATAGATCTAATCCAACCCGCTATGATAGTCCTTGTAGCTGGTTTTATTTCGCCTTTTAATGAAACAAATAGACTTGTAACGTTACTATTAAGTCGTCTATGCTGTGAAGTTTGAATCAATTGTGTGATATGTCTCAAGGGACATATATTAGCATCTGGGTGTTTTAACAAGGACCACCCAGACTGTCTATATTTACTTGAGTCTGTTTTTGATCCGAATTTTGGCCATAATAAAATTTTTTCTTCTTCTTCTATGAAATTGTTTTGAGAAATATCCAATAAGGTAAGGTCATGTATCCTTCTGCCTGATGCTAACAATAAAATAATTGCAGTTCTTCTTGAAATATCAAAAAGTGAATTTGTGCTTGGAACTGTCTTCAACCAATTGAATAACAACTTTGTGTCCCAAATAGGGGATTTTGAAGGTTGTGGTCTTGCTAATGCTATGGCTTTTAAAACTTGTTGAACAAAGAAATTTTTTGAAAGATTGTTTGCATTTGAAGCACAAAAGGTAGAAATAGCCGATTTATGTAATAAAATTGTGTTTACTGAAAAATTTCTTTTTAAATGAAGATCTGCTAAGAATCTTGCAACATCTTTGCCATCTGGGTTTTTTGTATTAATATTATTTGTGGCACAAAACGATAGCCACCGTTTTATAGGGGCTTTGTAAGTATTTAGGGTGCTTTTGCGCCAACTATTACTTAATAACTCAACTTCATCCCTACTCCAATTAGCTACCTGGTCTGACCACCCCCAATTTTCCAAGCCTGGAGGGACAACTTGTCCACTTGTGGGGGGCACAATCCTGTTGATCGATCTATCAGGTTCTTCCGCAGATTTGTTATCGATATTGGATTTGATAGGGCCCTGGCTTGTAGATCGGTCAGCCAAAAGCACTGATCCCACTGTGGTGCTATTACTATGTATATTCCTTTGGCCCTGTTCAGGTGATGCAACACCCGAGGAATCAGGTTGGGAGGGGGGAACACCCAGCCCAACTGAAAGTCCCAATCTTGACTGAAGGCGTCGCAAAAAATAGCTGACCCATCTGTCGAGTCCCAAGTTACGTATTTGGGGACAACTGCTGTTTCTTTTGAAGCAAACAGGTCTACGTCTGGGACGCCCCATCTTTTGAATATTACATTCTTGGCTTGGGGTTGTAGTTGCCATTCGGGAAGCGGTTTTCCTCTTGAGAGGTGGTCTGCAATCCCGTTTAACCTCCCCGGGAGGTATGATGCCGACAGCGTTATGTTGTGCTGTTCGGTTAGGTGAAGGAGTTTGCTTGTTAGGCCCAACAGGGCTAAGGACCGGGTTCCCCCCTCGTTCCTTATGTAAGCTATGAGGGTCCGATTGTCTGACTGCACTAGAACATGTGCGTCCCTCATGTATGCACCTTGTCTGACTAAGGCTGCATACACAGCAAACATCTCCTTCACATTGGAATGCCATTTTTGTTGGCGGCGATTCCATTTGCCTGACAACATGATGTTGTTCAGGTGTGCTCCCCAGCCCGCGTCCGCCGCGTCTGTGGTGAGAAAGTGGGTAATCTTGGGGCTGTGCATTGTTCTTGCACTTTTCCCTACATTTTTCACCCACCATTGCAACTCTCGAGTCACTAGAGGTGGTAACTCCCTTTTTTGTCTTGGTCTGGCTCCTTTGAATGATTTTAGAAAAATCTGAGTTCGGCGACAATGAAGGCGACCGTTTGGAGTTGCTAAATTTGCGAAATTTAGCATACCTAGCAACTTTTGCGTTACTCTGAGACAAGACTCTTTTTCCTGTAATAACCTTGTTGCTAATTCCAGAATTTTTTGTACTTTTTTTACAGGAAGAGACATAAGTTTTGTTTTTGTATTCCATGTTATGCCTAAATATTCTATTTCTTGAGTTGGGGTGAGAAGTGATTTTTGATAGTTCACGTGCCAACCCAACTTTACCAGAGTATCTAAAGTTATTTTTGTGTGCTCTATGAGTTGCGTTTGATTTTGACTGGCTATCAAAAAGTCGTCTAAATAGACTATTATTCTTATGCCCTGTTTCCGAAGGATTTCCGCAATCCAATTGGTCACAGATGCGAAAGAGTGAGGAGCCGATGAGAGACCGAAAGGCAGGACCGTTAACTGGAATATTTCCCCTCCATATATTATGCGCAGAAAGCGCCTGTGGGTTTCCTTTATGTTCAAGTGAAAATATGCTTGATGGAGGTCTATCTTTGCCATCCAGTCCCTGTCTTGTAAGAACTGAATTACATCCAGTCGAGAAATTAATTGGAAATGTCGAGTCGAGACATGTACATTGAGACTCTTTAAATTGAAAATAGGGCGTATCCCCCCGTCTGGTTTTCTGACTAAAAACATTTTGGAATGAAAGCCGGGTGTCATGTTTTTTGGTTTTTCTAAAATGTTTGCATCTTTTAACTGTTTTATGACTTCTGTCATTTTCTTGGATGGTTTTGTTGCAAATTTGTTTATTATTCTTTTGTAAGGGTAATGTAGTGGAGGTTTTGTTGAAAACGGTATGCGACTTTGAGCTATTATTTTTTGAATGTATTGACTGGCCCCCAGTTGTTTCCATGCTTGAACATGGAATTTTAGGCAACCGCCTTTGAATGCCCTGCTTTGATTGTCACTTATCTTTAACGTTGGAGGTGTCTTGGGAGCCTGTACGACGAAAGGAATGCTTTTTATAATTATTCTTGAATTTTTTGTCAGAGTTAAACTTATTTTTCTTATTAGAATTAGTTTTATAAGATGGCTTGAAACTTTTATTGTTTCCCTGGTTGGTATTATTGTGCTTCTTTTTATCTTTTAAATAACTTGGCATGTTAAGCCATACCTGGGAGCCTCCTAGAGAATCAACCAGAGGGATGAGTGCTTCTCTGTTGAAGAGATGCTCTGCACTAGGTGGAATATTTTGTAATGCTAATTTAAGATTGATGTTATTAACTTCTTTTAGAATGCGGTCACGTCTGACTTCAATACATTCTGCTCGCTTGCCACATATGATTTGCATACAGGATTCCATATTTTTGTATGAAGGAGACGTTGGACCAAATTTTTCAGATAACTTATTATAGAGAGTGTTTGCATTGAGCTCTGTGTCAGAACTAGCAGCCCAATTTACGACCTCTTGTAGACCACTTTTCAAAAGTTGTCTGTTTTCCAAAACAGCATTTGACAATCCGGCTAGCAATTGTTCAGTACTAGCTAAATAATCCGTGCCTTTATTAAGATGACACAGTTCCTCATTTAATTTTAATCCTATAAAACCCGGTGTTGCAATATGTGACTGCAAATCCTTTTTATACCGAATGCCCTTCCAGGCCTGTGAATTAAACTGTTGAAGATTATTTAACTCAGCTAATTTTGCGGGGTCGGCTACGGGTACAATCTTAGATTCATCAAAACTTATTTTCAAATCACCCAAACACATATTATTACTAATAGGTGGATTACTTAATATTGGCGGTTTATTTAACCTTCCGCAGGCAACACTTTTTTTACATACATAAATGGCAACAGGGGTGACGCATCACCCCTTTATTTTTAAACTCAAATAAAACAGCAATTTGTAAGAAAACGAAAGTTATTTATTATGAGATCGATCACTTATACAATTATTAATGACATGAAAAAAGTATTAATTATGGCAACCATAATTTGGTATTTTTTTGTTTGGGTTAAATTCAGTTCAAGCAAATATCTTTACGGTGTTCAGTGCAAGCGGACTGAAGACATTTTGTGCAAAAAGTTTTTACTTTCTTGTCCCTTTTTCTTGGACATAGTGCAGATCTTGCTTGTTTGTGCAATTTTACAGGGGGCTCACCTTCAGGAGTTTCCTGGTTTATATTTAGAATATCACGTAAAGTGACTCCTAATTCTCGCGGCAAATTTGTACTCAAACGATGCTTCATGTGCGGTTCCGCCAATTGTAAGGCTAATTTCTTCAAATAATTGCTCGGGAACTTATTGGCAGGAGTGTTCGGATGTTTAGCGTCAATATAAAGCACCATAGAATTGATGCCAGCTTGATCCAGCATGCCATAGAAGTATCGAAGTGGCCAACGTCTGGTGTTTCTAGCGCAACTATATGAATGCATCATTTTGTCGAAAGTATCAACACCACCTTTTGTTGAGTTGTAATCATGAATTATTTCTGGTTTGCTTGTTTTTGAATTTATTTCTTCTTTATAATGAATGCATCTTTTTCCGTTTCGATACATTGAGCGTTGCCTCTCCCGAGTCGCTGAATAGTTGCTATATTTCGCCGCGGTGTTCTACTCGAAGATGGTGGAATAGACGACCAAATATGTCCATTCTTACCTCTCAACACTTTAGTGCGTAATTGTGCCAGCGGTACATCCTCGTCGTCACTACCTTCATAATTCGAAATAATGTCCTCCTCCTCCGAGTGCACCGAAGCGTGATCATCATTTTCACTCGCATCCCCGTCTTCGGAACGGCGCTCATCATCCGAGCTAGCATCAACAATACTTTGCAAGTAGTCTTGAATTTGCGTATCCGAAATCGAAGCCATTTTTACCTAAAAAAGTCCAACAATTATTACAGTATTACAAAAAGAAATAATTACGTAAACAGCAATAGGGGTTATGAGTCACCCCAGCAATGTCAATATAACAAAAACAACAACTTACCGCGACACGTTGACGCATGCAACTGATTGCATCCACTTCAATTAGAGAATAGATTGAGCATTAGAAAGACACAGAAACAATACCAACTAAATATTGACACTTTTATTGAGTAGTGGGGTGACGGGTCACCCCTGTTGCCGTCCTAAGGTTAAAAATTGATTACAATTCGTAAAGTTTATGGAATCGCAATGGCCGCCATTATTTTCTTTGCTAATGATATTCGTGCTAATAGCCGTGAAAATTTTGGGCATTTGAGCTACACAGTCTGATAGATATGTAACTTGGTTAATAAGAGTATCCATCCGAGGATCCGAACAGGTTCCGACCTGTTTGAACCTTCGCCGCTTGGACCGTTTATTAGGTGGTGGCGAGGCAAAACCATCCTCGTCTTCCGAAGAAGAGGAACTGTTCTGCGATGAGCTTGAGCTCACAGCTCTTCGCCCTCCATCCGGAGCAGCGACTTGAGCTACAGGTTCAGGAACGGAATCCTCCGCGTTCATGATGGCCGGTAGGTACTTACCGACTCGCCGTCGAATACACAAAACTGCTCACAAACACTGAATATATTTAAAATATTCGCGAATAATCACTGTAACACTATTTTCTAATCGAAAACAATGAATTATTAGAATCTAGTAAGATTTTTGTCAGTTTTTTCAACTTTGAAAAACTTTTGCTCCTAACACGACAAAAATCATAAACGCTAAGAGAAACCTAACGGGCCGGTCGCCGGAACAAATGGTGGCGCCCCCTGCCGGAAACAAGAGGTAACAACAAAAAACCATAGAGAAACAGGTATGTTATACAATATCTATGCTCCTAGAACGAGAATCATAGACAGCTTCTTCATACTAACGCTGTGTCTTTCTGGTAGGCATATAATGTTCTAATTAATTGTAGATCTTATAAATATCTACAAAAAAGTCCGCGACACACTATATCCATCTATGTCGAGTGAGGCACAGCAACCATTTTTTTATTTAAAAATCTTGAATTTTTTTTGGACTACATTTAAACGCGTTTATTTTACTCATGCTATTAATCCTTATCAAAATAAATGATTTCATCACTAAGAACAGTTTATGGAGATAATATTTGGTCTTTGAATGATTAAAATTGGACGTTTGGTTTTGAAGTTATGGCGAAATTAAAATATTACGATTTCTGCTGCACGGCCTGTTGCGAAGTGGGCGTCACCAAGGCGGGGGTGCGCGTGCGGGAGGGGAGTTTAGATCTATGAGTAAGGTACCCGCGCGGCTCAGTCGCGAGGTCGGCTCCCTACGCAGCGGTCGTGCGCGAAGTCTAATAATTTTCGTGCGATTTTTTTTAGATTTCGTTCTTAAAACTACACCTACGCAAAAAAAAAAAAAAAAATAAAGGATAACAAACAGAACCCATTTCTACTATTTATGGAATTTTTGTCTGTTTGTCTATTTGTCTGCAGTCTGTGAGTCTTCGGCTATGTTTGTTTGTTTAAGTATCACGTAAAAATACAAAACCAATGTGGTTAATTTCAATGCATAAGTATTGTGCGTAACTTAGAGAAGGTTTCATTGCAATCCGTGCTCACAATCATAAGATATATGAATTTAAAGTGTTCAAGAAGCAATCATCATCATTACTTTAGATACGTGCAACAACATCTGCGACGAACTGGTGTCTAGGTGTCTTTCGTTTCGTGTTGTAAAAGTATTTGTTTTCATATCTGGTATATGTTGGCATATTGGATTGGTCTAAAACTGTGGTCTAAAATAGTTAAATAGCTGTTGTAAAAGTATTTGCTTTCAAATCTATACTAATATTATAAAACTGAAGAGTTTGTTTGGTTGAACGCGCTAATCTCAGGAACTACTGGTTCGAATTGAAATATTATTTTAGTGTTGGAAAGCCCATTTATCGAGCAAGGCTATATAGTATCACGCTACGACCAATAGGTGCGGAGCATTAATCAAAAATGTAACGCAGACGAAGTTGCGCGGGTCAGCTAGTCGTGAAATAAAATCAGTTACTAGCGTCATGCATAGAAAATGGATAACACAGAGTTACTAGCGTCAGTCTGTCAGAAAATCGATAACAATCGCAAATTTCTAGAACTAACGTTGCAATTTTCAGTATTTCAGTTTGAAAAAAAAAAATAGCAATTAGGGCCCGCTTACATCACAAATCACTGAATAAGTTAAGCGCTCAATTGATTTTAAATATCTTTCCGTTTCTGCCAATCGTTTGAAGACGGCAGGGACAGAATAATGTTTTAAATATGTTTATCATGTGAGTGAATTGCGGTCCAACATTGCCATTGCGATCGTCCTTTTGCGAACATAGGCATAGAGAGTGACGCGTACTGATGTAGTAAGACTGCTGCCTCGAGCCAATTACAACGTATCCATCGAGATTGTGCCCGATTGGAGGCTTAGAGGCTGTGAATGGCAATCCACCTGAGTACCGAGCAGATTTCTACCTTTTTGGGATATCACCACTCACCAGTGTTATAGCTAGGGATTCTCTTTAAATAAACATCCCTACGGCTCATTGGCTACTGAACAATACACCGAGGCAGGCGATCTAATTCCGAACAACATTAAGTATGTAAGGCATACGCGGCAATCACGCATAATTTATGCAGTATTTACCTTGCCTCGGCAGATTGTTTCTTTGTAACGTAAATCAAAGTAATGGGCACGGTAAAGTATAGGGATTTTGTATGAGATACACCTAGATGTAAGGTTCCTTCGAACTTTATTTTTCATTTTCTTTTTTCGCTTGACTTGCCCGCAACCTTCACGGCTTTGATTTTAAGAAGGCATTGTGTCCTGAATTCCATGCTCTTCTCTTTCCCTGACATCACCATCATCACCCATAGCTCGCTGTCACCCACTGCTGTACTAATGTATTTCTATGCTTGTGCCAAATCTTACGCTCTTGTGCCAGCCTCATCAAGATTTTACCAGCGATGGCGATCTTTATGCCATAGTACCAAAGTCACTACTGTAGATTTGGGTAATATTGATTGATACTTCGTACCGTCACACCCTCAATCTCCGAGGGGTTAAGCAGCGCTGTGATTGGGGGCGAAACCTTTCACAGTACCAATCACGGTCCAAAAGCGAGAATTTTCAACGGAACACCCCAATTACCCTTTCCGAACTGGGTTTGAACCTTAGAAATGAATGAAATGGGCCTGTATTTTTGTCAAAAAGTTATAAGTGCATAAATAACTTTTAATGACGAAATAATTTCTTAATAATGTAATGTAATCTTTAGGTTGAAAACCTTATAAAAGCACTAAATGGATCACGTGACGATTTAATATAAATCTTTAGATTTTTAAATAAACATTATATTTATGTATGCGCGATATGAATTCAGGACGTCTTTTCGAATGTCGCCACATAATCATTCTTACGGCACAAAACAAGTGAACAATAGATAATAAACACGCTATTAATAACTAATAATGCTAAAAGGTGTCAGTGTGTCATCTTATCTACATAATGCACTTTGTTCTTACTTAATGATTGATCTATAAGGGGCCATTTATCAATGTAATCATAGCGATAATAAAAATCATTAGATGGAACCAATTTTTCGACTATCATTCAAAATACGAATAAAATACTGGGTCTCTGGCTGTCGGTGTATTATAGGTTAAGTACAGACTGTGATGAAATAATTAAGATAGTAAGTTCATTCCCTGAAGGAATGAACAAAGATGAATAACATCCGGGGGTATTCCAGATATTGATGATGAACAGACGCCAGCACATCAAGCTACAATAATCTGTAAAATTTATTTAATAGATTTTCAACCAAGAATTAGGTTCAAGGTTGATCGGGACAGTTTCGGGTAGCTCGTCAAGCTACCCGACACTGCTGGCATTTGTACCTAGATTCTAAAATAGTTAAACATTGTATACCAGCATGACGTGATCCCGAATCCTTTCATAGAAACACTTTGTCGAATGTAAGGAATGACGAAATGGACTATTCATAGACGGTGCGTCAAAAAAAAATGGTCGCTACGTATCAGGAGGCGTATTGTGTCATCGTCACAAAAATTAAATTAGTCATGGTAGTAATAAAAATGAGAGGCTTTTGCCCAGCAGTGGGACACAAGATAGGCAAAGAAAAATTGTTGTAGTCCTACATCAAACCATTACTTCTTATGCAATAGTTATTTTGATCGGTAAGGTCTTGGCTCGAAAATAAATAGTCCTAAGCCCTTGCTAGAAATACTAGGTCAAAAGACAATTAGTCTTTCACAACTAGCGTACTCGTTTTGCAATCTACGACCATACGGAAAGACCGTAAGTTTTTGTCTTTGAAATGGGGACATATGCCTCGAAACCATGAGCGGTTATCTATGATAAAATCCCATATCTCTATCTTTTTGCGTAAAGTAATAGTGGAGACCGATTTCCAATCATCTCTAATTTTCACAAATAGGTACCTACTTATGTGTATATATATTTTCCATCTATGCTTCCGTCGTTTTGACTGTGAACATTTTTCTTGTTCCATTTTACTCTTTCCTGGTTTCTTTATTCACTCTAACACTTCATAATACAATATTATAAGTACCTGGTAAGCTATAAGCTTCTTGACTCGGTGTTTGTATGTATTAAGTAATTGTCACATAACAATATCATGATCCGTACCTACACATCACACTTTTATCTCGTGTTTCTGCAATTTAAGTCGGCAAATATCTTGATAAATGATTGTCAAGCGCGTTCACGGTGCCTTCATCGTGTCCATGGTTTTTGTGAAGCTTTTTATATGTAGAGATATGTCTAGTGAAATATTGTCGTAAGGACTTAAAAGAGTAAGATGAAGGATTTTCAAACAGGTTATTTATTTGTAGTCTGTTTTTAGTAGTAACCAAAAAATTGAAACTCGATAACTAACAGATTCTACATAATCATTAGCAATGAAAACGGGATATTAACCATGTTTACTATTTGATTTGAGTTCCCGATAGTTTTGTATCGTATTGAGATTCTACATAGAGATGAAAAAAACGTGAGAGTCTGCTTATCCTTAAAACAATTTGACAAAATCTTCCACTTTGGCAGCACGTGGTTAACAAATCACAATGTAGCATATTGAATTCGAAATCCCCTATCCCCAAGTCTATGGAACAACACAGGTGCGGCGAAAACTTTCGTAACTTATCTACTTACTATCAGCCTTTCTGGCTTTCAACTCGTAGCGCCATCTAGTTTCATCTTTACGAACAGTAAGTCGGACTGATTTCAGAGCCATCTACCATCGAGTAGCCAAATCTTATAACGCCATCTCTTGAGCGCTTGTTGAAGTAACAGTACAACGCCATGTGATTTTCGGAGTAGGTTTAGCTACTGCTCACTAGATGTCGCTATTAGCAATAAGTCATCAGATCACTAGTCGTTTATTTTTAGAAATTTATAAAATTTTGAAATAAAAAGTCACGAAAATTAGTATCAACACAAAATGCAAATGAAACATAAAATGCAAAAAGATATGCTCCGCCATGACAGTGTTGAACACTGCCGTGACCAGGATTCGAACCTGGGTTACTACGGCCACAACGTAGGGTCCTAACCACTAGACGATCACGGCTATCAGAGCGATGTTAGAATGTGCGAAATAGTGAAGTACATTATATTGTTATGACGTAACCATTGAAATCAATTTAAATCATTTTCATTTATCGCTTGCGTAAAGTCTAACCGAAATACCAGAGGACGGATCAATATTGATTGTATCTTTGAGAAAAAAGAATCTTTTCTTTCACACAACATAACATCACGCCTGTAATGCCTGAAGGGTTAGGCAGAGTGAGTGAACTTTTCTGTTATCCAATTAAAATAAAGTCTTTATATTATGTATATATAGGTGTACTGATTGATTAAATTAAATTGTTCTGGCTTGTCCGGGTGCCCAATATCAAAACATGAACTTTTTGAACACGGTTTAAGAATCAGTAGGTCTCTACAATGGCAGCTTTATCAAACGTTTTGAATAGGTCGACGTCCTGTCATTTCACAGCGAGACCTGTCCGCGCCACGGAAAGCAAGCCGTTGATCCCGACTGTCATTCGAAGATCTTTGGGTTAGATTTTTATTAGAGATGCCGCGAAGAGTTTTTATGGCGAATAGTCGAATACCGATTATTCGCCATTCTTCATGGCGAAAAGTCGGATACTGGCCATTATTATTCGACATAAAAAAGGAATATACAAAATAATTTCTTTTGTTATCAAATAATAATATTACACTTGTAGTAGTCTCTTGAACTTACCTATCATTTATATGTTACTGTAATCTAAAAAAATCTTAGATTATTACTATTATCATGATAACCCTACGTAACATATTTTACGGGTGTAAGCGCGTGGGTTTCACGACTTACACAAGTAGTTCGTTTGAAGTAAAACAGTGGGTTTAATAACTATAACTTTTATTCAGTTGGTAATACATTACAATTACTTTTATTATATTAATTGCTGATGAAAGTGCCAATTACATCTGGTTAGCAAAGGCTGACAGAAGTATAAACCCATATGAATGGTGGTCTTTGAGTACCAATAAGAATCGATTCCCAATTTTAAGAGGCAGGTTTGGTTTGCGAAAAAAGCGCAACCGACACGATCCCAGTCGCAATATACCACTTTTAGACTTTGAATATTAATTAAAAAACCTTATGTAACTTCAACATGACTGATTTTTGCTAACTTTTATATTTTTAACACACTAAGTATTAATATTAATACTTCGTGTGTTTTTGTTTTTAAAGATAAATAAAAGTAATTATTTTGTCTTATCTATAGTTTTGCTGTCCATTTAATATAAGTTTATTTTATTTAGACAACTGTTCGCCGAATATCAATGTGTATAATGAACACTATTACTCGGTATTCGACGAGTAACAAAAAATGCAGAATAGCGAGTATTCCCGGCATCTTTAATTTTTATGTTAAAAATCCTCCTTGGTAGCTAAGGTATCATCAATATAATTAAAATAAAGCTGTTTTCGTTTAAACTGTCTTCGCTTGCATTCCTTGACCCTTCACATTTTACTTTTACACAAGGGGAGCATAGCAATGATATCCTATCTACATTTAAAAAAAGCATGCAACCGAAGTGCTGGCCATCTACAACATCAAATTCCCGACATAAGAAATATTCAATTCTTCTCGCCCTTTTGATATCAAGATAAATCACAATTTGACCGTTCCGTACCAGCGCAAAGTTTGACATATTTTTTGCGCGGTGTTCAATGAAAGGGGACAATTGGTGCGCGTACGCTGCGACCCCTGGCGGACGCAAATTGGGTGCGCTAACTAGCCGGATTATAAGATACTCGTTCTGTTACTGTGGCTTAGGATACGGTATGTGGCTTGAGTTTTAGGGCGTGATGGCATCTTGAATGATTTCTTACATATTCCCGTTTTTATATGGGAAATAGGAGGTGGATTAGGTATGTGCAATGCGTCTTTAGTAGAGAACTTGAAAAATGATCAAAGAATTTTATTATAGGTATGTTTAATTCCAGCTTTAATGAGAAACATAAGCGCTATTTTACAAGGTCGCTAATTTTAATTAGTTATCATCATCAAAACTGAAAGCAATCAAAGAAATCATTAGTTTATCTCTGCGCAAACAGTTGATAACATAGATTGAACACAATCTTAAAGCTTACAAGATTATCAGGATTACGTGCTCACTGTGACTCTTGTTGGATTATCAACAATCATAAAAGACAATGAGATTGCAGTTCATACATAATTTTGAGTGTCTTATAGGATTTGTTGTTGGAGATTTCAATAACCAAATAAGTTTACCTTTCAAAATTCAACAAATAAAATCTTCTTCCTAAAATGTAATTGTCAGTTACCAGCTGCCAAATCTCCGCAACCCTTCTCTCGAGGAGTTATTCAGTCCGTCTTGTTTGATTCACAATACCCTAATAAAATATATCATTATAAATGCGGATCATTATCATTATTCGTTATGCGAACAAGTTTAGCGGCTTGTTCAACATTCATACACTTCACGTTGTAAAACTAATAAGAATTATTACTGGAATTGAAATCAGCTTGAAGAGAATTATTAATTGGTTCAGCTGTATGCTGCGCCATGTTTTAATCTGTTACGGGTGTAAGCTTAAGTTTTAAATGCATACTGATTAATAGACATTTAATTTCCGGTTGTTTCAATTAATTAAGAATTATTAAAAGACTTTTTTCCGCAATTAATGAGTTTCGGTTTTTTTTTGCAATAAAGGACAAAAGTTGCCATTGTTCGTTTTGTTCCTAATCTTGATTCCATATTAAGTGCTTGGGATTTTAATAGAGAAAAATAATGGGAAACATCGCCTTCTATTAGTATTCAACGTCACACAATGACTAGGTGAGTTGACATTATCGAAATCATTGTAATTTCCTTCACCAGCATTACGCCATACTTGAATTTGTACGTTTTTACCATTGCTCTGGTTTCTCCATTCTCGGCGTTTTTATTCTCGTTTCAAACTTTTTAGTTTCGCTTCACAAAAAGTAAACAAAGCCAGCTAACCTTCGTGGACACCATAGAGAATGACCATGACCTCTTTGGAGCACAAATCCTGTATTTTTTAAAACACTGACAATAGAAGAATAGACTACTGTCAGTACTTGGAGATAGACAACTTGTTCCAAATTTAAATTAATAGATGCTTATGACATGTTGGCCCATCTTTAAGTTGTGTTAGTTTCGCTTAGGGCTGCACCCTATTACCCTTTATGATCGAATCCATAGATAGTTGGAGTAAAAATCTCTTATGCGTCAGTTAAAATTTTTGTAATGCCCCAAAGCTATGTTAGACAATTGGTTTGACCCTTTTGTTGCTCTAATCCTTTCTAATGCAGTTAATATAATAGATGCATTGTAATACGGAACTGCATCTGTATTTCTATTTGCCTTTAGGTTTAAGAGTATAATATCCGTAGTGAAGAGGAAGTTTAATGAAGGGCATAGAATCGTTTATAAGTAGGTATCCGTTTTACAGATGATCCGACGGAATCATAAAAGGATTTTTTACAATATTTCAGCTAGAAATATGGTCGCCCATACCAAAGTACGAAGATAAATTGCCAAGAAATTCTTGATAATTTTCACAACTGAAAGCACAATCAAAATTAAAAATTCATGCAACAATATGTAGTCCTATCCCGCATATGTTTTGTAGACCCAAAAGTAATAATTTTTCAACTACCAATTTGCTAGAATACTTCAGCACTATTTCAGATGCCTTCAACTCTAATAAATTCACACAAGTTAACATTGTCGGAATGTTTCTTCTCTGTTTCATTTAGTTTGACTGGCTTGGTTTAATTTCAAAGTTTGGTATATGAATTCCAGAGTGTCGGTAAACATCATGTATCGTTTTCTTTATTTACTTCCACTCTGAGGAAGTAACATGTATTTGGAACTAGTTATTCAAAACCAACGGTTATTCATTAAAATTATTGCCACAGGCGATGTAACTGCTGGTAAATGTAAATCTGAAGTGAATAAATTCGCACTATTCGCTACCACGGTACCTATAGAAACATAATATTTTCGTTTATTTATAGGTCTCAACTTATAATGCAATGCAATAAATACGATCTCTAACAAACTTCCCCGAAGCGAGGGAAACACCAAACTATAACGTTACAATATTTACGATTTCGGCTATTTTTCTTCACTTGATAGCACCATTGAATACCGCAAGCCCCCTACTTTATCTAGCGATTTATTAGATCAAATAACACCAACCGTTGATGCTCTCCAAGAAACAGTAAACAAAGAAAATGATTCCCTAAATCAAGGTGATAAAGAGCATAGTGCAATTTCAGAAGACACGAATAAGTTTGTCAATGCAAAAGTATATCGCAGCCTTGAATATCGGGGCGTTTGTTCAAATAATATTTTTGGAAACAAGGGAAGACAAGTATTTGATGAGATGACAGATTTCTGAATAGATTTTGATATAATAAGGAAATAGGGAGCAACGTTTGGATGTGTTTATTGCGAAGTTTCAACACAGAATGGACTAGTTGGTTGTAGTTCGGAGAATAATTCATTTGACGGGAAGAATTTAATCATGGTTTTTTTTTTGTAGTATCAAACATTTGTTTTCGTTGTTGTGTTAGAAAAGTTTTAAGTATAATGTCTAATCTGCAGTATATCGGATATCCCTGGGTTCGAAGAAACTTTGAAGGGGGAAATTATATGAACTAACGTTAATATTGCGAATGAATCCTTAAAAGAACGTGAATAAGGGTTCAGTGTATAAACATTACCTTGACACAGCAGATATTTTTGCTTTGGCTTCCATAACTTTTGCAATTTGATCCTGTGAACAAAGTACATAAATATTATGAATACAGAATGCAGTAGCAAAACAACTTTTGATTCCTTTTTCAATCTCCTCTGTGCTTTACTTAGATTGTATCACTATCAGCATCAGTAGTGTGAATGCTCTCACAATTGCTGCTTTCAATATTGAATGCGAGCTAGAACATACCGATATTACAATGCTGTTCGAATCGCACGTTCGATATAAAATTGTTATTACATTTAACGCCAGACAGTCCACCTGTACTTTTGTTTGAAGCTCCGAACCCCATTAGAGAAGTAACCGATACACGAGTGGTGACTGGTGCTACAACCGGGTCGTGTGAACGCACCTCTCTCTCGCCTGCATTCATTCGAACCTCATCAAACTGCATTTTACTCTGACATGACTTGTCACGTTGCAAATTCTGACTTTGTCATGACAGTCTATGATGAGAAAGGGCAAGACAAGAAAGGGTGCAACCCTTGGGTCAACAATGACATTTCAAAACATTTTGTGAGTTGAGAAAGTTTCTTTGTTGAAAATTTTTATCTTGTTTAGATCAAACGGGTTGGATTGTAATCTTAATAGCATTATCCATAATCATATTGCTAAATATTAGATTACGGAATCAGCAGGGTATTTTAAGGTCACTGGATAGAAATTGATTGTGAAACCTGTCAAGGAAATTGAAAGAACTTGCGATCTATTGAACCCTTTGCGTAACTAGTGATTGTGGATGACGTGGGTTGAAACAATTATGAATTTATGTAACGTTAGAAACATGTCGTAACTGTAAAAGATAAACATTATGATAACAGACTAACAGTATTAACAATCTGATACAACATCTTTATCATAGCCGTTCTGCACCCGTACATTTGTACTGCTCAGTGCACCTTCTTCTAATATTCTATGATGTAAGTCGACTACAAACGCGGAACTTAGTTTAGTTTTATTCTTATCCTCATTGTGTTACTTAATTAGCATTACGGATCAATAAATTCCAAATCCGACGGATACAAGTCTGACCTCTACAAAACCTTTGATAAATCCATACCATTTAAATCTCGAGCTACAAAATAAAACAAATAGGCATCCATCTCTGACTAAATTTTTTCTCACAAACCAAATGTTCCCAAGTGGCCAATTGTTGAATGTTAACATTATTTTTAACACTAAGAACCGGTCTTGCAACACGGAAGTCGAGTCGCACGCCGATTATTCGTATTTTTAAGTAAATCTTGGCTTCAACATCTGTCCGGTTCTCGTATTTGTCGGCAGTCCTATTGTCAATTGTTTGCAGTCCGTTGCATCTTGCATTTTTGTGAAGATGTCAGTTCTGACGTGTTATGATTGAAGCTCCAAAGGTTTTGGGTCAATGATGAGTCTTTTTTGCTCGGGTGTTATTCTGAAGTGTGGATTTATTATTCGTTTTCTCCTTTTCTTGCTTGTAACGGATTCATGGCGGTTTTGTCTTGATATGGTGGCATCTTTGGCCATAATTTTTAGCTAACAATTACGGATATAAGCGACTACAACTTGACATTTTATTACTATCCATAACTAAATCGTCTTTTCGATTCGAGATTACCCCTAATAGAAAAAGTCGAGCGTTACACACGTTTTTCCACCATACGATTCAATCAATTTGCCAAACGACCCATAACTAAATCTTAGTAGCAAGAAATTATACTGTTACCATAGACCAACCATACGTTTCCTATGATTTATTGTGTACGAATAATTCTAATGGGTTTTACGGCTCATAAATTTGTTTAACGCCTTTGATAACGCCGTCTAATGTCATTGATATTGAGAAATCCTATTGTACATCGTCGTACGCGCATGCCGTGGCGTCATTGTTAAACTAAAATATTTTGATTTATTACTCCTATTGTTTTCTTAGGAGAAAAGGAATAAAATTCAAATTACGTCGAGATTTCTTTTCTTTTTATTCCTGGCGTCTTCTTGTTTCCTTTTATTGTGATAATTACGTGAAATTATTTATTGTGCAAGATGTATGTGTTAGAAGCGTTGTAATTGTTATAAGTGGCATTTCAAACTTCAATTACGTCTTTGTAATGTCTAGTTTACAATTGGGTTTATTGATATTGCTTTAGAAAATTCCTGACAACTTGTGTATGATTCTTTAGAAATTTTCTTGGTTAGTAGCAAGTCTGTAATAGTGTGCAATGGAGAACGTGGAAATCGAATGTTATCAAGAACGTTTACGCTCCTTCCTATGTATTATTAAAGTATTCAACATCAATTTATTGCTATCCCAACACTAAACATGGCTACGTTATACGTATTAACATCATCACATATTCTGGATCCAGTTTCAACCAGATAAATTCTTAACTTTATCCCCTGGGCACATCTTCAAAAATTAATAATATTTTCACAATCCCTACCCTTACACGATCCGCCCTTTACTCCTGGGTGTCACCCCTAACCATATCTGTCCAATCGCAACGTCTTAAAATTGCAACTTTACTTTGCACCCTTCTTGGATAGCATAAAAAATATATCAGGGGTTTCCCATCTTGCAAGTCTAGGGCCTGTCCAATTTTTTTCCCAAACATAATCGAAATTTTGTTTTTTTACTATTTTGTGCGAATTTTGTGGGATCTTATTTTAGTCGTGGTTTCGTTTTTATTATTGGGATGTTTAAGTTTTTTTTTTTTTTGTATTTTTCTGTACAATAGAGATGTCATTCTTCGGTATGATAAATCCGATTGTTATGGCTTTCGGAGCGATTTTTTAATAAAATAATGTTTTTGCGTGGTTTCGTAACGCGATTACGTCGACACGGGTATTTTTGGGGTATTGTGTAAGCTGAACCAATATACTACACTACATATTTTACCCCGATCTGTTATATAAACTTAAAAATGACTTCGGTGCCAATAATAATTTTATCTTAAATGGTAAAAATTACTTGCTATATTGTTTTCTGTTCCCTTTTAATCAATCGTGATTTTTGTGGGCTCCTCCTTAATTACTTTTATGAGTGGTTTATTCCCAGCATGAACCACAAAATTTTTTCAATCATTCACACAAGATTACCATGCTACGCTACCAATATTAACCTTCAAGTGACGTAACACAATAGGATCCGTCAGTTTCAATTAGTTAAACTTTGTTACTTGAGTTTGTCTCATCTCTAACAAAAAACTTACAATCAAAATTGAACTTTACCCTCTAAAATTCTAAGTTGATTTTTCATTTGGCCTCATCCCAATCCACGGCCTGTCTACAGTTACCATTGCAAATCTTATGCAAATATTCATACACATTTGAAGGGTAACATGAGTCCATGTTTTCGCGTGTTTCTCGAGGTAGACATCTTGTTTTTTATACGGATTAATTTTCTAAATACATTTTAATTGGGGCCCCATTGTTGGGGCCCTTTTGACATGTCAAGTTCAAGTTTGACGTTTGTAATGTCATGTCGTTATGAGTGATGGGAAATATTGTCATTTGCGGTTAGTATTAGAGTTAATCTCCGTTTATGGGTATTGGTTGAAATTGTATTGTCAGGCTTTGGATTGTTACGCTCTGTTGGGATATTTTTTGTAGCTTAAGTAATTGCTGCCACATGTTCCCAGTCCATATACGCGATTTTAATAGTCTTTGCTTCAATACTTTGAAAAGAAGCTCAATAATGTTGAAGTTAAAAATAATAAGAATTTATTTCGATTTAAAACTCACAGATTTCATACTAATCTCTACTGAAATCTATTTTGAAATTGGTATTCATGTCTATCTAGACTGGGTCGAGGAGATATCTTTTAACACGTTTTTCACTACTCTTTATCTACTGTAATCAATCAATCAACCTGGCTTATTGCATCTCCCTTCTCGACACGATTTAGTTTTTTCAAGTCTTTTCTAGTCTGTCCACTGGACTGGATAATTTTCACACTTATTTTAACAAAATTTTTATTCGATAAAGCGCAAAATCAGGTTAACTGCCCTGGTTTCGAACTCTCTTAACCCCGAAAGCCAAAAATAACACAATTAAAAATGGCAATAATGTCATACAATAATAAATCATGTTTGAACTTCCATTAGTTTGACTTTCCAATATTTCTATATGGTATCGTATCATTAATCTAAATCACAGGACACAACAGCGGCGCTGACACAAATGTAGCGAAATTGTTCAATGATACGATTCGGCGTATCATTAATATTGTGGCGTATCCTTTTAAAACGGTAAAATGTGTATGGACTCTACTTTTTTTACCCACTAAGGCGCTTGTATTTTCGTGTACAATCATCGTCGTTTTAGCAAAAAAAAAATGTAGTTTTATAAAACTTGTAGTTTTTCGTATGATCCGCATCTAGTTTTGGCTGTTTTGATTTTCGACCACAACGCGTTCTGGCAATGTGGAAATGCCAGAATGCGTTCTGAGCCTTTTTCAAACAGCCACAACCCGATTTAATACATTAGTAAGGCACTTGCCGATGTTGATGGGTAAGGTGATGCCCAAATGAAAATTCAAGATGCCGTTTTCGTGGTTTTCGGGGGCGCTGATGCCGATAGTGAGGATTTGGACTTTGGTTGGGAATTGGGCTTATTTATTTATTTAACAATTTATGTAGATACACACTAAATACAGAAATCAAGAAAGGAACAGAAAAGAGAGTACAAAGGTATTGCTTATTTCTAATGAAATCTCTTCCAGCAAACCTGCGAAAGGAGATACTAAAAAAAGAGATGTAGACAAAGTGTGTAAAAGAAAAAGAGAAAATGGAACACATAAAACATAAATCAGATAACTATTTTAAATATAAAATACAATATAAGAATATACTTACATACATATAAATACAAAGATACATACAACAATCCTATAAATACAATATAATAAATAATAATAGATACTTTTGCAACTATGACGAAATGGAAAGATAATGTTCTTTCACTCTTCTTTTGAAAACTGCAATAGTCTGGCAGTCCCTAATGTCAGGAGGAAGTCAATTCCACAACCGCACGGCGTGCACAGTGAAGGAGTAGGAGTAGAAATCGGTAGAGTGTGGAGGGGACTTAAGGAGGTTCCTAAGATGCGACCTGCAAGGTGAATCAGAGGGACGGGAGTAGGAAAAGCGTTCCCGCAAATAGGATGGCATTATAGGGTTGTGAAGGATGTTAAATAGCAGACACAATATCCGAGAGTTCCTGCGAAGTCGAATTGGGAGCCACTTGAGTATTTTGCGAAAGTTGGAAACATGATCATACTTTTTAAGGTTAAAAACAAAACGAATACAAATATTTTGCAACCGCTCAAGTTTATTTAAAAGCTCCTCGGTGGCATCCAAATAACAGGCATCGGCGTAGTCTATGATGGGCTGGATGAGAGTTTGCGCAAGGGAGATTTTGGTTTTCAAAGGCAAGAAGCTCTGTAGGCATTTCAATGAGTGGAACGTGTAGTGCACTTTGCGACTAACTTCAGCAACTTGGGCAGTCCATGATAAGTAGGAGTCCATAGTCACCCCCAGGTTTTTAGCCTTAATTGCGTAATCGATCTGAACTCCATTCAGCCTGAGTGGAGACAGCGACGCAACATCGAGCCTATTTCGCATATACCTGCCGCCGATGATCAAGGCCTGAGATTTCTTAGGATTGATTAGCAGTCCAAAGGACCGCGACCACTCACTAATCAAATCCAGATCCTTATTCATGGCAGACACGGCTTATTGGGCTTGGCAATACTAAATTTTTATTTAATTTAGTTTAGTGAAAACAGGCATTCAGTTAAGTGCCGCTTAGTGTTGGTGAAAACTGACGTTATGCATTCAGTTAAGTGCCGCTTAGTGATTGTGAAGACGGACATTATGCATTCAGTTAGGTGCTGCATAGTGTTAGTGAAAACGGACATTAATATTATGCATTCAGTTAGGTGCCGCTTAGTGTTTGTGAAAACATGATTTAGGGATTCAGTTAGGTGCCGCTTAGTTATGGCGAAAACGGGCATTAGGCATTCAGTTAGGTGCCATTTAGTGTTAGTAAGTTCAGTTAGGTGCGGGTTATCCGCCAACTTGGATTTTTATTTCGACCTCCATCGACATCAGCGCCCCCAATAAAACAAAAAAAGACCACGAAAACGACACCGATGAAAATTTGAAAATTTCTACATCTTAGATTTTCAATATGACCTTACTATTGGCATTAGCGCCCCCGAAAACCACGAAAACGACATCGCGAAATTTAATTTGGGAATCACCATAGAAATATAAAAAACATGTTTATGATGAAGCTATTAGATACATATATATACATGGTAAGGTCCAAAAGTTTCCGGCCTGAACTATAAAATCAAGGCTAAATATCCAAACAATATTATTAGTTTTCAATGCCTTTATTTCAATACACTTTTCATAGTAGGTAATTAGACAAAAGTTCAGTAATTAAAAATCATCATCAGTTTTAATATCTTTAATTAATCGAATATAAGTAAGCCGGAAGCTTTTGGAGCTTCTGGTCATCTCGTAGCTGCCATGGATTATTGTATTTTTGAATTGTTAATTTTATCTTTTATTCTGGACGCTCTTACTTGCACGTCTTTCTACATCGATCTCACATATATGTATGTTTAGTCTCGACATGAATGATGTAACCGAGACTTTGTAACAACATAATGATTTAAAAGAGTGTCCATGGAGTTTCTTGCCCATTCTTCTCCATAGAGATCTACGCTTTCGAATGGGCATTGGGCAACTACAGTACTTTCACAAGTTATTATGCCCTCACAGGGCATGTACTGTCACTGGGACTGTAGCTTAGTTTATTTTTTGTGTTTTGACATTCAAAAGTGCCTGTAATGGTCTAATTGAAATAAATGCTTTGAATTTGACCTTCGTAATATATCTACTAACTTCATCTCGTATTCATACAATGCATTCGACAAGACATTTGTACCGATTGTTGGATTAATCTATTTTAAAAACGAAAGAAGATTTATAGCAATAAAACCGCCGGAACTTCAGCTCAGCCCCACAAAATCAAGGTAACTAAATTAACTTCCTCCATTTCTCATATCTGTCAATTTCTGAGATCGTCAGTCATGTTTAAGCGTTACACACACCCCCGCAATAAATAAAACGACGTCTCACACTACGCGCTACGCCATACAATTGTGTCCACCCCCTTACATTAACGTCCATCTATTGTTATAGTGTGTGGTGTTAAGAGGGTTAGTTTTGTGAATGGCATTTGATTTTGGATTATTAGGTTATATTTATGTGTGTGTTGTTTGATAGCATGTTGTGATCGATGTGAAGAACCAAAAATTCAGCAGAATGATTGCATACGTCTGTTGTTGGCTTTATACTTGCAAAAAGTTTTACGTAAATATTTTGTGAATTAAATTGTTAGGCGACGAATAGTCACTGTAGTATTCAAGGACACTAAAAACGTAGGAAAACAACCATTTTTTTGGTATAATTTACCCGTCCAACAGCATTGCTCATGTTCACCTCTGATAAAACTCTCAAGGTGCGGAACAAATACTAAGTAACCAACTACCGTACTTAACCTACGTAACAACTTATTACACTTCAACAACAATTATGCAAACAATTACGTTTTAAAATAAACATCAAGTATAAATAAACAAGACAATTATTTACACAGATATTTCCATACAATTTCAGTTTCCTCATTACATAGCACATAGATGTGTCGACTAAGCTAGCTAGCTACCTAACAGCGATGTCAAGGACAAACGCGTGAATGCACGTGCATTTTATTCTATAGGTAACCAAGCATCTATTAATAGTGCTGTATAGTTCTGCACCTCTTTTTTACGGTTGAGTCCATTAATTGATTAAAAGCAAATGGGTTGTATGATGCATAATATCTAGGTTTCAACGAGGGGGAGAAGCTGATGTTCCATCTAGGTTAGACTGTAAACTAGGTTGGAGAGATTCTTGTGAGGTGAGCGTGAGTTGTCGTTTAATATTTGTGTAGATAAACGGGCACTATTGTCGTTTCTGTAAAAAGCTAGTAACTAAAATGTTACGCTACGCTTAGGAATGGGCAACTACAGTACTTTCACAGTTATTATGTCTTGTGACTGGGACTGTAGCTTAATTTTTTATTGCTGTCGTTGTTTCGACAATTCAAAAGTGCCTGTAATTGGCCTACTTGAAATAAATGCTTTGATTTTGATAACTTCATAACCTGAAGTATTAGTGAGGTACCTGTTCACTATATTTTACCAGCTTCTAAGATTACAATAGTCAAGTTCATGCGGGCACACCCTGAACGGAAATCTACCTTGACGAATGATTTATATTTTTACCATGGTTCATGAGTAGGTCTCTTTATCCCAAAGCAATATTTTAAAGTATTTTTTCAACCCCAAACATTCCTTTAAATTATTCTGTTTCTATTATTATTCCTAAAGAGTTTTTCCTAAAGTAGACTCTTCTCGCACAACAATACTATACATTATCCAAATATGTCCGAATCGCAAATTTCTACCTCCAATACTTCCTACTCACACATAGTTCTGCTGACCCCACAAATAAAACTGCGTGCACACCACCCTGTAATAGTACTGCCGTGTTCACTGGCACGTCTGTGGCGACTGCGGCGACCAACCACGCATTAACCATGTTACACACTATTGATTTAATCACCGATTTACCGCCGCTTGTACACTTTTCATATTTAGTTCGCACGCAGTGATGTTTGGCAAATGACTGATTCCATGTTTGTTTGGAATGGTGTTTGATTTGGCATTAGGTTCTTCTTTATGGTTTTGATTATTAATGAACGATTTTATTTCGTTTTCTAAATTATTTTGCTTTGCTGCTTGCTAGTGTTTTTGTATAGAGGGTTGAGCGGGACAGCTTCAATAAGAACTTGTCTTTAGAAGCTTTAAATAGAGGGAAGTAGAATGAGAGTAGATATGGGAAACAGGCTTTTAATCATTAAGTTAGTAATAACTGCTTCTTAAAGGTCTCTCCTGTAGTCCTCAATGTACAATGTGCCTTTTGTTCTAGTTTTTCTTAAAAGAATCCTGCACTAAAATTAGCAGAGTCGCGTTAGCACCTAGCTACTTTGCTTGAATAAAGTATCTTCTAATTTTAGCAATGAAACTAGAAATAGATTGTATCATTTCCTTAAATTAGGCTAATCCAGTCTTCGTTACTGTCGTCACTCGTATTCAAATAAACTCTACTAAATAAACATGTTCACCGATATTTTACACGACCACTTGACAATTTACCATGTCAAATCCATTCGTATTCCGAACAAGATTTTTTGCATAATTTAATTCATTATGTTACGCAATTTGCGATCGCTACGTATTTGTGTACCAAGCCTTACAATTTGCATAGTTCCGTAAATAAGGATTAAATCAGTGAATTACAAATGAAGGAATAAAGTTCATGTTAATTATGAGGATAAAAATAAATAAAATTCGACTATAGATTACACATTATATGACTCTATTTTGGTAAAGTTAGATTATTTAATCAACTAGGTGTAATATTCTTGATGGCAGTCTACTGTTGGACAAACCCTTAAAAAGTCATTATGAAACGTTAGCCTAAACAACATAAAACAGCAATTAATAGTCTTAAGTTGGATGGCTATGCCGTAATTTCAAAACGTCAAAACCTTTTTGCATCTTAAAATTATAAAAACTGCATGTTCGAAACACATTCCCTTTTTTCCACAGTATAAAGACTTCTAACTACACCCTTGCACCCCTAGCGTGAACATAATGAAACCACGTCGACTTCACACGGACCTCTGATTTTACATTTAGCTGACATAATAGTCGGGGAGGGCACAGCACGTGCTTTAGAGAGGGTCTTAGAGGGAAATTCTGGGTTCCGTATGATCTGAAATGCAAGCCCTCGTATTAAAAGCTAAACTTTTTTAATGAAGCTCAATTTGTTAGTTTTGTTACGTGTAGTGGATATCGTAAAAACTAAGATTGATTGATTTTCTTAGTTTTGGTGTTGTAGAAATAATTTAAATCTGTGTAAATAGGTACACAAAACACCATGTAAGAGGCGCTGGATCAGAAGGTGCTGGAATTGTAAAAATAAAATATTTTATGCGAGTTTCACCAACTCAGTTTGTATATTCCAATTCATCTGGTGCATAAAGCCTTGCAAACCTAATCGTACCAACAGAACCCAAAGCCATTTCAATTACTTTTTTCCTCACCCACATATTCTGTCCCCAACATTTTTATAACATTAACTGCACTCTCGGTTTTTTGAGGCGAGAGGGTCCCCTTTTTGGGGTGCAATGTAATGTCTCCATCATTGAGGAGCGAGGACCTTGTCATATATTGATTTGATGGATTACTTTGTACATTTTTCTTTTTCAAATAAATTCCAGGAACCTGCCATACGCAGTGGAGAAAAGTATGAGATTGGAGATTTGCATCATAATTCGTGAGATGTAGCACTAAACGGGTTTTAGAACATCATTCTGTCGATCGTTTGATAAAGTTAAAGACAGAAAGATGTTTTAAATAAGTTTAGCGTGGTATAACTAAATGTAGTTATTTATTGTATAAGTGAGCCTTAGTTTACTTTAATTAGATTATAAGTTGCCTGATGTTCGAAATACTGACTGAAAATGCGAATGAAAACAATATAACCATCCCTTCTCACGGAGAAAGTATAAAGCCGCCTGTCACAGTTGTCATACCTTTGTCACGTGTCACGAAAAGCCCGAAAATCTGACCAGCAGCCTTATTACCTGTATTATCAATATAAAGCCTAGTAATTGGGTTAAATTACTGATGGTTGCCGCTACGACTGTATTCAGTTAACACTGTTGACGCAAATTTGATTATCGCCATACTTCCACCGATCCCTAACAAACTTGAAAAATGTGAAGTTAAGCGTGTATGACCGTCAATACCTGTCGCTGTACGTGCTGCCGTATCCTTGGAGCTGATGACAGCTACCGAGTAGGATAAACTAAATGCTTATCAGCCAACTGTGCAATAAACCAGCTTTGCCGGAAGGTGCACTTACGGATGTCCAAACGGAAAAAAGTCAGAAAGTTATGATACAGCCATTAATTAACCAACATATCAATCCGATTTAACCACAGCCTTCACACATACATAATACAAGGCTCGCGCCCCATTATTTCCCGCAATATCCGATGTCACGCTTCCACAACGTATAATTGTGCAAACAGACAACTTTCCATTATTTCTACTGATCATTGAGGAAGTGAACATTTCTAGACTTTCACTCCGATCGGAGGTTATGTTCTTACGGTTTATTTTCATATTCAATCGGCCATCTGTCAGAGCCTGCTACTGCAAATTAAGTAGTATCAGATCAGTGAATGTATCTTCCCAAGTCAAGTTCACGTCTGCTCTTGGAAGGTGCGGTTCGGAAATGAAGATCGAATACTAATAAAGTAACTGATTAACTGTAACCAATACCACTAAGATGAAAAGATAAAGATATGGTACAGAGTTACTTTACGTAATCTTAAACATTATCATCTACTAATGAAAATGATGTGTGGGACACTGTACGCACATCATTTTCATTAAAATACTGAATAATACCATTGAGATGTCAACTTGTACTCTGAAACTCGACTCAATCCTTGTCTGTGTCCTTCATTCATATATGAAGATGAGCTAATATCAAAGTTCTAGTACACATACTACGTCTCTACGATGGCGCAAAGTTTGTCATATTGCCTGTGTATATAAAGCCACTTCACCTAGTCATTTTCGTGACATTCCATGACAATTTCATCGCTCCAGCAATGAAATAAATAAGTACCCATCAAGCGGAAACATATCGATAGAAACAGATCTTTTGAAAATATCATAATATTTATTTATTAGTCTAATAACCAGATATCGGAATAGGTAGAGTATTTGCCTAAACTTCAAGGAAGTAAGTCTTCTAATAATAATATCCGACCAGGATTTGGCCACCTGCACAGCTCTTTCGTTGGCTTCGTTTAAATCCTGGAAGGTGCAGGTGGCTGTGCAGGATGGGTAAGAAAGGAGGTGGGCCTTATCCTGCAGAGGAGCTCCACACTGGCATTGTACTTGGGACGACTCGATGATACTCCATTTGGCCAGATCATTTCTACAGCGGCCAACCTGGGCCCGCAAATGGTTAAGAGATTTCCAGATTGTCCACTGTAGTCCCTGTCCTGGAGGGATGAAGTAAGTAAATAACATGTGGATAACACCACTCTCTAATTTAACAGCTTTATTTCGAAACATAAAAATCATTTCGTGATTCTATACGGAGTTATTATCTACATTTTACTTGAAGATAATATAACTCTACATATTCCGATCTCTGCTAATCACGTACTAATATCGTCCCATCCGTCATTTTTTGTTCCAAAACAGTAAGTTACAAATTGCCCTCCTAAAGCCTATATTTTGATGTGCTCTTCCGGTATCAATCAGGCACGGTCGGCAATTTAAAATAATATTTGAATCAATTATATACAAATTGGGGGTCGGGTAGGGTGTGTTGTCCATAACTGTTTTGTCACATCTGGCGCTGTTTGGGTGCTGTCCAAGTTATGAGCGAAGACTGTCGGAAAAAATATTGTTGTACGGAGATGTAGGTTCCATAGTTGAGAGAGAAAACAAGTTATCTCCAGGCTGGCCTCTGCATTTGATTGAGGGCTGTCTTTCTTCTTTTTATTTTGTTGCTAATACGTCTTCGTGCCCTCGGTCGCATGAAAAATATGTGATCTTCATTGTTAAGAGACAAAAAGAAGTGAAAGTTCCTGAATCATCATCGGTATGTTCTAGTCATCTTCTTAGCAAGATGTTTCTGCAATTCCCTTGCACTTTAAGTAACAATTTTTCTCCTATAATCTTCCATGGCTCTTCCTCTTGTCCCATAACCCACCCCCGAATATCTGCAGCCGTAATCCACCCTGGTTCCTTGAGCATCAGACCGAGAAAACTGTCACGCTCAACTGGACTGAACAATTTGGGTGCCGACCACCTACCGCCGGCTATGTTATAGTACGGCTCATGTAGACCAGGGTTTATATCCAAACCCGTAAATTACAAGTTATACTCAAACGTTTTAACATGCTGTTCGGAGTAATTGGATGTCTTGTGGCAGTAATCGTTTCTTGTGATGATTTTTATGGTGGTATTTTAAAGGGGTCATAAGTGGGTTTTATTTTTGTATTGACTTCAGATTTTTACATGGTGAAAGTTACTAGTAGTCACGATGCTTTAGTAGGTACACCCAGTACCCAGAGCTTTAGCAGTCAGTGTTAATGACATTTTTGCCTGACGAATCATTTCGTTATGGCATGGCTCGTGCCTAATGTGAAACTATCCTTTGTGTACTACAAACACGAAATCATACAAACATCATTCATCTTTCTGTATTTTTGTAATATTTGTGTGGTTAATTCATTTAAGCGAAGGAATGAAAAACTGAATAACAAAAAAGCAAAACCCAATAACAAAAGTCCAAGCCACTGAATATTCAAATTGATTTAACAATTCCATTCAAAAGAACGCACTCAAAGCCCCAACTTCAAGTGTCAATTAAGTTGCCAACTTATTAGCTTCCGAGTACTCTTACATGCGAAGTCGTTATAGTTGGCTAACTTAAGTTAGCTCGAGTTACCGCACCTCTCCAACTGGAGCGTTTGAAATATTTAGTTAGTGAATAAGTGGGAAAATTAGCGCTAAATTTTCATGGAAAGTTCTTAATAAAATTATGGGGGGAAGTAGGTCTTGTTTCAGTCGTAAAGTAGAGGGAGGTAGCGGGATGGACGTAGTTTATGTAAAGGTTTAATTTGATTGTGTTAATGGATGTTTATTTGTATAAATAAAGAGAAAAAGCAAGGTTAACAGAAGAATATTCACGTCTGAAACAATAAGAGCCCTTATTGTTGTAACACACACATTTTGGATATTTCTGTTGTTTTCATTCTGTTTCAATTTGTTCTTATTCTGGTTTTTTTTTTTTTTGTTTTTTCGATGTTACACTAGCTGTTTAGGCGCATAATATAGTGCATGTAGTGCTCTTCTTTAAGTGATGGGGCACTTAGACTTAAGTTTGAAATGTTATCCTATTTTTTATGTAATAGTGTACTCATTGTTGAGGAGCCAAATTAAATAAATAAATAAACACTACTACGCTATGGACAAAATAATGATCTTCATTTTCGTAACAAGAAGATTTGCGGCGATCTCGCTAATCCCTCGAAAATGTTTTCGAAGTTTACGGCAATCGAATGGTAGCCAGGACGAGGTATACAGAAGCCCAGTAGTCTCAAGACGAAAGGGTACCTTGCAACCCAATACCAGGGTTTTGGTAAACTGGTAGGTACTCTGTTGCCTCCAGTCAGACTGGCAGCCGACCCCAATATAGAAGGGAAAAGATTTGGCAGATGATTTATTTATTTTTATTCAAAATTTTCCATACAACTTTCATTACAGGTAACACTTAAACCTAATGCGATAGTGCGGCTTTTATTGAAATCTACATCTAGACGTACATTACTAACAAAAAAAAATATGATTAGCGCTTGCCTAGGTATGTAGGTAGCAAGTCTTGACCACTATTCCTCGTTTTCAGTAATGCTTAAAAATTACTGCACTATTTAAATTTCAACTGTGTGAAAGTTGATATGGCTAGAATGGAAGTGGCTGCTGCGATGACGAGAAATAAGAAGAAGACATGCTGCGCCGACCCCAAATGAATTGGGATAAGGACAGAATGATGATGATGATGTTAGAGATTCAGCTCTCAGCGCTGAGCTGTATGTAACGCCTAGTGTTGGTGCAAACGGGCGTAACGCACACAATAAGCCCCGCTGTCAACGCTAACTTTTCCTCAATCACTTCGCACTAGAGTAAGATAAACAGTTGTTTCATTCAATGATGTTTTCTCAATGTATCTCAACGAGTTCGCACAAACACGTTGTGGTACATTCTAAATATTTTCTTGTTTTCGCGAAGCTTTCAAAATATTTTTCAATGAAATTGATTGAGTGGTTTAATTCAGAGGTGCTCAACATTTTATCAAAAACCGAAGTTCACGCGAACTTTTCTTCTTTCCAAGGCGCTGATCAATGACTTACATGTCTGATAATTCAATCAAAGGTTTGAATTCGACCATCATTCTGTTCTTTGTTATAATCTTAATTGTTTTCAGCAAGAGACGGTTCACTTAAGTTTAATTTCTCGTTAATCGGTTCTTTGGGACTCACTGTATTAGCTTGAACATAGCTTCAAAAGTTACTTTTTTCCGTCACCGTAGAACTCCATCAGGCCAACGGGTAAGGCCAGCGAGTACATAAATTGAGAACCACTGTCCAAATGTTTACTTCGCCTAAATGCATCACCTTGGGATGTCGGTGACCCATTTTCGTTTTCGCGATTCATGTAATAAATATATTTTTGGGTTAAATGACGTCAGAGAATGGTCAGTGTCATGTTACTTTTGCTCAAGGTGTGCTTACAAAGCAAGTAAGACTTTTTAGTCCTGTAAAATACTTTACTGCCTCGTTGGTCGATTGGTTGCTAGCGCGACTACTGAGCATGAGGTGCTGGGTTCAATTCTCAGATCGGGCAGAGTTATTGGGTTTTCCCATCAGGAAATTCTCAGTAGCAGCCACGGAGTCTGGATTAGTGCCTGGTTGATGGTAACAGGCTCGCCACCTATAACATGGGACTTAAACATAACTGGCGAAATGTGGGTGATCTATTAGGTACTCCTCTGCCTAAACCTTCGCGGATTACTGGCGTCATGATTATGCAATGTAAAGTACTTTAGAAAACAATTTTGCGAAACTATTTTCCTTGAGAACCTTGGTGTGGAACTAAAGCCGTTGGCTTTTATGGAGTTCCAAAATGCCTCCTCTTTGAGAAATACTTGACTCAATGCTGGTCCTGGCTCATAGCCACTTGGCACCTTAAGATTTTAACATTTAGAAGAGATGCTCGCCTTCTCGTTTTTTTTTTGACATATTTATGAAGACAATTCAATTCAAACCTCTACTTTTATTGCCATTTTTTGCATTATTTTATTTTTGTAAAAGTGAGCAGTGTGATTACTATGGAGAAATTTTATTGTTTTTAGGGTTTATCATAATCTTTATGTTTTAAAGTTTGTTTTTCTTTTCGTCTTCATAGTAGGTACTGATATACAGGGTGGCGCAGACAATAAATTAAACTGCACACACCTCATGACGTTCCCAGTCTGTATACAAAAAAAACATTCGAATATATCCAGTACTTTTGTCACAGGACATCATTTTACATTTTCCACATGATATAGATTAATCGGTATACACACTAAACACATGTTGCCAACTCCCTACTTCAAAAACCTTTTGCAAATTCGGTCCTTAAATTTTATTTCCAGATGCGAATTAGTGCAAATTATACCTAAATTTAGTGAATCAATACTTATTATAAACGGTGTTCTATTTCGTTAACAGTTTTATGCTATTTAGTTTGAAAATACATTTTTTTTTTAATTTCGGTTTTATGATTTATTTGATAGTTGTAAAATATTCCTATGAACTAGTATTACCAGTGTTTTCATTTATTGGCGTATTGTCGGCGCCACCTTGTACTACTATGTAGTACTTGATTTGAAACGGGAAAAATGGGCTACAAACTCCAATTGGATTGGATTATGGCTGAACTGTGCAGGTAGCAGTAGTACATCTTGTTTCTGACTATTCAAAAGTGCCTGAAAAATTAACCGGTAACCGGTCTATTTGAAATAAATGCTTGGATTTCAACAATTTCTCCACAGCAAACAAAGCCATGAGTGTAACTAATAAATAACAAACAAAATAAATACCTTATTTAAAAATTAATTATTGTGAACAGCAAGCATTTCGTTTGAAAAATAACGTATGCCATAAATAGCTAATAAATAACATATAATATTTCGATAGTTCAGTGTTTCTGGGTCATGAAGTTGTTGTTGTTCATGTTCGTGATGCTGGTAGCTCATGTCTCTGCTTACAACCTTAGGTCAAGGCGCGGCGATTAACGGTATCCAGTCGGTAATTAAAGTTAATATAATCGTATCGGCACCGCCTAGAAAATGAAAACGAAAATGATCAGAACGCAATCTATGTGCCATAACAACATACGACCTCTTTGCATGACTTTCAGCGAACCAAAGGATTCGACGAGACTCACTTTGCATGGTCTTATACCATATGCCTTTTTCTTTAGACTTCCTGTCGAAATACTCTTTACAATTATTGTTGCATATGTTCTTGTAACAGCTAAGTATTTCTGTGTAGAACAGAGCGATGTCAATTTCCGATCCTTCCAAAATAGCTAGGCATATGTTAGATCACTGGGTCTACTGAAGAGGTCTTTACGCTCAAGTCTATTACCCTCCTCCTCCCCCTGACCCCATATATCCTGCCTAGTCAACGTATACAATTTCTGCCTAGGCATTGTGTTGTATATAATATCTTGAGGAGATCAGGTAAAGTATTAAATGAAAAACTGTAGAGTATAAATTAAATGTATGGAGTATAGTTTACTTACGTAATACCATGAGCAAATGAGTGTGAGCGACGGCCAATGGTCACAATAAGATAGCTGGGGCACCCCAACCAAATGAATGGGTTAGGTTTAGGTTACAACTGTGACCAAACCAGCGACAGCCAAGCAGCGGCTGGCGAGAACTACATCCAAGTTGGTTGCATTAAGTGATCACCGAAGTCACACTCGTCATCCCACCAACCGCGTATTCAACACATTGCTGAGTGAAGGTTCAGTATTGTATGGAATGCAAAGTATGGAATAAATTCATTCTTGGGCTCAAGCTACTCTTCCCATTCGTATGGGAGGACTCGGCGTCCGCAAAATTTGTAATATTAGTGTACCGGCTGTCATATCCTCGGTCCAAGGAACTGTGAAATAATCAGGAATATCCTAGCTTCCACACTGACTAATGATGTGCCGTGCTTCTCCGGTATCGAAGCTCGGAAATCGGCTTGCCCGAATACCGACGAACCCGACAAGCCACTTTGCCAGACGGAAAGGTAGGACGAGCCACTCTGCAGAGTTGTTCAGCACAATTTACTCAACACGTCTGTTACTACTGCTGAGCGTGCGCGCCTGCTGGCTGTGTGTGACTGGGAGTGGGGTCTTTGGCTTCACGCACTGCCGTCGTCGAGCATAGGTACGACACGACTTTTCACCTCGCTGCTTTTTTACGCCTTGATGTCGCCTGCTGTCACTGTGGTGAAGCTGCATCAAAATGCTAAACGACATCATCCGACGAGCTCTTGTCACCGTTGACGTTCAGCAGTTTTTAAACCCAAATGGCTTGGCACGCGATGATGGCAAATGACCGGACGACATGTCTTTGTTTTTTAGAAGATGGGTGGGCTTTTATTGTGGGACGCAAATTGTGTCGATACTCTTGCGCCAGCACATCTTCAAGCTCATCGTGCTGTGCTGGCGCTGCCGCTACCGCTGCGGAGAACCTCAAGCGTAGTAAATATAGTACCTTTACTTTTGAGCCGTTTGGGTTTGAAACTCTGGGGCCGCGGGGTCCGAGTGTTCACAGCCTTTTTAAAGAAATTTCGAAACTCCTATTTGCCGCTTCCCACGACCCAAGGGCTGGCTTTTATCTTGGCCAGAGGCTAAGTGTTGCCCTACAACGTGGCGACGCCGCCAGTCTCTTGGGCACATTACCAGCTGACTGAGCTGAGTTTTTAATTCTAGTAATTTGTATAGTTAGTTTATTGAATAAAGTCAATTATTTGCCAAACGTGTTGTTGTAAAATGATGAAATGACCAATCACGTTTTTGCCAAACGTTACTTGTCAAATGAAACAACAAATAAAATAAATTGCTTGTTAAAAAATCAATTATTTTGAACACAAATCAATTTGTTTGCATAGTAACTTATTATGGTATAAATAGCTGTTTTAGGTAATAAATGATCAAGAATACTTCTACAGCTCAGTGTTACTCGGTGTCGCCATGAAGTTCTTGCAGGTCGCGCTGTTGTTCACCTTCTTGATGCTGCTGGCTCATGTCTCTGCTTACAACCTTAGGGCAAGTCGCTACGATCAACCAGCCGGTAATTTATTAAAGTTATTTTAATCGAATCGGCATTGTCTCGACTCGATAAACTAGTTAAGGTGAAAGTGGCAGGCAGGGTAACCCCCGAAATTCAATTTTTCTGACGTTTTTTTTGCAATTTTCAGGTCAGTGTCGGATTGTATGTTGATTATAATATGATTCGCTACCGTAACTAATATTTTATTACTGTGTTATAATTATTAAAATCATCAACACAACCCTCAAAGTTCATTTAACCCCATTGAACGACTTTTTCATGAAATAGTCATTCAACGGGATAAAATAAAATAAAAAACAAAAGTAAAAAAAACACTGAAAAGCTAAGAATAAGCAAATTTTAAATTTAAAAAAGTTGGAAGCAGGCGGGACCCGTTTGACTTTGAAAATATAAAAATGTAATGGCTCCCGCCTGCTTCCAACTTTTTTTAACTTACGTTTTTTACCGCAGTCGGGTTATTTAGTTTTTTAAATTACTTTTTTTTTCCAGCTTTTTAGTTTAGAAATGTGAAAGATTTCGCAAACGATTTGCCAAACAAATTTTTACCGCAATTTTTTTTAATACGAATCTAACCTTTGATGCTAAAATCTATCGATCCGTTCAGGCTGCAGGGCGTGCCGAACATTTGAATTTGGCTCCAAAAATCCGCCATTTTGTTTTTTATTTTTATTTTGGTGTACCCAGTGTCACTCTCACAGTAAATACAATTCTAACGACACCTCTCAAGCTAAAATCCATCGATCCGTTCAGGCTGCAGAGCCTGTCAAACATTTGAATTAGGCGCCAAAAATCCGCCATTTTGTTTTTATTATTTTGATATACCCAGTGTCACTCTCACAGTAAACACAAATCTAAGGACACTTCTAAAGCTAAAATCCATCGAGCCGTTCAGGCCGCAGAGCGTGCCAAACAATTATACATACATACATACTCTCGAAAAACATAATCCTCCTTCTGGCGCAGTCGGGTAATGAACATAGAGGGTTGTTTTGATGATTTTAATGATTATAATTCTGTAGTTACACACGTATTACTGCCGCGAATCATATTTTGTTCAATATACAGCCTGACACTGACCGGCAAATTTCAAAAAACGTAAGAAAATTTGATGTTTGCGGGATACCCTGGCTCTTCCACATTAACGGCACGCACTATAATAAGCACCAATAATAAAAATAGCTCAAACAAAACAAAGTTCATATCTACAATAGTATTGAAGCAGTGATAGCCTAGTGGGGTGACCGTTGGACTGCCAAGTCATAGGTCTCGAGTTCGAACCCAAGACACAAGACACGCACCTCTGATTTTTCGGAATCATGTGCGTATTGTATAATCATCACTTGCTTCAGAGAAGGAAAACATCGTGAGGAAACCAGCATGCCTGAGAGATATTTCTAGACGGCATGTCAAGCCAAGTCAGAGGCCCATGGGCATAAAAACTCTGACACCAGGTAACCACACGATAAAGAAAGAAGATAGTATTGTTGTACGTTCTTGTATTTATAGTTGTACTGTCAGTGTGCTTTGAATAACAGAATCAGATGGGCACCATTTTAATATAGTTTTCTTGCTCACAGCCACACATAGGGACACGTCATTGACTTTGACAATAACTATGTAATTAATTGTTTAGGTGTAAAGAAGCAGTGCGACACATACAGTGACTGCCCTCCCAACTCAGGCTGCCGGAAAGACCTCATGTATAACGGGCCTAAAGGATACTGTGTAGAACTAGGCAAAGGGGGGAAGTTATGATTCGACGGGGGATGATAGACTACCTTAACACTTTGTTAACGATACATTTTTTGTTTATTAACTATGTGGTTCAATAGAAGCATATAATACAAACAAGCATTTAAAAATATTGTTTAATTTTTAAGCATAATACAGCGTTAATTTTTAATAAAAACAAATATTTTGTAGTAATATATATCTCAGTTTTTTTTCCTCTTATTTCGTTTCCTGATTATTGTTCCCAAGGAAACAATGCATTGCAAAAAATTACACATCAAAGACGCATTTGTTTGACCATTCGGTCTACTGAAGAGGTTTTTACCCTCAAATGTACCACGATCCTTTCTGGGTCGGGTGGTCTCGGAATAGTCCTAAAACATTCCTGCACTAACAGATCATCACCCACCAGTCCAGTGTATTCACACTGACCGGGACTGTCTACTCCTTTCCCGAAGCAGTAACAGTCAACGTGCTCTTGGTAACACGCGACGTTTGAAACGCAAGAGCCAGCTGTACACGGATACATCATCATCATCACTGCAAAGTTAAAGAGGAGCGGTGGCCCAGTTGCTGGAACTCAAATATTACGCCTGTAATCCACGAAGGATTTGGCAGAGGCGTATCTCATAGCATACCCAAATTTCGCCAGTTATGTTTATAGTCTCATTTATTAGGGGGCCAGCCTATTGTCAAAGTTTGCCAATGGAGAAAAGCCCAACTAAAAACTACAAAATTGACATACCATGGACCAAATCCCCGTTTCTTGGTGGTCATACTGGCATGTCATACTAATATGAACAGTGAGAATCGCTTGTATTGGTGTTCATACTTGTCATTGTCCCTCTATATATTAATAGTTTTCTTGTCCCCTGTAGATATAGTGGTGCAGTCAGTCACCAGTTTTCAAAGATAATCCTTTTCTCTGTCAGTTAAAAATAGCAAAACAGCCGGGAGAACGCGAAAGTGGTGACTTTCCCGAACCATTTATCATCCAAAATTAAATTGCCAGCAACATAATATTAACAAGGTCCTTGTTAAAATAGATTAAAAGGAAACTTTAGCCATGAGTGTAGTAGACTCAGTTTTATACAACACGTACTATTCGCTATTTAGATCAGGATCATATCGTGTACACCTTGCTTTATTTATGAGGTTGTTCACTCCGGCATTGCGTCATAGGCTACCTAGATTGTTAACCACCTTATCATGTTTGGCTGCGGGTTTAGATGTTTTGGCTTTTAAGTTAAAACCGGTATTTTCTTGGCAAATGGTTCGTATGAATGTGGATGAGAATAGGAGCAGGGGAAGAACAAAGAAGCGATGGATAATATAATCTGTGTGAATGATGATATGGCGAGAAAGGGGGTGACTACAAAGATGCATTCAATAGAGAAGTATGGAAGAAGAAGATACATTGCGCAGATCCCTTAAGATAACTAGAATAAAATAATATAAGACTAATGCAGGAGAGACACAAATGCCACGACGACGTGACGAAATCAAGGGGCAGATTAAAGAGCCGTAACAGTTTCCTGAAGCAAAAGACAGTAGCCTTATTGCGTCACGAATAAACCGGTGTCTTCTGAAACATCCTCCTGCAGCTAACTATGTTAAGCCTGCAGAAAAGCTCCCAGTAATACCAACTGACATGGCCCATCTGGAAAGCCCTAAACCGACTACAAAGCCAGGTGAACCGCTGCAGGTATAACTTAGTCCGATGGATGTACTCCGATGGAATAAGAAGTGACTGCAGAGCCGCATCGCAGGTGATGACCCACTCCTTGTGCAACTCCACCTGCACCTCGAGGGACCTTTCCCAGGCCACTACTAACGCTATTGAGGTGGCAGAGTTCTGGTCCAAGCTTATTAAAGACTAAAGCAATCATCAACTTTAACAGAAATCTTTACTAATGGTCATCAAAGAGTTGCAACATTCAAATGTATTTTTTTGTGTATAACAAGCTGTGTCCAGTCCTAAGTTTCATTACATTAATCTACATGTATGTCAGAAATAGTAATGGCAGTAGAGTGTTGAACTAATTATTCCATTAGCCTTACTCTCCCAACTTTGAGTGGTAAAGCTACACTTGTCAAAGAATTTAAAATCTCTCCGTATTTATTTATGAATCTGTCTCTTACAAGAACTGCACAAATAAATGACCCACATACTTTCTCAATAAATGTTTGAATCGACCACATTTTTATGAGTTTGTTGGCTTTTACATTTACGTCATTGGCGTCCTAAAATTGTTGTTCACGCTCTTTAACCCTTATGGTTTGGGCAGATGTCCAAGTGCTGTCAATGGATGTACCGGTACTGGCCAGCTCTATCGGGTTACGTAGTATAATGGTATCCAGGAACCATAAAACTCTGGCATACAGCGAGCCCATAATACTCTTCATTTTTGTTGCCACTGGTAGAGCTAGCAAGAGTGTTATTGTCCTAAAGTTACTGCGAGCCTGTTGAATATTTCACTATTATTTTGGCACTTTCCCAAAACTATGATATGAACCTGTAATTCTTCTACTACGGGTTAAAATCTTTTGCCATCAAGTGAAGGTACTAACATTGTTCACTTCGTTCGTTCACTATTTGTGATTTCAAATTGCGAGTTTACTTATATTCCCGAACAAAAATCGACTCCGACTTATAAACCTAAATGAAAGTCAGAAGTGTCGTAAGAAATACAAAACCATTTAACCGTAAAAGATTGATATCGGTAACAGTGTTCATTGTATCTTTTGAACCAAAAGTCAACCAAAAAAATCCCTCCCTTCCGAATAAATATCAATACGCCACATACCGCCGAGGCCCGAGTGCTTTACGATCCAAAACTAGACACAATTTACGATCGAATATCCCCCATATTAGTTACAAGTGGATGACTTTCGATCGAAACGATATTCGATTATTTATTATGCGATTACCGTTCGCGCGTAATGTGGGATACCGATTCGATTTATAAGGCACGGAACAATTATTTTTTTGTTGAGGAAGAAAGTTGATGATACCTAGTTTTTGTTTCTTGGGGTAAAATAAACATAAAAGCCTTTCTGAGTGTCTAGTTTTAAAGACATCCGATAAACTCGAGACTGTCAGCTGCACCAGCCATACTAATCCTTTTATAGCTATATACTCGTCTTCGGACGCAAGACCTTTTTCTATTAACTACATGAAACTTGGTGTAAACATCATCGGCTTTGAGGAAGACACCCATTAAAATTCAATCCAGTACAGTCTTATATCAATATTATGATTTAATGGTAACACAGTTGAGATGTAATTCCCACCTTAGAACGTCTGCACTCCAAGTCTCAACACTAAACATTCGCAGACAAGCTGGCTCAACTTTATCTGTTTGCATTACTTCCGTAATATAATATTCGTCTACTTGTTCATCGTATATTCCTGTTCCCATCTGATCTAATCTTTCACACGGCATTCTTCATCACCATTCAATCGTTCCATAATACGTCTCGAATGTTCGGAGATTTAAATTGTTATGGGCGACCAATTTGGCATGGTACTAAATTGATTAGCGATATCACTGCCAGTTTATGGCCGAACATCATTCAAGCGTAAAGATAGACTGCTTTGTTTGTAAGAACGTTTAAGAATAGCCTCTTAATATTTTGTTTTTTTAAGGAGGGTTATGCTTTCATCTAGGTCCTATTTCCGTGCAGTTTGTTCCACTGCAAGGTAAAGACCTTTTTACATTTAGAATTATGTATGTAGTAGGCACTTAATTCTTTTCATATCCAAATTGGTCACTTTACCAGCTGACAGCGAGGAGTTTTTTGATGACCTTTTATAGTGTGTTGTTAGTTTATTTAATAGCTTTAAACTGTTTTGAATTCAGTATGTACATTACTTACAACTACTTTTTTTATATTTTAAATGTTTTTTTTTATAGGAATATTTAAAAATGTAATTAGTAAGTAAGAGAAATAAATAAAGGAAATATGTACAAGTATCAAAATGGGAAAATAATTACAGGGCGTCAAAAAATTCGTCCACATCGTTGTTAATAAGAAAAGTGCCTAAAAGGCTGGCAGCATTGCCACGTTGTATACCTAGTTAGTTTATTAAAATAGGCCAATCCGTTCAACTCAATAGATTCTAACACTGTGACAACACTGATAAACTTTAAGATCTCACTGCCAACATAAATCCACCTCCTCCTTCCCTCATTCCTTTAAACCAAGGCAACCTTCATCTTCAAAGTCAAACAAACAAAACTTTCTTAAAACTGGGTTTAATAATAAATGCAGGTGTCATTAAGCTGAGTATAAACCTGTGTCGCTGTCGACTACGCTTGTCACGTTGAAATGAATAATTTTGTTCTCAAATCTGCGATGTAGGTCGGCTCGCTGGATTTGGCTAACGTGTTTTTGGCTCGGGGCTCGCATCTCTATTTTCGACATACACTTTTGTTTATCAAGTTGTTATGCATCTTCATGCTAGATTTTCTGACCTATGCCTAAAATAGCCCTCCAAGCGCCGGTTTAAGTTCCTAGCTTCAATTAGATCTTATCTCTAATGCCCTGTAGAAAGACTATAGTTTCGATATTTTCTAAGTAAACCTACTACACTATCACACTACATACCATAGACAATATAAGATTAGAGTCGGTCATATAAACATACATTTAAATTCTATTCTATCGTCATCAATTATGTAATGTATTATTTACTTACGCGACTACATAAAGCGTACCAGCTTTTAGGCTTTTCCCCAAACTGTTGAGTATGCTCCTAAAACAAACAGCATTAAATAAAATTAAGCACAGCTATTTCTAACGAGGTCCCTCAGTGTAATGTTGTCACATCGTTACACTTCCCTAAAGCAGTTGGCTATGGCCACATCGCTCGGTTAATGACTGACATTATGATGATGATCGTAATCGCTAACCCTGAGCCGTGGGAATGTACGAACGTACAAATGGCGAAATTAACTGACAATACTTAGTTAATGACTGCTAAGTTCTTGTTTGATGACAAGTGAAAGTCTTAGGTTACAGGCCAGGGTTTGATGTTAATTTTCTTTTGTAATTTAGTTTTGAAATCTAAGTTTCAAAGGACGCAAAGAGCTATTAGAAGGACTGAAGATTAACTTTGAGGCAGACGAAAACAAAAACTGGTTATATTTATTTTATGTAGATCAACCAGAGAAGTGGCTTAAAGTAGATCGTTTGAAAATGTGAAGTAGACTATAGAAGTTAATTCGATTACAATTTATTTATGGTGCTAAATTGACCCACACAAAGAGTTTCTTCAGTACTGTGGGTTCATTTACAATCATGGATCCCACACTCACAAGCAGCAAAACCCAAAACAACTATCTAGACCTGAAACATTGATCCATTTAGATAAGATCATTATAGTCATAATTTAAACGTGACTAAAGCTCCCAATGACGTACTTGAACTAATTCATAGTCGTATTCTTTCCATACTTCTCATTCATCATAATCTATTTCAAGGTCCGGCTCTTCACCTCAAACTATAATCCTATTATTATACTAGGAAGCCCTATTCAGGGTAATGTATATAAACTGCGCGACTACACTGTGATTTTCTTCTGCGTCCATCATTTGCTCAGCCATTATCAACCAGTTTTACTTGTCTCCGAGTTCGCCAATGTTTATAGGGCTATTTGCACTACTTTGGATACGGCCAGACGGCCATGACCAAGAGTATTCGTGGGCGGTGGCAATAAGACTAAAGGTGCAGCTAATATTGCAGGTGTATTCTGAAAGAAAATTGTTTAATGCTTGTAATGATCAATGTCGTTGACCTTATAGATTACAGTTAGACGCATATTCAAGGTAATACCTAATTATTAACATAACCTATAACGTGATGTTGTGAATGTATTCAACGCCATTCAATAAAATTCAAGTATCATCAGAATTCAGTAGCGGCAATAAAATTGGGACCTTAGCTCTATCTACAATCGGGTTCAATACAAGAAAAACCGCAAGCTAAATTTTATTTTAAGTAGACCAATTGCATTCAAGTTGCTAATTTAAACAGTTACTCAACAACACACTTTAAATCTTCAACTTAGAGTGCATTTTACATAGTCGATATAGCACTCTGAATCGTCGACGGTTTCCCTAATTTCTATCGAAAGGGACTTTTTATGTCTTTAAAATTTATCTCTACGTCCCTTTGCATCGTAAAATCTTTCATTGCCTTCTGTGACCACAGTCGTAAAATCCTTTGTAAAAAATACATGACCAAGTTTATAAAATTCTTATGTCTGTTTGTGATTCGTAGATGTTTCTATTATTCGGTTTACGACGTCGTAATGCCCTGTATGGTGGTGTGATGGTGCACTAATGGGATTTAAATGGTACTAACATTTTCTATTATTGTTTCAGGTAATACTTTCTTCGTGTCATTATGGCGAAACCTGGCATCAAAACCATCATAAACGATCATCTTCTAATGAATTAGAAATTTTTATTGGAAAACATAGGTTTGTTATAAAGCAGAGGTAAGGTAGGCTAGAAATCCTAGAAATCCGACATCATGCAATTAGTATTAGTGATTGACAGAAAATACAAAATGCCATGAAGAAACATTTTCCTTAAACCTTTAAAGGACATCCCTTACAAAACTCTATGAAAATGATCCAAAGTAGACGATAAAACACCAAAAACAATTCTGACCTTTCAAAAAAACGGTAACAAAGTTAACTACAGAAAACACGAAAATAATTCAACATTCAATTCTTCTTACATTGTGGCGTGTAGGTGTATCATTACCAACGCCCGGGGCTTTCCATTCGATATTCCTTTTATGCCGATATTTTACCTTCATAATCCATGTTATTTGTACCCCCACGCAAATCGAGAACATCTTCTCTAAAACAATTTGCAAATAAATTAGCTCAAGGCAAGTCAGTTAGGCCAACATCTTAGGACATTTGCAGATTGCCAGCGTTGGACTATTGTGTCCAATACAGGCAAGGCTCATAATTCCTGTCCGTTAATAAATTGTATGGGTGGATACTTATACAGAAGCATTACCCTTTACATTCACAATGTTATTATACTGGCAAAACACCTCTTCTTTTTTATAAAAGTGGTCACACGCATGTAATTGTTAAAGAAAGATGTAGGATGGGTTATTAATAGTTAACTAATTAACACATGCTACTGATTGCTTCTTAATATATATTAATATACTTGGTGATACAGATACTACGTGTTCTTTACCTTTTAAGGCATCGTAAAGCTAAGCTCATACACCTCCACTCTTTGTACTAGTTCTATATCCGTCTATGTTTCTATACTTGCCCTACCTACACGGAATGCCACAAGGTTCCATTCTGGTTCCTGCACTGTTTAAATTAGACATTAATATAACATCCTACTCGGTATGAGACGTGGTGAATGCAACATAATTTGGGTTGTTTATTTCTGTGGGTGGACGGGTGTGAGGTCTTGTCTTAATGCTTCTTGTGTTGGACATTGACATAAAGAGGGGGTTGGTTCGATATTGTTAGAAAGTTACAGTAAAATTATTATGCACTTTATTTGAATGGTTTTCCAGGACTGTTTCTTTCAGGCTACCTGCAGCGTATCTTATTTGTGTATTTTCCATTAGTCATAGGAGAGATGGTATAAACGTAGTAGTATGTAATTTTTGAACAATATTGCACTGCTTTACATACCTAATTTATAAATACCGTTTTGCCTTCTACCAACCCCAAATAAACATCACGAATGCCTGCAAGGATAATACAATATCCCTTGTTTTTCTTCCATCTTCGAAGCAATTTCCATCTGAAATCATGATATCAATTATCAAGTTTCGCTAGCTGTTCATTTTAAAGGCAAGGCGGGGTCTACCCTGTGGCTTTGTTATGGCGCGGTCAAACGATCGATAGAACGACTAGAGTTATGGTTATATTGATATTTTAGTAGGATCTAGTAGTAAATAATTATAGTTTCGAGCAAGAGTAAAAGTCTATGTTATCAAATACAAGAAATGCACCACATAACCAAACATTACATGAACAGTTGATGAATACTAAATACCATAAAGCATGAACACGGAAGATCTATTTGTACATGAACAATTCGTGACGGAACAAAAGTATCATTCCAAAAGCGAAAATTAGTAGTTTGAAAGTCGAAAGTAATGACTTTTCATGAAATAGTCATTCAACGGGGTAAAATGAACTTTGAGGGTTGTTTTGATGATTTTAATGATTACAATTCTGTAAATACATACGTATTACGGCCGCGTATCCGCCGCGGACCGCGTATATTTTAATCAACTTATGTACAATCCGACACTGACCTGCAAAATGCAAAAAACTAGCGAGGTACCCTGGCGCTTTAGCCTTAAACAGTAGAACCGCTATTTTCAACCAAATTAATTGTTTTCCAGCCTTTGTTTGCTTTGAAAGCAGTTTACCTTTAACTTCGAAGTCAGTTTTAGTTCATCAGTTCGCCTAATGAGGGTTGGTATTTAGTTGTTTTCGTTTGAAATGTTAACTAGATCTTCAGCACTGAACTGAGTTTGGTCTCCTATTTTCTTCGTTTTGAATTCAAAGGTTGTTGTCGATTGGAGTGGAAAATTCCTGTTTCCTAATTGGTTTCCTTAATTGAAGTTATGTTTTAATTGAGTGATGTTTTTCTGGCAATAGAGTCCAAATTATTAAGTAAACTTCAATTAAATAGAATCTTCGGTTACGGCCTGACGGTACCTATTTCTTTTATAAACTAAGAGATACAAACTAGCAAGTCTACCACGCCGGAAAGCCAGTACCTCAAGAACCTTAATCAAATCTTTATTCCTCCCTCGCCTGCCAGGTCTTATCAGCCAGACAAATTATTAAAGGAAGCTCCTATCTCGTTGAGGATTCAACCGGTTCTATTCCCGGTCCTACTATGTCGTGGACGAGTACAGCATTCCCAAAACAACCTGAATTAATTGAGCCTACAATTAAACAGACAGGTTTGACGTATATCCAGTGACTGGTGACTCCTGTTGGTATGTGGATAAAGCTTTATTTTTAGCATTGAGCTAAACGCTGACTTTGACGCAACGCTTGAAAAGAATATAATGCGAGATAGAGAAGCAAGATAGGGAGAATACCGCATCTATAGCTAGAAAAATATTCTGTAATTTCAGCATTTAGTTTTCATTCAGCCAAAAAATATATCCAAGGTTGGATACAAAAATCAGCACCGCCCTCCAATGCATCATGCAGAAAGTGCGATAATTATACATTACATTTTACTGCCATGGATCCATGCAGCGTAACGCTATTTATTCCATAACTAAGCTAGTGAAAAACAGAGGAAACTAAATGAAATATGTATTTGCCTCGTTTCAGTTAAATGTGCTGAACCCATAGCAACAGTATTAATGACGTTAGCAACTCAGAGCCATGACGATAGGCCAAAGATCACGGAGCTGTAATGAGTCTAACAATCTCTTGCACTGATCTTTGCCCTTCTAAACAGTACGGTAAAGCATTTTCTTTAGTTGACTTACTATTTGTACGTACTAGTCAAAAAACCACATTTACTATGTTTTGTAACAAATATTTGACGTTAGGTACTAAGTTACACTGAAATGTTAATTAACATTCTTCGGATATATTTCAACTAGCTTTTGCGTGTAGCCTCGCCCGCGTGGTGGTCGGGAATTATCCTACGGAAACGTACTACCGTTATAAAAGTATCGCATGTCCTAACCCAAATCATGGTTTACCTGAGTGCGAAATATTCCCGAAATCCGTTCACTCTATGAGACGTGATAAACCTTACCCGCACAGACAGACAGGGATTAACAAGAATCTCTATTAGAACGATGAAAACTTAAAAGTATGTATTCACAAAAGAGAATTCTAGTGTTCGAGGTATTAAACCGCTTCCATAAAAAAAATGCAGAAAGCAGCTTAGATAGTCGGATGTTGCTTCATGTTATAGACAAGACAGGTTCGCCAATGCTTAAAATAGACACACCTATAACTGAAGACCAATCTGATTAGTTATCGCAGCTAAATACAAAACTAACAAGAACCTTTTAACCGTAATAATATACAACACATACTTGTGAACAACACGCAAGGAAGCTAGGCTGGTAAGCAACCTACTCCAAATCATTTACATTTTAGAAAAGGCTGGCAAAGCAATTACATAGTTACAAGTGTAGTTGATACAGAAATAACTTTATTGATCTTATTGTAGTCGCTTGAGCAGGTTAATTGTAATTATTGTCTTGGGATGACAGTTTTTTGTAGCAATTATGGCGAACTAGTTATATTACAAGTTAATTTTTGTCCCGTTTACTAGTTTCATAGTACAAGGTTCAGTGTGCTTACTTATTTATTTGTTTAGTGTGTTTACTTCGCCAATGTTCATGTTGCTTTGACACTATAAAATAAAATAATGATTCCATAGTTTTTGTTTCTCGAATATATTCTTACAAAATCTCCGCCGTATATTTGCCTCTAAACATCACACTAAAAATAAATCTCAGTTAGAATACAAAGCTGAAGCACGAGACCATCCAATTTAGTAAGACATCTCGAAAGACATAGTTCTTTCGTTCTTGGTTCCATTTTAAGAAAACAAAAGCGGGGTTGGAATGTCAAGCTGTAATGGTCGTGGATGCAAAACGTGAACCGCAACGTGCAACTACGATGCAGCGATAAGAATTTGCACGATTCTCCGTTGAATTTCGTAAATAAAGCGATGCAGCGCTTTGTCTAACTTTATATTTAGGTATACTTTTGAATGCTAATTGCTTGATTATTCGCTTTAAGAGAATTTTCCATTATTATTGTTGTTTGATAAAAAAACGTGAATGCTAAAGTTAATTTGTTTAGTTTTATCTTCTGTTTATTTTTTTTCATTTGTTTGATGTGACAGTGTAAGTTTTACTGTTTTAGCATTGTTATCTTGGGTAGAACTGGTAAAAACGAGTTGATTTATCAGCATCTGGCTCGAGTAAAGGAGGTGTTTTGCTCTTCGCATCACGTTTCAGCAATATAATGTTTATCTTAACCTATCATGTTGTGCACTTACATTGTATGATTGAAATATCTGGAAATTCCTTAGAAAATGTTTCCATGACTTCATGAAACGAGAGGGAGGTCTTCACCCAACTGTAGGAAACTGATTTCCCACTGGTGGGCAAAAGTCGCCTTCTACTTTTCGCCACACTTCTGTCTTCTGTCATGTAAGTCAGTCCTTTCGATGATATTCGTCCCTCTGTTTACCCCAAGCTGATAAAGGTGGTGATATGAAGGTAGGTGGTGGTGGTTATAAAAATACTAATGTTTTCAATATGCAAATATTTTATACTAAGAGAAGTAATTAGTCTCGGATAAAGTACATTAGAAAAGGATTATAATTCAATTTTTAATTGCCATGAACAAAATGGTTTTGAAAATCCATTAACAATTCTACAAAATGTCGAAAGGCAGTAATTGTACCTGATTAACCCGTTAGGGTTCATAAATGGCGTTTTAAGTATTAAAAATGTTGTCCCCAAAACTTAGAAAGCTAAAATAACGGGAGAATATTATTTCAGTGTCAACTTGTATATTTCGATCTTCTGAATAATGACGAACGAATTCATGAATACAAAAGTAATTTGCCTAAAAGAAGACGAAATAAAATTCAATACCTAAAATACAAAAGTCATCCTCTAACCAAGGATTAATGATTGTCGGTCAAAATAACCCTCTTTAATTAACATAATGATGTTAGTTGAGTGCAATAAGAGGATCTAGTGACTGAATAACAACAACCCCACGGGTCGATCTTCAAGATTAAGCATGCGTGCTTGCCGTGATTGGTCCGTGGATGGGTAGCCATCATTACATACCAAGTTTCCTCCGTGCCGCGGAAAGTACGTTACGCCGGCTGTTATTTGTAGATCTTTGACAGTCATAGTCGTGACGAGAAGTCAGAAGCCAGAAAATCTGTCAAACAGAGGACACCAAGGAGTATCGTATTACCCTGTTACTGGGAACATGAAGGACACTCATCTTACTAAAATATTTAAGTTTTCCAAGCACATAATATTTTCGTCACAAAAACGCCGTTGCTACAGCTAATAATGTAAGGCATCCACCGGAGCAATTCACAGAATATGATCTTAAGCATGATCTCAGGTTGAAACGGGTACCGAATATATCTTGGAAACGCTGAGCTGCCAAAATGTTAATGTCACCATTACCATTTAAATTTTAGAGGATTAATCTTGAAAGCCGACACTTTAGCGTTGTCTGAATATTTGCGAATTCTCAACTACATTTAGAACGAACCCAGTTTTCGTCGTCAACTTTAATAATATGTTCTATAACAATCACAAATTCATAATCTAGCTATGTATACAAAAATATTGAGCCGACGGGCTAAAAATATAATAAGCTAGTGAAGTGAGCTTATGTCCCTGGCCCTATAAATATAATCAATCAGAATGATTCAAGATATCGTGGTCTGTTAACATTAAATAAAGGAGCATAGGTATCTCTTCCCAACAAACAACACAATATAAATCTCTTCGGGGCTAAAGCAACAAAAAGGCTAGTAAATTAATTAGCACTGAACTACAATGGAGGGAGTGGGTTCGATCTAGGCGCGGCACAAATGTTAAATGAACGGAATGCCCGCTTTAACCTAATGGTGATGAATGTAGGCCAATTTGTACCACTTGTGTGCATATATTAATTTAGCAGACTGACGGAAATTTTGGTTTCGTTTTTTATGGCTGTCATGGACTAGCAGAAAATGCAGCTTATACTACTAAAGTTAATTCCGAATAAACAAAGGTACCTTGCAACTACGGCACCAATGATCGCATTTAAATAGTTCTATACTATTACCAAGAATACTGCCACCGACGACCCTGTGGAAGTGGCGATGTTCTGGGGTTACAAAATATAAAAATTGACGTGCCAGCGACACGAAGAAGAAGAAGACCTAGAAGGTTACAGTCTCATTTGTCAGGAGTCTAAAGCTTGATATGCAGAGCTTAGACCCGTATACATACAGCGTATGTTTTACAATTTATTTAAAGACTCAAATGTACTACTAAGCTACAATAGAATTTGATTCATGAACCTTGAAATAACCTAACGTTTCAATTGTTTTATACAGATCTGAGCAGCTGCAAACATCAGACATTTTTCATCCAAAATATCTTCGGGTATGACTCAAACAGCAAACTCAGTAGCTAAATAAGGCGGGTCTTACACTCTTACAGCAGTTAGCGTGGGTGTTTAAAAACTGCCAAATTGACATGAATGACATTATGATTGCAAATTCCTGTTTCAAGGTCTAAGTTACCAGCATCACTTGGTCTATGTTCACTATAAAACATTTGGACACCTATTCGGAAGTATCTTTATCTCCCCAACATCTGCGGTAATAACAATGTAAATTAGACATACTGGCAACATATTACTTTTACTAGTTTACAGCTGGGAATTTGTAATCCATTCTCCTGAATTCACTAGTCGTTTCTTCCAACTGCCAAGGCAAAGTTACTGTCTTTCTCTTTTCGTTCGTCTTCTGGTTTTATTTCTGCCGAAGTCCGAAACTACATTTATCATTCAATTAACTCTGCAAAGCCTTTCTTGCAGCATCGCAGACAAATGGTTAAGCCCCCAAAGCCTTTGCAAAGTCAACATTTTCTTATCTGCGCATATTCTTTCAATTGCCATTATCTCATTTCCCTCGAATGTTTTAAATAATTCATTACAGATTTTAAGACACCTAAAATTTCCATTATTGCTTTATATATTTTATACTCATCTACTAGATTCAGTGCACCATTTCTAAATAGAAAATCCAGCATAAAAATCAATGCCTAATTTTGATTGATTTGTAGATCATTCTCTACAGATGGTCGCTTAAGGTTCTGCTCAAGCTAATAATAAAATCGTGAGTAATCCATCCACTCCTCTTATGGAACTACGACACAGGAAGTGTATGTACCTATACGGACAAGACTCGGTACTCTCTGACCACCCCGAAAGGAAACTAGAATGAGGATAATGTATGCAGGTGTGTGATTCACGCCGATATTTAAAGTATGGAGTGGGTACGGTTTGTTTACTACGATGATGTTCGGAAGTGGATGGTTTATATGGATAATTCAATTTCCGTTTTTCATTTGACCTTCCGTATTTCCATAATACTGAACAAGTTTCCATATCTTCTGCTGGCATTTATTTATTAAATTCACGCATGCAGAGGCTTGTATCACTTCAGTGTATGTGTGCATAATACTCTACTCTTTATATAAATGCCTGTTCTATATTTCCGTTGAACGCGGATAGTACAATGAGTATACTTAATTATTTTAAAGTATCGTACAATACATTCGTCAGATCAGAGACATGTGGTTGGTAAATTTTCAGCAGTCAGACAAGTAAGCAAAGTGTAGAGCCAAAAAATAAAGGCATAATACACAAATGTGTCTATATGATAATTTGATCAGAACTATTGAGTCAGTTACAGAATTCATTCATCCAGAATACGACCTTGTTCGCGGTTATCAACTTACGGTAGATTTTACGACTTTATTGTATGAAGACTAGGTAAATTCTGATAAGATAGATAACATTCGCAAACCCGCAAGGCAAGCCCCCTCCAACGACATCTAGCCACTCCGAGCCAGTACGCCGCGCGCTTTGTCCACGAGCGGACGTATCGCGCGCCCCTTAAAATTAATACGACCACCGAATAGGCAAACAGGATACTCCGCATTCGGAATAGTGATGAGAACAAACAATAGTGACATTCATACCAAAAAGGAACCGTTTAACTAGTGCTGTCAATAAGTTACTAATTGATGTGAATTTGCTGACCTTGAAAATCGACTAGGAAAATGGATTAGTCAGTTTTTTTTTTGTTTATTATACGAACGACATTGATCGAGATAGTGAGTTAATTGAAGTTAGAGATGGGATTCGTGTAATCGATTAAATTATAAAGTTAAAAGTGCGAGAAGTGGGAATTGTTAAAAATGACAATGTTGGCGGTGAAGAATTTTTTCATGCCGGAGAAGAGAGTGGACTCTCCGAGGTTCTCGAGGATGCCTGAGGCACTGATGAGGTCCATACGACGACGCTCTTTAAGGGTGAAGAGAACCAAGTCGTTGGTACTAGTTAACGAAAAAAGGAAATCCGGTGAGTGGTAGCGTATGAGTCTTTTTTGTTTCCTTTTATTTTATTTCTTCATATTGATACAAATGTTTGACAAGATCATATTTAAGCTTATTTTTAACAGTTCCCTCTCAAGTTTTATCACAATGCCATTAATTTCATTTTAATACTTCTTTTATTGGTTTTAGATTGATATTGTTTCAGAATTACGGTTTACGGTATGGTTGACGATTTCGATACGTTAAATATTTGTAACACAAATTGAGTATAGCTCAAGTTTCAAACCAAACATTCTTTAAATTCTCTTGAGGATGGTTTTTTGTTGTTTTTACCCAAAAAATTGTAACGAAACCGTCACGGTGTACACGTACAGTATATTGCTCGTTAAGGTAATAACAGCTCCAATTTCCTCAAACGAATTTCTTTTGCTCTACTAATGACACCTTTTGTACAATAATTAAAAAATCCGAACACCATTAGTAATCATCATCAATAATGGCTTTGATAACTTAAACCCCTCCATTGCTTTTTTGCGACAAAATCGGGTTGAGTAATTGCAGATTGATTTTAGATAGAAAAGCCATTTACCTTGCCAAGAACAGTACCCGATGATTAGAAAACAATTCAGATTGAATTATTCATTGCACGAACATACTTTGCAATACTGCGTAATTTTTAGTTCAATGTTTGCTGTTCAGATTATTTTCCGTTAAATAACTGCTATTGTTGTTAATGACGTAATTAGATAACATTTGATGTTTGAACGGATAATATTTGCATCTGGAACGTTGAAAATGTCTGCAGAATGTTTAACTGTAATCTTACCTATATTACCTCTATCTGTTTACGCTTCGCTAACAACAATATTACCAACTCAAAGCAATTATGACGCATATGAAAAATCCATAGTACTCCAAGACAAATAAGTTTATACCTATAGCAATTCCAACTATATTAAATTGTCTTACGTTTTTATTAACAATTAAATTTTCCTCCAGAGCTTTCATATTACGTGTGGTCATTTCAAGACCTTATCGTCATAGCTCAACGTCAGAATACGTGACATCATTAAGCATTGTTTCATGTGCTTCTATGTCATATTTTAAATGGTCACTGGCCATAAAAATGGTCATAGGTACTCACTTGTTTTAGTAGATGAGACCATTGTTACCGGCCGTGTCCTATTTTGTTGGGCTACATTTCAATTAAGTGATTTTAGGACAGGAGCCAAAACGGTTTGAGCAAATCTAGATTATTTAAATTCGGTCTACAATAAGCAAAAAGTATTTGAAGTGAAAAAACCTATTACATGCTTGTACGTTGGTAAAACATCATGGATACTGCTACAAAAATTCGCATTGTAGCCAATGAAATAGAAGGTTGCTCTGGATACCAATTAGATACCTGCTCTCATTTCTTTTGTTTTTTTTCTCCGTAGCTACCCGAGTTCACCTTAACATTTTAATTGAACTGCCTGATACAGATCAACAGAATCTTATTGCAACTGTTTCGTAGTCTTGTACAATCGTAACGTTTTTACGTCTCAAGGTTTTTGCAATGTCTGCTATTTACATTATTCTTTTGATGTTGACTGTGCAATTGACAATATTTTTATATTCGACGACTTTGAAAAAAAAACATGTGTTTTGCATTTATGGGTCGTTTATAGGTCACATGTGGTCTTTGGTCTTGTTTGTGCTCCCAAGCCTGATTGTTTATCGATACTGTTATGTTATATTATTCTTGACATGATTCCCATATTTCTATGGTAGCATAGTGTTTACGCACGGCATCCATCCATCTTTCAGCCTCAAGAAAAGTCTTATTTCGTATTACTGCATTCCTTTGAATTTATTTGCACAAAAAATTTGCATACAATTTCAACAAATTTGATGGCCCAAAAGCCGATATGATTGTTTTCGTCGGATCACTATTACAAAACACAAGACAACTAAGTTTAGTATAAAGTATATGAATAGTAACGAGTACATTATAATAAGGGTTACAACTGAAGTAGATTCAGAAGGTGATGCTCTCCGATTAAGAGAAGACGTTGATTGCTGCAAGATCTGTCACTTCCGTAGGCTATAAAAAATAAAATCGATTAAGGAACCATGTTAGTGAAAATCGACTAAATCTAAATAATGAATGCAAGGCCTCGGTCCACAGATAACATAAATATTTCTAATCTGTTGCACATTTATCAGTTGCGTTGCATCCAAGCTTGATTAAGTTTTAAATCGATGAGTTAAGCGATAAAATCTTTTTATGTAAAGTTAATTGGAGGGCAGACATGCAATGACCGCTTGTCCAATGCAAGCCGGTGTGAGGTGTAAAATAATAATTCTGTTAATTGAATTACTTCCATTAATACAAAATAAAGGTTTGGAATTAAGTATGATATGTTTGAAGATGGAATTGATAATGAAAGTTAATGGCTGCTAAGCGGTGGGTGAATTGTTTAATAAAATTAAGCTTAGTACCTTTACATTTGAATAATAAGCCCCTTTTTAATTTACTGCCACCTGACCACATCCTTATGGATAAATAAATATGTATTCATACTAAATTGGCATACCATAAACGTTAAAGTGATTTAATTATTTACACAGTGCTTTAATTGACATTGCATTCTGCGGTTAAATAATTAATAAGCAAATACCTACATAAAATATTCCGACTACGAACTTGATGACAATATACAAAACCTCGTAAATACACACTTGCGGAAAAACTTAAAGAAGTTCATAATAAATATACACAAAATCAAAAGCCATAAAATACCTTTCATTACTAAAGACTTTATCCTAGTAATAACAATACAATCGAAACACATTTCCAAATGAACGAGCTAATAAAAATAGCTTACTTTATGAAAATCGACTAAAACTTTTATTTCCGCCAACGGACAACACTAATTATGAGTCGAATGCACCTGGCTAGCGCGTGCCTACCTAAATGTCACACTTGACGTTACGAAACCAATTAAACTTGACCCTTTTTATAAACAACGACTTACCATTAATTGGTCCTTTTATATCGGTTTAGTAATAATTATAGTTTTTCTGTATTGAATTTCTTGCGATTATAATTGTATTTTTAGAACGAAAATTCTTATGCAAATGATTTTTTTTAAAGTTTGAGGTATATTTAAAAAATAACTTTCTTTATGTAATTTATTGGCATTCTCAACAGTTTTTAATTGTCATGCGTGGAATGTCAAAATTATAAAAAAGTATTTAAGTACTAAATTCCTCATAATTATATAACTTCAGTGCATAGTAATGCAATTTTATTACTATGTTTAATGGGTGGATTTGTGGAATTTTAGCAACGTATTACAATAGAATGAACATTTTATAATCTTCAGCAACATTTTTTTTGTTCAAAGATCTTTTCCCACATATAAATACTTGCAGATGCGCCAAGTGAATCACATGTTTGGACTTCTGTACTTAAAGATGCAACAGATTCATACATAAGTACCGACAAAACAACGAGTTGTAACTGAATGTCTAGACATTGGCTGAAGATTTTCCTTGAAAACATTTTACAACGCTCTTGTATCTATTGCTATTTTGCAAAACAACACATTATTCTGTGTTCAAAAAACATTTATTTTTTCTGCGACACAAACTATTTTATGCAAACTCTTGTATTTCACCTTACAACATTCAGCCTTGGTCGTGAAATAAAAAAAAATGTTAAACCCAAGACGACACGACCTCGTGTGAAACGCGCCAGCCAAAGCGTCTTTTTTCTATTTTTAAAATTATTACAAATTATTTTGACGCTTGGGCTCATGCGTGGGAATAAAATAATATTATTACGAAGTTTATAATTGTATTTAGCAATTTTCGCAATGTGATTGTATTTTTTTCACTAAGTATAGTAATATTGAAACTGTTGAGAAGAATAATATGTACGTTTCTACGCCGTAAAACCGTCAACTCATCTCAATTTGACATGCTAAAGATCACAAAGATAGTCTGCCAATCTTATTTCTGTGCAAATCTGGCAAGGTGGATTTGGCACAAAGACATTCAAATATTTACGAGCGATAGACGGGACAAGACGAAGAAAATCGTAATCCTAAAATTTGTTACTACTTAGTAACAAATCGTTCAGTCTAGTGTCATACGCCCGCTTGTCAGGTAGCATTCGTGTGTCAAAATCGAAAATGTTCGGGATCAAAATTGTCGTATGAAAATGTTACCAATGTCTAACTAATTTAAGCAATGTCTAATGTAGAACTTCACCATTTCCTAGTGTCTGTCCTGAGGGTGGCTGAGGAGAAGTAGCGGAACAAACTCCTAGAAGTTCGAAACCACTTAATCAATTCACCGATGAAGTTCACAGGTTAAATTCTAGCTTCCAAACCTTTGAGAGGCATGTTACCTAACAAGTTCAGTAAAACTAGTTATAAAAGTGTTTTACACCCGCATCTCGGTTGGACCCCGTCCAAATACAAGCGAGTTGGATTAAAACCTATATTTGCTGTTATTGGAGCATTTGATAAGTAGATACCTACAGTCGGATAGGTAAGACTGCAGAAACATGTATTGATTTAAACTAACACTGATTGTCAATCCTTGTTGAGGTAGCGGGATGGCCGCTAGATACGAGAAGCTAAGGACCGGTCGACTATGGTGATGCTGATAGTCGAGCCCAACCGATGGAGGCCTATGTCCAACAGCGGACGTTTCGGGTGAAGCGATGATGATGTTTAAACCATGTGAGGTACTCTCTTCTAAGAAGACCTGAAACAAGTCATGTCATGGCGTGAATTGAATCAGAAGATTTGCAGCCACATATTGATTGATCTGTCAATATTTTTGACAAACGAGGCGACAGTTGTTGGCAATAAGAACAACGTTTACAGCGGCAACGCCAGCAATAAAATAATGAAAAGCCGACCACAGTAAATATCACTTATAATACTAAAACCATAAACTAATAAACAGGAGCAACATGGCAGGTAAAAGCTATCCAATATAAATGCAAATTGCCCATTGGAGCCAGTGACCCAATATGGAGGCAATTGGGTCAGAAGTGTCGGAACAGGCCATTGGATCCAGTCCAATTCCTTGCACACTGGCGCACCCCTTTAGCGCCAACCTTGAATTTAAATTGACCTCTTCCACCTCTAGGTATTGTCTCCCAACTTCGGTGAATGGTTATGGAGGGCGTTGTGGGTAATGTTTTGTATCATTGTGGTACGGCTTTTGGCTGCTCAATGTGGCTTGTTTTCTGCTACTGACGCCTTTCCATACGGACCTAATTAGATGAACACCCTTTTTATTTTCGTTTAGCCCATCCAAAGGTTGTCTGGAAGATATCGCTGTTAGAAAAGCTGTTAACAATTTTCGGGTACATTTTCTATCCAAGTCTAATCAGCTTCTTACGTAATCATCTGCCTAGCCTTTTCACAACTATGTTGGAGTCGGCTCCCAGCCTAAACGGATGCAGCTGAATTAGGTTCTTACGTATTTAGTAAAATAGATAAACTGTATTAAAGATAGCCAAGAAATAGACAAAGAAAACCTTATACTGTTCTCAAAACAAGAGATTGCAAATGTCAAAGATTCTGGCAACTGCTCAAATCAATTAGCTGATATGTGATTCGTTTGCCACAGAAATCTTCTTCAAAATTACTTTTCACAAAACACAAGGAACTTTTTGAGAAATATATGTAATGACTAGAAGAAGCTAACCCCAAATATAGACCTTGGCCTAGTCCAGTCTCATCATCTGCAACCCAACCTACCTTCTACCTGCCTTTTCCCAACTACATATATTGGGGTCTGCTGCCAGTCTAACCGAATGCAGCTGAATAGTAGTATTTTACATGGGGCGACTGATTATACTGGCCTGGTTCAATACTTCAGTATAGTTATTAGTTTGCGGTATCCTTGTCATCTGTCATACCCATCTCCAGATCTCCTGGCAAAAGAAACGGAATCAAAGTCCCAAAAAATAATATCATTGATCTTCCACCTTATTTCTGTCCAAACTTCATTCTTCCAACTAAGACAAACGGAATGAGAAACCTGACTATTAGGAGCATACAGATGATACAGACACTATCGAAATTGCAAAAGTTTCGCGCGCCCGCGCCGCGCCGTGCTCATAATAAATTCATTTAATGTCGGCTTACACGGGCGCTGTTGCATCAACACAAGTTATGAGAGGTGGAGGAGAATGAATTGGGATCACAATTTAACATGATGGAGGTACGACACGAGAGATCGCGTTTTTGCTCCAAGCTTTGCTTAAGATCTAAATGGCATTGCACATGAGTTCTCAACCTGAAATCATAAGTTTTCAGGATATTTCCATAAACAAGAACGATGTCACACCACTGCCAAAGAAATTAGTTCGTTTTCCAAGTGTGTTGAATATAGCTGGTCTACGGTTAAACAGAATTGGTCGAACCGACACTAAATAATGGTATACCATTATTTCACGTTTCATTGTTTTACTTTAGTCGCCCGAATGTCTGGTCCAACAATACATGATAATTGTGAATAATTGACAATTGCACGATGGACTCCATCAACATACCATTTGTATGAGCACAGTGCACGCAAACGAGCGATGACCGCGTAATTGCGTTTATAAGAACTGCACCCGTTTTTGAAAACCGAACAGGACATGGAATGAAACCTTTTTGAATGCTATTCAGACAGCATCTTCCGGGATTTAAACCGTGTCATGGCCTACCATGACGTCTTAATGCAGGAATGTTTTAGTTCTAGGTATTCCATTGTGGGAACAGACCGACAGGATGTCTAGCGCCATCTCTTTCCCACACCACGTCATGGTCCGAAAAGTTTTTGAGTGACATCGGCACGTAAAGCAGAAGAAATTTATTCCGTAAAGTATCGCTTTCTCCCGTCACTTTGGTCTCATCCTGCCAAGACGAGTGCGCCTAACAATTTATTGGGGTCAGCACGAGGGCTTACGTTATTGAAAAGGTTCTGCAACATATTGTGGTGGAGTCCGGATGGGCACGACACTCCCGGGATCAATATCCGGATCAAATATGGTTGATGTACGTGGATCTTAGGGAAAGAAGGTTCAGGTAAACTTGCGTCTTAGGAACGAGGTTTTTCTTTCTGCGGATGTTTTTTTATCCGATGTATTTATTTAAAAACATTAGCTACCTTTTGTGCTCCGCCGCATTCGGGCAAAGAATTCCGTACTTGCCTAAACTCATATAATTTATTCACTTGCCCAGCAAAATATACAAAAAAGTCTAACTCCGTCTATAAAGATCAGGTTCTCCAGAAACTTGTAAGTTAGCATTTGTAATCTAGTAATTTAATTAGTCATGTTGGATATGGGCCAATTTGAAGTCACCGAGCTAGACGTGAGGCAAAATTAGTACCTATCTAGTAGTGGGATATATCTCATCAATATAAAATATACGTGAGTCAGCAACAATACGTTTTTCTCAGCAGCTAAGGACGCTTGACAATTTTGACACTCCATGTAATCAATCACATTGCAGCTCAAGTTTGTATTCAGCTGGAAAAGTGGTTTATATATAAAATAATGCAAATTAATCAAAGAGCATTTAAAAGATTGCAATCATCCTTAAAAGGTACTAAAAAGGTTAAAATTTAAATAATCGTAGTGTCAACAAAATCAATAAAATCTCAAAAACTTTGTAAGTGCTTATCTCAAGTGATTTCAAGTTTTATCTTACCACAAAGCTAACAAAATCACAAATACCACTTCAACAGTTTACAACGCAAAAAATAAACAACTTGCACATAAACATACTACTACTTAATCGCACTGATGTAATCGATAAAATCTACATCATACGTCATATCGATACAATCTAGTGATGTGACTCATATACGACATTGATTTTGACCTCAGTTTCCATTGTTATCCTAGGTGCAGTACTGCAGCGTTGGAAACGTGAGCTTTTATAGCTATTAATCTAAACGCAGTAGTTTAATGTATTGTGTTGTTTTGTTTGCAAACAGTAGTGAACAACTGGTAAAAACTGTTTGTCTAGATAAATACAACAAAGACAAAAGGTGGGCTTTCGAATAATAACAACACACACACATATACATAACTACATACATAACTTAGAAAATCAAGCTACAAAACACCAAGTTTTATATGTACATTGACGAATTTTGAACTTTTTAAAATTGTCGTATTTTATATTCCAACCAGCTGTAAAATTTAAATTATAACCAGCATGATGTCATTACATTATTTAGATTTTATATGTGCCACAAACCAAGTATAAATTAAATTACGTTCAATGATTATATTCGTATCCAATTCGAAATGACAACTAAAGTCTTTTAAATTTGTTCACTTTATCCAATTAGTTCCAAATAACCTTAAGATTTAACGAGCGTTTTATCGATTTAAAAATAAATTAAATCGAATTGAGGTAAAGAAAGATAATTATTTGAAGTAACCGTTATAAATTGTCGAATCTGACAAGAATCTGTCATCTCAAAAATCGAACGTTAACGGTACACCAATAAAAACGTCAATAAAACTAGCCTAGCTTGAACTTTGATAAAAGAAGCAATCCCGTCCAACCAAACGGAATAGTGCCGTTCCAATTTTGAAAACTTTAAAACCAAGAGAAGAGAAAATAGGTCGCAAATAGTGCTGCACAACGTTAATGGAAATATCGGAATTGGAACATTCTACTAGATAGATACTTATATACGTAGGTATTATTAAGGATGTGCCGTGTATAAAGATTTAGTATAAGCATATTCAACATCTATTTTTTATCGTTCAACTTGAAAGTTGGAAATCACGTCAAAAAACTTTCTAACGATTTTGAATAACTATTTAAACACGTAGAGTAAATGGGCTTTGCCTTATTTACTTAGTCCTTACGTAAATACTAACTAACACCACTTAAATACAACATATGAACGACCAAAACAAAACAATAAGCATAACAATAAACCGTAACATTAGAATTTAATAGAAAACCGTAACGGGAATGCTATCCTCGACACATTTTGCCGCACTAGTGGCGTATAGTGCAATCGGAAAAGCCATTTGCGAAGCACAGAGGTCGGCGTCGCCATGACAGGCGACCCAGTTGCACCGTCCCTTTTTATAACGACAATAGAAACTCGTTAAGTTTCTGAAGCTAGGAAATTGGTCGCGAGTCATAACTTTCTGTTGTAAGGTCTTCAAGACGTGCTTAGTCTTTAGAGAGTTTTATTCTAGCGGTTCTTTTGAGTATTATGTGGTAGATAAATGAAGTTTCTTTAAAGTGTAATGGGAGAAGTTGGCTTTTTTTTACTAACTGGAGGAACTGACTGGTTTTTCTTCGTGGTACTTCTAAATTTTATTGGCCCAATACTTCGCCTTTACCACGCCATCGGTGGTAGCGCTGAGTTTGGGAAACTGATGGCAGCAAAGAAGATGAGGCATAGCTTATTAATTCATATTCTTTTAACAACCCATCGTTGTAGCAAAGGATTTAATTCACAGGCAGAGTTCAAGGAAGATCATGCTTCAAACATGCCTTTCGACAATATACGAAAATAGAACTCCATCTCAGCACCAGGAACGCCGTGCCCTATCACCGCATATTATAACGCTAACAGAACTGCAACAGCATTGCAAATTGACGCATTTTAGTGCGTTGACGTTACGCAAGCCGTCCGATACGAAAGCAAATAAACGCACGGCGGATACTGAAAGTGCAGGAAATCAGGGGTGACACCTACGATCTCTAGATTATTTTAACGTTTGTAGAAGATCGTGATAAGTGCTGCGTGTTTAGTTAAACACAGTTACATATTATAAGTGATGTAATCACTCGGGTTGAGATAACAGATACGAAAAGACAAGAGAGAAATGTAAATCCTTTTTTTGCTGTCGTGTTCTTTAAAGGCTTGTCGGGGAACTGGGGTGGATCGAATGAAGTTGCCTCCCGTACGCAAAATACGCGCTTTGGACGTGGAGTTGCGGACACCAGCCGTGATACAATAGAATACAATGACCTGCAACTTCTTCTATGAATCTCGGTAACGGTCCTGTTAGAAAGCAAAACGAGATACTTGATATTGTTATTCAAGTACAACATGTTGGTATCCTTATACCAACAGTTTTAATGGTCAAGGGCCCTTGACCATTAAAACTGTACCTATATTGCTCTATCCATATGACTCTCAAGATTAAGACCAAGAACTCTATAAGATTAATATATACAGGTGAAAAATCGTGGAGAGCTTGAAACTTCAAAAAAAAAATGGAATTGCCCCCCTCTAAAACCAAACCATACATCTTCACAATTTTTAATATAACCTTGTTAGCCTTCCTGCTTTTTAATCTCGACTTTAGCCTCTTAATATAAAAAGATTGCGTGCCAACCCTAGTTCAGATGCAACCGACAAATGAAGCGGGATATCGGCCGGTATTAACATATAGATGGTACCTATATACAGATTACACTCCCTATGTACTGTCCCTTTGAATATGGACTTGTGTGTACTCTAGGTACATAATATATATTAACATTAATAATGAAGTCAGGTGTGATTTTACTGATATGGAGACTAACTATACTGGTATAACTGATGTAACTAGAGATGCAACGTGCTGTCGTCATAGATTTGTCGATATTGATAGAACTATCGATACTCATTTTGGGAAGATTTATTTTTTTAATACAATACAAAAAATTGAAAAACATGACTTGCAATATGTACTATAATGCTCATTAGTTTTTTAGCTTTTAAAGATATTGACCTAAAAACGAATTATAAGATAAACTTGCAAATTACATTCTCACTTAAAACTAATAAATTACTTAGAAACAAGTGCAACAATGATTAAAAAAAACAACAGTGTTAACAAGTGCATAACAAGCAACAAAACAATGCAAATCAGTTCAATTCCCATACATTGTCTATTGAAATGGAAAAAGATGAATGGAAATCTATTTAATCGACACTGTACTCTAAATCCACACACTCTTTCTTATTGGGGTAAGCAGAACTTGTAGCTTCAATATTTAGAAATGATACCCATTTACTACCTAAACAAATTTCTTGTAGGTCTTAGTTGCTCTTTTCACTCACTTAAGTGTGATATGATTGATTTTACACGCAAAACTAAATGATTTCTATTTATGAGGCAATGTACATTGCCTCTTGCGCAAATATTTATTTCAATTATCTAACGTTAGTGTTCATGCGCATGCACCAGATCGGGCACCTAACCACATGCATAAAATCTGAAGTAGATAAATCAATTTCTATTATTTTTTTATGAATAAAATAAAAAGTTGTTTATACAACAAAATATTGGCACATTTAGCACCCGCTTTCAGCAAGTCGTAAAATCCAACGATATTCGAAACTCATAATATCTACCAAGATAATATTATTTTTTCGTCTTAAAATAAAACTGCTGCGGTAATTTACGAGTTCTGGAAAATAATATTTGCATTCGTATTACGCAAACTTGTGTATTTAATAATTTTTCCATGACGGATTTGCTATATTTGATATACGGTTCACATATTTTTCTGTCAGTCAGAAAATAAACAAAGACATTGTTCTGCAAACTTTACAAAACATACACATTTTTAAACTCAGACATTCTTTAATATTCCTTCATTACTTTTACTTCTAAGTTCCCTTTAAATCAATTTAAAGGTGATAAATAAGCCAAATTAATAACATACATTGTAAACATTTCCATAATTGGATTTTTATCTCGTCCAATTAAGTGAATTCCATATACGAATTTCGGTCGTTTCGGTGCGCGGGCGCACGTGGCGGGCAGGAAACGGAAGCCATTGTTTAGCCGCGCCACACGAGCTGAATCGTAAATCGTGATTCGATTGCGCTATCGATATTTTATTTTAGGTGGCGCAACCCTATTTTTGTGTTGATATTTTTTGGTGGCGTGTTTATTTTTTTGTTTAGATTTTTGTTACCATGGGGTTTTAGAAACCGCAGGCTTTTTTTAAGTTTCGTTCGTCAAGTACAGGCTTAAATCAAATAAACATTGCGAAAAACAAAATGATTTTCATTGATAAACTTTATTTTCATTTATTTGTAAGAAGGGTGTATCATCAGATTCATCAGATGATGGATGAATGACGTCAAATCCTGATTTGATATTATCAATGACGCAAATATAGTACTTTAAAAGATTTCTAGGCCATAAACTATTTTCAATATTATATTATATCAACATACTAATATTAGCGCTATGGGGTCGACCACCTTATTATTAGATTTATGCTTCAGTGGCTTAAAAATAATTCTTTTTTTTTTCATTTTACCTCAGAAAATTTTGTGCTTTAAATATAAAGGTTCGTCGTACTTTTTATTTGCCGAAGTAGAAACTTTTTATAAGAACCCTCATATTTATTTTCCACTGCATCTCTGTCAGCAGAATTTACATGGTTTGAGTGCTTAGCAATATTCAGAATATATTTATCCCTCTTTACATCAGGGTATATGCAAATTAGTAAGCCCGTTCATTTCCTCGACCAGGTGGAAGCCATATTAGCAAGTACACTTCAACTAACTGATCTGTGCAGGCGGGAAAACTAAAATAAATGTACCAAGTTTGACATAATGATGCATTTTTTCTTGACAAGCAGCGCCACCTTGAACTGCAAAGTTAAAGTAGTTATACTGTACCGAGAGTTTCCTGTGTCACCGGTTACGTTAGCTGTCATGGGAGAGCTTATGAAATGAATATGTCACTTCAAGAATTTGTATGAGTGATAATTTTTACATTGAGCTAACGACAAAAATCAACATCGATACTAACTTGTGAATCGATAAATTAATTCGAAATATTCTCAAGAAAACAAAGTTTTTCTAATCAGCAATATTAGCATACACATAAACGCAGCATTCACAGAAAGAGGAAAGAATACAATCATACAATCCCATTCACTTTCACGTCGTTCATTCCCATGCATTCACATGGACGTGTCATCTGTCATAATTCTAAATCAATTAACGTCATAAAAGAATTATTTGCATCATAAACACAAATAGATCTTTCACTTGTTAAACACAGGGTAAGAAAGGGGCCTGTTTGGAATAGTAGGCGTTACCATGGTAACCGCCGGTAAATTGTTTAATAATGATCGCGAAATTCACGTATCAGGAAACATGTAATTATGCTTTCAAATGTTTGGAAGAGTAAGGAGTGGTTTTAGGGATGGGATTGAACTTAAGAATCAGTTAGGTTATCGGCAGAAATCATAGTTTATTTTTAATAATTTATTTTATACAAAACTTGCTCTACCTATAAGAATTCATTGTATTTTTACGTGTAATTTCTTTCCATAACAAAACAATATATTTTCAGTATGAGATTACAATCCAGTACAGATAATTTGAAAATTTAGGGTACTCACATTGTATTTTCTAAAATGTTACAGAAAAAAACAAAAAATATTTATCGCCCCTGAAATCGAATACACTGTTTAGAAAAGCAAGTAAGCCAGTGGCTGTAAGTAGCCCACGAGAACACAAAATAAAAATATGTGCTCAACCTTATCTTGGTACACTACTCCGCTTCCTTATTTTATCTATCGATAAAAGATAGTCTAGTTCAACACCCTGCGATATTCATCAATGACTGAATATTTCGTCATAAAGTATCATAAATTAATTCTATATCTTATCTATCATAGACTGCGTACAAGCGATATGGAACTAATAATAACTATCTATTGTTTTATTATTTGATCCACACGTAATTCATCAAATATTATCGGCTAATTACTTATTGTCACTAAAATACTGTAGGTAAAAACGATTAGTCATCAACACAAGAGTCATACACACATAACGTGATGATAATAAAGTTTCAGTAGGTATGTATTCTCTATATACTATTCAATGACTAACCTCTCTCACATTTTTAAATCACAAATATAATGTTTCGCCAAAACTATCGACAACTTTATTAGACACGTTCCACCACTACTCAAGATTAGGGTTTGCGTACACACAAAGCTTCCTTAATCTATTCGCGAAGGGCTCGATGCCACATTATTTGTGGGCAGATGTTCACCAGGTAAACTGGAGCAGATGCTGGAAGAACAAAGCACTAAGAAACGGACGACATTGAAGATTTAATTTAATTATTTTGAGCACACTTGCGTCTGTTGCGAAGTTGAGCATGTCTTTAATCTTGAGGATGGTACATATTTTTGGAGAGGTTTCGTTGCGATAAAATAGAGCGTGACGGTTTGAATAAGAAGTTAGAAGTCACGTATCGTTTTTAAATGATTTTTCGTGCGTAAATACAGTTGTAGGCATTTGCTTTCCGATCTTCTGAGTCATCTGAAGCTTTTGAACATCTCTTCGAGATAGTTCGATTTTTATTGACAAAATAAAATAGTTGACTGCGTCTTCTAAAATTGACGAGATTATAGTGAATGCCATTTTTAAATTGATTTTATTTTTTTAAGCCTAGTCTAAAACCGGCAAGTTTCTTAAAACCTAGCTAAAATGATTCCTACTCACTCCTATTACCCAACGACTTTCTCGCGACATCAGCTCATTTCACGCTTCGTCGAGCATTACGCAAAACATAATACTCTTTTTACTCAACCCCTTTTTTCTATCATTGAATACATCTTTTACAAAACGAGTGCCATTCCGATGTACCGTAAGTGTTTTTTGTGATGATTCGAAAAATATATAAACCACGATGTTAAAGGCAGCGCTAGAAAGGAAAGAATTAAGCAAGAACTACTAAGCCGCGTTACTGATTTTGGGTTTTATACAAAAAGTTTACAGCGGTTTCCTATCGCTCGTATATCCCATAAGAGGCACATATCATCCGATGTGGCTAAATAACATCGGTAAACACATAGCAACTATCATACGAACTTCCAAAAATGTACTCTCTTCCTGACTATCTGCAGCAAACATCGTAGAAGCTACAGCCAGGAGAACTTTCCTAAACTAAACCGTTGCTTTTTGAACGCGGCATAAAAGACCTTTTCTACTAAACATAATTTTCACCCTCCTGCCCTTATCCCAATTTATTTCGGGTTGGTGCAGCATGTCCTCTTCTTCAATACTTCACTTTCATTTCAGCGGTCACTTCCTAGCCAAATCATCCTTCTTCTTTTCTAGTAAACAGGGGCCTAAAAACCCCTACAGTAACAGAACCAGACCTCACCACATTGCCTGACTACAAACAATATAGTACATCTATAAATCTAGCCTAGTCCACAGGAGCGGCCTCGTTAGTCATCGTTCATATTAATAACTGTTCGCGTGATTGTAACGTGTTTATTTCAAAGTAAATCATTTTAGATTGTTATGTTGTTTGTTTTTACTGATTACGTGTTATTTATTGCTTGAGAGAAGACTTATTTTCGATATCATACTTACACTTGTAAAAGATCGATATGAAAGTAGTTCAACGGTGGGTTAATCATCTCAATTTTTTTTTAATAAGAACAATACTTAAAAATATATCGATACGTTATCGATAGTGCTGTTTCCTGACGGTACATCTCTTTTAATCATGACTGATCATTAAAAAAAAACATTTTTTTCTTAAATATGACAATCGCACCGATGTCGACAGTTCCGCTTAGGTTAGATGTGACATGGAGAATTGTGTGTGAGAAAAATTATGAGATAAAAGAAACAAAAAGTTAGATACCTAACACATTAGTTCTACGTCTTTACATTTCCACGTATATCAACCATTTTTACTTTGTATCCTAACATTTGACTTTACTTTTGACTTAACGATATAGAAGCGAGAAGCAAGCACTCACTTGCAACATTATCGGATGCGCTTGCGTCAATTAATCAGCGTTCAGGCGACATGTGGCGCCGTATGATTCAGGGGTTGTAAGCGGCCCAAGTCATAAACTTTTTGGTTCCTATATTATTAGACATAGAACTCTTTAGAAATAATTACATTGTGAATTTCCTAAATAACATTACACAGTTTAAATAATCCCCAAATCACAAACGTCAATTAATTAATAATAAAATAATAACAATAAATTATAATAAATGATAATATAATAAATGTAGTAGTAAGTAGTAGTATAGTAGTAGTATTTGTATATATTTTTTATTATATTAATTAATGATCGAAGCAAAATCATACTGGGCTTTAATAGAATGTTGTAGTCGGTTCTAGTAGATTTATGTGACTCATATTTGGCATCATATCTAAAACCACCTAAGAAAACTCATATCTTATTTAAAAAAAAAACTAAAAGCGCACGTTTAAAAGTAGAAGCAACCAAAACTGCTCACCCTCAAAATAACTTCAAAATATTCCTTTTACACCTTCACTAGATTCATTTTCTAAAACACCCAACTTTGATTAAATATAGTGCTAAACTTACAATTCCTATAAAATCCCTCATCATACAAATATGAAGTACAGTATTTCATAATCATACAACATAGGCTTAGCAGAGCATTGCGTTAACGGTGACAGTTCCGTTTAAAGCTCCATCTCAGAGCGATTTAACGCAAAATTGCGCTCATTAGTACATATACTTGCTATTTTTAGACTAACTTGATTACTTGCGTTAACTGCGGCTCGTTATTTCTTGTTGTGTGGGAAATAAGGTTTTATTTTGCGTGATTCGATTGTAGCTGTGAGATTGTTAAGGTTTGTTTAAATAGGGTTGTCGGTTGCGTTGCTAAGTTGTTTTATTTAAATAAATTATAATTATTTTACGAAATATTCCTTTGACGAAAAACTTTACTAATATTGTCGTAATATCTGCTAAACATAAAATCTTGTAATAAGTATTTAAAAACGACACATTATGTTCTGCTCGTTTTATTTTTAAACAAGAAAATAGAAATTAGCATAAAATAATATGGAACATGGCGTGTCAAGGATAACTGCGAACAACCTCGAAGCGTTTTCAACAAGGCCTTTAAACCGTACTCAAGGCTATTGTGGAAATCTATTATGTTATTCAATTTTAGGTACATACTTTATTATACTGTTTAAAAGCCCTAGCGTGATTGTAATAGGTTTATAAAAAAAACTTCCGGAAACTTTTAAAAATATAATGGCTTCATTGTAAATCTCGAAAATTACTGCATCTATCTTGATACACTCTTCGCCACGAATACTTTAAAGCAAGATGAGGCGAGGCAAAGTAAGGTAAAATACGTGGCCTAAACTGTCAACAGACCACTCCAGTTTTAAATGCGTTCTAATCAATGGTTGTTGAAATGTTTCTGTAAAATGTAGTCGTAACAAGTTCTTAACACTAACGTTTTCTAAAACATGCTTATATTCTTGTAAGTAAAAGTTCGTGCATCGAACTTGTTAAAACAAAGACTATGTAAAATTTCAGCTGAGAAGCTGGCATTCGTAAATATGCAGCAGACAAAATATCACGAAAACCGCCATTTATTATTGAAGCTTATTTCGATGGCAGATATTATCAGAATAAAAAGTGACCTAATGGTATCGTCTAACCCTGTGCCAAATTTCATCGAAACGCGTTCAGCTGTTAAAGAGCTACAAACAAACAAACACACTTTTATCCTTATGTTGATGATGAATATAGTTGGGCTACAAAAGTTGACAACCATACCACCACATCTTAGTCAACAGTAATGTTATTATTGCAACTTAATTTAAGATGCAACCGCGCGGCGCCGGCGCACCCGACTAAGTGACGTCACAGTAATTACGGGGTAAGCAGACGCGTAAGTGATGTTTGCAGAAGGAACGATTAAATAGACAGTTCTTGTATAGAACTAGATAGTACTAGTTTCAGAATCGAACCAGATCACCCCCCAGGAAATGGCTTAGATAAGTGGAATTAATAGGTCATCGTTGATATGATAAAGTAACAAGTCATACCTTTAATGGGCTAATAGTGATGATTGCTTATATATTTCAGCCAGTACCTAAACAAAAGGACTTCATATAAATACTACATATGAGACCACATACGTATGAAACAGTGACACCATACTGTGAAAAATCTGTCATGGTACGATTTCTTTGGAAAATAGATACATAAGAGAGTGCCAGGGCCAAGTACTTCGGTGATCGAGGTACTCGCCGTGAAATCGTCAGTAATACCAAGGCGTTGCTGGCCTTTCTTGGGGAGCTGGGGTGGGTTGGATCGAATGATCGGTTCTCCTATCCAAACGCAAAATACGCGCTTAGGACGTGGAGTTCGACACCAGCCCGATATACAATACTACTACTAGTGGTACCAGTTTACCTGGGTCGGCCCATATCATAACATCACGCCTGTTATCTCCGAAGTGTTAATCAGAGGTATACCTGATAGTATACCCACTTTTCACCAGTTATATTTTTAAGTCCTATGTAATAGGTGAGGCTAATACCATAAATCGAGCACAAATCCCGACTCCTTGGCTGCTACTGAGCAATTCCTGATGGAAAATTCCAATAACAATTTGCCCGACCCGGGAATTGAACCCAGGACCTCATGGTCAGCAGTCGCGCTTGCGACTACTGGACCAACGAGGGACTTTACAAGATGTGCGTGTGAACTGAGGAACCACAATGGCAATTCGCGCAATGAAAATCCTAGGATATAGTAGTAGACTTAAAACAATTGTAGAACGAATCTGGGAATTTGTAAGCAAATATATTAAAAACTACGACCCATAAAGTGTGGTCCCTCAGTTCTCACAGACGATCAGCCAGGTTTTATTAATTTTATTCAGTAATATTCACTAAAATATTTAACTTTGTTATGTGGACTGAGGGACCACAGTTCAGTCGTTATATTTTTTTTTATCTTTAATGCTTTGTGGTCTGTTATTTAGTAAATATCTTTACAAATTCTTTGCTAAATGTCTGTATTCATAAAACCTTATTTTTTAAGATACTTTCCGAGATCTGGCTGATCGTCTGTGAGAACTGAGGGACCACACTTTAGGGGTCGTAGTTTTTAATATATTTGCTTACAAATTCCCAGATTCGATCTACAATTGTTTTAAGTCTACTACTAAATCCTAGGATTTTCATTTCGCGAATTCCCTTTTGGTTCCTCAGTTCACACGCACATCTTTACAAGTACTGTCGTAGAATATCTCTGACTGAGTAGTCGTAAGCTGGGAGCTAATCTACGTATATCTATACAATACTGTATCTACGACTCCGTGTCAGTGAAACATAAATGTTGTAGTGGAAACAAGGCCGGTCCAGTCACGCACCATTGTGCTCTAAAGGTTGTAAAACAATAGTCTTTTTATGTATTTGTATTTACTATCAGAGATTAAGGTTAAGTTGGGGAAATAAGAAGAAAATGTCAATGGTTTCGGTGACCATGACAGTGTTTTTTTTTAATAGTCGAATGTCCGGAAATGCAGTGATTGCTACGCTTCATTGCGTTTTGTAGTCATTTAAAAATATGATTTTAGACCTTGGTAATAAGTGTTGTATTGTAATGAAGAATAATTTGGATTTTGTTATAGAGCCACTCTTTTGTGAGCTTTGAGTTTTTCCGTCAGCCAAAAATGAAAACACTCTAATGCTTTATCACATTCCCCGTTAGTTTGCGGTAGCCGGATAAAAATATTAATGCCATTGATTATTATTGCTAGCCCATGTTGTCCCACTGCTGGGCAAAGGCCTCCCTCCATTCCTTCCAACGGTCACGATTCTGGGCTACTTCTTTCCAATTCTCAAGGAAGACATCCAGTTCGTCCCGCCATCTCCTTCGTGGTCTGCCGCGACCCCGTGTCACTGTTTCAGGGCACCAATCTTGAACTCGACCCACGGGCCCACAGCTCGATCGGGATGCAATAAACATGTGCCCTTCGCAGCAGCCTTGTGAGCCACGTCGACGATTTGCATTTTGGAGCGCAGTGTAGTGTGGCAATTATTACTGTTACTGTTAGCCTGTATCATCCCACTGCTGGGCAAAGGCCTCTCTCCATGACTTCCAAATTCGTCTATCCAGGGCTAAGGAGGACCACTGGTCGTTGGTTCTGTCCAGCTCGTCCCGCCATCTCCTGCGAGGTCTACCGCGCCGCCTTCTGGCTGTGTCAGGGCTCCACATCGTGGTTATTTTGGCCCACTGCTCGTCGGGCATACGGCAGACATGGTCAGCCCAGTCCCAATTCAGTTTAGCGGCTTTTTGAGCAACGTCAGTAATTTGTGTTTTGGAGCGCAGTGTGGTGTTGCGTACATGGTACATTTGACATCGTTAAGGGCGTTTTAAAATTCTGTTAAGTATGTTCAAATAGTTATCTTTGTCCTTTTTCATAGCCTTGGTCGTTTGACGGTGTGTGGATCCCACCCGGGGATTCTTTGCACCCCTTGCTCTGTGGCGTGCCTGCCCACTGTCGTCGCCCAGGAGCGCCACTGGAGCTACCGGGCACTTGGCGCCTGTATTTGTCATAAGGAGGAATGTTGACAATAAACCCACCACGCTTGTCTTATGCGGGTGGGTGGGTGCACAGTAAGCCTTCTAGCTCGACCTCTGGTTACCGCCGTTGACAATTACTGATGCAATCGTTCTTCCGCCGCCAGCCAAACTGGTAACCAGTACTGTTAACAGTATTTCTGCTATTTAAACCTACTAGAGCTACTGCTCAGATGCTCTAGATGCAGCGCCACAGTTTTATGGCATGTCGGGGGCGAATTATTAAAAAAAACAAAAAGGCACATCATATCCCAGAATCAGTATAAAAGGCACAGTCTATAATTTATTAATAAACACAAAATCATTTTCCAAATTCTTAGCAGCTAATTAATGCCACTAAAACAAGGCACAGTGCTCTTTAGGAATTACAAACACTTGGAATGATAAAATAATATTATCATTGAACATTCCTTGACGGAGGATCTCTTTGATCTTTGTTATTTACTCCCACGTAGAAAATGTTTAGATACCTTTTGTACAGTAAGCGTAGTAAGTTTAATATTAACGTTGGTATAGCAACAGATATTTATAAGAAACTCGTAGTTAGAAACGATGAAATTCTTAAAGATGTCTGTCACCTGTCATTGTTTGTAATACCCTGCCAGTTCGTCTTTTATTTTCAGGTCTCGCAATCACCCCTATCCTTTCCAGTTTTTAGAGAATCCATGTTCCGACCTCCAATACTTCTAACAAACAAAAAAAAAATTCAGGCATAAATACCATTATGAATCAAGTTTTAGTAAGTGTCCATCTATATCGTCTAAAACCTGGCTACTGTTTCTTTGTGTTTCATGTTCTACCTCTTATAAAAATCAAACCAAATTCACTTTTACCACAAAGTTCTTTTGAACTCTGTTTCAATTGTCATTCATCTTTATCGCTGTTTCATCTTTATGTACAATGACCACTTACATATTTTCATCCCGACTGTACCATACCTACCCACAGCCTTATACCCTCGTGTCTGAGTTCATTGTTTCCGCTTGACTTCTGTTCCGACCTTTAGCATCATGGCCAGGGTCTGCCAGGTGGGTGGACGTGAACCTTTGTCCTTTAATAAGCAGAATTATTTATTTTAAAGTACTGGAAAGCCTCTTTTGAGATAAGTTTTTCGCTAGGAAAGGTTATGCTGAATATTAATTAGTTTTTCGATTGTGGACCTTTTATGCCATTAATTTTATCTGTACAATTAATGTTATCAGCTTTTTGCGGTCTTTCTGTTGTGAAGTGGCCTCTTTTCACACGAGCATCACTACATAGTATAAAAATGCTGTCTGTCTGTCTGTCTCTATGTATGCTTAGATCTTTAAAACTACGCAACGGATTTTGATGCGGTTTTTTAATAGATAGAGTGATTCAAGAGGAAGGCTTACATGTATAATACATGCATATTATAGTGGAGAAAACATTAGTATCTACATTGCACCCGTGCGAAGCCGGGGCGGGTCGCTAGTAGAACAATAATTGATTAGCCCGCTAGCCTACACAACGTCAACGGTTTCATTAAATTTCTTCTCTCCTCTTGAATGTTTGCCATAATTTAGATAACAGATTCAGTGCATTTGAAGATCAGTTGCTCACAGCATGCTGACTACATGAAAAGATGTCATCACCATTTCACATTGCGAGCTTCAGACTCTTATCACCATGCGATTACTTTTTATACTCATCATTTAAATCCCGTAGGCGGTCCAAAGCGTGCTCAAAAGAATAGCCGAATAATGAGCCCAGCGTGTGTCCACTCAAAGAAAAAATAACACAAGGAAATTAGTAGTAAATTTTACTTGAATAGGCAGATGTCCTCTCCATTCATGTCAATGTTCCTTAGCAAACACAGGGCACCGCGGGATTTATATCTGTGGCTACACAATAGATGAATGGACCTTACAAATAAAATTCTGCATGTGAAAAACGTTAGATCCATTCGATTTTGGATCTTAATTTGAGGATGTTAAAGATGATAGAATTTTATTTTAAGCCGTGCCAATAAATTGGTTAAGATACGGTTTTCGGACATCTCAACAGATTTTTTATGTAAATCCGTCGGAAATGGGTCTGATATATTTGACATCGCGGAACGTCTTCTTTCACTTGAACCTGGAAATAATTTTAAATTGGGTCCACTGTTAGGGAACTACAGAAAAACATGGTTTCAGCTGCTAACCACGGTCTTAGCAACGAATTATTATTGCGTAAGTTGCTGTATACCAACTATCAAGTCCTCCATATCCATCCCTTTTTACATTCATTTTCGCACATTTTATTCTACCTTAACATAGACATAAGATCGTGTGTAAACCTTTCCCATTACCGATCCCATCAACCACTGTCCGTCTGATCCAATTTGCGCATGCCGTTACCATGGCAACCGTGCAGATTCCCATCTAAGCTATGTTGAGTAATCCAATCCTCCCACTGAAAGCTCTTAGCATTTTGTGTGCTCTATAGAGTGTGGAAACTTAACACTACGAATCTATCGGAGGCTGCGGAGTATTGAGTTACCCCATTGATCTGAGATTTTAAGGGCTCTGTCTCTGTTTGCTAATGTTAATGTGTGATGGTGCTGCTATGTGCTGTTTGTATGGTATTGGTTCTAAGATTCGGGCGTTTCTGTTCTGGTATTATTTTAATGTGATTGGAGGATTGTATTCCGTCGTTTTTTCTAAGTTTGTGAATGCGATACTTCGTTCTGAAGATACAAACAATCACCTAGAATCCGGCGAAATCTAGGTTCAACAGAATATTTGTGTTGTTTTGCAGATTATCGTCACACTAAAGTAAATGTAGCCATCCAATGTTTGATTACCTAATTATACTTTCTTCCTTCAAGTCGCCTCCTATCGTCTTCAAGTACCAAAGTTAATGAAGTCGAAATAATCCCACCACATTTCTCCAACCATCGCACACAAACACAAACACAACAATTTTAAACATCACAACCAGCTTCAAACTCCCAACTGACGTCATCAACAAAACCAGTCAAGCATGTCCGTCCTCAGAGCATATTCCTAAAAAAAAAAGAAAAATTATAAGCCGCCACATTGCCAGTAGCCAGTAACAAGCCCCAGGCAGTCATTTGGCGACGGAAGGAAGCCACACGGATGCTCGAGCGCTTCCCATCGCACGGTACAACGCGTCCCCCCTTCTCCCAACATTCAGCGGAGTGACAGTAACTAAAGAAGTAAAAGGATAAGATACGCTGCAGACTAACTTTAATTAGCAGATGGACCAATTGAATGGTCAGATAGACAAGATTATGGGATTGTGCTTACTGGCAGCAGTTTCCTATCGCCAGACCAATCGTGTCCAATAGTTTCTTTTTAGTCTCATCTGAAATGGATAAAGAGAGCTAGAACAATGGACTTGGTACTTCTTTACCTACCTCAACAGAACATTTGACTTTATCCTCGGTTTTTTTGTCTATTGCAATATATGTAGGTTATTAATTGGAGACAATATTGTTAAGTTCACACAGCTGTCTATTCTCTTGAATTACAAATTACTTTATATTCAGTCTTATCATGAATTCGTGAAGCTAGCAGTTTCTAGCTTGTTTAGTTTTAATTTTAGTACTAAAAGTGGGACTCAGTCTGAGGATAAAATGGTTATTTAAAAGCTTCATTATTTTAACCCGCCTACATCATTGTCATTATAAAAAGTTAGGTCTGGTAAACTTGCTGTTAATTTCGTTACTTAGGCGTGTCACGTCACAGTGGGCGGGGTCAAGGTCATCCAGCAATCATAACGCTTTTCGTGTGTCGCTCCAATTAACAGCCGATTTGGGAAAGGTCAATTAGTTAATTTAAAAATGTCTGGTACTAGGAACCCTATACTGTTTTTAAAGCTGATTAACTTAGAGATTAACATCGGTAGCAAGCCTAGATTTTTAACATTTCATATTCAAAGCGATCAATAACAGTTTAACAAACGGAGAGTGTGTTCTTTGCATGTAATAATAAAAGATCTTGTAGGTATTCTGTAGACTTCTGTAAGCAGTCGTTTTACTCCAATTTTAGGAAATTAAAGGCTGATTTGTCTCTTGACTCACATTGCAAAATTTTGTACTTAGGCAAAATTAGTTTGACCGACTTCAAAAAGGACGAGGTAATCAATTCGTCTGTTTTCTTGTCAGACCAAAATAAATTAAGCGCAACAAACGAAAACGTTTTCGAATCTCCTTGAAGTTAAAGATTATCTATTAAAGGTAATAGAATAGAGTGGGTAGCAATCGAAGGTGAAATTGCATTCACCGAGAAATCCTTGCAACTTTGCAAGTGACCTAGGTCATTTAATCTTGTTATCCAAGCTTACCGTCTAAGGTCAGCCTTCCAATATTAAACTCTAGGAATCCTTGATTACTTCACCAAGGTGTTCGTCGTGCTCTTCAATGGATTTCTGTGGTTCCATTTGATATAACTTGAATTTCAATACGAATTTAGCTAAAACCTAAGTGATTTTGACTGACTTCTGTTTTTTTCTTCTTTTTCTCCTTTTTTCTTGACACTCAAGGATATGAAGATAGATCAAATAATGGTAGGGCGGAAGAAGTGAATACTAAACAGAGAGCTTAGCGTTGTATCTCAATCTCTATAATCTTTATTACACAAGAAAGTGGTTACAAAATTCTGTGGAGTCCCTGACTCCTGTGCTAGGTGCTAGACCTGTGTTACAATAGCCAGTGCAAGTACGAAGTCCAAGTACGAAAGAAAATGATTTAAGACCCCGATTTAATTTATAAAGGGATGGGAAATTACTACACTTGAATAGCTACCCTGAAAAGAAAATAGGTTTTAAAGTCCAAAGTATTTCAAGGCAGTACTGTGTCAGTAAGTTTGCTTTACGCTACGCCAATATTATCTTTCCAGAACAAAACCCTATTCTATCCTTATTACCTAAATTGCTTTTATAAGTATGGCCAAGCTAAATAGACGCAGCCATACTGTTTTAATAAAAACGAGACGAGATTAAAATAATATTGTCTCAAAGGACTTTTATTGAAAAAATCCTTTTGCAAACCTAGGCTTTGTGGAAGGATAGTAGAAAGCTTTAATTCGAAAATGTATAAAGATGGAAACAATTACTTTTCAACTAAACTAGCACAAAATCTGGTTCATCTTTTTGTGCTATTTGTGCCTGCGGCTCGGCTTGGTAATAAGGTTTAATGTTTGGGCATAACTTTATTAGCAGATATCGTCTTAAGTATTTTCAAAACTATCCAAGAATAAAGACAGAAGCTAATATTTTAAAGTACACTTACAACTAACCATATCGTATCAAGACAACGAATACTGTTTTCATAGAACCCATAACTGCGCACTAAAAGTCACGTCGCACTTTTACAAACCCCATTTTCAAAGAAGCCCCATAAATTTTGACAACTTACAAGATTAGCCCCATAACTTCAAGTGCCAAAAACACGATTAAGCTCTCGTTTCACACCTTGACGACGCCGTAAAACCCCATGGGCTGTCCCATGAATGTTAATTTAACCCTATATACGTTGGTCTAAAGGACCCCGGACCCCAAAACTGATTTATATGTGTCTGGTTAGCAATAAAAGTAATTTAGTACAGAACCATGCGTTAATGATGGCGATTCGTTTGCTTGTAAACATGTCGTAAAAACTCTTTTGAGCAACTTTTATTTTGTTTGATTTCCGTTTATGGCGTATTGTGAGGTTTGTTTGAATACTAACTAGTTTTTAACTGCGCTGTTTCTTTTGCGAATTGTTAATCAGAGATTTTACGTGGTTCTTTCGTTTAGAGCCGTTTATGTCTTGTCTCATAAAATCAGCTTTTAAACGGGTCAACGAATAAGGAATTGTATCAGTAGAATGCACTTTATTTGAGTTTAAAACACCCATAAGTGGATATTTTAGTAATCACTACTAGTGGTAAAACTATTGTAGTGATCGCCGTTTATTTTTTACTTATTTTACACAACACAACACTATATTAAAGTTAAGTATTTAATGTATATTTAATAATTATGTACTTTTTCTAATAATACTCGCTGAAAATTTACTTGCCAATGCCAAGTCATCATGACAAACCTCAGCTTCTACCAATGATGGCAAATAATGTGAACATTGCAAAAGAATGCTGCAATGTTATGCTCCTAGATTTATTCACATTAAGTTCCTTTGTGGATTCGACTCGGGAGAAGTCGCAATATAGAAGCTATAGCGATTGGGCTATTACTACTCCTCCACGCGAAAGGTCTACCAAAAAACTCCCACACATACATGCACACACCTTTGGTATGTATTTAATCGAACATCAATTAATTCTCATTTTGATTTCCTACAAATCTTATATTATCCTATATTTGTCCCAGTCGTAGCCTTTGCCTAGTAACTCCGACCAACTTGGATGTAGCTTTTGCAAGTTTGTAGAGGAGGTTTATTTAAATATTTTCCTTTTTTTGGGCAGTCATGGAAAATAATCTAGTTGAATATGTTTTATATTCATAGAAAGAGGAAACATTCCCCATAACCGTTATCAAGAAGTACTGATTATTTATTTTATAAAAAAGCCACAAGGCCTCGGCCTCGCTTCCGCTTTTGAATTGAACCATCTAATTTCATGGCCACACTGTGACAAATGTTATCGGACACCCTTTGAGCTCCAGGCACGCGCAAAACGTTTTATGTTAGAAGAAACTTATAGAAAACACCATATTATTGGGATTTTATTGTACCTTTCTATCTTTTATAGCTTTTTCTTTGTAACGTGCGGCAGTCACTTTAACTTTATGATTACATAACAAACTTAGAATGATCCCAGTGCTGGGACACAGGCCCCGTCTCTGTGGGCTTCATATGATTTGGTGTTTTATTACTGATATAACGATATCAGTGAGCTGCTCAGTGATAGCCTAGTGGCGTGACCGTTGGACTGCCAAGTCATAGGTCTCGAGTTCGAACCTAAAACACGCACTTCTGATTTTTCGGAATCATGTGCGTATTGTATCACTTGTTTCAGCGAAGGAAAACATCGTGAGGAAACCAGCATACCTGAGAGATATTTCTCGACGGCATGTAAATTCAAGTCAGAGGCCCATGGGTGGCATAAAAACTCTGACACCAGGTTAGAAACCAACCACAGGATAAGGAAGAAGAAGCTGCTGAGCACAATGTCTCACATTTTTACAGGTTCTCTGGGGAGCCTACCAAAACGGCCTGTATTAAGATTGGTTAATTAAGCTAATCTAATATTAGTTACCCACGGGTAGACAGTACCCAGTCAGGGAATCTTTTCAAGAGACTAATAGTTGCCGATAGGCATAGAAGCAATGCGAATTAGGCCATTAACATCTTGGTCTAACAAATAAGATATATTTGTTAGATCATACTGCTCACCTCTTCAGCAGTAGTCATGAATATGCTAAAATATCCTTTCAATAGAAAAGAAATACGCCATTACCTTATGTAACAGAATACTTTCAGCGCAAGTTGACATAACAATATTATCGAAGTTTTTTCGCAATTTAGCACTTACGAGTTATGTGAGCAAATTAGGTTTATTTGAAGACGGAGTATGTGCCTACATTAGTGCAAATTTATTTTTCTTGTCAGGCTGTAATTTTAATATTTCTAATAGCCAATGAAAGGCTACGAAACCTTTATGTATGTTTAATTACGTAATTATATCAAAACCAGCTTTTGACTGCGGCTTTACCCGCGAAAAACAAACGTCGGAAATTATCCCACGGGACCGTAATAGCGGGATGAAAAGTATCCCATATCCTAACTGAGGTCATGGTTTACATGTATGCCTTTCATGGAAATCGGTTCAGCCGTTACTTTTGCATTCTTCTTCTCTTTAGTGTGTCGATGGCAATCTAAATTGTGTGAAAGTCCATTTTTGCATTTATAATATTAGTATTGATAGATAATATTACCAGGGTAATATGTATGGATATAGCACAGATAATGGTTCAGATGTAATCTAACAAGCAGTTAGAGGTAAATCGTGACTTTTGTGAAAACAGATATGCCAGTAGCAACTACTAGTACTACCTACCCACTAATTGTTTTACATTGAAACCATAACATCCACCGCTTGTTGTAACACTAAATTCGTTTTCAAAACAATTCGGCGATAGTATCGAGGATGTTACGCTGAAAGTAATGCTAATTTAACTCTATTAAGGAATTCTTCGAATTGTCAGTTTATGGAGTAGCTGCTAAACATGAGATTCAAGAACAGAGTGACAGCTTAGTGACGGATTGATGGTCAGCTATCATTTTGCATTTCATTTGTTGTTGTTAGCATTCCGACTTGCTATCCAACCTTTTGAGGTCATCTTTAAGAAAACCAGTGGTTGAGAGAAGGTAGCATACCTAGTCTTTCCATGAAATACTGCCTGAGCCCGAGTCTGAAGATGTCCGCTTAATATTTCTCAACTACAAGACTTAAGTACGTCATCATAAAGGGCATAATAATTGAATATTTTTGCCTAATGCATGCCTAATCTCATTTGTAGGAGACATGACAACTATCGCTACTACCTACAAAATCTACATTAAAGTATGTACATGAATTTTTCACTAATCAAATTAGCATATTAGAGATTATGAGATAACATTGCATTAATTACAATAATGTATTAGTGTAAATAATAATTATACAAACCGGTCTAAGTTACGTTTGTTCGCGGTTGATTGGAACAGTGACAGAACTGGTTCTATTCCTCGGTTTATCTAACATGCTGACCGTATCCAGGAAGTAAGGGGAAACCAGTGAAAGTTGCATCGTTACATGAATATAATTTAAATACATTTATTTTGTTAGAATAAAGTTATTTAACTTCTTATAAAATGCCTTTGAAAAGTGGCTTCCTACTTCCAATTGATCAATTTTATGGTAATGTTTGTGTTATCTAACTAATCATGTAATTCATTCATTTAACTCTCAATGCACTGTCTACGCAATAATACGCCTAATTTTACCAACGAATTTTTATCAACAAGAAACTGGAATTACGTTTTTGCAACACATTTTGATATCAGCGCCATCTATTATATTATTATAAAAACGTATACTTCCTTTCACTACCGCTAGAGGTCAGGTCCAGATATGGTCTTTCATAATAAAATTCAATTTCATCTCATTAGAGCTGCAATAATATTAACCTATTGTTATCTGTCTTTACAGATTCATTCGTGAATAGCCAAGAATGGACCGCGTCACGAGGTGTAACAGAACTTCGGGTTGGAGTTTTGGGGTCACCGGACAGTGGGAAATCGGCTCTAGTCCATCGGTACTTAACTGGAGCGTATATGCAAGAAGAAAGTCCTGAAGGTGCGTAATATTGTTTTAAATTAAATTACTTTTTAATATTAAAGTCTTTTAAAGAAATGTTTTAAAATAACCCCTAACTTGTAACACTGCCATCTAGCGTTGAGTAGCAGAACTACGTACAATTGTCTAACCGTAGGTTCGTTTCACTTAACCTAGATGGCAGTAGCAGCTTATGTCACTGTTAAGTTTCTTAATTAGGCTACTAGATGGCGGTACGTGTAGTAACATTAACATTTGGAAAGTTCAACGAACTTCTGAGGGCGTTATTACACTGATTACACTCTCCTCGAGGGTTCGAGTAGAGCGTAGGACTTTTTGTGCTATTTATTTACCTTCACCCACACTAGAAACTCGATCACTATCAGAGACAGCGAAAATGGTAGAAATTTACTTATTCCAAGATAAATTGCGTATCGTATTTCGTACTTGCTATTTTATTAGTTTTCATCAGGAGGTGGACATTGAACAATACGTCCTATTAGAGACGTGGGATGCTGAGTGCCCTTACCTAAGTTGACGAAAACTTTTCTATCACTTTACGTGGGTTTTTACTTGACAGTTGAACGATGAGCTCGTCTTTTAGGAGACGGTTTTAAATTCCTACTAGCTAGGTATTAGGTACTAACTACTGTATAGTCTGTTGAATGTTTCCAACTTTTCTCAATTATTTCCACTTAAATCTGAAACTAGCTATGTATTTTAAGGATCACTCAGGGGCATTACAATCGCGGCATTTTTAATGAGGATTAACAGTGATGTTGCTGTAATAAAAAGGATTTAAAATTAATTTGACTTACAGCTGGTTATTAGAAAATTGTACTAAGATTTTCTTTCTCTTCCAGGTGGTCGCTTCAAAAAAGAAGTGATAATCGACGGCCACAGCTACCTTCTTCTAATAAGGGATGAAGGGGGTTCGCCAGAAATGCAGGTCAGTTGCAGTCACAAATTGACACTATTACCTATCATAGGTTATGATTCAACAGGAATATGTTGCTATCTATTAATTTGTTGGATGATTAGGATTACACTAGTCTACAATAAAAAGTATCCGAAATTATTTAAACTAATTTTTGTTCGTCTATGCATGCTGAATACAAATTGCTAAGTAAAAGTCATTAATTACTTTAAGTTTTCAAGATATCTGGCATCTTTCGAATTTAGTAGGACCTAGAGTAAGTATCTATGAAGTGTTAAAATGACACCTAGAATCTTATTTTTAACCGACTTCAAAAAAAGGAGGAGGTTCTCAATTCGGTTGTATGTTTTTTTTTTTGTTTGTTACCTCATATCTCCGTCATTTCTGAACCGATTTGTAAAATTCTTCTTTTATCTGAATGGATCTACTTCCCGATTGGTCCCATAGAAATTTCATCAAAATCGGTTCAGCAGTTTGGTTTTGAAATCAAAATAACTGGAAAAAATGTCATCCAAGTAAAAGAAATTGCGAAATTGGTACTTGACAAGGATTTGTGTGTGATACGATAACTAAAAAGGGTAAAATAAAAACCTTTTTGCAAAAAAAACTGACTTCCAAAAAAAACACAAAAAAGTGGAAAATAACTTTACTTTCGGAAGTCGGTGGCAAAAAAGTCAATGAAACAAACAATAGTCACCGACTTCCGAAAGTAATGTTATTTTCCACTTTTTTTGTGTTTTTTTTGGAAGTCGGTTTTTTTATAGCAAAATTTCCTAAAAATGTGTGAATAATCCCGATTTTTGTTGTTACCTACATTTTTGGTGAGGCGAAATTCGGTGGAATTCAGTGACGGCTAGGGAGCAAAGATGGTAAAACGATATCAGGGCATTTTAAGCTAGGCAGATTATTGCTGGACTGTATGCCGAGATGTTCTAGAAGTAGATGAAACGGAACGTCACCGTCCATGTAAACATCAGCTCCGTAATTTTAAATCTTGTTTAAATAAACAAACAATAATTAAGTGATGAAACAAAGTGAATTAGTGAAAGGACACTCTTAAACATATGTGACAATGTTATGAACGAAAACCATTTACAACAAGTGAAGTTATAAACAATTTAAAAACTGTGAACTAACACATTTTTGACCACAAACTTCTTGTGACATAAACTGTGCACCTGTGTAAATATAAACGATTACTAGTGATAAACTGCATGATTTTATACTAAACTCAAGAAAAAACAGTGGCGAAAGTAATCAGAAATATTTAAACCTTAACCGTTCCAAACGTACGTTCCTCAAACAAAGGATTGAACTTTGGACCTGACCAGACCTCCCCGACGCCTGACTTTATCATATGAAGAAGTACCTAGTCACCTAATTCAAGCTCTATACGTAGTGATCGTCTAACGCAGTGGTTGAAGCGTTTGACTATTCACCGCGTTGAATCTAAGAGACTCGAGTTCGAATCCCACTGAATACAACTTAACTTTTTTTCAAATTACAATGAATTTCTTTGAGAATATTACACTTCGCAGTCGACGACGATCCGAATCTGCAATAGAAACCTTAGATGAATGTAGTTCTGACGATTCAACAATAGAGGGCGCCACTAATAATAGCGTACCAAATATTATCCATGACGAGAATGAAGAAATGGAGGAACTCAAACATCAAATTAGTGAACTTAATTCACAGTTACAAGCAGCTCACGAGGAGATAAATAATCTGTCTATTGAAAACACAGAACTTAAAAAAACAGTGGAGACTATGAATATTAAACATAAACTTGTAGAAAAGGCAACCAAGAAGTTAGCTAGCGAGATTGGAACGCCAAATAAAAGAACTAAGCCATCTACACCTCTTAGAGAAACTTTACATAAACAACACAGAGAGGAGTCCTCAAGATATGGGACTGCAGAAGTGATCACCCCCACACAAGTTACTCTTCAGGACCATTTGGTTCAATCTACTAAAAATAGGACTAACAAGACGACTCAAGAAGAGAACAGCAAACTATGTACTATAAGTAGCAATCGGATCAACAAAATATTACCTATAGCGGAAAACACTTTTCCATGTCACCAAATATGTCACTACCTTTTACCTAATCGTGGAATAAGCAATCTATTATGTAACATTCAAACTAAACTAACTAATTACACGAAAATGGACTATTGTGTAATATTTATCGGAGAAGATGACTTCCGACAGACTAATAATTACTTTGATATAATAATGACTATACGGGAAACACTATCACCTATAAAACATACAAATTTAATACTATGCTTACCGACTTATAAATATGATTATTACTCGACCATGTATAATTTTAGGATTGAAATGTTTAATAACCTTCTCTACCAAGACATACAAAATTATAATTATGCCACACTATTTGATTCAAATTTAAACTTATCGTGTGACTATACCATGTTTCAAAGACATGGGGGTCGAATCAGTAACTACGGAATCACAAGTATTTTCAATGATTTAAAGGGCTATGTTTATACTAATTATAACGCAAATACCGCAAAATCATCATTTAAAGATCCTTTAATTTGCGATTCACCTAATTCTTACCGTTCATGTACAACTGACATTGATCAGCATTTTTTTCGTCTATAATAGCTTGTGCATATTGCATCAGAACATAAACGGTCTACTAGCAAAGAGTGATATAATAACGGAACATTTGGATACCTTTGCAAACAGTGGGAAATGTGCTGATATTCTCTGTTTTACGGAACATAATATGAAGCAGAGTGATGTCGACTTTTTAAACATCCCCAATTATACTTTGGCTGCATGCTTCACAAGACAAAGGAGAAATGGTGGCTCATGTATACTAGTTAACAATCACATTAGTTACTCAGAAATAGATTTAGTTAAAAGTATTAACATTCCTAACGTATTTGAATGCTGCGCAGTGGAACTGACTGACCATAAAATTATAATATTGTGTATATATAGAGTCCCGAATCAAAGTAACATGAATCTTTTCTTTAATAATTTAACCTACTTATTAAGAAAGTTCTGCTATAAAAATAATCAAAAAATAATAATCTGCGGTGATTTTAACATTGACATGCTTCAGAAAACTAAACATTCTACTCAATTTAAACATCTTCTAAAGGAATTTAATCTCTATTTAGAAATAAAAAAACCTACGCGTCCCAGTAGCGGTACTTGTTTAGACAATTTTCTTCACAATATACGAGGTCGCAAGAGTGAGATATTGGAACTAGGTGTTTCTGACCACACAGCACAATTGATGAAGTTTCCTGTACAGCGAACATCTATTTTAAAACACTACTATGTTAATAAACGCGATTACAGCAAGGAAAACATTAATCTTTTTAGGAAATATATTTCCAGCCTTAGTTTCTCCGAAGTTTACCAATCGAATAATGCAAATGAAAGCTTTGACTCATTTTATGATTTGTTTAAACTACTCTACGATCTCTGTTTCCCAATCATCAAACGTAAAATATCAACAGTTATGAGGCCCAAGTGGATCACGCGGGGAATAAAACGCTGCAGTAAGAAAAGACGAACCTTATTGTGGCATTATAGACTAACACGAAACAGAGATTCAAAAATAGCTTTTGAAACATTCTCAAAAAGATACCAAAACATTATCAAATTAACACAACGAGCTCAAAATAGCTATTTTATTGGAACAAGTACCAATAAATCCAAGGCAACTTGGAAGGTCATAAACAGTATGAAACCCAACATTCCTGAAGCTAATATACCTGTAATTAATGTAAATGATAAATATATAACCGACCCTAAAATTATAGCGGAGCAATTTAATGATTATTTTGTGGATTCAATTCAACCTAATACCAATAATTTTCATACAAATAATTTTAAGCATTTTAATACAACAGGATCTCATAAATCTATTTTTATGGAGCCAACCATACCACAGGACATTATAGCTATAATTAATAACCTTAAAAACACCAATAGTACAGGATATGATGACATTGACACAAGAGTGGTTAAAGCAGTGGCTCCTCTTATAGCACCGATATTAAGCGACATAATAAATAATTGTATTCAAAATGGTATCTTTCCGCAAAAGTTAAAGGTGTCAATTGTCAAGCCATTACATAAAAAAGATGACAAAACAATTTTAAGTAATTATAGACCTATAGCTCTTATACCGATATTCTCAAAGATCTTTGAGAAAGTTATATATAATGGTATTTACAATTACTTCGAAAAACATAACATCTTTTGCACGGAACAAATGGGTTTTAGGAAAACAAAAACCATTAATATGGCCATATACAATTTTCTTGAAAAGGTTCATCACAATATGGACAATAGGAAACCAGTAATGGCAATGTATATGGATATGACCAGAGCATTTGATTATGTGGACCATAAGGTACTGCTAAGTAAGCTACATAGATACGGCATCAGAGGTAACGTGCTTAATCTCATACAATCTTACTTGGAGAACAGAAAACAAATTACGCAGATTAGTCATGTTGATATTAAGTCCAAAACTGAAATAGTCCACTCGTCTAGATCTAGAGTTCTCCATTATGGCGTTCCGCAGGGTTCTGTGGTGGGACCCCTGCTGTTCATTTGTTACATTAACGACCTTCCTCAAATTATCACTCACCAAATGTCCTTATTTGCCGACGACAGCACGGTAATATATAACACTGGTAGTACCAAAGAAATAGAAGACGACATTAATAATAGTCTTGTTACGATTGTTGACTGGCTGAACGCTAATAACCTCAAAATTAACCTAACCAAAACTAAATTTATGACTTTTAAAATTCGACAAAACAAACTGACAGATCTTCAGGTAAACTACAAAGGTGACCAAATACATGAAACTACTATAACAAAATTTCTTGGACTGCATATTGATAGCGATATGTCATGGAGGACGCAAATCGATAATGTATGTGGCAAGCTCAGTAAGTTTTCATATGCTCTAAATATGCTAGGGAAAATAGTGAATCAACCAGCGCTCCTAGCAGCTTATCATGGATATGTCGCCTCTGCTTTGCGATATGGTCTTATTTTTTGGGGTAATGCTACCAAGGTAGAGGAGGTTTTGATAGCACAGAAAAAATGTATTCGAGCTATATGTAAATTGAAACGAACAGATTCATGCAAGCCTCATTTCCGAAACTTAAAAATATTGACTGTACCATCTCTCTATGTGTTTGAAGCTTGTACCTTTGTAAAAAACAACATGTCCCTATATAAGTCTGTTGAAAGTCAACGGCGTTCAAAAAAGGTGCACCCCCTTTTCACTAAAACCAAATTCCTATACAAGAGTATATATGCAATGGCTCCAAAACTTTATAACAAATTACCTGATCAAATAATATCAAGCAACAACATGAAGGAGTTTAAACATAATCTTTTTGAATTATTGAATGACAAGGCGTATTATTCTGTTAATGAATTTCTTAATGACAAATTGAAATAGTATTTATATAAACTTGAATGTATATGTCTGTATGTAAAATGTTGTCCCATTTTTGCCAGTTTTTAGTGACATTTTGTATTGTTTATTGCATCTATTATTTATAAGATTTGATTGACTTTGATTGTGACTTTGCATACTTGTTTTATATTTCGTTTTTAATTTATTGACATATTTTATTATTAGCGATTAGCGTTTGACATGAAATAGTGACATCTACTAATTAGTTTTTAACTTAATTTTTTTGTTATAGCTTTGATTTACTACAATATTTTGTATGCCTTCTGGCGGGACATAGTTTGGATCAACATTTATTTATTAAACATCTATATATTTTTTTACCCTATGTTCACAAAATGATTAAATGAATTTGAATTTGAATTTGAGAATATAAATTCAAATAATATGTTTATTCGTTTGTTTATAAGAGGGCACTGAGAAAAACACGTCGCAATTCTGATTCTACTTTTAAAATCGGATTTGTTGTTTCTAACTTTCTCCTAATTGAAATTGAAACTAATTTTGAAGTATTATTATTAGTTTCATATTCAGAATGAACAAATTGATAAAAAAATCGACTTAACCTGAAGAATACATTTTCAAAGTCGATATTTGTAGACCAGTGTTAACAGTTTCCAATTATTGCGGTAAAAAAAAACAAATGTCAGCAGATGAAATAGGTAGGTAGGTAAATTGAATTGTATACCTATGTGTGCCCCAAGATAATTAAAACGGCCTTATGACAAAAAAAATAACTGGAATTGATTCATCTTATTGGATTTTTTACTTGCGACAATGATGTTGCAATTATTATGTTTTTTCGATCTTAAGGTGTTGGCTTCTAAGTGCCTCTGCCTACCTATATCTTTACAAAAACGAATATGATCAACAGATTATGTACCTACAACCTATAAAAATTTTAACAACTTTTAAAACCAAATGAGAATCAATTAAAACACTTGATCAAAACCTAAACCTATGCAAATATCTACCGTCCGGCAGTTTACCTAAGACAAAATATTCACAGCAGAATTCCATTTAATTCTGAGTAAGTACCTAAGTACCCAATCGATAACAATGAACTGAATGAACAGGTGATAACATTAATCTAAAGAAGCAAAACGTAATTACCCGTAACCAATAACGCGTCTAAATAGTACCTAGCTATCTATTTTATAGTTTTATAGGAAGGCATTGACCTCAATTACTAATCAATACATATGTAGTTACATACCTACTAAGATGTGTACTTAAGTGTAAAATTCTAGATTCTAACCTTAGAATTGATCTCTGAAACGGCTTCTACATTATTCAGATTAAAGCTAATAGTTATGCTACGCTCATTACATACAAGAGCATATAGGTACAGCAGAAGTACGTTCCATCGTCCTTCGCTCATCATCACACAATCCAATTTCAATATTCACTTCTCCAACAAAAAGTTTACCTCAACAACTTTGTGTACCTTCATTACATTTGACTGAAAAACAAAAGCAACGAACTTTTCAGACGAGCTTCGACAGAAATCGATAGAATTTCAATGAAATATTCAAGACAATGGGCTTCGCGTGTGAGGAACGATTTACGATGTGATATCGATGTGGTACTCGTCTTTGTTGTACAGGAGCCAGGCGTCGGCGTCGGCGTCGGCGTCGGCAGTCAAAGCTTTGGAACATGTATTTCAAAACAGATAGTGACCTACTCTTGTTGGTGTGGCTCCGTTGTGACGCGGTACGAGAATTACGCATCCGTGAATTTGTGCAGTTCGGTGAAAAATGCGCCGGCAGCTCATGTACCTGGTCCTTAACTATTTGAATAATGATTAGGTCAGGCTTTACCTGGAAGTGCTATTGGATAGGAGCTTATTTTGTTAATAGATATCAGCAAATTATCATACAAATCGCTCTGCTTAAATCTTATTCCCTAATTATTTAGGGCCGATGTCAGCATTGATACGGAGCGTGATCAGCACATTTTTCAAAGCGGTTCCATTGGTCAAATTGAATTCTAGGAATTTCTCCTGTATCGTGGGTCCATTTACAAACATCTAAACTCACATACAAAAACAGCCAGACCCGGAACAACTACCTGTAGCACAGAATACATACTAGTAAAAGTACCTGTAGGCCATACAAATATTTATTCCGTTTGGAAATCAACCCGCGATACGCAGCGCATTAGCCAATCGCTCAGCCACTGCGCCAACAGTGCCGACAAGTGCCGCCAATTTAAGATATTAGTAACTTTTGCTCTGAATTGCTACAAAATCTGCAACTGCATCCAACATTCCCGTGCCGTGCGCAACAACGTAGCCGCACAGCCTCCGCCTCCAGGATGTTCCTATCGATTTGCGCTATAAAACGAGGGTACCTACCGTTTAATAGACGTTACATCGTATTTACTATACACTACGTTCCTATTTACTATACACAACAAAATCGTGAACTTTTACGAGCCTGTCGTATCGAATTTACAAGCTACTTAGCGGGTTTACGATATTTACGAAAACATCGGGTTTTTACTACTAGTTGCGTATATCTGTTGAGCTGAAACTTCTATGCTGCGTGTTTTTCTTCCTGTCTTTGTAAGAATGTTTTGACAGTTGTAAGCTTAGGTAAAGGAATAAGTAAGTATTTACCCATGGTGGTGGAGATGGCTATAAAATTCCAAATAAGAGTAATGTTTTATATAGTTTGATGGGGAAACGCATATACCTGCTCATATGTCTTTATTAGCTTGATAAACAAGATTGGTTAGGAGTCTACTTATAGGTAAACCTATGAATTTTAAGTTGTTTATCATCCTCGACCAACCCACGGACCCAAACAACCTTCTTTAAATTCGCTACCGTAAAAGGGTTACGCCAGGAATAGAACTCCTAGGATCCTATTTGTAGCGGGTTAACTAACGAGGTTACTTACTGCGGAGTGCAACTAAATCAGAGTCTGAAGCTCAGGTTTGCATTTATTTTATTTTTAGCTTTTCAACCGTGTTTGATTCTGGAGGTACCTTCCTAATTTTATTCAATACACTTCTTTCCTTTTCGAGAAGGATGTAAAGATCGTAAAAGGTGGTGTTCTGAAATTAATGCCTTCCCTCATGGGAAAAAAGCGTGACTTTTTGTATGTAATCAAACAATTTAGTTAAAATGCTGTAGGATAATTGGGTTTTCGATTAAAAAAATCGTCGTATTTACGTTACGGAAAACGTCAAAATTCGTGCTAGGGCCAGTGAACCACCTACTTAACGTTATACATAGCCATAGAAAAATCTAGATCTCACCACAACAGAATAAGAGCTCGTCTTGCAATCGAAACAAGGCAATCTATTCAAGCAGCTAGTTCGATTATCGTTTTAATTGAGTCGAGTGGCGTCGACAGTTCATTCGATTCGCCATGGATTTGTGACTAGTTTGTTATAATGTTGCTGTGATTGTTTTGAGGAAGGCTGCGTGGTGGGGTAGATTGTTTTGAGGAAGGCTGCGTGGTGGGGTAGTTTATATGTATTTGTGGATTAGTTTAGTTGCTGATTAGTTCCACTGTTGAAATTAGTCTCAAAATATATCTTATTAATTACCTACCACTAAGCTTCTTAAACGTAAGTTCGTAGTATGTGTACCGTTTTTATAACGTTGAAAAGGTTTACTGTGCATTCTGGTTTAAGTAGAAATTATTTGCGGTACGCAAGGGCCTACCTAAACCAAGATCTAACACTAATCTGTCTTCAAAATATCCACAGTCTTTATCTTTTTGCCTTGTAACTCATACCACACCCTCATCAAACCCTCTAAACGAAAACTAAAGACCTTCAAATCCTAAGACCAAACCCTCGATCGCTTAGATTTACGATCACGCACCGACGCGTTATCTAACCCTTCCGCCGCTCGCAGTGACGTCATCGCATTAGGTCGGATTGACCCGCAAGCCCACAACCCGATTGTCCCGATATAAAGTTGTCTAAATATAGTCGCACGCGTCCCATGTGTTGTGACCAAAAGTGATAAAGTCTCGGGGTATAAAGCAACCTTTATGGTTAAGAATTTTATGATGGATCGGTCAGGCGAAGGTGGTCAACAACAAAAAGCAATATAAGGAGGAAATAAAATGTCACTCAGTCAGTTGGTAACCGGGTAACCCTTTTTATTTCCAGGATGCATACAAACACATCTTATCGAAAAAGTGGTGGTCGGTTTTTTTTAGAAATCCACACTGAACTTGCGTTACGTAAGCCCAGGAATGGCGAGCCCGATAGGGTGACTAACTTTTTGAACGAAAATGCTACTAGAAACAGCTCCACCCACCACCATACATGGTCACCCAACTCCGGCACGCGCCATATATCGGCACCTCGCCACAGCAATTTGATACAAATTGCTCTACTAAAACGTGGACAAAATAAAAATAAAAACTTTCAGATGAAAGTCCCTGGAACAGAATCCAATCATCGATCGATTTTACTGAAACATGGTCGTGTAAATTGAAGGTTTTGTTTTTAGTCTAGCTTGTTTACTGTCTGAATTTCGGACGCCATGTTGGTTGATTTGGTTCAACTTTCAGGGTTATAATGAGAAGAAGCACTTTTCGTAATAAGCCCTCGGGCCAATGAAAAGTAAAGACAAGGTTTCGCAAACAAGATAATGCCAGTTTGGTTGTTATTTGTATTTAAGGAAACACGTAGCCTTGCCAACTTCTGATAAAACAAGAAGAACCTAAGTATTAGATTATTCTTGTTGAGTTTTAATAACATTCACACATCGACCTACCTTGCCCGCCAAGCCTGTTGATTTGTGTAAGTATTCGCGTGAAACATCCAAGATTCGCTTTTCAGAGTGTAAACCATCATGTCCGTTAAATCATGGATGCCCATGCTGCTCACAAATTCATCTAGTTTTATGGGTGGAGTAGAGTAGAAGCTACTTTAAAAAAAAATATGAACTCTCACGCCTGTTTCTCTAACACTAAGCAATACCTAAATTAATGCCTAAAAATAAGTGCATCGTTAGAATTTTACCTTTCACCAAATCTGAGTGCAATAACACGAACAGGAAACACTGTTGCCATCCTATTTTTAACCGACTTCAAAAAAAGGAGGAGGTTCTCAATTCGGTTGTATGTTTTTTTTTTTTTTGTGTTTGTTACCTCATATCTCCGTCATTTATGAACCGATTTGAAAAAATCTTCTTTTATCTGAATGGATCTACTTCCCGATTGGTCCCATAGAAATTTCATCAAAATCGGTTCAGCAGTTTGGTTTTGAAATCAAAATAGCGGGAAAAAATGTCATCCAAGTAAAAGAAATTGCGAAATTGATACTTGACAAGGATTTGTGTGTGATACGATAACTAAAAAGGGTAAAATAAAAACGTTGTGTTTTTTTTGGAAGTCGGTTTTTTTTTTTGCAAAAAAGTTTTTATTCACTCTTGTTTTGCGTTTTTAAAAGACCATTTTCGCGTATCACTAGTCCAACCAGTCCACGTTCCATTAACACATTCTACACTACGAAAAAATGCTTTGCCCAGTCCATAATACACTAAGCTGAGCCGATTTTGTGCCCATTCCGAGTCTTTCTAATAGTTTGAAATTGGAAAAGCCTCGCGTTGTTCCCTCTCTCCCGTTCGCCCGCCTGCCCCATTTTAACTCGGAACTCGGAAAGTCGGAAGCAACCGCTCAGGCAAGTTCCGCAGAGGTTTTAATTGCTCTACTTGTGATGATATTATCTGTGTGTTTACGTGGAAGAATCTTGAAGTGGGAACTATTTTTCTGTTGCGTGGGATCATGGGATGAGGTGCCTATGATCTTGAATGGTACTGATGACAGGAACCAAGAACGTTTCTTTTTGAATTTTTTGTAATGCATGAATTAATGCTAAACATTGCAATGTTAGAAATGCTTAGGATGAATTGTGTGCGGTACAATAATTTGAAAGAAGAGGGAGTGAATGAAATCGTGACTGTTGACAGGGGAGAATGAAAGCAAAAACCGTGTTGCGCTTAGCTCAAGTAACATGGAACAAGGGCAGGAAGATTGTGATGATGTAGAGGAGACTAGGAATACTTGTGGCTACCAGTCTGTTACACCGATATTTTTTTCACCAGATTTGTTTCTGGCTAAACTAAACGAATCGATAATCCATTTAGCCCATTAGCACATTGCGTGTACTTTCGGCATCCTATCACATAAATGTCATTCCTACCGATACGGATAACAGGTGATAACGAAAGGGCAATTTCATAACCACATAGACACGTTTGGCCGAAATCAATATTAAGTCCAGTTTGCTGAAATCTTTTCTGAAACTACCAGCCCTTGGCCAAAACTAGAAATTAACCAAAATTGGTATTTACTTTGTGCCTTAACAAAGCTCTAACAATAGCTGCGAGCTTCGACCATTGAAATCCACTCTAACTTGGAAGACGGCAAAACGGAGAACTAAATTCAAATGTACCGGATTTGACATATAATACGCAATTTCCTAAACAAGCAGCGCCACTAAATAGTACCAAGTTATGTTGGTATTCCTACACATCTCCAGGTTCGAACAGATTAATTAAACCACCCAAGCGCTTAAAATCAAAAGGCTTTGTCTGTACCTACTGTATAGTGAATTTGTGACGTCACATGCCCTGAGAAACGATAGATAGTGACGTCATGCGTATCCTGCCCGCTATTGTCCTTCGAGTAATTGCTGTGACCCACTTGCATTGAGTGCCGTTGCATCAGATTCCTTTATACAAACTGGGGGTCGGAAAATGCCGCTTAAAATAGAAAGGAAAGTTTTAAGTAACATCGTATAACTAGCTAAGTACCACTTTGCTAGTCTAGCACTTAAAGCTTAAAATTAAATGGCGAAAGGTCACGCGTGTTTCTAGCCATTGATGTAGTTTTAATTTTAAATCGTGGAGTCCCTGGTTACACATTAAAAAAGTTTATAAATATGACCAGGCTCATTTTGATCGTACTGTTTCTCAAGTACACAAAGTCTGCTTTTAAAAATTTATTTTTTCAATCCCTCTTGTATTTGGTAACAAACAGTTTTGAGTCTTGTAGGACGTGGGACAGAAAATTACGTTTTATGTGCCGAGGAACTCAGGATGTTTACGGTAAGGTCATTTTGTTTAATTAGAACTGGCGTGGCATGTATTTCTATTAGCTAAATCATCCTTCACGCAATCTTTTCTTTGGTCTGTATGAACCACCCAAATTCATCCTCAAAACTTTTCTCGCGACATGTCCGTCAGCCAAGGTGCTATATCACCAGAACACATTCTATGAAGCTACTATATAAGGCTGACTTACGCCACGTAAGGAGGTCCTTACATAAGTAGTTCTGTTATGTCGTCACACAATACACGTCATGTCGGTTCTAACATGCTCGTCCTACTTGCACTCTCATTGCATCAGCTCGGCGTATAAAAGCCTGTCTTCCTAGAAAATTGGATCGTGGGCTTTTAAGAGGAAAACTGGGAAATTTGTTACGTTTTATGTAGTACTTCGTTATAATATCTGCACTATAATTGTGTAGTTTGTTTTGTAAGTTTTTCACAGCACTAAGTATTGTGTTGATGTCAGTAACATTTATTATCTTGGGCAGGATTATTTTGGAGAAATTTAAATTAAAAGAAACTGGTCAGATGATTTCAACGTGTTAGCTGTACTAGTTTATTTTTACTTATCTGCTACCTAACTCAAAAGCTCCCATTGGGGAAGGTCAATAAAAGCTCATTGCAGATGGCGTAACCACAGCTAAGTCCTAATCTGAACAATGAGGTTCATCTATTATAAAATGGCATTAAGATATTTTCAACCAATGACTGACGAGCTAAGTTAGCGCCATTTATTACAGTTACCATCCCCATTCTCCGAATCAAATCTATCCAACCTCAACTCCTTATTTACAAAGGCCAACGCAATCCTAACTTCAATACAACCACACCTAGTAATAACTTATTCATCAAGCTTACTGCACGAAGTTTTCTAACCTTTATGAATAAATCAAGGAGCTAATCTACGTTTCATAGACCCCGAGTTTATTACTCACAGTAAAGGATAAAGTAATGAATCGTGATTAGTGTTATGTGCTGAAGGGTTGTTGGAGGTGAGCTGATGAGGGGCTTATTGATGTTTAGGGAGCCCCTACGTTACTTGCCAGTGCTCCCAAAGAGGTGAAGGAAAACATAGTGAGGAAACCAAAATTTCGACCAGGTACAACCGAGTTCAATGACGGTCGACCACTTTTCGCCCGTACGCCCTGAGGAATAAGGTTGAAAAGTGGTCGACCCTCAGTGATCGTGGTAGTACATCCACCAACTTTCACTGGGCCCGTATGGTGGATTACGGCCCACTCATACCTTCTCATAGAGAAGCTAGTGCCCCGGCTGGCGGTGGGAAAGTTACATGCTGGTATACTCATACTAAGGTAGGTACTTCTAACTAGATTAAACAAAGAAACGAAAAGGATCCCCAATTTTTTTCTAGTCATAAGGAAAATTGAATGTACATATTTTTATTTCGTCCCAATTACATCGATGTTTATTCGGTAAAAAGGGAAACATGGTATCAGATGTCTTTGTAAGTACTTAATATTTATAATATTTACCTATGACTAACATTTGCGAGGGATGTTTTGTTTGTCTAACGTAGCAACATCGCTCGAGGCGAGGTAGAACCTCAAACGAAAGTTTTCAAAGAACAAATTAATTACGAGCTTGAATAAACTCGGTGGGCCCTGAAAGTAATTTTAGTAAGTACTCGGATACAAAAATAATTTTAGAATTTACTAACTAAGCAAGCACTTAGCTCTTATTTTAATACAATACGCCTTTAATAATCTCGTGAAGAAATATTGATGAATATAATTGCAGAATTACCTAAATCGAACTTTATGGATAGCCTAGCTAGATGAAGACTTTTAAAGTCCACAAGTAGGGTTGCCAACTGTTTTTTAGAAAAATGACGTATCACATTTTTAAATAGGGAAAAGATAAAGTATTTGGAAGAAAAAAAGTACTTATTTTTCAAAATTTTAATTATTTGTTCTCTTGAACACATAATATTTTTGTGTGCCTCTACACACACTAACAGTTTTCAATATACTTTTTTGAGTTTTGGAAGCTATCTTTACATTCCCAATTAAAATTTAAATAAACAAGCAAATCGTTTTTAATAAATTTATAGATATGCTGTTTCTCTCTTCCCGCCATTTTAGATTCATTACTGAAAAACTCTTTCAGTGAAAGCTGACGTGGCGGGAATAGAGAGTAAATAAGAAATAATTTTCTTTACACATGGTTAGCTATCAGATGCATATATTGCCATTTCTCAACAGTATTTTTCTCTGAAGATTCTTTATTAATATTAGTAGAATTCATTTGTATCATCTCTTTCACTCTCATTGACTCGGAATATAAAATCATCCATATTAATATTTAATCTATCTTTTGAGATTATTATTCAAAATGTTTAAATTCTACCTCATTTTTTAAAGATATGCAAGGAAGTGTTGAAAGCCAGTTATCTCCACTAATACCCACCAATTTTTTCAAATAACGTACATTCCTATAAAAAAAATGTTGAAAACTTCTGATAATTGTACTGACTGGAAATAGAGTATTTTCACATATTTTATTTTTATGCAAAAGTAAAAAGTACATTAACTAAAAATAAAGTAGGATACGTTATTTTAATGCATGGTTGGCAACCCTAACCACAGGTTCATGGGACATAATTATAAGATTAAGATCCTATCCAAAAGTGGACAAAGAGGGTTTAAGAAAACCAACATTAGGGTACTTGCTCTCATCAAATTCATTTAAGTATTTTACTATTTAAAACTCTTTGATTATATAATGTCTAGATGGAGCGTCAAGTGCGCGCAAACGTGTCAAAAAGTGTCAACCAACTATTGGTTCACAAGTGCTTGCCCGCCAATCAGTGCAGATCGTGTCATACACCTAAAACTTATCTTATTTAATAAGTCTATTTTTTATGTGATTTATGGGAGAATTGTAGTAGCTGGTATCATTATTTACGCACACAAAGACATAGACGCATAGTGTAAAACAACGTCTGCACGCACACATACTTGAAAATGTTGACTCGTTTTCTTTGATACGATTGTAGGGCGACGCTTTATCTAGACATTATATAATCAAAGTTAAAACTATAAAAATCTTGACGATAAACAATCTCAACGGCTATAAAATAATTAATTTTAATACCAGGTAAAACAAGCACTTTACCTGGCTCGTTTAGTACATGTTCCACGACAAAATAGTCGCAGGAAATTCTCGATCAAACTCAAACTCAAACTCAAAGCATTTATTTCAATTAGACCATTACAGGCACTTTTGAATGTCAAAACACAAAAAAATAAACTAAGCTACAGTCCCAGTCACAGGGCATAATAACTTGTGAAAGTACTGTAGTTGCCCATTCGAAAGCGTAGATCTCTATGGAGAAGAATGGGCAAGAAACTCCATGGACACTCTTTTAAATCATTATGTTGTTACAAAGTCTCGGTTACATCATTCATGTCGAGATTAAACATACATGTGAGAACGATGTAGAAAGACGTGCGAGTAAGAGCGTCCAGAATAAGAAAGATAAAATTAACAATTCAAAAATACAATAATCCATGGCAGCTGCGAGATGACCAGTGACAACTGACAGCGCCCGTTCACGAACATGACGCATGGATCAAATTATTCCCCTCGTTAATTGACGGAAGGTACGATGGAAAAACTTCAGCCCTCCAGATTTTAACGCAGACTGAAAAGCAGATGGAAGCGCTGGATGCGGCATTGCTGTTTATTGAGATAGGTAGTTTTCAATTTCGAAAAAATTTTTGAGTGTACGTAATGATTAAACTGTTCTTACGAGGAATGGTTCAGTTGATTTAAAATCCTTGAGGTAACGTCAAAGGTTTATTGTTACATAGGTAGGTACTACCGTGTTAACTGACGGTCACCCACTTGTCAACCGTATTGCTCAGGGAATAAGGGTGAAAAGTGATCGACCGTCAGTGAACTCGGTTAGTGTATTGTTACCTACTTACTTTATCTGCTATATTATAAAACTACACCTTTTGTAATTCCTAAGGTCAAGGTTTTCTATGAATAAGGAAGGCCATGGAACTTCTTAGTGCTTGTGCGTGCTGCGAGTGCGACTGCTGCGTGCTCGTTTCAAAGAAAGGTAGCAAGCCAAAATGTCACCTCCATTTTGAAACTAAATCCATGTCAATAAACTACACCGATAAAACCGTTCGATAGTAAACCTTAACGTCATCATTTTAAAGGACCATAATGGTTTTACAACATTATTAGATCAAGATGGCCGTCGTTCGTCGACGCGCGACAGTTTGGCGCCCCGTCGACAAATTGTTGCCATTTAATAAAAACTTCGAGATATCGAGTTTGAAAGTTTATCGATTAGGGGCTGACAGATTTCTGTTGCATCGATGTAGTAGATTGTTAAAATCGAGTTTCATTTGACTCGTGCATTTTTTACCTAACTGTGCTGAAGGCAAAGAAAAACCAACAGTGTGCTATGGCACACTGTTCGTTTTTCTGTTAGAGACTATATGTAGTCTCTATTTTGTAGTCTACCTACGTAGGAGCGATATTAGTTTCCTAGAACTGCTTCCCGCTTGATTCTCATGAATTTTCATTTCCACGCTTTGATAAAGCTTGGCACTATTGCCTTCGAGAGGAGAGTAAAGCTTTTACCGTAATGAGTTGAAAGTTTTCAGGAATCACTTGCAAATTAGAACCATCAAGTATTAACCTATTTTATTTTGTCTCTGAAAGAAGACCGCATTATAAATTAATAGGAAGGAATCTACAAGTGTGTCTCCTAGTCGTATGATTCAACATTCTGAATCACAAAATCCTGCCGATGACAACACTACCCCTAAACGGGTGTCCCTGTATGATAAATGACGTCCACAGACCTTATTGAATGTACATGATGCGGATAAAGTATGCGATGAGATACCGAAAGTGGCTGTATATGAGGTCAAAGGGACGTAGGCGACGTCAGGGGGACCAAACAAAGGATGAGGGTATTGTGTTCCCTTTTTAGACGAGACTCGTGCGAAAGCGAGGGAACAATATGGGCAAAGCCACAAAACAAAATCATGCAGTCAGTGTGTTGGTCGTTTTGTCGTGGTAAGTTCTTTTAGGACTTTTTTCTTTGACTACTTGCGAGGGAGCGATGGTGTTGTTTAGCTTGAAGTACAATGACCTACACCTATATAAGCCAGTACATAGGTAACAGCGTGTACTATTCAATTTAATTGCTTCCCGCCATCGATACCATGATCAGAGTCCTCTTTCAATATTTTTACATTCAAAAGCCACCTCCTTTGTATTTCTGTGTTGCATTTTAGGAATGCCTGATAGAACTTAGTTAAATTACAGCGTGTAAAGACGCCACATCAAAGGGCTAGTCAAAGGATACAAACAGCACTAATATAATGACAAAATACATACTGAATAACCGAAAACAACCTGTAATTGGAACTGAATGAAAGACCGAATGATTCGAGTCCTACATTATCTGTCATCAACTGACATTTGTCCATAGGGTTAAATTACGTAGGGTGGAAGTACTTGTAGTCGGAAGGGTGGGATCGCGTGTGGCGCCATGGAGTCGCCACTTTTGTATACAAAGCTGTAGACCAGGGTTTGGTGGCTCTAATTATAAACCTGTCAATCGTCATGCGGACAATACGTTAGATAGGGTGTTAGGTAAATTTAACAGGTGTAACCGCTGAACATTTTTCTCATGTATATTAGCTGTGAAACTTCTAAATTGAATTAGGTGTTTCAAATTACGCTTTATCAATACCTACGAAAAACAACTTATTACTAAATTCGTGAACAAGGAAACAAAGTGTAACAGTTTCCACTCTTAATTAAGTCGTTAAAAAGTGATCGTCTGTCTAAAATTGCTCCTTGTTAATAGTTAAGAATTATGTAGTTACTGCATAATGGTTGCGCGAAAGTTAAAGTAAATAACACTATGTCTGGCGTTTCGTTAAACAAATATGTATAAAAAAAAACTTGAATAATAAATCAGTCGCCTAGTTCTTTACTTGCTTAGGCATAATAAACACGTTAAAAACAGCATGATTATGTAAATTTTTCGTATTCTAGCGTTAAGTTCATACATTTCACACTAAAATTATGTGAATGAAGTAGGTATGATATTTTTGCTGTTATTCAACGAGCTGTAACCATAAAATAAATATAGCTACTGGTGCCTTTTACCCTTTACTCCACAAAAGCTTTTAACACCTTTGTCGAGGCTTTCAAAGGTTGTTAGTTAATTCAGGCTGTAGCTTAAAATACAACGTTTTATGAATTACGGATATACAAATTAACCGTGGCTGATTATTTAGATAAATGAAATGTTATTTTAAATAAATCGTACGTAAAAACGTACGATTTATTTAAAATTTCATTTTCGAGTCCTTTTGTAAAAAAAAAAAAGATTAAATTGTATCCAAACTGAAACTTCATAAGATGTATGTAAGTACATTAAAATTTGAAATTAAAAAAAAAAAACTTGGATTACGGTAAGGCGTATTTATTGGATATTGATAAGAAGAGATATTTATTACACGATAGCTTCACCGCGGGAACTACATTTAACTGATTAGTAGACAAAAATAAATAGAAACCTGATCCAGAAACGTGCAAATAAGAAACTAGAACCGCGGACTATTTCGCCGGCACTTTAAACTTTTTAACTTTATTAAAGTTTATGAGCACCGCGCGGCACCCAAGTTTTCCGAAATGTTTTCTTTTATTTTCCTCTTTAATTACCTTGTAAACATCGTTTGCCAGTTTTCTATTATGGATTATGTTTTCAAGACCGTACTTAATATTCGTTCGTTGCCCGACTGAAGTTAGATTCAATCAGACGGACATTTGTTTTTATTTTGAACAATTGTTGCAGTTTTTAAACACAACTGGTGTACTACAACGTTAAGAAGCTGTGCGCGCTCTCAATATTCTTTAATAATGAAGAAAAGCGCCTAGCTCCATCGATAGAATGTATTCATAAATTCGGACCCAGCAGCGCGTGTTACCTGCACCTGTGCGAATCGTAAATAAGTTTTATGTATTTATTATTTACATACAAATACACTCCACAGGGACTTGGCCTGTGCAAAAATGGAAATACTTGGAAGAAGCACACTGTGTACCTACAAATTACAGAATTGTGTGTGTTGCTCACGTGAAGTTGTTACCCTCACGGGGAAGGTGAGGCATAGGGAACTTTTGCCTGAGTATGATGTTAGAAATAATTTTCTAGGAATATGCTAATTTGTGTAAATTATTCAATCTACCAGTACCTATCATCCCGAAATCTTGTGGTTTAATTAAGACGTGAACGTACACGTAAACGCATGTCTGTTCAATATTTGAACACGACAGCTACTGGGTACCTGTTATGTAGTGGGTAACATGCTGTAAAATACCACATGATATGCTTAAACTATTTTAAGAAAATATCACTTCAATTTGACTTTCTTACCAAGCAATCACATTAGGAACAATTGAAACGATCATATTATAATAAAAATCTCCACAACCACAAATTAGGTACAAGTTATAAACTGGCACCATGTACAGGAAATTGTTTCACACAGAAAGAAAAGCGACGGAGCCATAAATCAATGAGTTGTTAAATGTCAATAGATTTGAAAATGCCTTCATAATATTTCGGGCTCAAGAGACACCGTTACTTCACATTGAAAGTGCGTTGATCTCATAGGTCACGCTCAGCGATCGACTTGCAAACTTGTGTGTACCGAAGGTCAAATATTTGAAGATGAGCTACACCTTGGCTACACCAGATTTCGAGGCTTGATACCATGCGCTGAATCTTAATGAAAAAAAGTTCAAAGAACTGTATTTTACGGTGCAAAGCGGACTTAAGTCTGATGTTATTTTAATTTATTCTTTAGATTCTATTTAAGAATTGGATAACCAAGTAAACACGATACTTACTTTAGAAAATAATGAATTAAAATACTTAGCCTTTATTTGTAATAAATATTTCCACATTTTCCATGCATATTATTAACGTATTGACGCAAAACCAATTCTGCAAGGTTATTGATTGCAGCTGTGTTCATTACCAGCTCAGGGCAGTAAATTAATTATTTTATGTCCTCTCTTCCGTACTTTAATTCATCACAAGGAAGTTCCTAAATTACCCGCCGAGAAGTGCTGTGTCTCACACAAATTATTTGAATGCCAGCTTCTACATCCCCACGTCTGTTTCAGCAAGGGAAATTGATCAGCAAGATTGTTCCGGAAGAAATTGGCGGCAATACATTTAATGTTATCTAATTTATTCATTTCACCCTCTTCGATATCAACCCATATATTTCTCGACGAAACTTTCGTGTAGGTAACTCGATGAGACTGGGATCGTTCGCTGTAACTTTGATGCAGTCGTAATATTATTGTGCATGAAATTTCCTGTGAGTTTTCTCGTAGGGAATGTAGCGTTTCTATCAGATAACTTTAAATTGACATGTCATTTTCAAGTAAAATAACTAAACCCTTTCAGGTTTTGTGATGATAAAATTCTAAGCTCCTTAAAGAACTGAGTACAGACAATGAGTTAGAAATACCATGTTACAATCATTTGAAAATTGTGAACTCGACTTGTATTTCTTTGTGTTGAACCTGTTCAAATACTAACAGTCGAGGAACGAAGTTAAGGTATTCCAAGTACATAAAAACACTTAATAATGTGTGAGTACTCAATGTAGATAAGCATAATGTTTTATGAATGAGGTGTTATTGATCACGTGCAGCCGGCTTTTACGTGACGCTTACGTAAATAGGACCATGAAGAGAGTTAGATTTGCATTTTTTTTATAGAGGTAAGTTCTGGTAGTGCTGGTTATTTTACGACTGGCGTCCAAGCCTTCGTAAGGCATTTTCTGTTTGCATTAAAACAGATAAACCGTACCTGCACTTCACTTCATCGGCATTTGACAGGCGGATTAGTGATGGCCGTTTGTTGTTACTGGCAACCAGGAGGACGCTAAAGCCGGCTTCCTGCCCTTTCGCTTGACGTAACCTCTTAGTCGCCATTTACGGCACCCACAAGTGGGGAGGGGGTGGACCAACCTTTCCGAAAACAAGAAACCTTTAAATATACTTTCACTTTAATAGGCACATAATCCTTATAGGTACCTCAGCAAACAACATTGGCAAGAAAAACAAAGGCAAAAATATATAACATTGGCCTAAAAACCAGGATTTATAAAAGAAAATAAAAATATGCTTTCCAGGAACGGAGTGAAGACGGAAAAATGTCGTTTCCTTATTTTAAAATAAAGAAAAAAGTAAGAGAGGAGGAGTATAAAATGTTACGCTCGTATATCAAAAGAGTCGGTTTTAAACCTAATAAAAAGAAGCACGAGCTCTCATCTTACTATCATTTTAAAACGAATATTTTTGCACGGAAACGTTGAAGCGTAAACACTATCAAGGTCGTTTAAACCATTATGGTGGGCTACTTTTGTATAAAAACGGCATTACGGCAACGAATTCAATGGTTTTTGTCGTCTGCACGTTACTTACTGTTTTGAAAGGTTCAATAAAACTGAACATGTAGTTTTTTCATTAGATCAGATGCGTTTGAATTTGACTATAAAGGATAAAAACATGGTTTAATTTTTATTTTATATTAGAACATCAGCAGATGTTCTGAAAAGTGGATCCTGTACCTCAAAATAAAGTAATATATCAATCATTATATTTTTTTTTCTGTGGCTTCGCACGGTTTGTGCATTTAGCCAATCATTATTATTTTTTCTCGGAAAATAGAAAAGTTACCATAATTTGAAAATTACCCCATTTTACGGGAGATTTTTTTAAATTAGGTTGATACACTATTTTTGCATTCCAGATAAACTTACGGCTTAGAACTTCATCAGTTACTTCTTACCCGACTAGGGGGAAGCAAAACGGAGGGTTATAATTTAGATATTCTTAAAATGCCCCATTGGGCTCCTTTTCTAATAAAATGAGTTTTTTAATCCTATCTCTTGATATTTGAACACGGTCAGTTTTATTGCAATAAGAGTAAGGTTGAGAATTGCATAAAACGAATTTCTTGACCGCAAATGCTGATACTGAACGTACAATAAAAAAAAAATTAATTAGTATGGGGTTCTTTAATTAGGTCGTAATTTTCTTGTTTCGTTGGCTGTGGCCCTTGGTGTTTGTTAGTTTTTGACCAAAAAATAAACTCTAATTATTTACATTAATTACCTTAACATTTTATACGAAACAGTTAGTTTAAGTTTCTACACGTGTTTTCGTAGCGATCCTGTTGCGATAAAAAGGGGAGAATAATGTTTTTTTAAATGTGATCTTCAATTTGTTCTTGATACGTACCAATTTATGGTTATGTTCACATGTTTTGTTAGGGCGTGGGTATGGTGGCTATGAATAAGTGCACCATTAATGGTAATATTTAATATTCGTTGTACAATTTGGACTTGGTACGTATGAAAGTAATTACGATAGTTGCAGAAGCAAACTAAATTGGACTACAAAACGTTGTTTTACATTTGCATATTTTACAATTAATTATGTAAGTATGTATATTTTATAGGATTACCTAGTTGAAATGTTAATTTTGTTGTTATTTATTTGCTTTATTCTTATTTACCTGTTTTTCAAGATATCTACAATAATGAACAGCAAAGTTACACGTAAATCTCTCAGTCACGTTTCCTTTGCTCTCTGAATAGGATCAAAGCCATTATAGGCTCATTCGTCGCGGTGTTGCTATACAATCCTTGTAGGGTTGACAGTTGTAAAAATAAATGGACTTAACGTCCATTCTGCGAGACATTTGAATGGGAAAGTTGGTCAGCATCATTGATCTTAACATAATAATTAATGAAATACTAAGACTGGAGCGTAACTTTAAGGAGAACTATTTGTTAACGTTGGCACTTTACTACAGCAAAAGTCAACTTAGGTAAATATTACTCTGGCACGGTAATTACCTCTGCTAAAAACCACATCCAGAAGCCATGCCAGTTTATTGCAAAAAGTTCTTTAAAGCTGGCCCATTGCCCATAATCGTGACAATAACCCATTTAAGTTCTGCCTTTCAAAACATCGCGTGTCATTTTTCCTTACATACCCAATGTTGCATAAAAAACCTGTACGGTGCCTGCAGTATCAAAAATCATAATATTTTTGTTATTATCTGGCTCAGAGACAATATGCAGTTGAAGTTCAACAACCCTGGACCAAATGAAGATAGATATGCATTTAAAAAAAGGTTTCACAATGTTTTGACCCTTATCTCGCAATATTAGTAATCGCAACCAAACTGTAGTGAGTAATGGATATCATTCTGACACCTTTCTTGCTACCTCCGGGGTCCCTCAGGGATCAATTCTTGGCCCCTTATTGTTTTTAATCTATATAAATGACATCGGGTATTGCTTTCGAAATAGTGATTTTTTGCTGTATGCTGATGACCTCAAAATCTTCAGGACAATCTTAACAATCAATGATTGTCATCTCTTACAGGATGATCTGAATAGGTTATCTGACTATTGTCAATTAAACAAACTACAACTAAGTGTAGCTAAGTGTAGGTACATGAATTTCACTAAGAATAAAAACATCGTTAGTTTTAATTATTCTCTATGCAACGAATTACTTCTTAGAGAGACTCAGATCTGTGACCTGGGTATCTTATTGGACTGTAAACTACACCTAAATCTGCACATTGACAAGATTATTGCCAAAGCATTTCAAATGTATCATCTTGTAATGAGATCATCGGTAGATTTCAAGCGACCAGCCACTTTCCTGCATTTATTTAATTCTTTAATCCGGCCACAAATTGAGTATGCCTGTATGATATGGGACCCTTATTATGATAAATACAATCTCGCCTTAGAAAAAGTTCAGCGCAAGTTTTTAAGATCAATGCAGTTTAGATGCCATATAGAACGTAGCTCATACATCGAGTCCTTGGATAGGTTTAATCTTCTCACTTTGGAATCAAGGCGCCTTTTGCTTCAAACCATGATGCTCCACGATGTGTTGCACAATAAAATTGATTGCCCCGAGATTGTTAGTAATTTATTTTATGTTGTGCCCAGAACAGTAATACGGCGAGAGGCACGCGTCTACCCGCTCTTTGCCACGACACCTTGTCGTACAAACGCGGGTGAACGGGCGCCTCTCCATAGGATAGTCAAAATTTATAATGAACATTTTGTTAATACAGACATATTTGCTTTAGACCGCCATAAGTTTAAGAAACTTTTAGTCAATAGTCTGCAATTGTGCAATTAGTAGTTTGGGTTGCCATTTCTTTACTATGTGTTATCTTATTTTTTATGTATAAAGTAGGTATCTTTAGTTATAACATAAGCTTCTTATCTCTTCCTGTTGTTGTTTCGTTATTACTTTATTTATTTGTCTTCTTATTTAAGTACGTTATTGTAATTTAAAATACTGTGTCTACACTGTATCTTAACCGCAGTAATATGTGGAAACGTCGTGGATTGTACATTAGCCTACCTCTATGTAATATTTACTGTAACATATATTGTACAATTGTTTGTTTTCCCTAAATAAATAAATAAATAAATAAATAAATTATCTCGTGCGTAATACAAATTTATTCTATTGATGTGCCTCAAGTTTAGTTGTCGGTAACCTCTTTAAAGGGCGTTCAACGTTCATCCAACTTTGTACTTGCAGGGGTAATTACTCTTTTGAAGCTTAGGACTACGGGTGAAAAGACCTGAGCACAGAAATTATGTAATGTATTGACTAGAATTTTCACTGCAATATTGTTCTATCATTTATGAGCCTTATTTACTTGAGGTTGGCTAAAATCATTTACTGTACCATCTTTTGCTAATGAAAAAAACGCGGACCCTCGGGGAAATAAAAATATCCTGTATCAGTTACAAATTGTGAGTCGACGATACATTTCACCAACCATGACGCGATGTTTAGTGATTTATGCGCGGTCCAGCAAAAGTATCGTATGGCACGAACAATGTAGGCTAGAGCGGGTCACGTCTCTAGATCGGGTTACCTGGCCGGCGTTATTCACCTATTCATGCTTCGAAAAAAAAAATGTAACTAACTTGTTGTTTTAGTAGGGCTGACGGAAGCAACCTGTGATTTTAAAGAAGGCGTGATTTAACAAAAAAAAAAACGTTTTAACTTTAATGTATTATTATTTATTTATTTAACACTTCAAGTACAATGTACAGAGGCGGACTTAATGCCAAAGGCATCACATATAATAGTTTGCGTTTTTTCGTTATAAATCTTATTTTTTTTAACTCTTTGAAACATTCCAGTAACGTATTCCCTTCTAACTTTTCATCCTCAGTTGCGATTAAAACCTTTCAAATAGGGACAAGCAGGCCTCCAAGCCCATTTGAAACTAAATTTGGGCAAACAGCACGTTCGCCAACCCTACATTGATAGAGCCTATTGTTCGTCTTCAGTACCCGGCTTTGAGGGGACACGTAAACCTGTTTTGAAGGTAGGTACTTACTTGGTCTGCTTCGAATTGTGCGTAGTTGTAGTACAGCACATTGTTGTAGTAAAAGAGCTGTCGGGGGTTTAGAATGTAGAATAGCTTCACAATACAAGCTACATGGATACTGCTATGAACACGCATTTAGCTTTGTAAATTTACCTAACACATACAAAACCTAGCCCTACATGCAATTTAAGTAACTCAAATAACAACTAGGTGTACTGCGTAAGTGCGTAGGGCTTAGTAAGTAGAATTTGCATCACAATGCATAATATCTTTTTTAAACCGGATATGTTATCATAATGATTTGCGGACGCACAACCGCTTTTTCTGGTTCATTGTCCTCAAAAGATAATGTGAGATATGAGCGGCACCATAGCGAAAATGTTCTAATAACTACATAATTATAATGAATAATGTCGTACCCAACACTAGCTACTTCCTGTTGTCTCTTCCTTAATGAGTTTTTGTTGTTTCTTTTGTGGAAAAAGTGCCATGTAGCATTTAGTCTACGTATATTTATAATGGGCTTAACTTAAAATGCGTTTTTGTATTCATAACATCATTTTGCGTTCGATCGATAAAGCTTGTAATGGAAATTATAAAGTAACAAAAAACGATTTTAATTACAGGCTGTATGGCTTATTAATTTGTTTGATTGGTTTGTTAGAAAATATCACGTTTAATTTTTCCCACATTCCGGGGTAATTTAGTCAGTGCACTGTGCGGGGCGCAATAGGCAACGCACGGTCACTGCACGCACAAGTTCTACTCGAATCGAGTTTCGTTCGATTACTTCCTCGTGGTTTCGCTTCACCGTCCCCACGGCGGGGATAGAAGATGAAAGTGCATTCTAGATATAGAGTGTACTTCATACATAAAGTTGTTTGTATGTGTTATATCTGGTCCAGCATTTTAAAATAGAAACGATCCGGTTCCATTATTTTTTATTATTTTCAAAGAACAATCCCAAATAATTATTAATCATTTTCTTGTCACTGACTGACCTTGCAACAGGGGTATTCAACCGACACGGCTTGAACTTGCGCCGTCTGAGGCTCAAGGTCTAGAAAGTTGGCCCTCGCAGTCCATTCACCCACAACCCCAGAGTCCTTTCGCAAGAAATGTATTATCTATTACATAGGATTATTCAATGAAGAGTATATTATAGTGTGGTTAATCTTCTATTAGACCTCTGTAACTCATTTTGCAATGCATAATTGGATGATGTAGGTTTTCAGCTTATTTCTGACATTACATGCTGGTTCTGAATTTATAGTTTTCAGTTGTTTTCTTCGGTTGTCATTCATTAGAATGCTAGATAACGCCATAGTAATTTATGATGAACGGGGTTCAAACGCAAATAGTAAAAGACGTTACTTCGGACATAGTACAAGTATGTCCGAAGTTAATCTATTTGGTAATATAAACGATGACGTGTTAAATTTATTGATGCTGTTGCTGACGCTTGTGATTTCATATACAATATCACATAATGTCATATAACTCTCCACTCGAGTATTCTGCTACCAGCTACATACCTGGAAAGCAAAAACGAGAACCATCATTCAGAATATTATTAATAACATTACTACTTCAATGTTTTCTAATCTTTCTTGTTTTAAGTATCTTTGTAATGCTATTCCTGACAACCGATGCCAGTAGTAAAGGCTTGCAGTGGTTGCATTGAAGTTGCACTGGATGTTTCTGTCTCTTTTTGTAAAGAGCGGACAGGGTGAGGGAGGGAAATGGAAATAAACGAAGGCTTCGCCGCCCAAGCTAGAAGCCGCCGCCCGCCCGCCCAGTCGCAACCAGCGCGCCGCCCTGGATACACCGTGACGCTTTTGTCAATCAACTTTTTTTAATGTCATTGCACTATATTAGTTCCAAAATGAATAATAAAGTTTAAAACGGTGAAATATTACATGTGATACGCTTAAATAGGCCAGTGATATATTCATGGATTGGTAAGAGTTTTATTTTATAACTAAGTTTATTTTTATATTGCCTGTAATAAAAGTGTAAAATGCATGGATGTAATCTGTGTGAAAGTTCATGTTACTATATTGGTACTTTAATACCAATATTCTGTATTGTTATAGTTTTAATAGGAACGTAGTATCTCTATATTCTATCTAGGCAGTTTATTTTTACGCGTATATGTAAAGTTCTTTCATACAAAATATTGTAATATCAGGTTTTATGTGTGTCAAATTTATATGTTATCACTCATCATCCATATAATTTCACGCGTCGTTTAAAGTATTTCACATATTTTCGGCCGGGCGCAACAACCTTCGCTGCCAAATCTCACTGCTATGATTTCATTATGACATGCAATCTACTCATAATCCTTTATTCGTTTGTCATTTTTAGAAATAGACATCTCATTCAATAAGGCCTCGATTAGCGTGCGCGTTTGTTATTCCGATTTAGTTATCTGTTCCTGATATTTCGATAAGATTGGCCGACACAATGATAAAATTATTCTTTTGTTTATTAATAAATGCGGACGTCTGTACTGAATTATCCGTAAGTTTTTCCTCATTCAGCAATTGATTTATATTTTATACAGCACTACAGCTAATGCCTTAGGAATAATACAACTATTAAATCAAACGACTATATATTTTACTTACTCCCTCTAAGCGATGAGGCGAAGAAATTAAGCGCTATTTTTGTTTCGTCCTTTTAGAACAATGGATATTATGGAGTGCTTAGTGTTGTATTTTTAAACTATACAAAATGGGTTTCCGTTAAGACAAAGGACTATCTTCTGAAGAAGGGGAGTAGTTTTTCCAAGGTTTTTCCTCTTGTGTCATCGTCACGCACTCTGCCGCCGGATGACGCTCCTCAGCCGTCGATTGTTGTTCAGAGGAAAGGGGTGACACCCTCCCACGCACGCATCTTCATTGAAGTGGAAGCTGAGTTAGTCATTCATTTTGTACTGCCTACTATACATGATATGAAAAAATCTTTTACGTTTCAATAGTCTGCAAAAATTATGCATATTAGACAAACACTATTGTCACAGTTACATACTAATGAGACAAGTCTTACATAGCGATGGTGTTAAAAGAAAGTGTTTTTTGTTAAGTGAATGTAACTATCTTACAAAATTTTCCAACGTAAAAATTCTGAAAACTAAATGTATAATTATCAACACACAGCTTTCTATATTTCATCAACAATCACTTCTAATTAAATCTTTGGAAGTTGTTGAAAAATTTGGGACACCTTTACTACACACATTTTCAATTATATCATTCACTATACTCCTTTCATAATTACGAATGCTACAAGCTGTAACATTATACAATTACCTTGTCCATACCACATGCATTATGTTTACAGACGCAAGTATCACATAACCCTTCCGTTTTAAACCCTTATGACTGCACGAAATTACCCCACGTAATTATTATGGGTGTCCGTGTAGGGCGCAGTTTTTTCTGTACAAGATATTTCGCAATGGGGTTACTACATGTTAGGGTCTTTCATAGCGTAAGAATATTAGATTACTTTAATGCAGTTTGTTGTGTTAGCCGTATGTCACTCAGGGGCGATTTTGCAAGACTTCAAATGTCGATTGTACGTTAAAATCACAGGTTACAACAGTAAAACTTTGACGTTTCGGTAAACTATTATTTCCAAACGACAAAGATATTCATCCACTCATACGTCTTATAATTATAATATTATTGATTTTCACGAACGAACCAAGGTCTCGTGGGAAACTCGAGGATATTTATATTCATAAATCCATAATCCAGTCACTCAGTCTATAAAATACCCAATATAGCTTTGAAAAATCTTTATTAATTTTCTAGGAAAGGGCGAACGTCATTATAGATACGTTTCGGTTTAACAAATTAAATCCGATAAAGCGTTGTCGGAGAAAATTGATTCTAAAATTGTATTTATTCTTATCAGGTTGGTGGGGCAATATGTTTATAACTTTTATCTTTTGTTACAGTTTACGGCTTGGGTGGACGCCGTAATCTTCGTGTTCAGCTTGGACAACGAGATCAGCTACAATACGGTGTCGAACTACTTCAGTAAAATGTCCCATTATAGGAATTCTGCAGAGATTCCGATCATATTGGTGGGAACCCAAGGTGGGTTTATTGAGTTTTTCACCTTGTTCCCGATACTTCTCCATTTCATTATCTAATCTTACGTTTCTTTTGACTTATCCATAGTATTAGTAACGCTTATAATTTTAATGATAAATGATTGCACTTGATTGGGTTTTCCTCGTGTACTTTTTTGCTAACGTGAAAATCATATTTTCCCTGTTTTTTTACAAGCCTTTTTACAGTTGATATACCTACTTAACAAGACATTGTATTAGATACAAGGCGCAAACATTAACTTTAATAATAAAAACAGTTTTCCTATCAAAGAAATATGTTACACAGTTTATTTACATAATTACGTACACGCGTCCGATAGACGTATTTCCTATTAAATGATTGGTTGCTCTTCCAGATGCCATAAGTGAAAGTAGTCCACGCGTGGTAGACGACAACCGCGCTCGCAAGCTGTCGAATGAGCTGCGAAGATGTTCTTACTATGAGACTTGCGCTACGTATGGTCTGAACGTAGAACGAGTCTTCCAAGACGGTAAGTGTAACGATTTTAAACGAACATCGAATAATTTATGTTGGATGATGTCAGCTTACGCGGTTTTTTCAACAACACTGTTTTTGGAATGTTTCTACCGTTGTTAATTTACATAAAACAAAATTGTTATATACGTTAGATAGAATTTGTCTTTGCGAAAATGGCGACAGGTCTTTTAAATTGTTTTTCCAATTCTGTTCCAAATTAGGATTTAAAATTCAAAATACGGACATATCAACAGTTTATTACTATTCTATGCTTATTAAAGTCTTTTGAAATGTATTAAATGATGATGTAGTGAATATTTTGAAAATACTTGGTCGTACGAAATATTTTGCTTTTTTATCAATCGGAAATATCTTCAACGCTCGACCGATACAGTAACATGTGAAACTTTATCATTTTGAGAATAATCTACTTATCTGATGAACGTAGATAGAAATTAGTTACAGTATGAGGTTTCTGAAAATTTCAAAGCATACCAAACATATCCGTTAATGATATTAGACGTATCGACAATTTTGCTGATTGTGATTGAGATCGATAGAGAGTTATAAAATTACATAATAGAGATTTTTTACGATTGCGCCGCCGCACAGTGGATCCATATTGAAAATTAGTGGACATGGGCAACAAAGTTCCAATATCGATTCGATATTTTTTTATGTGATTCTTCATGATATTCCAGACAACTTTTACTCTTGTGAAATTTCTTCTAAAGTTGATCGTTTGTCTGAAAAAAAAAAAATTAGATTTTTTTGTATGGAGCGAATCACGTTTATTTTTTTTTCTTCAATTGTACGAATATGTTAGGTGTATGGCGTGAGTATATGATAGCTAGAGTCATTCTCTATCCAGGAAAAAATATATCAGCGCCGGCCATCCGCGGCCGCGCGAGTAATCATTCGGTAAAAAAATAATATTTTCTATGATTTTTTTTGCCTTTTAAAATCAATTCAAAGTATATTTTCTGTCTCACTTGGCTGTTTTCACCTTTTTAGTTAAATATATAGTTTTAATAGCACATAGGTACTCACAACTAGTAATTCTGGCAGAGGTTAAGTTATTATTGCATGTTATCGGTGGCACCTGCATTGTGATTGATGACTCATTTGTTTGTGCGCTCGGCTAAATGCATAACAAACGAGTCACCGAAAAATAATTGTCTCTGATTGGTTGTTATTTTTTTAACTACCTGCACATTACACTGGTCAACACAAGTCTTGTTTCCTTTATTTTTTTTTCTGTTATTGGGTATTTCTATGGCCCTGAATATGAAAAAAATACTGGAAGATTGCTAACAGCTTCAGTTTTTGAAATATAGAGTTTTATTATTTTGATAAAAAAGTACAGAAAATTAATAAATGATGTTAACAAAATTTCTATTGAACACTATCAAATGATCTTTTATACGATTTTCTTAAATGAACGACTTTAGGTAGATCACGTTGCGAACTCCAGCAGTAGTCTGCCATCATATGTGAGTCCCACCGCCCCTGATACCGCTCTTCCATTGTTCGAAGATCCTGATGGAATCTTTCACCCTGCTCCTCACTAAAATCACCTAGATTTTGTGGAAATCGGTCTAAATGTGAGTGCAGGAAGTGGATTTTTATGCTCATGTTGCACCCTAACTCTTGCAAGTTCGATAGCATGGACTCAACAAGCTCGACGTGGTTGTCAGATTTCTTTTTGCCTAGGAAGTTACTCATAACCAAAACGAATGACTTCCAAGCTTTGGATTCGACTTCAGTCATTGATTTGACAAAATTAGGATCTTTCACGAGTTGCCTAATCTGTGGCTCATCAAAAATACCAGCTTTTTCCAATTTTTCTGTACTTAATCCTGGAAACTTGCGTGAAAGAAAATTGAAACAATCGCCACTTTTGTCAAGCGCCTTCACAAACTGTTTCATTATGCCGAGTTTAATATGAAGTGGTGGAAGTATGATGCGATCTCGGCTAACTAAAGGCATATTTATAACATTTTTTGTACCAACTTTTAGCTCTTCCCGCACTGGCCAAACTTTTTGTGACCAATGGTGTTGTTTGTTACGACTGTCCCAGAGACACATATGAAACAAGGGAACTTCGTGTATCCCCCTTGTTGACCTAAAAGAAAGTTAACCATTTTCAGATCGACACAAATGACCCATTTATGATCTTGATACTTAATTTTTTCCAGAACCTGAGATATATTTGCATATTCTTCTTTTAAAGTCATGTCGCAATCGTCATGATGATTTCGAGGTTCTCGCCAAATCATGGGTGTTACGAACATTACTGCATCTCTTTTTCCACTGGACCATAACCGTAGACATACTACATATTTCTGGCATACAATATGAGGAACCCATGGCTTGTCCTGATTACACAATTTTAATTTAAAGTATTGATGATACGCAGTTTTTACAAAGTCCGATATAGGTTTTCGATATTTTGCAAATACATATTCACCACAAATGTAGCAAAAAGAATCAGGATTAAGTACACAACACCTTCTTGACGAAGCCATATCGAAAACAACAACAAAATATATTTCAATGTCCAATAAAAAACGCAACTATAAGTAAAAATAGTAATGGAGGGTAGTTAGCTGTAACTCAAAAACAAAAGCTGTGAGAGAAAAATTGTTAACATATTTAAAAAATACGCGTTAGTTTGAGATAGAAACAAAAAAAAATTAAAGGAAACAAACGATTTTATTTTTTTTGTTGACCAGTGTTATCTACTGTTATCGGTAGCACCTGCATTATGATTGATGACTCATTTGTTTGTGCGCTCGGCTAGAAGCGCATAACTAATGAGTCATCGAAAAATGGTCGTCTCTGATTGGCTGTTATTTTTTTTACTACCTGCACGTTATCTATTGTAAAATAAACATGTAATAAGTTTCTGGGTATACTAATTTTATCAAATATACGTGAAATAGTTTGAATTTTTACGGGCAAGACGTTGATAATCATTATCTACATAATCAAGCGTATGTAAAGTATAGTATAAGTTATCGTACGTATGATCGAAAGGAAATTGTGAAATAATTGTAGCCCTGAAAAGGGCTGTTTGTCATATTCCCAGCCCTGATGGGCTTTTGTGGGAATAGTCCATAGCCGGATCACTTTATTTCTTATTCCAGAAGTGGGTCCGGCAAATTTTCGGACTCTGCTATGAGGCATTCTTCTTCCTCCATAATCTCACTGTCACAGGGAGGCTCGGTAGTCTGTAACAACTGAATTGCTTCAGGCAACAACTCACTATGAACCTGTTTCGTTATTTTAGGCCTTATGTAGGATATGTGAGGATCAGAGCTTATTAGAAGTCCATGGAGGATGTCTTCGTTTGTTGCTATTCTGTCCGTTTTCCGAGTGTGTCTCTCTCTGACGTTTCTGAAGTCCTTATTACGGGCTTCCGAAGCTTCTTCTGATAAGGTACCTAAAAGAAATAAGTACATGCATTTTAATTTCAAAAAGCAATCGAGTCAAATTATACATCAAACTCTATTTATTTTTTACTTACCGATTGGCAAAACACCAAAGTGGTTACAGATGTCTGCACCGTGCATTAGAAGTTTATGTACATTAACTGGCATGTAGTACCACGAATAGTGTTGCACGTATACATCAGCTGTTTCTCTACAGTATCTTCTAAATTTTTCACAGTCAATGTTTTTGCCTGATGATATGGCTTGTAGAATAACGGAAAATCTGAAAATTAGATTTTCGTCAATTCCTGTTATTCTGGATGATGTTTTGTAATCTTGGAAAAAGCGCCTCGCAGTATTCCCGTCATTTGTAGTTCCAAAACCCTGAAATGGGGAAAAAGACTGTAATATACGACACATAGAGATATAATACACAAAAAACATAAAACGAACTAAATACATACCTGTTTGACTATATCAATCAGCATTCCAGTTTGCTCACGAAACTCTTTTTGCGTGGTATTTTTTTTAGCTTGTTTCAAAGCCTTATGTTCGCCTCGAGCTGTCCATCGTTGAAAATCCAGATTATAAGATATATGGAGAAGACATTCCATACACCGAATCTTCATATGCAGTGAAGAAATTCCTTGTTTGTAAATATCTTCACGAAGTGGTCTGGAAGTCAAAGAGTCTAAATTATTCATCTCACTTGGTTTTGCCAAGCAAATGGGGCACGTTGCAAATGATGGTACTTCAGCAATAATATTGGCCACTTTTCCATCAATCATGGTCATATGCAATTCATGTGATACAATAATATTTCCACACTGAGTAGATATTCGTTCATCAATTTGTTTTTTCATCTCCGACTCTTCAGACTTTATAAAATCAGCTGTCTCCGAAGTGAATGTGAACTTCACTGGTCGACAGTACAGAGTTGAGCAAAGTGTGGGGTTCTCCCAAACTATATTTTCATTCCCAGATAATGAGCCAGACACTAGCCGAAGAGGGACGATGCTTATCATGACTACTGATGAATCACCGAACTCTGTAGCTGTGTTTGACGTTTTCTGTTTATAGTTACTCTGCGACGAAGAACCATCAAGCCCCCATTTCCAGGTCAACTTGAGTTCTTCATTTTGAGACCTATCAACAGAATTCACATCTAGTAAAATCCTCTCCACAGTGTGGGCCAATAGCGCTTGCAATTTAATTTGAGCTCCTTTTTCGGTAATCTCCATACTCTCTTGTGGTGGATAACATCTTTTCTTGGCATTAACGAGCTTTGGATAAGATGGAAAGGCAGCACAGTTTTCTTCTTTCAGAAATTGTCGAAGAGCTAAGTACTTCCATCTCGAGAGCGCAAGTGATGTGTAAAGAGCTAAACACTTATCTTCAGAGACAGTACTTAGGCTCTGCTTTTTGAATAGTCGCTCGTGTACTTCGGATAGCGTTTCTGGATTACTGGAAAGGTATTCGACCACTTTTGCCAGATTCGTTTTGCCGTTGTCTTTCAATTTTGTTAAGTACCAGTGCTGCAACTCTTCCTCGGAATTTTCTTCTACTATGGAAGTAGAACGTCTTTTTTTTTGCTTATTACTTAAGTCTTCGAACGGTTTTCTGTGCTCCTTTTCTGTAGATGTTCCCGCTTCCGTAGTACATACTGCAAGATTAGGAACATGGGAATTCATATCCACTGGCTCAGATAAGGCTGTGTCCGAAAAGCCCAACTCACTTCTCAGGTCAACACTGTCACAAACAGGCCAGTTGATGTTTTTTTCCAACCACTTGCGATTATTTACACGGTTTATAAAAGTTTTTTGATTTCTACTTGACTCTATCCACTTTTTATTTAGGCTTACACAAAAAAGCCGACAGAACTCCTTGATTAGGTTTTTGTCTTCTTCAGAAACTGTGGTATTCAAAACAGAAATTATACTTTCATATAGAAACATATAATTTTTCAGATCACCACCACTTCTTAATTTCACAAAAAGATCTAGGTTGGTAGTTTGGTACAAAATCCAGCCATAGTTCTAAAGTAAATATAAAAATAAAAGTATTTCACTGTGTTCACAAATAAGCGACAAGAGCGAAACTAGAGGGACTTAGTGAATGTCTTTGTATTTATAGTCAGTGTTAATTACTCAAGTAGTGAACATATTAGCATGACTGAAAATTATTCAGCCAATCAGAGACGAGCATTTTTCGATGACTCATTAGTTATGCGCTTAGACGAGCGCACAAACAAATGAGTCATCAATCACAATGCAGGTGCCACCGATAACAATAGATAATGTGCAGGTAGTTAAAAAAATAACAGCCAATCAGAGACAATTATTTTTCGGTGACTCGTTTGTTATGCACTTAACCGAGCGCACAAACAAATATCAATCACAATGCAGGTGCCACCGATAACATGCAATAATAACTTAACCTCTTCCAGAATTACTAGTTGTGAGTACCTATGTGCTATTAAAACTATATATTTAACTAAAAAGGTGAAAACAGCCAAGTGAGACAGAAAATATGACTTTGAATTGATTTTAAAAGGCAAAAAATTTCATAGAAAATATTATTTTTTTACCGAATGATTACTCGCGCGGCCGCGGATGGCCGGCGCTGATATATTTTTTCGTGGATAGAGAATGACCCTAGCTATCATATACTCACGCCATACACCTAACATATTCGTACAATTGAAGAAAAAAAAATAAACGTGATTCGCTCCATACAAAAAAATCTAATTTATTTTTTTTCAGACAAACGATCAACTTTAGAAGAAATTTCACAAGAGTAAAAGTTGTCTGGAATATCATGAAGAATCACATAAAAAAATATCGAATCGATATTGGAACTTTGTTGCCCATGTCCACTAATTTTCAATATGGATCCACTGTGCGCCGTCTCGCGTGATGCTACTATGTGATGAGACTATAAGCGTACTTATTAGCTAGTCTGTGGATCTCGTTTCGCTTGCGGGGTGTTCTAGCGCACGCAGTGGCAACACCGGCCCCCAACCGCGCGGTCGTTTAGTTCGTTCTCGTTCGTTCGTCGCCGCGACACCGCATTGTTTACATTTTTTTGACGTTATTATAGCGTCGTTTGTGTGAATATTACGATTATTTTCAATCTTATCCTGAATGGAAGGATGGAGAGAACACTTATTTTCAAGTCTAACATGTCACCTATATCGAGTTTGAGGCGTCGCAGCTCGTGCTACAATATACAAAGAGCGGAGGAACGCGATCGTAGGAAATCGTCTAAATTTGAATGTGCGTGAAAATGTTATTGTTCGATTAACCGTTTGGATCTAAGTTGTCGTGCTTTTTGGGTACCTATCGAAAATGTGAAAGTTTTCAGTGTGATTGTGATTATTCAGTGATTGTTTTGTTTTGCAGCGTGTCAGAAGATTGTGGGCACTAGGCTGTCGGCATCGTCCCAATGTTTGTCTGGAGGTTCCAGGCCTGTGACTCCACAGCCGTTAGTGAATTCACCAAGCCACAACCACTCAACATTCCTTTACAAGGTAATTATTGAACTATTACTTCCTAGCGTTCGACTGTGTACGGTGAACCAACTTTGTTTTGATCACGATGCCATTAGCAATTTCACGACCTCAGTAAAGTACCATAAAAGTTTTATGAAGTTTGCATTAAAGCATCAAATACTTACCTAGTATATAAAAAGTTACAAACAAAAATAGTTCAAGAACTCACAGAAAGAAATGTGCCAACTATTTTAATCAGGGCTTAAATATCACATGTTACTTCACATAATCTTTCTCATATTCAATATTACACGATAGGATGTTATTATCAATTGAACAACTAGAAGAGAAAAGTATAAATCATCATTAAATTGAATTAGGAACAAAAAGGCCATAAATGATAGTCGTCAGTACTTACAGAGGTCATGAACTGCACAATGTGTGTGTGTCAGTTTACACACATGCCTTAGTCTCAATGACAATATTAAAAAAATAGCATGTGTGCATTTTTTTTTCTATTCAAAACTTGGCTGTGGTTTCCATTGTTTAACCATTGCTACTCTCACTCAGAATATTTTTTTATATATATTGAAAATCTTCTCTTTGATATCTTAAGGATCTTTGATTAAGTTGGACAAATTAGTAAGAATTCAAAGTTTTAGATAAGTATTGAAAAGGCAATATCATTTGTGTTAGTGTAATTTTACTTGGAAACAGTTAACAGTATGTAGTGTTTTTCACCACAGTTATGTGGATGGTAGTTATGTATTTAATTTTCTACCCCTTCATATTTACATTTTAGATTGTGTTCATCCGTAAATATTTACATCCCTACTTCAACTTTTAAAGAGGAAAAACAAGACTTAGCCATAATATGATAATGTAAGCAAACAACAATTAATATCAACATAATATGTACCTGTCTTTTAAAACAATACCACTATAAATCTCATGAGGTATGTGTAATTGGAATCAATTATGAGTAGTAGGTACTTATGTATAAATAAGTAGGTATGTATGTATAGTTAAAAGAAGGGTAAGTACCTATCAACCAAAAAAACTGGATTTAGAATGATATTAGTTCAGTAATGGCATGTGGCTAGAAGAGCAGTAAATAAATGTTAATGATGGATGGAGAGGGAGACGAAGATGTTCGTGTGAACTTATTATGGGAGGAATGTTTTTTTTTTTATTCTTTAAATTTTAGGGACTTTTATAACGCACAGCGTATGCCAGTCCCAGGGAGGAATGTTAAGAAAGAAAATTTTAATTTATATTTTTCCTTACTTGTTGATACTTTGGTGAGGATGGAAGAAAAAAATGTGTTTGGCCAACCCCAAGTGACATGAGACAAGGGCAGGTATCTATCTACCGCTTTCATCTTCGTGCAATGCTCTCAATGTTGAGCAAGAATTTATAACACCAAATTATAAAGAATCAGATTGGGTGTTGTCATCTCCCACTCAGTGACGATTCAAAATGATATCAAAATTTCTTTTACAACGTGATAACTTTCTAATAATTTATTGTACAGATTTTTGAGGTATTTTATTCCATCAATAGTTCCATTGTTGCACAAGATTTTTATTTCTTAAGTGATGATGATTTGATTAATTCAACCAAATCATTGTATGTTGAATATTGAGTCATTTGTTGGTCATGGGCACCATAATAGATTCATAGGGACCATGAGGTGACTGTGTTTTTATGGCTCCACTTAAAAAAGTCACCTTCTTTAATTGTTTGCATATCTCGCATTTTATTCCTTTAATCAATAATGGAGACAATCTTATCCCAAAAATATGTAAAACTGTTATTTTCACAAAGATAAACAGGCTGCTGGTTTTGACTAAGCCAATTATACACAATATACATTTTCATAATAACTTTTAAATAGCTTACTTCATACTAGCGACCCGCCCTGGTTTGCACGGGTGCAATGTAGATACTAATGTGTTCTCTACAATAATATACATATATTATACAAGTAAACCTTCCTCTTGAATCACTCTATCTAATAAAAAAAAACCGCATCAAAATCTGTTGCGTGGTTTAGAAAATCTAAGCATACATAGGGACAGACAGACAGCAGGAAGCGACTTTATTTTATACTATATGTAGCGAACACTAATAAACCGTTCAGAATTCTATTCAGATACTTCTAGCTAATAAATAAATAATTTATTGTATTTTAAAACCTAGACAACTATGTTTGCGCCTCATTAGTTCCATTTAATAGTTTAATTATATGCTCTACTGACGGTCCAAATGCGCCGGATTTTTGTGAAGCAACCATCTAGTAATTTTAAAATTAGATTTATGACTTCATTCAACACCTAACAACCATTTATTATAATTTAGTTGGTCTGGTTATCTGATTAGAAGAGGCTAACAACTAATCTAAGTTGTAATAATCTTATTTTGTGTATATTTTTTCTAGATGTAGATGATATTTTGAATTTTAATCCAATGTACCTGGTGACAGAAAAATATAAAAAATACCGGCATTCAGCTGCATCCGGTTAGACTGAAAGCCGACCCCAACACGGTTGGGAAAAGGCTAGGCAGAATGATGTACCAGGTGACAGATTTTTAAAGAACTATACAGTTAACTTCATGATAGTTAATATGTAATTGCCATATAATTATAGAACTGGGTTTGCCTTTGACATGGAGGTATTAGAATAAAAGTTTTGTTTGCATAGGTAAAGTATTGGGTGGAAAACAACAGATTTGAACAGATACTCCCTAGATACGGCTGGATAAGTTGCAACTCCTTTAGTGGGATCTTATTTTTTTTATGTACCTACTATAATGTGTAAAAAAACGTCATGGGATGCCCTTTTCCCAAAAAGAAAGCAACCATGCCGCCGCGGCTTATCACAGCCGCTATCGCTAAATAATCTGTATTGACAACTAAAATAATGGTGAATGTTTGCTTTCATGTTACTGAACTAATATCTTATCTTGATCCAGCACTTAGGGACATTGAGTGGTGTGGTAGTGCTATGTTTGAAGTTGGTAGGGCATAGATATACATAAGGGATAGGCAGATATACAGCTACCTACCTCTACATAATACACCTATACCACCCCACCCGTATGTCTGCCTTCCTCTTCTTTCATTAGTAACTGTACAGCTGCTGTACTATGGTGGCATGCTTAAAGCAAAAGGACCAACAGAAATAGCCAAGTCTATTCAAGCCATTGTTTCCAAAAAATGTAAGTAACGAATATCAACATTATGACAATGTAAATTAAGTTGATTTCAGAATGTCTATTGCTATTAAAAATGTCTGAACTTGTAGTGCTAAGTGAAGTTTGGTTACATGTTTGGAAACTAATTTGCGAAACCATCTCTACTACTCTTTTGTGGTAGGCTCAGAGCAAAGAACCCTTTTCGATTAAGTGTGGTGATAGGATGGGGACCTTTATTGTATTTCCCGCCAGAAAATTGTAGACACTGCAAGAATCTATTCCTCATTGAAAAAATAGGCAATTATAATTTCACTACTGAGCATGGAAATCCCAATGATCACTATAATAATAATCAATGCCTATAGGGGAAATTGATATAATCACTCTCTTGATGACGTTTTTCCTATAGCATAGGAACTAGAACTAGTTTTATACAATTATACTACTACTAGAAACTACTACTTCCTATTCACGTCCATAATAAATGACCAGAATAATTAATCGAATTTTCGTTATTTCTCATCGACACACACTCATACATCATTCGGAACCTGGAGGGTTCCGAATGATGTATGACATAGAAATTTTTCATGGGGAATCATGGGTAATTAAAAAAAAAAGTGTTGTTTCCTACAAAAATGCAATACCTACACGGTAAAAATGTATGGAACAGCCGATTTTTTTGGAAATTACCGATGAAAATTTTCCAAGTGCGAGTGTTCGGAAAGATGCGTGGTAACCGTTTACGCGCTGAGGTCCCGTCCACCCTGTATTATACTTATACCCTAAAAAAGCATGACGTAGAGATTCGGTCACCCAGAGTCGATGTTCTAATAAACACGATGATAAATCTAATCACATACTTATGATATCAATGTTTAATCTCGTTGCGTAATACAAAGTAGGTGACTGTACCACTTCGCAGCGAGAGTGAAAGCTTCGAATTTTGTCTCACACGTAATCTTATAATCTATTCAATTTTCGTATCATTTTTGCGATAAATGATACGTTCTGTCATTCTTAAAATGGCAGTTGCGGCTAGCGAGATGTTTCCGCTTGAATAACTTTTAGTTATGAAGGAAATTTTATCAAAACAAATCAAATCAACCTTTTGGCCCACTATACTAGTACTCCTATTTCGCGATGTGTTTAGCATAGTGCAATAAAATTTTGTTTCCATTCAAATTATTTCCAGGTCATAGAAACCATAATGCATTAAATAAACATCCCATCCCGATTCAAAGCTAACAACATCTGTGAAGCATAGCATCGTCTAATTGTATGCCTCGCACTCGCGACCCCGAAGACCAGGTCAAACTGTCCCAACTTGCTTGAAATACGTAGGGTCATTTCGCCTGTTCGCGTCCATTTAGTGCAGTTGGCAAGTTTGACGGCGATAATAAAAATATCCCAGCACTAATTTCTATGAAAAATTTATGTAATGTGTTCATTATATAGTCTATTTTAAGATTAACTTTCAGTTTTGTTCGAAACATCTTGTGTTTTTTTTTTAAATAGATAAACTTCAGAATTAGGCGTTTTACCCAGTTTGCGTCCACAAAATCCAAATTGCGTCCACCCGTAGACCATTTAGCGTCCACTAGCTTAGAAAAGGAATTAGGGGTGATATTTTTAAGAATTTGTAAAGAAAGATTGTATTTTAACAATTTCTTTATTTAAGAATATAAATATTAAAAATCAACATTATTATCATTAAAAACATCACTTTAAAAAAATAAAAATAATTCTTCTCAACATTGATTGAACACCTTTAAGAATAAACAGTAATCAGTTCTGTTAATTTTACCCTAAAATCACAAGGTATTTTACTATTGCTAAAGATCAGACTATTCACTACAGCTCTTGGTGGTCTAATGTATGGAAACACGATACAAGGTGGACACATCTCCATTCGCATTAAATGTTAATAATACCGTTATGTTTTCTTTTTCATTACTTGGCTTTATTTGGTATAAGTTTTTGAACCCTCCTGGACCTAAAACTTTTCCTGTCTTTGGACAAAGAGCAAAACCAGACCTAGAGCTGGTTCTGGTCCCGGTTTCTTTACTTCATCTGGTCTGCGCCCACTGATTTTGTCCAATATTGTGGTCTTGGGAATAGCATATTCTTTTCATATTTGTCTTATTGATTTCGAATTTCATTTAACGCTTTCTTTAAATCGTCTTCTGTGCATGTTCTCTTTTCCTTCTTCTTTTTTGTCTCCCAAGAACTCATTTTAAATAGAAAAAAAAAATAAGAATTAAAGAAATTACTCATTTCATTTAAAAATAGAATTATAAACACGTAATCTTAATAAAAGATGTACAATAATAATAATCAAAACATTTTAAATTATTTTTACAACCAATTGTATTTAACGAAAATAGTGGACGCAATTTGGTTTACTATTATCCCCTGTAGGTATAGTTTGCGTCCATTGCGGACGCAAAGTGGAAGTTTTGTAAATTCGATGTAGTAATTCGCGTCCACCTTATTTTATTCGTAAAATATAAAAAACATAAGCAAATTCATAATTAATATTATTCCTTTTTTCATTATAAAAGTCTAGAAACAGCTATGTATCCTAAAATTCCCATAAAACAATAACAAACTTAACATCGAACGCGCCGCTGCACACTATTTTTTATCTAAACATCCCGCGTATACGCACTCCCTTGATGAACAGCCGAGACTAACTATTTTTTTAAACGGGTTTGGTTTGGCGCACGGACCTTTTGTCCATGTGTACGTGCCTCTCATACATTGAGGTATTAGCGGTAATGACTTTTCGTTTGATTGGTGTGTTAGTTTACTTATTTTCGAGGATTTTTAAAGGGAGATCCGTAAAATGGACGCGAATTGGGCGATGGACGCGAACAGGCGAAATGACCCTATACTATCACATAGCATAACACTACGCCTGTATCAATCCCCAAAGGGTTCAGCACAGGTGTAACTGCCTTTTATAGTGTACCCGCCTTTTATAGTATACCCCCTATTTTGCGAATATAAAGTCCCATGTAATAGGCTGCTATAACTGAAAGTTCTTTACTTATCTATTTACTTCTAGAGTAGTTAGAACGCTTCGTTATTGACACTAGGTTATATAGTTTAACACCATCTAAGGTGTGTCTCTCTGCCTATAACATGTGGTATTTTTATGTACACACGTTCACATAACTCAAATATATTTATGATCATAATATTTTAGTCAAACTAGTTCCTAGATATTTCAAGGTTAGTAAGGCGTAGGTAGATAGGTGATTAAAATCATATTGCGTATCTTGTTTTGATACAGAAATCGGAGTATTGTTCTTTTTCGAATGTGCTTATTAATTTATTGATAAGTGATGATAACATAAATTTGATGTAAATCTATCTTTTCCGTTTATTTTACTTAGTGCTGAGTATAAGCTCTGAAAATTTATTTATTTATTTATTATTATTAAACTTACACACTATCATTACAGGAAGACCCCGATACAATAGGGGTTTGCAAACAACCAGATGAGAATCAACTTATAGCTAATACTTACTTAAAAAATTAAACTTTCAAAATATGTAGAAAGCCACACTAAACTCTATTAACACAATCTAAAGTCAGACTACAGAATTATAGGTACCTATGTAATAATTAACAAACTAAACTTTTTTTTTAATGCTACAAAATCTTAACCTAAATTACAAAATATTAATAGGTACCTACTTAAATATAACTTACAAAATTCAACAAAACTCTTACGAATTCACTCGGACTGCACGAAATAATGCCCAGACTGGAAGCTGGCTCCATCATATTTGGGAAAAGGCTGGGCAGATGGCTGAGTACAAGCCCATGTTTTGGGCCAGTCCTTACCTAGGGACAAAGGCTTTCGTCCTTTTACGCCATATCAATTAGTGCTCAGGCTATGTGTTGTACCGTCTATTTCGGAGGGTGGCTGGTAGCAGCTGCCTAGCAGATGAGAGTTGCCGAGAATTGAGTTCAATTTCGTGCCATTGAAAAGGCCTATGTCCAGCCGTGGATTGCAGCAGTTAATGATTATAAAGACGCCATGCCAATTAGGTACTTACTTTTTTTTTTACGCGGCTCTAAAATAATATCGAATATCAAACAAACAGTCAGTTTTATAAGTCCGCGCATTGCGTAAACATAGAACCGAGTGAAATGTTTACCGTTTCTATGTAAATTCAGACTGGATGGGCTGGCTATTTGATTTATATGTTTACTTTGATATCCTTCTTATTTATTAACAGTTGATGTAGTTTTTGAATAAATATTCTATTAGTTTGAGTACTTATTACTTCGTTGACAAGCGCTCTTACTGAACTTGAGGTCCTGTCTTGGGTTCTATTCTCAGGCTGTTAAAGTGCTGTTGAGTTTAGGAGAAGTCCAGAGTTTGAACTTATGTCCGATTGATAGCAATAGGCTCGTGCCATATTAAATGAAGGGATATTATGTAGACTCTGCCGAACTCTTCAGGGATTATAAACGTTGTGTTATTTACAAAAGTTTTATGTAAAAAGAACGTTTGTTTCGATTTGGGGAACCCTGAAAACGAACTTCTTTGTATAGTCTGCTCATCTCACAAGGCCAAGATTAAGGATATCGTTCGAGTGCTTCAAAATAATTATTCTCTGCACACATACCCTTTTATTGTTATCAATTTATTTCCTGGTTATTGGCTGCCCTTCACGAACTCGACTGATGGCCAAAGGTATTAAATAAAAAAGCAAAGACAATTACAATCATACAAGTTTAATAGCTGATAGATACAGTTAATAGGTGCAGCCCAGGCAGGATACTTGCTTTAGTTTAACATACGAGGAACTGTTACTTACTGAAGACTAAGTGACCTAGTTTAATTTTACCTAAGAAAGTGTATTTTGAAAGTGACATCTGAAGAATAGCTCTTCACAAAGCTTGAAATTTGTCAGATGTCGATGTTCAAAATTAGTAAAAGTACCTATTCGTAAAGATAGTTTTTTTCTTTAACTGCTCGTATTCGAGCATTACATCGATTTGGTACGTCAAGCCGAGCATACGTGGGCATATTACAATACCCACTGTTTGTTTGTATGAAAATGAGACAACTTTCAACACTAAATTGTGGAAAGCGACCTTTGTAATGCAATGCTCGAAATCGGATTCCAAATTGTAACATTGCGTGTAAATAAATGCTTCATGGTCAGTGTGGGCCTTTAAGTGCAACTTAGTTCAACATTTTTCACTAAGCGCCGTCTTGCAACTCTACAATAAACTTCTAATTACGCGCAACTGCATCTAAATTCGCGATGCATCACACAACGATTGACTCATACAAAGTCGCAGACAGCCATTCAAATGTAATTTCAATCATTCAATCAAATACAATCGGTCCCATATAAATATCTCGTTCGAGGATCTCGATGACGTTCAGATCCTAAAATAGGCTAACAATAACCTATTGTCCTATATTTGTCTTATGACGTTAGAAAACAATATGGCTACCGTTTTGCAACGTTATTAGTGAATCTTAGAATGTAACTAAGTCTAAGATAGTAGCATATAACGGAAATACTCTCATCTCATCTTCACTTCAAAGATTGTTTGTATGTTTATCGAACAATAACGCTGTAACGGCTGAACAGATGCGATCACTACGTTACAAAGATTTAGGAGTAATACAACATAAAAACATTTTACCTACTCGACTGTAAATGCACTGTACGCAGTGCATGCAGGTTTACCTACAGATTACCTGTCTACCTCACTCTTTTTTGTACAGAATCTACTGCGCATTTACGTTACTGATTAATGATTAGATTCGATAGCATTGAATGGGGCAAGGTCATTCAAACTGTTAAAAACCTTAACTGGTAGATATCGACGTTTTTATGACGCCTTTTCTTATGGAAATTGTCTGAGTCAGAATCTCATTTCCATACACATATCCGTAGGAAGCCATTATTTTGCCCTTATAAGAAAATTGAGCTATCGAACCTACCTACACAGCTTTTGACATTGGAAAATACCTAATAGGTACGAAATACTTATTGAGAAGTGTTACTTGACATACATTTCCTTATCTTCAAGTTTTAAGTGACGAGGAATGGGAATACATTCCTAGTCCTTACCTACTTTCAATTACATTCTTGATTCTTCTCTAGTATTGTCTATTCTATAGCCGCCATCGTTAAGGTGTTGCTTAGGGTTAGTCAGACGTAGATTTCAATATCACCGCTGTTGAAGGCTATTCTAATGCTAATCTCATTTATCTCTGTTCCAGGACTCCTTACCTCGCGGTCACCACACACTCTCCGCCTCATCCCACCACTTGCACAGAGGCGCGCAATCGTTCGATGCCTCCTCAAACAGCAGCGGAATCTCCTCCACCCACGTCGTCGAAATTCACAGCACGAATGGCTCCGACACTTCATCGCGATGGGGCAACTCGCTCGGCAGCCACGGCTCCTCATCGGGCCTCGTTTCCATAGCAACGGAGAATAACAACGTGAAATTCACCGCCCCACATTGTCTTGATAACTTACAACCACCGAAAGATTCTAAGGACTTGCCTACTCCATCATCTACGCCGACGACGTCGCGGAAGTCTAGAAGGAGATCGAATCTCTTCACCCCTTCCAAAAAGGGGGATGATAGACTGAAGAATGGGGAGTTAGGATCTGGCAGAGCGATTCCCCTGAAGCAGGGGTACTTGTACAAGAAGAGCAGTAAGGCTCTGAATAAGGAGTGGAAGAAGAAATATGTGACGTTGTGCGATGATGGGAGGCTAACGTACCATCCTAGCTTACATGTAAGTTCAACTTCTCTTTCTTTAGAATACCTTTCTCAGCCAAATTTCCGAGAATAAGTTTTTTAACCGAGGTGTGAATTACTGCAGTTTTATGGTGATAAAACGAGTTATTCTTTGTGGAAAATAAACAGAAACTTATTACAAAACCAGTCCAATTTCTTAATCAAGTCTAATAACAAAGTTCTAAACCTGATCTAATATTATTCAACAGATATCTATATTGTTTTTGAAACAAACATGATTTCTAGTAGCAAAACATAAATATATATTTAACCGACTTCCAAAAAAGGGGGTGGTTATTAATCGTATTTATTTCAGTCCACTCCTTGACGCACATAATAATATCAACAGTAGATCAATCTTTTCTTAAGTCAGGTAGAGGTAAACAACCACAATAACATTGTTTTATTACCATATTTTCCAGGACTACATGGAAGACGTGAACGGCAAGGAGATATCCCTGCAGTACGTGACGGTTAAGGTCCCGGGCCAGAAGCCGCGCGGTTCCAAGTCTATCATCACGACCGTACCCGGGTATAATGGGTACAGCAGCCTCGACATACATGATAGTATTGGAGGACTGTCTATCGGTGAGTCACGATCTCTTGAGTAAAGACATAATTATTTTATAAGTAGAATATTTCGCCAAGAACATGAGTTTTTCACAAGTGTTGCTACTATCCCATTTCTGTGCAATATGATGATGCTTTGCCATGTTATCAGAACACAAAGGCACATAAGATAAATATTTCAGCATTGGTAAGCTGTTCTGCCACCGCTATTTCTATAAAAACACTATGTAAGTAAATAACTTTTGCAGTCGTCGATTTATAGTTACATCCAAGATCCTTAATGTAAAAGGCCCTTTGAGCCAGTGTTTCACCATTAACGGCATCCAGCCAAGAGAAATAAAAGCTCCTCTTCATCCAACACTTAAACTAACCTGTCTTTGTATGCAAACCATGAATTCCCTATTCTGTCCTTTCAGGCTACAAAGACAAACCAACCCGAGCGACGGACAAAGCCCTGATGTCCGCGTTTGACACTATGAAGGAGCCTGCCACCAGCCGGCAGTCACTAGCCTCTGAGGCGGAGGTGGGCTCCACCAACGGACAGGACAAGGACACGCCGCATGTCAAGAAGAGGCATCGGCGGATGAAGAGCAGCGGTGTTAAGAAGGATGGGGAAGAAGGTGCGTGTGGTTTTCTTGAGAAATTTTATGCAAATTCTGACGACATCTTTTCCTTTAATCTTGTTATCGAAATCTGAAAAAAAAAACATCAGTCATCTTTATTATAACAAGCACTTGCTAAGCACGCGGTCCTGAGACTCGGGTAAAGATCACTTTAACCCTATAACAAAAGGGTTCATCCACCAGGAACTTGTCTGTAGCTGCCTAGTCAGAATTTCAGCCTGCAATAGTGGCAAGGCTCGTCCCATATTACATGGGACTTAAAATAACTGACGAAATTAGAAATATGGGTGTTCCAAACATCTGCTTTTTGTTTTGATGAATAAACATAGTGTTTGTTATGTGTTTGTAATTTCACATGCATTCAACGTTACATTGCTCCAATTCCAGAAGAATTCGCAACGTCATGCGAGTTTACAATAGTGAGCCTGGACGGCAAGCGCTGGCGCTGGGAGGTGTGCGGCAGCGGCAGCGGCAGCGGCACTGCCGCCGCGGGCGCCGCCGCCGCCGAGCGCGACGCCTGGGTCGCCGCCGTCGAGGCACAGATACTGGCCTCGCTGCAGGGCCGGGTCAGATATACATTCTTGTATTTACGTGCCATCTACAACGCCACCTAAGAACGACACAAATCCTGCCGCCTCGCTAAGTCCTACATCGCGCAACATAAGTTTTCCGCAAGATTGAGATGTCTACGACAGTCCAACTGAACTGCATGCTATGTATGCTGTAGTAGCTCTCGTAACCCTCCAGACAAACCCGTCTGATTGGAGGATCCACCCTTTTCTATGGACGATGATAATCTGTCTAAAATATGCATTATCAGTTCATCACGATTGTGGTGAAATAAAGAAATGATATGAACTAACGTTATGAAATTTAATGATGATGAAATATGTTTTATTTCTGTATACAACCATTTTATGGTTAGTATTTTATAATGACATGAAATAAAATGTATTTGACAGGTTTATGACATCTAGAAAAATACACAATCGGCCTATAATTTTCTCATTTCTGGGATGCATGCCTCTTCTGTGGGGAGCAAACTTAAGTGAACGAACATCTATCAATCGATGTCACTACAACAATGTTGTATTTCCCATCCAGACGTCCCGGCAGCCCATGCCGACGGGCGCCAACTCGACGGGCGACGTGCGCGCTACCCAGTACATACGTCGCGTCAACGGCAATGACAAGTGCTGCGACTGTGGCGCCGCAGGTAACTGTGTGCTTTATTATAGAACTAGCTTAGTGCTTTATCAAGGAGATAACTCATTTTTATTCAGTATGAGTAGACCGCGGCGAAGGTCTGATCTTGTTTTCGGGGCGAACATTGCCAGAGATCGCACAAAATAGAGAGGTTTGGAAACAGAAAACGCAGGCCTTTGCCCAGCTGTGGGACACGAAAAGGTTAAACAAAATGTTTGTTGCTGTTTCACAGATCCGAATCTTTAGTTGTCACTTGAATAGCACACATAGTAAGTTGGATAGAATAAATTAGATGAATGTTTTTGATTTTTGAAGCTTTACAAGTCATTCAGATTTATAGTGCTATCTTGAGTAAAGTTGACACCTATTTTACAATCTTAAACACCTAGACCAAAAAAAAATATGCTAATAACTATATTTGTAGAAAAATATATTTGATGTGAGTATCGATCTAGCGACCTTTAGCGCAGAAAGTCAAACACATTACGCTAATGAGGTTATTAAACTTTCCCAATACCTTGATTTGATAAAAAATTGTTTATTTTTTCTGGACAAACATGACTTAAATAAAGTACTCATTAACGATACACAAAAGTCATCATATTATGCATACTTCTAATAATATTTTCTAGCACAACATCACGCTTGTAATCTACGAAGGATTAGGCAGAGGGGAACAAACCTATTGCTCGGATACTAAGTCAGGCTCCTAGCTGTTAATGAGCAATTCTTGATGAAAATCCCAAAAACACTGCCCGACCTGGAAATCGAGCAATAGACCAACAAGACAGTTATAAAATGACCTATTTCTCTGTACTAACATAATGTATTTGTATTTCCAGACCCAGACTGGGCGAGCCTAAACTTGGGCGTGTTGATATGCATCGAGTGCTCGGGCATACACCGGAACCTCGGCTCGCACATATCGCGAGTGCGATCGCTGGATCTCGATGAGTGGCCGTAAGTACATTTATTTATACGTCTATTGTAGACTAGCTGACTGTTTGTTCTACATTATAAGTTAATGAGAAAGTTTATAGTATACTTGAAATAATTCTGTACAAGGCCGTTTGATTCTGGAAACTTAATTAGTATGTGAACGAAAAAAGTAGTTTTATTAATGTTTTCTCCCGGGTTCGATAGTTAAAACGGCAACGGGCAACTGAGAGTTTACGGTATGACGTCCAGAATTAGTGTCTCTAAAAATGCTAAATGGATTTACAATCAGTTTGACATGCTTGATTGTTGAAACAATCGATCCTATGACAGTTTTAGGCTTCTCAAAGCCAGTGTTGTTTCATAGATGTGTATTTATGGTAGTTAAGTCCCTTTTGAATCGTTTTGTTCATGATCATTATCTTATAATGGCCTTAGTTTTTGGTTTTAATCATATGTTTGTTTTGTTATTTCAGATTGAGCCATGTAAGTGTAATGGTGTCTCTGGGCAATGATCTCGCTAATTCAATTTGGGAGGCTGACTTGCGAGGTCACGTGAAGCCCATGGCCACATCTAGTCGGGAGGAGAAAGAGAGGTAAGGGCTTTTTAATTGTTTAAACAAAACGTACGACTGCCTTGTTGGTTTAGTGGTCGTAAGCGCCACTGCCGAGCAAGAGATCTTGGGTTTGATTCCCGGGTCGGGAAAAGTGTTATTGTAAAATACGTCTTCAAAAGACGTGTTTTTCACTATGTGGTTGACGGCGCGTAGTGTGTAAGAGCGCTCCTTCCCTTTTGTTTTTAATTTGTC